>JAVLUX010000011.1:26777500-27465000 GCA_032164185.1 Moxostoma hubbsi | reverse complement strand
GTACTTCAACAAGCACATCTTTTCCCTGGAGCAGCTCGAATATAACAGGTGAGTCTTGCAAGTGAATTCCAGTGCTTTGGTAAAGAATCCCTGTCCATGGCACAGATTTAACAATTGAAAGTGCTTTATTGTTCTGATTTAGACATAATTTTGCTCTTGGAAACCAGCTTAGATTGGCCTACACTCTTTTCCATCCTTTACATTGATCAATAGATGACAAAATTCAGAGAAGGCATATAAGATCCCATTGTATATACTTAAAGGTGCAGTGTTTAATTTTGGCGCGACTAGTGGGACCGGATGAAATTGCAAAAATACTGAACACTCACCATGTCATCCATTGGCCTGGAAAACAGTCCCGTCACAAACTCAAACCATTGGTTCGGCCACTGTTGCAATGTCTGACTGCTTGGAATGCTCAAACATTCTTACATTCTCACTTGCTGTGGTGGTAACAAACTTCATTACTCAAGAGGGCGATAGAGTTACCTTCAAACGTGCTATTAAATCGGTTGTGTTATTATCCAACAGTTGAACGAACTTGCATTGCATTATGAAATGCTTTCGGACACATTTCAGAACACAATGACACGTTAAATTGTAAAGCATTTGCGGTCATGTACTTGCTGTTTTGAATGTGTTTCAAGGGTAACAGTTACATAATCATCAGAACATAAATTGCTCTGGGGGAACCCAAAGCATCTGGCACATATTGTTCTGTAGACGCATATCTTCACACTATCAGATGTCATTTAAAGCTTAAATGGGTGAAGTAGCACAGTAAGGTGAAGATACAATGTACTGGAAGTGTAAATGTTCTGGAGAGGTTGTCTGCTCAGCTCACTTTTGTAGTTGATTGATAGAGAGATTGCTGGGGGGAGGGTTCTCTGCCTGTTCTTGTCATGGTGACTATGGAGGCACACTGCCAGATGTGTGAATGGATCTCCTCTTTCCCAAACAGTTGTGTTCTTGTGTTGAAATGTGCTGGCTGAGGGGGATCAGCAATGCCCAGTCACAGCTCATTTTATCACATGAACCCTGAGGAGAATACCACCTTTGTTTACTTTTATTATGTGTGTGTGTCGTTATATGTGTGTGCTTCAACTGCTCAAGAGATTCTCTTGTGTCTTCGTACAGGGAGGGAATACACTGGGAAGCCATCGATTGGATGGACAACGCGGAGTGTCTGGATCTGATTGAAAAGGTTGCTCTTTAAACTTTAACCTTTAATCAGCCCACACTGTGACCACACAAAACGTATTAGAAACCATTTGTGTTGTTGGAGTAATAGCCTAGCATTTTGGTGTATCCGACTCAAAACAATTAAATTGATAGATAAAACGTCTGAATTAAATTTTTTTCAGCATTTCAGTCTGAATGATCACATTGGATTGCAAGTAGTAGTTTTTCATCATTTAAGAGACAGCGCGTTTATAAAGTCATACACCTAACGTCTCAATTTACTCATTTGTGTCATTCAATATGTTTTGAATGGTGAATGAGCACATGAGTTTTGGATACAGCAAATGCATGCATGTTTAAATTTACCTTGAGATAATTATTGATCTATTTAGCTTTTTTTTCATATATAAATAGGGCTACTTGTTTCACAATAGTCTTTGTCTCTTCATACATATTTTTCAACACAACGTTGGTATAGTGTGTGCTGCAGGGTAGCTTAAAGGCGGTTTACACCGGACGCATCTGGTGGACAAAATAGCGTGTTCTAAAATTCCACAGCTCGGCATCTGTCGGTGTTGCCTGGTTAAGTCTTCGGAGGCTGCTTAAATTTCTGCAGTGCCACGGAGCGCAACTCGCATAGTTTTCCATTAAATTCAACCTAAATCATTATCAAAGGACATAGATGATTTACTATATAACTGGAAGATATATTGTGTATATGTATCTTTTATATAGCCTACACAATGTATTTTCAGAAAGTATGTTTTCTTTGTGGTTTGACACCTTAAATGAAACCTATTCAAGGCTACATCCAGAGAAATTGCAAAATAAACATTGCCGTTTCTAATCGTCCAGTTTGCTTTTGTAATCTGTAAGGTGACTAGATTCACAACTTTGTACTGCCACCTGCACCTAATCAACGTGTCATGTGTGTTATTACTGTAACTTTTCCTACCTGCGACGCAGCACTTCTCGTCCTGTGTGTGACCGTCTTCAATGTTAAGTTCAGTAAATGTTATATCACCCCCTTGTGGTCTCCCAAAGCTATTAAGCCAAACTACATTAAACTGAAGGCCAATTGGGGCCTGGGTGGCTCAGCAAGTAAAGACGCTTACTAACACACCTGGAGTCGCAAGTTCAAATATTTAAATTTGACTACACTACCGAAAACACTACCTTTTGGGTAAAGAGACTCACATAGAAAGGACGTCTGAGTGTTGAATGTGTGCTGTCAGGGTATCTATATCAATAAAAGTGGCAAAAGGCCAAAATGTTTAAAAAAAAAAGATGGATTTTCAGTTTTCTTCCTTCTACACTGTCAATGAGAAAGACAGACTTCAAATGTTTTTCTGTATATTATCTATGCGACATTAACTTGTACAAAAGGTTACATGACATGACAAGTAAATAGTGTGTAATTGGAGAGGCCATATTTGACAGTAATGGTAATAAATGGCTCTCCACTATTATAGAGAACTCTGTGGTTAATGTGGAGAGCCCATGTGTGCTTAGCTAATTGTGCTCTTACCCTGCAGAAACTGGGCATGTTGGCTCTTATCAATGAAGAGAGCAGATTCCCTAAAGGCACGGACTACACTCTGCTGGAGAAACTCCACAGCCGGCATGCCGTGAGTCCTACCTCAAAACACACTACGCTTTCTTCTGCTTAATGCATTTCAGATCAGAGAGAGTTAACTCTTCACTAAACTCGTTGATAAAGACTAGCGCTGAGCTAGTGGGCAACACGCTGTCACACACCCTAAACCTCTCAAACACTCATGTACAATACAGTAATGTAAGCCGGCTTTCCTCAGGCTGCAGGAACAATGAGTGCAAGAGAAAAAATGTCATCAGAAAGCCCACATAGAGTCTGCCTTAACTCCATACACACCAGTAGTTCTCATGCACCTTTATTATTATGTGTGCTCACTGCAGAATAGAATTAATGTTTATTGACTGGTAAGTTCTTATGCTCTTAAAATAAATTTGACTTGTTTTTGTAGTTAATATGCCATATCAACCCTTACGATTTCACAATTACATTACAGGACGGTAAACAAATTATACATTTATGTATTATACACAATATACAATAAAGTATCATACAGTACACAAGGGATTTGTATGCCAGGTGAATAGTGCAGTTGTAATGGGCAGAATAAGTAGAATAGAAATAGCAATAGGAAGTAATGACAATGGTCCTGTTCCAAAACTTATTGAGCTGCCTCGCTGTCACCTGCCTATGTAGGCAGCTGTCTTATATGGCAGCATCCTTACCTCATAAGAAAGCGATTTGAAACACTCTACATAGGCTCAAATAGCGCTTCTTACACGCAGTTCACAAGACTCAACTCGCAGCTGATTTCAATACAGAGGACGTGAGAGAAATGATGCAATCCTATAATGAGCATAAATACACATGGGTAAAATAGTCGGCTTGTATCGTATTAAACTGTTATTTATCGATACTTTTTAGTATTTAATGGATTATAAGTAATTTTATAATCTAAATTTCTCTCGCTTTGACTGCCATCTTTCCACCGATCTCATCACGATGCATTCTGGGATCACCTACCCGGACAAAGATACATCCGATGCTACCTTACAATTTGGCCAAAACGAGATATCTTAAGAGGAAGCATAATGTGTTTCGCTCTCGGTGGAGCGCATGGTGAGATGTGCATGGATGCCTCATTAACGTGCTCAACAAACCACCTGATAAAACGCGCGGATTTAAGGTCTCAGACGCGGAGGCAACTGAGATTAATTCTCCGCCACCTGAATTGAGTCACTGCTCCACCACGAGGTGGTAGTGGCATAGTGGCTAGAGCAGAGGGCTGCTAATCAGAAGGTCGCTGGTTCGAGCCCCACAGCCACCTCCATTGTGTCCTTGAGCAAGGCGCTTAACTCCAGGTTGCTCCGGGGGAATTGTCCCTGTAATAAGTGCACTGTAAGTCGCTTTGGATAAAAGCATCTGCCAAATGCATAAATGTAAATGTCATGTGTGAAATAGTCCATGTGACTCTGTATCCATTTTTAGTATATTAGTATTTAGTATATGAGTTCAATGTTTAGGACTGTTTAGTATAGTATGGCACAGTACACTATGTTATAGTATAATTTATTATTGTATAGTATAGAATGACATATTATAGTCTAGTATAGTGTAATATTGTATAGTATAGTGTAGAATAGTATATTATAGTCTAGTATAGTGTAGTATAGTATAGTCTAATATTGTATAGTATATAATGACATATTATAGTCTAGTATAGTGTATTATAGTATAGTCTAATATTGTGTAGTATAGAATGACATATTATAGTCTAGTATAGTCTAATATTGTATAGTATAGATTTTATTATGGTGGCGTAGTGGGCTAAAGCACATAACTGTTAATTAGAAGGTCAGTGGTTCGATCCCCACAGCCACCACCATTGTGTCCTTGAGCAAGCACTTAACTCCAGGTTGCTTCGGGGGGATTGTCCCTGTAATAAGTGCACTGTAAGTCGCTTTGGATAAAAGCGTCTATCGTTCTTACAGTACTAATTTAACCATATTATTTTGCATTTTTCTAAAAAATAAATAAATAAATTACTGGCCAAATGATACAAACAATAGAATGATAATCAGGTGAAATAATGTGTTATATTTTGATGTCTCTGCAGACAAACCCTTACTACGTGAAACCAAGAGTGGCGGATCACCAGTTTGGCATTAAACATTATGCAGGAGAGGTAATTTTTTTTAAATATTTTTTTCATGAGACATAGCAGAGAATTTATGCTGTCTTTCCAGGTATGTGAGAGAAAATTGTTGTGTATAGCACATACTGTATGTAAGCACTGTGAATTATATATATATATATATATATATATATATATATATATCGCTTTTTTATCGCTTTTTTCAGTAACACTGCAATGGCTGCATGGCCCATGCATCTCCCCTTACACAAATTAGTTGTTGCTGAGTAGAGTTCCTCTGATATTTTGTATCACTGTCCGTGAGGTCTGATTAACTGGATAAAGTGAGTACAGTGCCCCTCCCATGAGCCGAGCAAAGGTGCTGCCCCAATCGATGTGTTTCATACTGAAAGAGAGCATTTTTTTAGGAGAGTGAGAAAGAGCATTTTGGGTACAAACAGAAAACAAAGAGAAAAAGGTTGAATTGCTCTTTCACCATGGACCCCACACAAAGTCTCCACAGTTGTAATGTGCTGGAAACCACACGCCTAGCATCCACTCCCATGAGAAGCATTTGGAATGAAGAAACATAAGAGCTGCTGTCCAGCTCTCTTTCTCTTGTTACAATTTCTCTTTACACTTCTCATTCTCTCTGTCATGTCTGTTGCTTTCTCTCTCTCCTCCTCCTCCTCTATATTTTCAATCATTGAAGGCAGTCTGATTGAATTTTCTAAATGTAATTAGACACAAACTCCGTCCAGACATCTCGTCACTCAGAAAATATTTTCTCAATCTTTTTTTCTTCTTGTTTTTCAATAAAAAATACCTAAACATCCTGTAAATTTACTTGAGAAGCAAAATTGCGTAAGACAATAATTCAGAGAATGTACTGTATCTTCAATTAAGCTTTTTTCATAGTTTTTCTTGTATTAAGCATAAACCTCATTAACTTTTGCTTGATTTCATTCCAAGATATATTCTTTGATAACAAGTCTTAATATCTTAAGTAATTTTGCTTCTCAGGTAAATGTCATCTATTTTGAGGCCATTTAGATATTTTTACTGGAAAACAAGACAACAAAACTGATTAAAATGTTTTGCAGTGCACCGCTGCCTGAGATATGCAACTCATGTGCAAAACATCCCACGTGGAACCTTGCCCCACAATGCAAGTCCAATCTTTCAAATGCTTTTAGATGGAGAATATCTTTAACATCTGTTCTCAAGGCCAACACAATGAAAGATCAGACTATAAGCTTTGGATGTGTTGTTCGTTTAACTGGAAGAAGATGTTGAGATTCATGTAATTATCTGGCTGGTGATATAAATACACCCAGCATGCTACATGCTGTAAAGCTCAGGAGTGTATTTCATAGTGATAAGATCAGAGGAGGAATCTATCGCCATAGAGGCCATGACAGAGTAAGACTCAACAGGTGACTGTATTAGACTGTGGCAGCACCAGCTCACTCACCCTCTCTCTTTTACTGTCTCATCAATATTGCATGTTGCAAGCAAATGCAAAAAATAAGATACTGATATTTTTTCTTCACATACACAAATTTATGTGCAATCGGAAACGTAGCAACAAACACACTTTACAAATTACCAGCATAACAATTTGAAATAAAGGTTGAACTGAACATGTCTTTGTATTTGGTGTGTGCCCCAAAATGTATGCAAATTTTGTGCAAAACCTACTTTAACTTTTGTTGTTCAAATTTGCTTAAATGTTATTAGTGACCTACAAATAGTGAAGAATCTTAATTATATCTTCTTCATTTTACATTGTTATTGTTCTTCTCTCCAAGTTAAGAAATCCATGAAATCCCAGATTCCTGTATGGTCACAGACTTTCAATAATAATAATAATAATAATAATAATACATCTTATTTTTTTTTGCACCTTTCATACATAATATGCAGGTCAAAGTGCTTCACATTTGGAAGTGTAAAAACTTTACATGACATTATTTAAGAAATTCTGCATTGAAAGACCTCAGACTGCAATTTGGATCATAATTTGATAAACAGAAATGCATGATGGTTTTAAAGCTTTAAGTGCTAACCAATGCAAATGAGTGAAAACTGGTGTGATGTGGATCTTGTAAGCACTCTGGCTGCAGCATTCTTCATCAGTTGCAGTCTGTCTACACAACTAGTATGCCAGTATAAAGTGCATTACAATAAACAATAGTAGAAAAAAAAATGCATGAATAAATTTTTTTGCGTCACCATGTGAAACATTGGGTCGAATTTGTGCAATGTTTCTAAGATGATAAAAACAGGTCTTAGTATCATAATTCATGTGAGACATAAAATTCAGATCACAATCTAGAATGACACCAAAGTTCTTCACCTCTGTCTTTGACTGCAAAGACAGAGTACCTAGTGCAGTACTAAATAGAATTCAAATGCATACATTTATTGTATGCAATAATGATGAAATGAATGAATGTCTCGAATATGCTGTTTAATCTTTCATAGCTGTATTTTTCTGTGTGTGTCAGGTATTGTATGATGTACGTGGCATTCTAGAAAAGAACAGAGACACATTCAGAGATGATATTCTCAACATGCTGAAGGACAGCAGGTGATATTTTTCTTCATTTACAGCATTTAAAGCAACGAATCAATGAATGTCTATCTGCAAAATTTCACTTTAGACACTCCCACTTTTCTCTGTAAAGCATGTTGCATGTCAAATCAAATCAAATCAAATCAAATCACTTTATTGTCACACTACTGTGAACACGAGTGCAACAGCAGGTGAAATTCTTGTGTGCAGTTCCGAGCAACATAGCAGTAATGACAGTGACGAGACATAAACCACTTTACAATAACAACATATTTACACAAAACAATTTACATAAACTTACAGAACAATTTACATAACAAATGTACACATACCTACACAACAATTCACATATCAAATGTACACAATACACACAATGTAGAATACACACACTAGATAAGGGTATAAATATATATATATACACTGACTGAATTGGGAGAATATATTGACAGAGTGATGATTAATAAAGTGCAGTGCTGATTGTTGATCGTGAGAGATCATGTGTTCAAAAGTCTTATTGCTTGTGGGAAGAAACTGTCATGTAGTCGGGTGGTGCGGGTCCTGATGCTGCGATACCGCCTGCCTGATGGAAGCAGTGAGAGCAGCCCATGACTCGGGTGGCTGGAGTCTTTGATAATCCTCCGAGCTTTCTTCACACACCGTCTGTTATATATATCCTGGAGGGAGGGAAGCTCACCTCCGATGATGTTTCTGGCCGTTCGCACCACCCTTTGCAGGTCTTTGCGGTTGTGGGCGGTGCTATTGCCGTACCAGGCGGTGATGCAGCCAGTCAAGATGCTCTCAACAGTACTAGTGTAGAACTGTGTGAGGATGTGTTGGTTCATTCCAAACTTCCTCAGCCGTCTCAGGAAGAAGAGTTGTCACATACACATAAGTACAGTGATGTATACAGAGTATACCTGATGCATCAAGGTACTTCAAAGCAAGATACATGGTAATACTGTGGTACTGTGACACAAACAATATTGTTTTTTATATGGAATTACAAAATTATATTTCTCATAGAAAAAAAATATTGTTACATATTTTAATATTGTTAATATTGTTGTTTAAAGCATTTGTCCCTGATCTACATTTCTACAGTAGGCGCAGTATATATTAATGTTGTCTGTTAGTGATCATGTCTGTCTGTTTTGTGTCTCAGGCTCGACTTCATCTATGATCTGTTTGAGCGTGTTGGCAGCAGGAATGGAGACGAGACTCTGAAGATGGGCACTGCCCGTCGCAAAGCCACCGTCAGCTCGCAGTTTAGGGTGAGACATTTAGAAAGACACAATCTATGATCTGAATATAGCGTATTTTGTTAATATTTTTTACATAAGCCTTGTGATTGCAATGTGATTGTAATTATGTAACGATGTGAAACAACTTTTCAAAAGAATTAAGAGGATAAAGAATGTGGGCCAATGTGGGTGTGGTGTTCTGTATGGACTTCTTTGCATTATATAAAATGATAGATATATTGTTCAAAATTAAGACAAAAGTTTTTGAACTCTAAGCTGTCAAAAATTAGTGCAATGAAATTCATTAAATGCATTTTTAATTGTTTCCAATATTGTCCAAATACATTTTGTGGCCACTCTGTGTGTAAACCTTGCAGTTTTTTTTCTTTTTCTGCACTTCTGTGTCTGTGTGTGTACTTGGCATGTATGTGTTTTATCCCCTTTGTCTATGTCCCTGTGTATTTGCTGCTTTGCGGGTTACAGGGCTTTGCATGTCATAACTGCCGTACAGTGGATTTGGCAACTGCCCTTGTACTGTGGCTCTTAAAGCCAGGGGATTACCCACAAACCGGGCACAAGGGTTCGACAGGGTCCGTGCATGTTCCCCTGTTCCCCTGTCATTAAATCCGGGCTGGAGCCTCTCAGTCTGAGGCTGTGGGACAGCGTGCCAGATTGAAGGGTCCGTGATGTGACTGGGTAAATACTGACCCTGTCACTGCCTGTGTTTGCCCTCTTCACTAGGAGATGAGGGACGGACAAGTAAATAGCAGCTGCGATTACTGCACAGTGGTATTCGAGGTTTTAATTTGCTATGCAGGGGTGTGATTTAGCGGTATTGTGACTGCGTGTCGTCTGTGTGTTTTAGGATTCCCTTCATGCACTGATGGCTACTTTAAGTGCCTCCAACCCTTTCTTTGTACGCTGCATTAAACCCAACATGGAGAAGGTAGGATTGAAACATAAATTGGGAGTTTTTCATCTCTGTCTTCTTATGCTAATAAAGTTTTATTATCCTTATTGAGTCAAACAGACATTAAAACACCTCCAAAACTCACCTTCATGTCAATCTAAACTCATATGACTTTCTCTCTTCCATGGAATGCCAAAGGAAACATTTTGAAGAATGTGCATGCTGCACATTTCCATACAATGCAAACATACAGTGACTAGGGGCAGTCAAGCTCCAAAAAGGACAAAAAACACCTAACAAGAATGATAAAAGTAGTCCATAAGACTTGTGTGATATTTTCCAAGTCTTCTGAAGACATCTGATAGCATTGTTTGGGGGAACAGGAGTCATTATTTGTTGATAATTTTCCATATTGCCATATATGTTCTGTAGCTGTCAAATCTCAATTGAGTGTTTGATGTCAATGACACCGAATGACATTGGTTCCAAGAATGCAGTGCAGAATCATGAATGCGATTTGGTCCTCGTGAATTATTTCTTCACACAATATAAATGAAAGGTGACTTTCTGATATTCTGCCTAACAACTCTTTTTGTGTACCATGGCAGAAAGGAAGTCATAAAGGTTTGAAACAACATGAGGATGAGTAAAAAATGACAGAATTGTAATTTTTCAAGGGTGAACTATCCCTTTTAGGTAAAATTCCCCTCATACTATCACAAGAACTAAAATCTGCCAGCATCTCAATGTGAGAAGAAGCTGTACTGCCAGCAAGTGCTCCGAGTATGGAGTGTTCCCTAGTGTTCTTTCTGTGTTCTGTAAATAGAGTCTCTTTGTGCTGGTCTGCTCAGAGCGGAGCGGCCCATCCACACAGCCAGCACATTCCTCCAACTCAAACCCGCCTGCGCTGGGGTCAGAGGTCACGGCTGTCCGCTTCAGCAGTAGTGAGAGCAGTATCAAACTCATGCCCTGCAGCAGAGGAATGTAGGGATAACAGCAGAACAGATCACAAAAAGCCAGAGACAGCGTCTGCCCTTCATTATATGATACAGTCAAGCAGTAATAACGTTCATTTGAGCTGCCATATTACAGGAATGATTCTGACTGAATTGATTTATAGAGTTGGCAGAGAATCAGGTTGGCACAGAGCTACTGATGGGGTTATTGTATTGTTGATAGTTGTCCTCAGGGAGGGGAATCACGGCTGTGGCCTCATCTGGCACTCTGCCTGACACACCTTTTTGTTCGTTTACTATAGACAGCAGTGATCCTTTGATCATATCACCCTACTCTGGACCCCTTAAAAGACAACATACAATCCCTGCTTAATATGTAGGGAAATCTAAAAGTAAATCATTTGTAGGTTTATTTCCACAAAAGTGTAAACGTTGCGTCTCTGTGAAACTTTCAAAACATCGCTGTTTGTTTGAGTATCCCGCCCTACCTGACACAGTGACTTTAGGGTAGATCTATCTGTTTGACCAATGACAGATGGGGAAGAGTTCCTGTTTGAAAACAGTCACAATTTTCACAAAAAAAATCTTTCATTAAAATGCTTCTGAAATAATTTTTCTACTGACCTAACCTTGTAGGTGGGAAAAGATCATACTAAAGAGATTGTTTACCCACAATTAACATTCTGTCATAATTTACTTACACGTTCCAAACCAGTGTGACTTTTTTACTTCTGCTGAACACAAAAGATGTTATAATAAATATCCTAGTCCAACTTTTCAAAACAATTGTATTGGATAGTCCAAAACTTAAAAAAAGTCCCAAAAGTGCCATTAAAGTGTTCCATTCGAATCACGTGTCATCTTCCAAGGTTGTTTTGTGAGAACAGCCTGAAAAGACAGACCGAGATACTCATTAAACATTAGTTCCCTCAAAAATGAAAGTTCACTCATCATTTACTCACCCTCATGCGATCCCAGATGTGTTTGTCTTCCTTTCTTCAGCAGAACTCAAACTAAGATTTTTAGAAGAATATTTCAACTCGGTAGTTCCATACAATGTAATTGAATAGTGAGCAAAAATCTGAAGCTCAAGCAAAAAAACGCAACATAAAAGTAATCCATACGACTCCATTGGTTAAATCTATGTCTTCGAAAGCAATATGATTGGTGTGGGTGAAAAACAGACCAATCAAGTCTAAGTCCTTTTTTACAATAAATTTCCACCTTTGAACAGCCCCGACCAGTAGGTGGCGATATGCACGAAGAATGCATATCGCCAAAAAACAAAAGAATAAAAACGTGGAAGTGAAAGTACTGATTTATAGTAAAAAAGGACTTAAATATTGATCTGTTGCTCACACACACTTATCATTTTGGTTCTGAAGACAGATTTAACCACTGGAGTCTTGTTGATTACTTTTATGTGGCTTTATTTGGTTTTTGGAGCTTCAAAGTTTTGGCCAACACTCACTTGCATTGTGAGGACCTACAGATATTCTGTAGATATTCTTCTAAATATCTTTGTTTCTTTCAGAAGAATAAAGAAAGTCATACACATCTATTATGGCACGAGGGTGAGTAATTGAGCGAATTTTCATTTTTCAACTGTCCCTTTAACCAATAATATCTAGCTCACTTATAACGATCCAATCAAAGCCTGATGTACAACTTCAGCCCTGCATTATTTTCTGATGAATATTCTGTTTTGCCTGGAAATGTGTCACATTATATTAGTGACTTGCTTTGCAAATGACTTCTAGGTGACCCAGGTTTACTGCTGCTCACCCTCCATTCCTTAACCTCTTCCCTACTTTTGTCCAAATTACCCACAATGGCCAGAAATAGACATGCAACTCTGCCTGTGGTCGAATCAGCCTAACATGATGATTTCAGTTCAGAGTGTGTTGGCTGAAATGAGGAACATGGCAGAATACAAGAGTGGAATGCTCTGTTCTTTCTGTGTTATATTAAGCCACACCAGATGTCCAGGCCACCAACAATGAGCCCTACTCCTTAACACAGTCATCAAAAGGGCTAATGATATAGGACACTGCGGGAGCAGCCGAACACCAGGCACTGACGTTACTGATCCATCCACTGAACATGATGCAACACCTCGCACAATAGACATAATTAATTCCAAATAACTGGGGATGACATTTGACCTGCTTATTTCTGCCCACAGCCATCTTTTATTCTTTATATGACAAATCATATCTAGACCGATAAATAGAAAGAAGCATCTACTGTATGTTCCCCTTCTGTCACAATGAAGTGACACTAGGGGTTGCTATTGGGAGTGCCATCTCTGATCTTTTGAGAAAAGGCCAATGAAAATTGGGGAGTGGAATTTGCATGCCACTCCCCCGGACATACGGGTATAAAAGGAGGGAAAATGCAGCCACTCATTCAGATTTCTTCTTCGGAGCTGAGCAGTTGTATTACACTGAGCTGAAACAACTCTGCCAAGCCATTTTCATCTCTCGCTCTTACGAGATTTTTGATTCTATGGTGCATTACAGCAGTTCTCAGAGTGCTGCTCAAGCCCCCGTTCCTTTCTTCCCGGAGGTGCATGAGGAGCTTACATGGTTGTGGCGGGAAATCTTTTACTGCCCGGACCTGATTCGCGAACTCCTCCACTCTCACTACCCTCAACGGTGAGGTGGTAAGGGGGTATGCTGCGATTCTTCAGGTGGATCAGGCAGTCGCGGTACACTTGTGCCCGCAGAGCACCGCCACCTGGTGGAACCGTCCGAGACTCCCATCCAGGGCCTGTAGGCTTACATTGTCACTGGCGGTTAAGGCCTACAGTGCTACTGGACGTGCCACCTCCACCCTGCATGGTGGAGGGCCAGATGGAGAATCTTGATTTCCCTTTTCTTTTAGTTTCACCGTATGCCCGATGGGCTGCTGTACCCACCTTCTCAAGAAAAGAGCAGTTTCCGCACTTTCTGGGCCATACACTCGGTGCGCACAGCCTCACTGAACTACACGCTGAATTGACCAGGATCTTGTCTCGGCTCCTTAGTGCGAAACCTGAATGAGTGGCTGCATTTTCCCTCCTTTTATATGCTATGTCCAGGGGAGTGGCATGCAAATTCCACTCTCCAATTTTCATTGGCCTTTTCTCAAAAGATCAGAGATGAATGGTGCTCCCAAGAGTGACCCCTAGTGTCACTTCATCGACAAAATTTCTCGTTCCCTGAGGTTGCGTTAGTAAGCGAGATGTTTTCTCACCCTAACTCATGGTAAAAGTCGACATGAAATCACATTTTTGGCATCATTGTGCTCAATTCATCTATGCACATTATTATGGTTGTCATGAAACCAAAATGTCATGATTCTCGACATTTCTCAAAAGTGTTGAATATCCTGTTTTAGTTGGCAAAACATCCATATTACAGAGGTAAAATGGCTTGCAAACGCTTATTTAATGTTGACTTTAAAACTGAAGTAGGTCATTTCTACATCAACAGACGTAATTGCAAAACAAAAATCACTGTTTTCAAACAGATAGTCACATAGACCTAGTTAGTATGCTCAAACAAAGAGTCACTTTTCTTCCCAATTTGGAATGCCCGATGCACTCCAAGTCCTCATGGTGGTGTAGTGACGCGCATCTTATCACGTGGCTTGTTGAGTGTGCTACTGCGGAGACTTAGCATGTGTGGAGGCTCATACTATTCTCCATGGCATCCACGCCCAACTCACCACGTGCCCCACTGAGAGCGAACCACATTATGGCGACCACGTGGAGGTTACCCCATGTGACTCTACCTTCCTTGGCAACCAGGCCAATTTGATTGCTTAGGGAACCTGACTAGAGTCACTCCAGGGGTGGTAGTCAGCTTCTTTACTTGCTGAGCTACCCAGGCCATATACAAAGAGTCACTTTGAGTTATTTTTAGGTTAAGGGAATTACATTTGTCTCTGTATAGAAAAAATAGGATTGAAGAAAATATGTAAACATAAAAATTTTTAAATTGTTGAATATTGATCCATTCATATCCGATGAATATTCAAAACAGCCATTTGATGTCATTGCTGATGGACATCTCTTTCTGTTTTCATCCAGAATGCAAATACATTTGACACTGATGTGGTTCTGAATCAGCTGCGTTACTCTGGAATGCTGGAGACAGTGAAGATCCGTAGAGCAGGTTTTCCTGTACGGAGAACCTTCCATGACTTCCTCAGCCGGTGAGAGATACAGTTAAGAAAACATCACAAAACCACTGACAGTCCAGCAAAATACTGACAATTTGGAGCACAAGATCTGGTCCACATGCCCAAAAGTTTATGTCCTTTGAATCTTAAAGGAATGTTCTGGGTTCAATACAAATTAAGCTCAATCGACAGCATTAGTGGCATAATATTGATTACCACAAACATTTACTTTGACTCGTACTTCCTTTTCATTAAAATATAGCAAAAATCAAGGTTTCAGTGAGGCACTTACAATGGAAGTGAATGGGGGCAATTTCTGAATGTGGCAATTCCAAAGTTTAGCCACAAGACAATATTCATATAAACATGATTTTAGTTAGATTTTAGACTAACTTCATTGCCATGACGATGTAATGTCAACAAACTGTAAAATGACTGTAAAAATGACAACTTAAACAACTTTACAGCTCAAATAATACAAGTTTAACTGAATTAATGTAAGTGCTTTTTTAAAATTATTAGCTTCACGTTTCTGCCTTTTAAACCCTCCAAAAATTAGCCTCATTCTCTTTCATTTTAAGTGCCTCGCTGTAGCCTCGATTTTTGCCTCTGTTTTTCCCCCTGCCCTTTTCTCCCCAATTTGGAATGCCCAATTCCCAATGCTCTTTAAGTCCTCTTTGTGGCGTAGTGGCTTGCCTCAATCCGGGTGGAGGAGGACGAATCTCAGTTGCCTGCGCGTCTGAGATGTCAATCCGCGCATCTTGTCACGTGGCTTGTTGAGCGCAGTGTGTGGAGGCTTCACGCTATTCTCCATGGCATCCATGCACAACTCACCACGCACCCCACCGAGAGCGAGAACCACATTAGAGTGACCACGAGGAGGTTACCCCATGTGACTCTACCCTCCCTAGTAACCGTGCCAATTTGGTTGCTTAGGAAACCTGGCTGGAGACACTCAGCATGCCCTGGATTCGAACTCGCTACTCCAGGGGTGGTAGTCAGCGTCAATACTCGCTGAGCTACCCAGGCCCCAATTTTTGCTTTTTTTAATGAAAAGGAGAGACTAGTCAAAATAATTTTTCTTGGTAATCAATATTATGTCTCAAATGCTGTCGGTTGATTTGAACTTGTATTGAAACTGGAAAATTTATTTAATGAACAATACCATGAATACCACATTCCTTTTTTTACTGAATGTGTGAATGTTTAATGGGTACATGGTTCGCTTACAGTAAAATGAGTGGAATGTGTGTATGTGTTCAAGCTTTGCCCACTTCCTCTGCAGATACGCAGTGATCTTGAGGGACAAAAACCACACAGCGGATGAGAGGAAAAAATGTGCAGATATGCTGACGAAGTATGATGTCACAAAGAAAGAGTGGCAGTTGGGAAAGACTAAGGTGTGGTTCCAAAATTAACACATTCAGTATGTTCACACACACATGTATACATGCTTTCAAGCCACCTTGACTTATAATGTGGAATCCCTGATAGGCACTTCTAAGTAAGTGCCAATTGAAATTATCTGTGCTGAGACCTCTGTGAAAAGGTAAAGAGTGCAAAATCTTTAAATAAACGCTCTTTATCTCTCACATTGAACTGCTTGACATTTATTAAGTCTGTGGGTTGATCCCTGACATTTGCTAAGTTTTCTTCATGGAGAGGATTTCAGGTAACCTGATAAGGTATGTGTTCCTAACTCCACATAAACTGGGATGGTCTTTTGGCATCCACCAGTTTTTTACATTTTAAACTAAAGTAACTTAATGTGTTGAGAGAGTGAAATGAATGATTTGAAAGAACAAGAAAATACAATACAGACTTTTGGGCTTTTCAACCTATTTTAAACCCTATAGGTTAAAAAGATTTGAACCCATAGTAAGACATACAGTAGTGAGTAAAACTAATACTGACCCTAAACAACTTCTGCCTTGTTACACCAGTGTAACACATCCCTATCTGATGTTCCCGGTACAGTTGTTTCTCCGAGCGCTTGTTACAGTATCTTCTCTTATGAATCTGCTGTTTTTAGAATTTCCCCTACAGGCTTAGCATGTGAATACCCTTGTTTGAGGAATGAAAATACAATGACATGTGGGTTTATAGTGAATTTCAGGCCAGGTTTTGTCAAGCCAACATCAAAGTTAGGCCAAATGTAGTTACATGGTAACGCTTTAAGGCTGTAATGGAGGATTTTGTCCATCTCTTGCTGGTTTCTTTGTCTCTTTCTCTCCATTTGTTATCTCGTTCTTCCTCTTTCCTTCTCGTTCTTTCACGGTTCCCATCCCCCACCTCAAAAACCCTCCATATTTTGGTTGGTTGCCTTGCGGTCCCTTACTCTACTGGAATGACTCATCCCGATCGGCCGGGCCTGAAATGAGAGCAGAGCACTTTAAGGCCGTTTGGCAACAGGAGCACAGGCGCTCTGAAAATAACATTTTCTGTACTCTGTTCAACAGTGTCCATTCATTCTTATCTTGTAATCAGTCAATTATTCACTTTCCTTGGTCAGTCTCTGCCACACATTAAGTGCAGCAGTTCACTAGGGCTGTTTTTACAGTAAGAGGAGCTCTGAGGTTTCTCAGGAACAGGAAGGCAGTGTAAATAAAAGACATTCCTTTGTCCTTTGATTCAGACCACTTTTCTTTAAATTAATTGATTCCAGCATGCTCTGTGTTATTTCCGTCGGGGTTTTGTGGGTTCTGGTTTTCCTGAGAGCCAGTTTAGATATCTCCTTATCTGGGTTCGCATTGTTAGCTTGATGGTCACTTAATGCATTGTTACCGTGATTATGTGTGTTTAGATTTGGTCTGTTGGAGCAGATAAAATCTCTCATAAATCAAATAACTTGAGATGGACAGTGATGACCTGTCGGTGCTCTTTGCCGATATGAGATACTGCGTGGGTCATTATAAAAGAAAGGCAATTCAATTGAACATTGAGATGACTTCAGCACACAGTTAGGATTTGTAAATGCACAATATCGATGTTGCAAAAAGCTGTGATGTGATAAGGAATAATGGCAACACTTTACAAAGTTAACATTAGTTAACAACATTAGTGAACACGAACTAACAATGAACAACACTTCTACAGCATTATTAATGATAGTTTATGTTAATTTCAAAATATACTAACATTTTAAAAATCAAAATGTTTTATAACATTATGAACAAACACGGACTAACAACGAACAATTGCATTTTTATTAACTAACATTAACAAAGATAAACAAATGTTGTAAAAAATATTGCTAATTGTTTGTAGATGATACCTGATACATTTACTAATGTTAGCAAATGGAACCTTATTGTAAAGTGTTAATAATAACGGGATAACGTGCAGTCAGCTGGTCATTACTGCAAAAATAACTTTTAATAATTTTCCCCATTACACCAACCAAAGCTGGTTTGATAGGAACGTGGAGTAAATTACTGTATATTACTGACTGTATATTATACTGTATTTCCTGCTTATTACATGGTTACCTACAGACCAAATAAACAAATGGAAATACTGATATGGAATGTAAATGTTGATTGATTGATTGATTGATTGATTTATTGATTTAATTAAAATTATTTAATTTTGTGAGAAGAAACATGAACAGTCATGAAACTAGCACAGCTATGTAGGAAGTCAGTTACCTATGATTGTCAAATATGCAGTTTAACAGTCATTCAAATTTGACGCAATATGCAGTGATAGACCAATCAGAATCAAGTGTTCCAGAGAGGCATGTAATAATAGATTCAGAAAGTATATCTGTATGGATGGGTACTGCTGAAACAAATCTGCCATTTAATAGTAATATCATAGAGATAGTAATGCCATAAAAAATACAAATCATATGTAAGTATCATGCAATGCAAATACCTTTCATCTGCATTCATCACAGTCTCAATAGATGGTTTGAATACATGAATAAAATTATATATCGCTTTATTCTAGAATGTCACTTTCCCTTGTTGTCTCCCACACACACATACATAAAGACACTGATAAATTAATTCAAATATGCACACTGCTGAATAGAGTCATGCTTTACAAATTGTTTTGCTGTAAAATAGCCTGATTGTTCTGTGGAGGGGACAGGGCTGACCGGCTCCAATTTGTTCTCAGCGCATCAGAGCACCAGTGTACTCAAGGTCAGCTACTTTAACCTATAACATTCACCGCTCTGCAAGACTACTCCCATCATACCATTATACTCAAGTTCTTCATAATTAACCTTCTGATCTGAACAGCAATGGACAAACTGAAAGCTGGTGACCTTATGACAGAAGCTGGCCTGATGAACAATTTCATGCTGACTCTTACTGGCAGATATCTTTAAAGATATCATGGCAAAATACAGTTGCTCATAGATCATAGATAGTTTGTCAGCAGTTTCACGTTCAGTGTGGACATACCAATTGCTTCAAAGCAAACTTCAAAGTGTCGTGCCTGGTTAGGACACGGTTTAAACCAGCCTGGATTAGCCCAGGCTAATCTGGTGTTTTCTGGAGGACTGGCACAATTGTCTATTCCATACTCGCATTGAAAAGCTAAAGTAAATTTGAGTAAAACCATTCGAATCCTGCTTGGTTTTTCCTTTCAGGTTGGGAATTGGTGACTGTAACACAGTTAAAGGGAAAGCAGGAGTTGAGAACCGGCTTAACAATATAAATAATATTTTAATGATCAATTTAACCAAAAATACTAACATAACCACACATAGGGAAGCTGCATGTAATTCTCTCTCTCTCTCTCTAACTGTCGTCTCCAGCTGCCCTTAATCCTTCGCTCACCCCATCAGTCTGATTGGTGACCGGGTGTGTGTCGTTCCTGCCCCGCCCTGCCCTCCTTCCCTTTACAGTGACTTTGAATCCTCTTTGTCTTAATCCATCCAAAATCTAGAGAAAAGACAAGAGATCTGTTATATGTACAGTATATGACAGAATCACAGTCAAGACCAGTGTCATTGAAGGGCAACATCAAGTGAAATAAGCAGTAATGAGAACAAGATCAAACACACCGCACGAAAGACCAGGCAGTGATGTATGGTAGTTATTTGATCAGAGTTTACCCATATGTTCCACATGTGTAATATGCGTTTCATGTTGCTATATAAATACACTCGCTTGTAAATCCAGCTTAATGTATTCCTGCTTTTGAAAACATGTTAGTGTTGTTTTAATGGAATCCATGAAGATCTGGATAACATATCAATTGACAGTCAGAGATCGGAATATTGACCTGTGACTGTCTGCCATTGCTGGACGTGTTGGACAATCTACTTTGGTTATTATCATGGTCTGAGGTGTGACAACCCTTTCGAGGCTTGATTTATGAGTGTGTGTGCGTGCGTGCCCGTATGTGTTTTCACCTTTCTCATGTTTTCTTGAGTGGCAACACTGGGTTTTGTATGTGTGTTTTTTTGAGTGTGAGATTTGAGGTGGAGGTGAGGGAAGGGGGGGGTATCTGAGAGGGGGCTGGGATTGTGTTTCCTCACTCGAAACAGTCTGTATGTAATTATATCCATGCTGATTGTGTGTTGAGGAAGTTTGTTCCCTAGATCGAGGCTCTGGGTTTGCGTGGGATGGGGGAAGGATGTGGACGAGGAAACTTCCTTCTCTCTGTGTGTGTGTGTGTGTGTGTGTGTGTGTGTGTGCGCGCGTGTGCGTGTGCGTGTGTGTGTGTGTACAGCTGTGCGTCAGTGATTACAGGAAAATCTGGGTTGACGTTCCGGGAAATCTCACAATGGGCTTAAAAGATCCTTGGGAGGCCAGATGTAATGCTGTGTGTATACTGTATGTATGTGTATTCAAGAGCATGTGTTTTGCTGTAAATTGATAGAACCCTTATCTTGACTCTGTGGTGACAGTCTAAATTAACTGAGCATCCTCATAGTCTGATGGAATGGCACCACCATGTACAGGTACTCATATTAGCCATCCCTACAAACAAGACCACCATAGTTGGTTACCAGTAGATGTTGTGTTTGTTGGATACTGTTTAAGATTCTTAACTAATTTTAAGAGATAGCTATAAATCTTGACAGTATCATGACTGCAATGGCAAGATGAACAGTGAAAAAGGAGTTACATTTTGGTTTGTTCTCACCCAACACCGATTGGATCGCTTCCAAAGACATTGATTAAACCACTGGAGTCTTATGGATCACTTTTATGATGCCTTTTTGGACCTTCAGAGTTCTGGTCACCGTTCACTTGCATTGTGAGGACCAACAGAGCTGAAATATTCTTCAAAAAATCTTCCTTTGTGTTTAGCAGATTCGCAGTTAGAGTCAAGCTATGGCAGTTTTGGGGTATTTGAGCTACAGTCTTCATCTGTCTGTCCCATTAAATATGACACAATGGGTAATCATATATTAGAAGGAAGGATGTCAGCTGAAGTGTTAAATATACATCATGCATCACTACTGTCTTTCAGAGTATTCATGCGCACGATGGCGAGAACAGTTTTAGTCTGGTTAAAGTGTACACATACTGGACAAAGCAGAGCTACAATCACATTATGTAGGTCTGTTAATCTGGCTTTGCAAAAATCGGACTGGTAGTACTTAAGTGTTTTCGTGTCATTTTAAAAGAGTCCAATCCTTGTTTTAGAATGACAGAAATTGAAATTTTAAAGTGAATAGAAACGTATTGACTGTGCATTATTTCCATATCATTCCAAAGTAATTTATGCATATCATCAACTTTACAACCTTTCTTTTAAACTCTGATCCTGGGGGCTCTGTTCTGACAGTCAATGTCAGTCAGTAAAGGGTTAAACCTTCATGTCTCCTGCCTCTGAAAGAGAGAGATTGAGGGTGTGGCCTGCTCTTTGTAGGAGAGCCACTTTTTCCCCCTCCTCCCCACCTCCCTCTCTCTCTCTCTCTCTCTCTCTCTCTCTCTCTCTCTCTCTCTCTCTCTGTTCATGCACATCAGTCTGTCTGGAATAGCCCGAGCCGCAGCAGTAACAGGAAATCAGAGAGCTGTGGTTTCAGCACAATGGCAGAGCTCCACAGCTCAGCTCCCTTTTGCCTGTAGCCTACTGAGCCTAACACTGGAGCAGTGCTCATACTGCCTGGAAAGTTACACATAAGGTACCTAAACCTGACCTCTTCTATCTCTCCTTCTTGTTCTTCTTCGGTGCATGTTCTGCAGGTGTTCCTAAAGGAAGCTCTGGAGCAAAGGCTGGAGAAGGAGCGAGAGGAGGTGCGCACAGCGGCTGGTATGGTGATCCGGGCCCACATTCTAAGTTATGTGGCAAGGTTAGTACAGCTTTGTGTGTGTGTGTGTGGGTTTCAATGAATGTCTGGGATTGTCTTGGGAGTGTGTTTATACAGTACCTCATGTAAGTGTTTGTGTATAAACATGATCTGTTGAATGGGGCTGGGTGAGTTACCTAAGACAAGTGACTTTAGTTACGTTTGGCTGAATTGCTCAAATCGAATATGTGAGTGCTGTTTTAAGTTTGCATTGCAGAATAGGTTACCAGTGCTGAATGAATCAGTGCATTGAGATCAAATCCAAGCAGATTAGATTCATTATGAAAGTGCTGGGAAATAAATTGGTGTTCTACCATGAAAAGTGTCTTCTGTACATCCTCACGCAAGAGAGAAATTTCTTGTTCCACAGTAAATACTGCACAATATTATCAACACAAGCACATAATACATTTTAATACATTTGAATTCTTTTTTTACAAGTCTTTCAGTTATTCCTGCAAGTTTAGTGGGCTATTAGCATGCAACATTTAGTAACATTTGGTAAATCAAACACAGCAAGATCAAAATATCTGTTTGTTGATACAGGGTCTACGGAGACACACTTTTGGTTCCTGGGAGCTTAGTGCTCACTGAAAATTATATAGGCCTATGAGTTACAGTGGCCACAAAAAGTGTTTGGACACTTTTGGATGCTAATGTCACACTTAAAAATGTTTGAATGTCAGTTAATTTAACGCAAAGTATCAAAGCAAGTTGCAACTGGAAACAAATTGTATTCAGGGGAAAAAATATATATTTTCTTTGCCATTTTGCAATGCATTTTAACTAGCTGTCATCAAAGTGATATTTAGTGGATGTGTGAAGTCAGTTCCCCTCAATTTCACACAAGTGCCTTAGCAGAGTAACCACACGTGTAGTTCATCACATTTACTATAGACCTGTTCCACTAACATTTGACAACCAGAAAGCATCCAAATACTTAACTTTGAACATAATTTATAAACTAACAAATAGTTCACCCAAAAATGAAAATTTTCTCATTATTTACTCTCCCTCATGCCATCCCAGATGTGTATGACTTTCTTTCTTCTGCTGAACACAAATGAAGATTTTCAGAAGAATATTTCTGCTTTGTTGGTCCTCACAATGCAAGTGAATGGTGGCCAGATCTTTGAAGCTACAAAAAGCTTATTAAGACAGTGGTTTAATCCATGTCTTCTGAAGCGATATAATATTTGTGGGTGAGAAAGAGATTTTTCTTTACTATAAATCACCACTTTCGCATTCTTCTTCTTTAGTTTTTTGCCGATTCACATTCTTCAAGCATATCGCCACCTACTGGTTGGGGCTGGTCAAAAGTGGAGATTTATAGTGAAAAAGGACTTAAATATTGATCTGTTTCTCACCGACACTTGTATCACTTCTGAAGACAGGGATTTAACCACTGGATTCTGGATTTCTTTTATGCTGACTTTATCTGCTTTTTGAACCTTCAACATTCTGGCCACCATTCACTTGCATTGTATGGACCTAACAATTCTTCTAAGAATCTCAATTTTGTTCTGCAGAAGAAAAAAAGTCATACATATCTGGGATGACACGAGGCTGTGGGTGGTCTGGTGTAAAGGTATGGGAATTTTGAAAAGGAACAGCTGCTCTCGTAGATCAAATATAAATCATTATGACAATCACATAACAATCTAGCCAGAGTACTTTGTATTATAGTGACAGAAATGTAATTGAGATTCTGAATGTATGAATTGTGTGGCTAAATGCTTTTAAGATTATTATGTTGAGTAATTACTATAATATACCCATAAACAAATCATTAATGCAAAGCCTTGAGGGCTCTCAAATGTGTAATTAGTGTTTTAATCTATGATGTCCCTCTCACAGAAAACACTATAATAAAGTCCGGGCCAGCACCATCACAATTCAAAAAAACTACCGTGCTCACTTTTGGAGGAAAGTCTTCCTGCGTTTCCGCTGTGCTGCTGTCGTCCTCCAGAAAAACCTCCGTGGACAGCTCGCTCGCCAGCTCTACCGCCAGCTCCTGGAGGAGAAACGGAGAAGAGAAGAGGAGGAGAGAATCAGAAGAGAGGAAGAAGAGAGGAGACGGCAAGAGGAACTGAGGAGGCTTGAGGAAGAGAGAAGAAGACAAGAGAAAGAGAGAAAGAAAGAGGAGGAAAGACAGAGGCTTCAAGTGGAGGAATGGAGGAGGAGAGAGGAGCAACAGAAAGCTTTGCGGATACAGCAGGAAGAGGAAGAGTTTAACAGGAGGCAGGAAGAGTTGAAAAGCTTACAGATATTGCAGGAGATTGAGTACAGAGAGGCAGGGCATAGCAGGTAAAGCTCAATCTGGCCAAATATTTTGCTTTGATTTAGGTCAACTAAAGTCTGTGTGGCTGCAATTTGTGCTTTTAATCTACCCTGTCTAAAAATAATTATTTTCCCTTGCTTGTCTCCTATTAGGAATCTTTTGGGGAAAAATCACAGTCAAAAGGTATTAATTATTATTACATATTAATATGATATAGACTTGTTCTGGAAAGGATATGTCTGTTTTGTTGTCCTAATTCTAAGTCTCCCCTTACAAAATCTCCTTGGCTCAAAGTTATCTGATGGCATTGGTATGGTACTTTGCTAAATGAGTAACTGATGCATAATCTGTCCATAGACTTTTTTTGTCAACATCAATAGTTTATGTAACTGGTCACCATTTTACAGAATTGAATAGTTAAAGGTGCTTTAAGCGTTTTTTTTTGTGTCTCTGTTACAGCTGTAGTCTTTGTAAAAAGCATTGTAAAAAAGCAAAAGTATTGGCGTTCTCGTAGTATTGTAGTTGCAGCGAATTATTGAGTCTTAAATGCCATATTTATGGCATGTTTTTCATTGAGGGCTTGTGTTGGTCCCAATAAACTCATTTGGTATCTTTGGAGGGTGGGGTTTTGGAAATAGGGGGCATGGATAATCCAACGGCTCAGCTTTGGGGATTTCTAGAACGACCAAAATCGCTTACAGCACCTTCAAGCTTATTCAAAAGCATAATTTCGTCTCGTCACTTGTTTAAAAAAATAAATACAAATATTGCAGTTACATTAAGATACTTACAATGGAAGTGAATGGGGCCAGTCCATAAACATTAAAGTACATGTATACACTGTTTCAAAAGTATAGTCACAAGACTTAAACATTATACATGTTAACATGATTTTAGTGTGATAAAGTTATATCCAATATTACAACTTAATTGTGATTATGATGTAACACAGGTGAACCTGTAATTTCATAAACACTGGAGTGCTGGTAAATACCTGCTTTTATCTCACTAAAATCATTTTATCATGAATAATGTTTACGTCTTGTGGTTATACTCTTTAAAACAGTGTATATTTTAATGTTTATGGACTGGCCCCCATTTACTTCTTTTGTAAGTGCCTTTCTTTAAAGGGATAGTTCACCCAAAAATGAAAATTCTCTCATCATTTACTCTCCCTCTTGCCACCCCTGATGTGTGTGAATTTCTTTCTTCTGCAAAACACAAATTAAGATTTTAAGAAGAATATTTCAGCTCTGTTGGTCCTCACAATGCAAGTGAATGGTGTCCAGAACTTTTAAGCTCCATAAGGCAGTATAAAGGTAATCCATAAAACTCCAGTGGTTAAATCCATGTCTTCTGAAGAGATATGATAGGTGTGGGTGAGTTAAAAAGTCCCTTTTTAACTGTAAATCTACACTTTCACTTCCACTTTGGAGATTGACAGTAAAAAAGGACTTAAATTTGTATCTGTTTCTAACCCACACCTATCATATCACTTCGGAAGACATGGATTTAACCATGTTGCATTGTGAAGACCAACAGAGCTGAAATATTCTTCAAAAAATCTTCATTTGTGTTCAGCTAAAGAAAGAAACTCATACACATCTGGGATGGCATGTGGGTAAATGATGAGAGAATTTTAATTTTGGGTGAACTATCCCTTTAATTGCGGGATTTTTAGTGGTTTTCAAAATTATTCCACAAATGCTGTTGATTGAGGTTAGCTTGTATTGAACCCAAGATATTCCTATAAATTTTATACCATTTCTTACCACCTTTTTTCCTTGATAAGTTTTAAATTGTCCTGCAATGTGACAAGTTAATTTTTAAAGTACAAATATTTAATGTAGTCAAATAAATATTATAAAACAAGTCATAAAACCTGCTTGCATTATAATGATTTAAAATGAGAAAAGGTTGTTTAAAATAGTTTTGGATGGACTATAACGTGTCACACCGTATTTCATATCAGCTACCCATATAGCAAGGTACAGAATGACATTTGTATACTTCAAAGAATGCCAATGGTACAAGTTAAAAAAACAATGGTATTACCATGGTACCATGTCCAAAAAACATGTTATTACAAAGGTGCTTTTTGAATGGATAGTTAAGAATGATAAAAAGAAATTTGACAGAATGAGCTGTTTTATTGAAGTGGGTTAATGACATCAAAGATCTCTTCACTGTTTTCCATAAGGAAGTGTCCCACATCCAGTGTCAGTACTCCTCTGAAGAGGAGAGACGTCAGATGGAGGAGATCCTGCGGCTGGAGCGAGAGATTGAACGGCTACAGAAACAAAGAGACGAAGGTGTGTCCTTGCTGAACGAGAGCTCCAGAGACGAACTGCGGCAGAAGAGCGACGCTGAGATCTACCTCCTAGAGAAAGAGGCTTCGCGCGTGGCTACTGAGTTTCTGGAGATGCTAGACTTTGGAGGGTTGGAGCAGTCGCTCTCCAGCGAAGAGAACCTTCACGACACATCTGAGACCACTGCACCTCTGGCAGAGGAAGAATTGGATGAAGGCTTCCACGCGGACGACGAGTGCATACCCCTCGGTGATTTCCCTCCCCCAGCTGCTACCATTCCTCTGGACAAGGAGATTCTTTCCAGTCTTCCACCTCCTCCACCTGCCTTTGCAGAAGGTCTGGTGGCCACATCTTCACCTGCACAGATGGAGCGGCCAAAATCCAATTCCTCAATGAAACAATACAGACTCTTAGACATCCCCCCACCTCCACCTTCTGCTCCTCCCCCTCCTCCACCAGCATTAACCAAAGGATATTATAGAGCGGTTTATGAAAACTCCATGAAAACAGAGATTTTACTGCCAGTGGAAGAGACTAGCTTTAGTATTCTACCAGATACTGAGTCGGACTATGACCAAGAGGAGTTTGAGGAGGCATTGAGGAGTTGTGGGGATGCAGGAAGTACAAATGACGGACACCTCACTGACGAGGAAGTGCTACGTAGATCTTCCTGTACCTACAACAGCATGGAGTCCTTTAGGGGAAGTTCAGACTCGGTGAGTTCACAAAGCACCCGTACATTTCTGAAGGGGCATTCACACTGAAAGCGATGAAAGGAATTAGTGTCCCAAAAATGAAAATGCTGACATTATTAACTCACCCTTAAGCATTTAAAGTTGGTGATTAAAACAGCATTCTGTGTTTTAGCACCACCAGTTGCATTGGTTTGGTAACTTCAGCGACATTTCATTGCCGTGCGAAGAATAATAAAATGTTTACTTTTACGCCGCTAAATTTCTCCAGACCCTTTTGTTACTTTTGCGGAAAAAATGAATGCAGATCAGCGATAGTGATGTCTGATTCATGAAAGAATCATTTGAGTTGAATCTATTAAATCTGATTCTTTTGAACCGATCAAAAAGATTAAAAAAGCGTTCTGAATGAGTCACGGATCTGAATCAAAATCACAAGTGAAGTCTGTGCTAGATAACGTGTGTTCCATCATCTGTCTCCACTGGGGAAGACAAGAAACTCCTCATGTAAGTTTACATTTGTTTTTTGACAAAGTAATTTGATAAGTTTTGGCTTAAACATTATGAAAGCTGTGAAATAATGATGAAATTATGTGTTATCAGTATCCCGCCTTCTAGGAAACCTGTTCATATAAAAGTCAATCAAATGCATTTACCTTTTTACATTTAACCAAGTTGCGATCCATCATCCATCCATCTTCTATAGCCACTTGGCCTATGTAGTGCTGAAGCTGTCTTGGCCCAAAGGCAGGGAATCAGTCTTATCACAGGGCTAACGCACAGACATACACATTCACACTCTCACCCATGGGCAATTTAGAGTTTCCAATTCACTAAACCTGCATGTTTTTCTCATGACTTGAACTCTTCGCTAAAGGGATAGTTCACTCAAAAATTAAAATTCTCTCATCATTTTCTCACCCTCATCCCATCCCAGATATGGATGACTTTCTTTCTTCTGCAGAACACACACAAAAGCATTTTTTATTTTTTTTATAATATCTCTGTTCTGTAGGTCCTTTCAATGTAAGTGAATGGTGGCCAGACATTTGAAGCTCCAAAAAGCAAATTAAGGGTACATAAAAGTAATCCATTCAACTCCAGTGGTTTAATCAATGTCTTTTGAAGCAATCCAGTTGGTTTTGGGTGAGAACAGACCAAAATATAACTTTTTCACTGTACATATTTACAGCAGCCATTTCAAGCTGTAGCTCAAGACCGGTTGCCCACTGAAGTTAAGAAGGGTTGAGCCTGGTCAGTACCTGGATGGGAGACGTCCTGGAGAAAACTAAGATTGTTGCTGGAAGAGGTATTAGGGAGGCCAGCAGGGGTGCTCACCATTAATTCCTGGAGATCATGATTTCAAGCTTGATTGCACTTTCTATAGCACCATCTAGCACTCTGCACTTCTGTTAAGCACTAGGAAATAGAGTTGTGGTATTCGAGTTTTGACTCGGAATCGAGTCCTTGGGACTCTGGATTTTTTCAGAGTCCAGCCGAGTCCATGACATTTGTGATGCAATGAAAATAAATAAATAAATATAAATAACAGGACAGAAATTAGTGAACACATCTCTGTCTGCATGCAGCTGTATTAGCCCCTGAAGTCGTAGACGTAGCCAGAGTTGTTTCTCTGTGTTTAAGCAAACACACGCACATACGCATGTGCACAGGCAAACTCATCTGTCAACCAATACGCTTGAATGTTACTACAGAGGCTACTGTATAACATCAACTACCGATGTGGCTGGCAGGACAAAAACATAAAGACGCTATGTATCCAATGTAACAGAAACTAAACAAGGCAGTTTCTCACAACATGGGACCTGACAATAGGTAAAATTGCATGTGCCGTTTGTGCAGCCAAGACAGTGCTCGAATTGCGGTTTCATCGTGGTTAAAAACTTAAAATCAAGAAGAGTATACTGAAATAAAAATACATAAAAATAGTATTAATACTGGATATTAAGTCTTTTTAGGCATGATCTATACATGATGGCTTCTGTTTTTTGTTTTTTTTATTGTAAACCACTGGCTAACTTATGCACGTCTTTTTTTAGCCTACATCTCTGACACTTTTGAAGGAAAATTCTGTTGAATTTATGACTCCAAATTATTATTCTCCATGTTTTTGCAGTTAAAGTAGAGCTTAATTAAATTTTCTTTGGTTGATGTTTCAATATTACAGACTTACTGCAGACCAACAGGACTGCCATTCAAGCAAATATAAAAAAGAAAAAAATTGTTTGTTATTATATTTTATTATTATTATTAGCATTTGCAGTCAAATCGTGAGACAAAACTTCTCAGTGAGTGCTAATTGCTACTGTGTTGACTCATTTGTACAGTATGTATTTTCCCAAATCAGTTGGCAGATAGTGAAAAAAAAAAAAAATCTCAGTATAGACTATTATTTGTTTAGATAGGGATAATTAAATTGAATTGACAAATTGAAAATGAAGTAGAAATAAAATCTAAATTCAAAATCAAAACATAAGCTTTGTTGTAATGACTAAAACAGCTTTCACTTTCTTTAATCTATGTTTGACTGGAGGGAAAAAGCAACAAATAATTGAAATGTCAACAGAACGCAATAAGAAGAGTGTTGAAGGACAGTTTTGTATTCATAAACCTAAAGCATTCATTCTGAAACCACTTTGAAGTCTGTCCAGCTAACAAAGGTGTTTTTGTTACATTTATATTGACAAACTGTTTTTCTTAGTTGTGAAGTTTAAAATAAGCATAAAATATTGATGTTGAGTTTACGGTTACAAGTTTAATTCAGATTTATGAACAGATTCATTTGGACTTGACTCTGACTCGACTAAGTTGGACTCGAACCCAACTCTACTTGGAAGTGTAATTCATGATCTTGACTCATTGAGCTTGAAATCACGATTGTGCCTGGAGACTGCAATGGCAACATGTACAGTGAAAAAGGAGTTTTATTTTGGTCTGTTTTCACTCTAAACCAACAGTTTCTTTTACAAAACATGGATTAAACCACTGGAGTCATATGGATTACTTTAATGTTGCCATTATCTCATTTTTGGAGCTTCAAAGGTCTGATCACCTTTCACTTGCATTGTATGGACCTTCAGATCTGAAATATTCTTCTAAAAATTTTGGTTTGTGTTCAGGAGAAGAAAAAAAGCCATACACATCTGGAATGTCATGAGGGTGAGTAAATGATGAGCACCGCCAATCAAATAAGTTGTCATGGGTCTAATTATCTGTTTCTTAATTATGCAATTTACTTGTTATTTTGATACTTAAGTAAATTTAAAATCAGTTACTTTAATACTTTTACTTAGTATTTTTATAATGAGCTACTTTTACTTGAGTCAATTTTTATGAAGGTATCTTTACTTTTACTTAAGAATGATGAATGGATACTTTTTACAATGTTTGTTACTCCACTGGTCTCTGACCCTAATTTCGCCTCAAATTGCAACTCTTATCGACAATGAATTACTTCCAGTGTTTTTGAAGCTTCAAATCAATGTCAGTGTGCATACCCCTTGAATTTCATCGTTTGACAGTCCATTCACCAAGTTCCTGTACAGTTGTTTGATTGTAGGCATTGAATTTCACTATCTGCTCTTTTATTGGTAGTCACCTTACATTTGCATAAGTTTGAACTGTGCTCATCATCGTGTCCAACAGTCTCTGTCACTCATGTTGCCTCAAATCGCCAATTCTCATTATAAATTAATGACTTTTGGCCGCTTTGTCACTGCAAATTGTTGTCTGTATGAACACCCCATAAGGAAGGCATTTCACCTGAAAGCAAAACTGCATGTAGGCAAGGTTATGCAGTTCAGTGTCTGGGAAGTGAGATCTGGTATTGCTGGGAGCAAAACAAAAACACACTGCACTTTGCCCTAATTCTCTTTAGAACTTTAAACTTGTAATAATACAGAAATTAATGCACCTGCTCTTGCAAAATGCTTGATTGTTTTGGATTTCATTTAACTACTCATGTTTTATTTGCAGTGGCAGTGTGAGGGAGAATCAGTTGAATATGATTTGAAATATATTGAGTTTTACCCCTCAGGGTATTCTGAGAATGATCAGTCATATATCAGTGCCAGCCACACCTGCTCCGATCGCAATACCACAAAGCTTGATTGTTTTCTCTTGGAGAATATTTGAACCGAGAGACCTAGTTCGAGTTATGTTTGGGTGTAATATGAAACTTGACATGACAGCTAACATTGGAAGGACGTTTACTGTCCTTTCAAGTCATACTCTTTTTATTTGTATTAACATGTAGGGTAAAGACCGTGAGATGCAGATGTCCTACCATAGCAAAAACACAGTGCTCCAGCGTGTATGGTTACAAGTAAAGAAAATACATTGTATTTACAGTTAAATTCAGAATTTTACATACACTTAAGTTGAAGTCATTTTAACCACTACACAGACTTAATATTAGCAAACTGTAGTTTTGACAAGTTCTTTAGTACATCTACATTGTGCATGACACAAGACATTTTTCCAACAATTGTTTACAGACAGATTGTTTAACGTTTAATTGACTATATCACAATTCCAGTAGGTCAGATGTTTACATACACCAAGTTAACTGTGCCTTTAAGGAGCTTGGAAATTCCAAAAAAATATGTCAAGCCTTTAGACAATTAGCCAGTTAGCTTTTGATAAGAGGTGTACTGAATTGGAGGTCCTGTGGATGTGTTTTAAGGCCTACCTACAAACGTAGTGCTTCTTTGCGTGACATCATGGGAAAATCAAAAGAAATCAGCCAAGACCACAGAAAAAACATTGTGGACCTCCACAAGTCTGGTTCATCCTTGGAAGCAATTTCCAAGTGCCTGAAGGGACCACACTCATTTATACAAACAATAGTATGCAAGTATAAACACCAATGGAGCATAGAAGACACATTCTGTCTCCTAGAGATGAAAGTAGTTTGGTGCGAAAGATGCAAATCAATCCCAGAACAACAGCAAAGGACCTTGTGAAGATGCTGGTTAGAAACAGGTAGACAAGTATCTATATCCACAGCACAATCAGTCATATATCAACATAACCTGAAAATCTGCTCAGCAAGGAAGAAGCCACTGCTCCAAAACTGCCATAAACTACACATGGAGACAAAGATCTTACTTTTTGGAGAAATGCCCTCTGGTCTAATGAAACAAAAATTGAACTTTTTGGCCATAATGACCATTGTTATGTTTGGAGGAAAAATGGTGAGGCTTGCAAGCCAAAGAACACCATCCCAACCGTGAAGCATGGGGGTGGCAGCATCATTTTGTGGGAGTGCTTTGCTGCAGGAGGGACAGGTGAACTTCACAAAATAGATGACATCATGAGGAAGGAAAATTATGTGGATATATTGAAGCAACATCTCAAGACATCAGCCAGGAAGTTAAAGCTCGGTCACAAATGGTATACCCCAAGCATACCTCCAATGTTGTGGCAAAATGGCTTTAAAACATCAAAGTCAATGTATTGGAGTGGCCATCACAAAGCCCTGACCTCAATACTATAGAAAATTTGAGGGCAGAACTTAAAAAGCATGTGCGAGTAAGGAGGCCTAAAAACCTGACTAAGTTACACCAGTTCTGTCTGGAGGAATGGGCCAAAATTCCAGCAACTTATTGTGAGAAGCTTGAGGAATGCTACCCAAAATGTTTGACCCAAGTTAAACAATTTAAAGGCAATACTACCAAATAATAATAAAGTGTATGTAAACTTCTGACCCACTGGGAATGTGATGAAATAAATCATTCTCTCTACTCTTATTCTGAAAGCGACATTTCACATTCTTAAAATAAAGTAGTGATCCTAACTGACCTAAGACAGGGAAGGTTTTCTTTGCTTAATTGTCAAGAATTGTGAAAAACTGACTTTTAATATATTTGGAATGAATGTAAACTGCTGACTTCAACTGTAGATCATAGGGTCTGAAATTATACAGGGAAAGGGTTGAAAATCATAGAAAGTGGCATAAGTGCCCCAGGTACTATAAATGTGGAGCCATAAAATATCTCTGTAGTAGATTTCTCACATTTTTATTTTGGATTTACAAAGCCAACACACTATTATTCTAAAGACTTGGTTTAAGGTTTTTACAAAATCCCTAATTAAAGACAAAATGATCAAGAGTGACTCTTCCTACAGCTTTCAAACTGCATTCACCAACCTTAGCACTGTTTCACACTGTTCTTACGGTACCAAATTCCGTTCTTCAAGGGAAGTCAGTCCACACAGTGGCCATCTTTGGAACACTCCCGGGCTGTCTGGGCAGCTATTTGTCTATATAAACAAGCGGCATGAAAGTGCAGCTCCTGTCTTCTTGAATGGGGAAAATCACCAAGATGGTTTATCAAGATTGCAATCAAAGAACATATTTCAAATCAGCAGTAAAATCTGATAGTAATGGTCTCATTAATTGTGGAAAATGCTATTTTTCAGGCTGGTTCAGCAAACACCCTGTCTACACTGTGCGTGTTCATTGACACAATGCAGCTGCTTGAGGCTGTCTACACTTGGACTTGTCAACATGAACATTCTAAACCATTTCATTTGTGTAGTAACACTAGCACGTTCAGTGCAAAATGGAATGCAACACCCTTTTATTGTTGGTGCATTGGACACCCCGCAACGAACAGTTCCAGTGTAGACAGCATCATTGATTATAATGGGGTTCTATTGCTTTTGATGCAACCTGATGCGCTGCTCATGTCCTGTGTAGACGAGGTGTAATGCATATGCGTATTCTCAAGTTGATTGACAGGGTATATCTATCTAAAAGCTGATTGGCTCTTTTACCTGTGAGGCGGGACTTACTTTTCAACATCGTTGGGCGTCTGTCTGTCTGTCTGTCTATCTGTCTCATCTTACTGTAAGGTCTGTTAAACCTTCAAAACTTTTTTTTAAACTATCAGGCCAGGCTTTATCAAGCCAACATCAAAGTTTGTCTGACAAACTTTACCTATCTTTTCAAATTTTTTATATACCATTTAAATAATATAAGCAAATTCACACAAGCAATAGTACTGTTGTGCCATGCTGCTGCTGGTAATCACAGACTTGCTGATTTATGAAACAACAACAGCACAATTGCGAGTGTAATATTGCTTTTATACAACAGTTCAATTAACAAGTATTGTGTTAAGTAATTTAAAATAAATTGTGACTTGGGAAAAAATTTGCCAATTATTTGATGTATTTCGCCAATGAAAATAGTTTCAAATTAACCAACTGTATTTGCTGTCTTCGAGGAGAAATGAATGTGCCACTAATATGAATTGATTTTTTTCACTCCATAACTTGAAGTAGCGATTATGTTACAATTAACAGCTGATTTTCTATTTGATGTTAATTTTATTTTATAGGTATCCATCATTGTTCAGCCTTCAGTTTATTTCAGCTACTTGATTCAATTGAAATATTTGACAGAAATGGACGGCACAATGTGTTTAAATATGGTTAAAAAATGCCATAAAATGGATCAAATAAAATTTGCATAAAAAATTATGTTCATTGAAGTTTTCTCTCTCTTCTTCAACAGTTCATTGACAGTAATGAGGAGAATGATGAATATGTGGACACAGACGAGGAGGTGTCAAATGGTAGAGTGCATCTACTAAATGGCAGTGGACCTCCATATTTCCACAGCTACCTGTACATGAAGAGTGAGTGTTTCTAACTATTTTGTTTCCAATTACTTCATTCATGCCTATATCATTGAATAATATTGGTCAAACTGAACATATTAATGGATACACTAAAGCATAAAGTGACAATGTAGTTGGACTGTTTCTTATTGATGTCTTTAAGGTGGGCTGATGATCCCATGGCGCAGGCGCTGGTGTGTTTTGAAGGATGAGACCTTCATGTGGTTCAGGGCAAAGCAGGACTCTCTCAAGTCAGGCTGGCTGTACAAGAAAGGTGGAGGGATGTCCACTCTATCCCGCAGGAACTGGAAGATGCGCTGGTTCGTCCTTCGAGACTCCAAACTCATGTATTTCGAGAATGACAGTGAGGACAAACTGAAGGGAACCATTGACATCCGATCTGCCAAGTAAGAACTCGCTGTTCATTTTTGAAGACCCCATGAAATCACTTGACAAGTGTAATATTCTTTCCTGTGCTGTAGTATTCCCCATTTAAATTAAGGCTCATATCTTCTTGTTTTATATATACAGCCAGTAGGCTTTAGGTATTTCTCAACTGCTTGCTGGTTGATTGCAGGTGGAATCATGGGAAGGACATTCTCATTCTATAGAGCATTTGATTGAACAAAAATATGTGTAGTGCAGTACGAGTCATCAATATTTTTGGCCCATTTTCCCAGTCATGAAAGACTTTATTTCATATTCTTAAATAGGCTTAAGGTTCGTTTTGCCACTTTTTAGGAGGACGTTAATAATAAGGTGGCTTTAATCATAATAGACATGAACTAAATTGAACAAAACTTCAATTTTGAGTTCATGGGATCTTTAAAATAAAAAAAAAGGCAAGTAGTCAACCAATACTGTTGTGTTTCTATGTTTTTGTGTTTATGCACTGACGGCTTGTGGTATTGTTACACAGAGAGATTGTGGACAACCACGAGAAGGAGAATGCACTGAACATTGTGACGGAGGAGAGGACCTACCAAATCTATGCAGAATCCCCTGAGGATGCCAGGTACATATCAATTGTATATTTATTTTACTTCTTTTCATGATGACACTGAATCTGACTAAGTGAGTATGTGTGAATAAATACAATGTAGATATGTGAAACTCTCATATTTATCTGTTGCACCCCTTATGGTAGAACATAACTCATGTGATACCTCGTGTTGCAGTGGCTGGTTCAATGTGCTGAGTCGAGTCCACAGTGCCACTCCAGAACAGCTTCTGCAGATCCAGCACGAGCAGGCCAATCCCAAGAATGCAGTCGTGAGTGCCTGCCCTTATATACACAATGCATTCATAATGCAGCTGGATACTTACTGTAAGGGTTGTTTAATGTGTTGTTCTGTGGTTTGTTGTATTTACATATGATGTTATGTCATGTGTCATGCTCAGGGAACACTGGATGTTGGGCTTATCGACTCTGTATGCGCCTCAGACAACCCAGACAGGTACTGCAGGATTTCATAATCGCATAGCTTAGCAATAGTTTTGCACAATATTTATATTAAGGCTGTCAATCAAATAAAAGTCTTAATCAAATGTATTACCAGAGATGCTGATTAATTAATCGAAAAGTAAGATGATAAGTAACTTAAACAATAGCACTGCATTTATTTAGTTTGATTATTGAGAAAAAACTAATATGAACTCACTTTTCTTGAGTAAATAAGTTTGTCTACACACTAGTCATTTATATTTGTAAAGCACTTTTCACAATACACATAGTTTCAAAGCAGCTTTATAGAAAATCTTGTCTTGTTGTTTGAAAGCCCCCAGTGATCAAGCTAAAGTGACTGTAATCCAATATTATTTACCGCCGTTATTACCCGCTTATAAGATGTGCGCAAGTGTTGTTGTCAAACCTGTTTACATTTTCAAGTCAAAAGCAGATCATTTAAGTCTCATGTAATTGCAGGATTCTTACGTTGTTGGTTTTTGAATAAGCTGTTTTATAGTTAAGACTCATAACTTATGAGCATCTTGCTGTGCATGTCTCGCTCAGAGTCTGCTGGGAGAAGCGGGTGTTAAACTTACTGATGCTGTTTATGCCTCACTAATCCAATGATTTTCGTGGTGATGTCAGTGTAAATAAAACAACATGTTTGATGTACTGTAGCACCAGGACATGACACCATTGTTTGGAAAATTCGACATAAGCTGTACAGCTACAGTACAATCTGTTTGGCATTTGCCATCGATCTTCTTGCCTATGTACTGGAAGTATGTTGCTCTGTTTTTCTGTGAACGCACATCGCCACAGGGGAGGAGACTGTTCCGCAGCTCTCAATATTGCGCTCTTTGGCATTAATTACTCTATAATGTGTTTATGTCTCGTACGATACATATGGTATTGTATAGTGAACGTTGTACCGTACAATACGATATTTTTTTACACCCCTAAAATATATATATATATATATATATATATATATATATATACTGGCGGACAAAAGTTTGGAATAATGTACAGATTTTGCTCTTATGGAAAGAAATTGGTACTTGAATTCACCAAAATGGCATTCAGCTGATCGCAAAGTATAGTCAGGACATTATTGATGTAAAAAACAGCACCATCAATATTTGAAAAAAGCAATTTTTGATCAAATCTAGACAGACCCCATTTCCAGCAGCCATCACTCCAACACCTTATCCTTGAGTAATCATGTTAAATTGCTAATTTGGTACTAGAAAATCACTTGCCATTATATCAAACAGCTGAAAGTTATTTGGTTCCTTAAATTAAGCTTTACATTGTTTTTGTGTTTGTTTTTGAGTTGCCACAGTATGCAATAGACTGGCATGTCTTAAAGTCAATATTAGGTCAAAAATTGCACAAAAAAGAAACTCATCAGTCAATCATTGTTTTGAGGAATGAAGGCTATACAATGCTTGAAATTGCCAAAAAAACTGAAGATATCATACAAAGGTGTACACTACAGTCTTCTAAGACAAAGGTCAACTGGCTCTAACAAGGACAGAAAGAGATGTGGAAAGATCAGATATACAACTAAACAAGAGGATAAGTACATCAGAGTCTCTAGTTTGAGATATAGATGCCTCACATGTCCTCCGCTGACAGCTTCATTGAATTCTACCTGCTCAACACCAGTTTCTTGTACAACAGTAAAGAGAAGACTCAGGGGTGCAGCCTTATGGGAAGAATTGCAAAGAAAAAGACACTTTTGCGACAGAAAAACAAAAAGAAAAGGTTAGAGTGTGCAAAGAAACACAGACATTGGACAACAGATAATTGGAAAAGAGTGTTATGGATCTTAACCCCATTGAGCATTTGTGGGATCAGCTAGACTGTAAGATGCGTAAGAAGTATCCAACAAGACAGCCACATCTATTGCAAGTGCTACAGGAAGTGTGAGGTGAAATGTCATCTGAGTATCTGGACAAACTGACAGCTAGAATGGCAAGAATCTGCAAAGCTGTCATTGCTGCACATGGAGGATTTTTTGATGAGAACTCATCTCATTCTTTGATGAACAATTTTGTCTTTTTTTCACATTATAATAGTATTTTTTCACATTATTAATGTCATGACTATACATTGTGATGAGATGAATGCCACTTTGGTGAATAAAAGTACCATTTTCTTTCCATAAGAGCAAAATCTATACATTATTCCAAACTTTTGGCCACCAGGGTTTGTATGTGTATGCATGTACTGTGTGTGTGTATATATATATATATATATATATATATATATATATATATATATATATATATATATATATATATATATATATATAAACGGTACATACATTATATACAAATGTATTATTATTATTTCTGCATTTTTAGTATTCTTTCAGATAGAAGCATTTCTGCTTGTTTAAATAGAATTAATAGAATATTTGATCCAAAAACATCTTTTATTTACCCCATGCCGTTACAAAAACAAAATAATTTTGTTTTATTAATATTTACATTTACGCTTTTGCAAACAATGAAATTCAATAGCCACCATAGCTGTCAAGCACCAAAATGGACAAAACAATGGCGTAAAAGTACCATTAAAGGTGCACTCGGTAACTTTTTATTTATGTCATCTTGGACTTACAGTGACACCTTGTGGTGTGGATGCAGCATCATTCAAAATCAAAAGTTATCAATTACAGATGCTTGTGGAAATTCACTATTCACAATCAACCATGATTAATTTAATCCAAGTGTGAAAGTGTCCAATAACAAGATGGTTACTGAGATTAAGCGAGTAGTATTCGGCTGGTCATGTGATTCTAAAATGGCAGCCCCCTTGAGGCGCCCCTGCCCCATGTTAAATAAGACAGGTTAGTGGTATGACTAGCGTACTCATCTCATGTGAGTGGTCATGATTTTATACTTATTTTTCAAAATTACAATGAATTTCTTAAGAAGTAAAACTTGTTTAATGTGGAAAAAAATACAGAGTCAGCCTTTAAGTAGTCCATATGACTCACTATATACCAAGTCGATAAATATGATAGGTTTGTGTGAGGGGACAGACAGAAACATAAATGACAGAACTTTCCTTTTATGTGAACTATTTCAACTAAGTGTTGTTCAATACTCATAAGACCTCTTTCCCTCAGGCCTAATTCATTTGTTATAATTACGGCTAATCGCGTGATACACTGCAACACTGAAACACCAGAGGAGATGCACCACTGGATCGGCCTCCTGCAGAAACCCAAAGGAGACTCTAGAATAGATGGTCAGGAGTTCATAGTGAGAGGTGAGTGAGACTGCTGCTCCTGTTGATCTCCTTCATGTGATGTCAAATCATTTTCTGTTGACTTACTGCTCACAGGCAAAGAGTTGCCTTTCACACACAGTGCTCTGTTAAGTGATTTCTCTTTCTCAATGTGTTTGCCAGGTTGGCTGCATAAAGAGATGAAGTCCAGTGGGAAGAGCACTTCTCTCAAGCTGAAGAAACGCTGGTTTGTTCTGACCAACAACTCACTGGATTATTACAAATCATCGGAGCGCAGTGCCTCTAAACTGGGCACACTGGTTCTCAACAGCCTCTGCTCTGTTGTTCAGCCAGATGAGAAGGTCTTCAAGGAGACTAGTGAGTGAAAATTAGAGGAAGTTGTTTATTTTGCACAAATTAAAAAAATTTTGAGTGCAAAAATGAGAACAAGAGATATTTATTCAAATGTCTATAATCTTTGGACCTGTACTGAATGAGATCCCTGGACAAATATATAAAACCCAAAACTGAAAATTCTTCAAACATAGTGTTCTAAATATCCCATATACAGTATGCAGATGTGGTTTATTGTTCTATTGCTTTGAAAAATATCTTTAGGAAACAGCGTCTTATTTCATCTTTGGATAATTTGTTTTCTTCTATTTAGCGTAAAATCTTTCAAATAAATTTCTCTCTGTTGGACAATATGATGATGCAGTAAATCCAGGAAAGAATAGATAAGGTTGTAAAAGTTATTTGAGAAACTAGGTCGAAAATAGTTTAGCATATTGTAATATTGTTTGTTTAAATTTGTTATGGAAGTTACTATACAGTGTGACCAAGACAATCTATCAATTATATATAAGTTGGTCCCTGGGTTGGCTGAGATTCTGGGTGGGTTCCTAGTTTGGTTGACATGTTTTGGACAGTTCCCAATGCCTCCAATTTTCTACAGGTTACTGGAATATAATAGTCCATGGAAGAAAGCATTCTTACCGTCTCTACACCAAGCTACTGAACGAAGCCATGAGATGGGCTTCAGCCATCCAGGTGGCAATTGACAACAAGGTTCCCATAGAAACACCTACCCAGCAGCTCATCAGAGACATAAAGGTACTTTCACCCTAAAATGACTTTGTAACTCCAAAGGTATTCATGGCATGGATAATCACATCAGGTTTTTTATTTTATTACCGATCATGTTTCAGTTGTGGAAGCCAATACCTCTCCAACCCCAGCAGTCCCTCAGGGTCAAAAACTGTAGTGTTAAGTGAGGTACACGGACAAGTGTTCTGTGTGGCATTCAATCAGCCTGTTTTCTCTGCTTTCTGAAAGTCTTCATTTTTCTTGTTTCAACCTGTTTTTGCTTGATCATTTCTGGGTGCCTTTGTTCAACATTTAGTCAACAAATTTTCCTTGACCATTTTGAATTGGTAACCATGCTGGAAAATCGAGTTAGAATAAGGTTCTGATGGTAGCTGTTTTTACATAGTTTCTATCTCGCGACAAGCTGGTGTATGTGGCTAATCAGCTGGACTACCAGCTGGTCAAAGACCCTATGAAATTGATTGATGAGCGCATTTTTTTCCCGTGTTAACGTATTTCAATAGCCAATGTAACATCACAGATTTGAAATTTGATTTTCTACTTGGTATTTGAGGAGGGACATTCTCATTCAAAGAGCATTTGCTTGGACAAAAATATGTGTAGTGCAGCAAAGAGTCATCAATATTTTTAGTCAGTTTTTCCCAAAGAGAGAGACTGTAAGTCTCAAAATGTGTACATCTGCTAAAAGTTAACTGTCAACGTTAGTATACTAGCTTGTGATGGCCTCCAAGCTAATATATATGGCATAAAAGCCACAACACTCCGATTCTGATTTCATGTGGTCTAAGCTTGACCACCTTAAGCTGGTATAACTTGATTTTCCAGCAGGGCAAAAACAGCCAAGCTGTTATAATTTTGTCACTTTTGTGTGCTGTGTTTCCTCCTCCAGGGATCTGTGGATATACATTGTCATACATGAATGTATAAAACCATTAATACACTCTTGCTTTTCATGGTGCAGGAGAGCAGTCTTAATGTGGAGGCTGTGGAGCAGATGTACTGGAGGAACCCCATTCTGAGATACACTCAGCACCCACTACACTCGCCCCTGCTACCTCTGCCATATGGGGAGGTTAATGTCAGCTGTGAGTCTTTCTGTTATATTGCTGTATTCGTACATTCCCTGTGAAATGAAATGGGGGACATTGAAAGCTGTTTTTCACTGTTACATGCATGGCTATATATAATAATTTAAGTTTTATGATTAAACAAATATTGGGTTCAATACAAGTTAAGCACTATTGACAGCATCTGTGGCATTTTGATGATTCCATCATTTTGTTTGAACAACAAACACAAGTTGCATACAGTAATGCACTGACTTATATTTGGAAGTGTTTGGGGCAAGACAGGGTTTAAAAGCAGAAATGTTAAGCTTGTATTTTTGTTAAAGCACATTCATTCTTCCATTCCAATTTGTGTATTATTTAAGATGGAATGTTGTCTAAATCGTGAGACCTTTTAGTGGTGGGACTACTGTTCTTGGCAGATTAACTTCTGTATTGTTCTCTACGTAAACAGTCTCTTCCTGTTAGGCTTGCTTGTATAATATAAACATTACAGTGTTTACTGGCTTGACATGGTTATGAGTTGAAACATTGCATATAACTTTGCACAAACAAAGTGGGCAAGCGTTTGTATGATACTAGTCTCATGTTAATATTTGTAATGTTTCGAAATGCTGTGCATTTTAATGTTTGTTCCTGTGCCGTGCCTTGCTCCATAGACTTTCATTTCAATAGCATTACTTGTCAGAGATTTCAACTTTTACACATTTTTAAGAGTATGGATATTCAGTGTATTTCATTGTAAATGAGGTTTTAAAGACTGCGTATACAAGATGTATAATAATTAGAAAAATACTGTTTAAAATAGTTTAAGATAATAGAATACTGCTGTCAATGCTTGACATTTCAAGACAAATACCCTTTTACAAACAAAAAATATTGGTAGCACTTTATAATAACTACACAGTATAAAGTATTTGTAAAGCATTATTGCTTGTACATGTTCTGTAGCAAACCATTTATTATTATATAATAAGGTCATATAAATAAAAGCAGTTTGATAATGGTTTTTCATCCTTAGTAAACAACTTGTTAACTGTACCTAACTAATATATCTCAGCTGATTCAAACCAGTTGTAAAGAAATATAAAACATTATGAAGGCATAAATCCATAATTAATAAGAAATGATTTATACATGTACATGTGAAATGAATAGGACATATATTAATGCTTAATGTGTTTATAACTGTTTTTGTAAAACTATTAATGAAATAAGTGTCCTGAGATATTTCATTGGTCTCTGTGACAGTGTGACTTTGTAAACAGCAAACAAAAATGTATCCATGGACCACAGACATTGATGCTTTTCACCTGTCAATCATTTTGCTCGTTCACATAGTGTTGTATTTGAAGTGGATTATAAGGCTTTGATTCATAATGTTTGTCAGTTGAGGGCGCTATTGTGCCACTGTTGAATTTGACAGCCACAGGAACAATCAATACTGCTCTTTTGCTCTGTTTTGGTCTCAAAATTATCTTTGGAGGGTGAGGTTTTGGAATGAGGGGGTAGGGCTAATTCAACTGCTCAGTCACGTGAAAGCTTCAGAATGTTAAAATCGCTTTCAGCACCTTTAAACAATGATATATTGTTTGCTACGGTAACTATACAGTATAAGAGAAACATTATATTTATATGTAGCCTATTCATTTATTAATAGTATACGAACAATAATGTATAAATGATCAAATGTACATACAGTGCCTCATTATTTGATCAATCTCTAAAGATGATTTATTTATGTTCACACCATTAATAATGACACACCATTTGATGTATGAACTTTGTTTTTCTGGGATGATGGATTTAATGTCTTTCTCTGCTTTTCCTGCAGTACAAAAGGAGAAGGGCTACACCAGCCTGCAAGACGAGGCAGTGAAGATCTTTAACTCATTACAGGAGATGGAGGCTGTGCCAGACCCGATGCCTATAATTCAGGGCATCTTACAGACGTGTCAGGATCTGCGGCCACTCAGAGATGAAGTCTACTGTCAGCTGATCAAACAAACCAATCATGTGCCTCAGCCCAACAGCCCTGCTAACTGCGCCCACTGGCATCTGCTCACCTGCATGAGCTGCACCTTTCTACCCAGCCGGGGTATATTGAGATACCTCAGATTCCACTTGAAAAGGTGTCGTAGCTACTCTTTCAAAATAGCATTCACTTGTTACTGTTAAAACCCCAATAAAATATAAATGGAAGTTTTTTGGCTTTTAGCTTTGAGGTACTTTAATTTATATGCTAGTGCACAACTAAAAGTTGACACAAGGATCTTTTAACATATTTACGCATTTAAAAATTACAGTCTTTCTCTTCCTGGAAAACGGACCAAAAATATTTATGAATTATTTTGCCCTCATGGGTGTATCCTAAATGTTTGGTCCAATAAATTGCACTGTAAAATGAGAATGTCCCTCGCCCTAATACCACCTGACACAGACTAGCAATAGAAAGTGTGATGTAAACAAAAGCTTATTGGCTATTTGGAAAAAATGTAGGTGCCCTTCGATATGTAATGCCCTAACATCCTGTTTCAAAAGTAAATATGTAAACACAGGAAAGAGAACAGTTTTTTCAAATCTTTCAAGGGTTTGAATGAATGAAGTTTGACTGTTATTAGGCAATTATAGAACTTTTTTGATCAGTGGCCTAACTTGGATCTTATGGGCCCTAGTGCAGAACACATGTCAGGCCCCACCTTGACTCCCTCTTACTGGCCAGGGTGGGTGGGAGGGTAGTTCCCCCTCGTTCGCTTTCATCGGCAATGTGGCACTGGCTGTTTTGATCACTTATTACAACTTGCTTGGTTATACAACCAAGTACTGGCATCGTACATTTATGACCTTAATATCTTCTGATATGTATCACTCATTAGGATAAAAGAGCTGTTCCCTGGAACAGAGATTGAGATGTTTGCGGTCTTCGTTGGCGAATCGCTGAAGAAGACAAAGACACGAGAGTTTGTGCCTTCCCAAGAGGAGATCATTGCTCTCCTGAACAGACGAGAGATGACGACCACTGTTTACTGCCATGGCGGAGGCTCCTGCAAGATTTCAATCAACTCTCACACCACAGCAGGGGAGGTACGGGATGCTTTCAACCTCTGATGCTCAGAATATTTCACACAGGGGGCAATTATAACCGTATTGGAGAAGTGAAAGGAATACCAAAATTGAATTTTCACCCAAATATTAAAATTCTGTCATCATTTGTTCACCCTCATGTTGTATCAAAAGTTGTGAATGCTGCTCAATTCCAAACTCCAAAAGAAAAAAACAACACCATAAAATAACTATAAAAGTTCTACATATGAATCATGCTCTTCTAAAGCCATACGATAGTTTTGTGTGAGGAACAGTCTTAAATTTAAGTAGATTTTTATATAAAATCTTCCCCTCCGCTACAGCGCCCGTACGTTCAAACTGGTGCCTCCCGTTCACATACAAACAAATGCTGTTTGGTGTCAGTGATGTCAAACATGGTGGACACATGAAGCACCATTTTCTTTTTTTGTCTCAATGAAATCGCAAATGAGATTTCAGAGCATCAGATCAACAGGATGTGGGTTAGGAACAATACGAGAGTGCGTTAATAAGGACAGAATTGGGGTGACCTATTCCTTTAAAAGACCATTTTTATCAGAGCTCTCAGGTAACGGAAAACACTTTGGGTGAACAACTCTTTCATAAATAGATCATGTTTCTCTGAATTAGCAATGTCTGTGGAGCATCATGGTGTAACATGCTGATCAAGAAGTATTTTGTTTCTTTGTCATGTGTAGGTGGTAGAGAAACTGATCCGAGGCTTGGCAATGGAGGACAGCAGGAACATGTTTGCTTTGTTTGAGCATAACATCGCGATCGACCGAGCCGTGGAGAGCAGGGTGATTGTGGCCGACGTGCTGGCCAAGTTCGAGAGGTGAAATGACGCTAAAGAGTTGCCCATGTTTACTCTCAGATATTAACACTGTTTGCGTGTCGTTAAAACTGTACAGCAGTAAAATCCCCAAAATTTACAGTACACAAATGTGATTGTGTAATCCCAACACAAATGGGATATATGTAAATTTAAGCTTCTTCAAAGTAGCCACACTTTGCCTATATTACAGCTCTGCACACTTTCTGCCACCTGGGATGCTTTTTAAAGAGTATTGAAACAGTCCCCATACTGTATGGGCGCTTGCCTACTTTTGCTTCACTATTGGGCTCAACATTTTTTTTAATAAATCTTAAGTTTTGTAAAGAAATGCAAATGGAGGCACAATTTATATTCGTCTGCAGAGCTAATTTCAAGCATTTATTTAAACCTTTAAATCAAACGGTATGTAAGATCATGAAAAACAAATTGTGTCCAAACCTTTGACTGCAAGTGTATGTGAAAAAACAATACAAAATTGAGGTAATGGGTAAATATTCCAAAACTGACATTTATTGTGGTTGTTTCTCAGGCTGGCAGGAAGTGAGGTGGAGGAAGATGGTCCGTGGAAGCTTTACTTTAAACTTTATTGTTTCTTGGATGTGGAGAGCATGCCTAAGGAAGGAGTGGAGTTTGTCTTCATGTTTGAGCAGGTCAGTAGTTTATAGTTTTACCTCATACCTCTGTTCTATTCAATTCCATTCTAATCCATTTAATCTTATAAACTATGCAGTATTTTGTTCTTAAGATTTGGTATCTCACAACTGTTTTGCCGTTGAACTGTTATAGCTGTTATAGGATAAATTAGGGTAATGTATGACAAGCTTGATTGGGCCCATTTTATTCCTCCATCATATGTCGTATTCTAACTGTGTTTTCGTGTGATAAAGTCTAGCTTCTTGGTGTGAAGTGTAAGGGTCACAGTGGCACTGTCCCAAGTGCCAACCTAAGCCCCTGCTGTCTTCCACAGAGTCCACACTTTTAAGTACTGCATTCTGGATCAGGACAGGATGGGAAAGGGTGCATTGAGGGTGCATTTTGACTTAATTTGGGACAGAGCCAATCATTGTTGCTGTTGAAAGTGCAAAAAATTATCCCAGGTTATTGTATCCAAATTTGCATTTGGAGTTTTCAAACTTCTGGATAAAAAGGAAATCACATGCTATCTAATCTATCTCATCCTTCTCTGTAGGCTCATGAGAGTTTGATAAGTGGTCACTTTCCTGCCCATGAGGACACCCTCCAGCACTTGGCTGCTTTACGGCTGCAGTACCTGTGTGGAGACGTGTCTCGGGTAAATTGGAACTTGGACGGCGTTTATCCCACCGGCCGTTTGCGTAACCGCATACTTCAGTTCACTAAAGGGGGAGGCGCGGCCGGACCGGGACATACCATGGAAAGGAGGAGGACGAGCTTCCTGGACGGCACACTGAGGCGTGGGCTGAAGACGGGCACCATGAGGAAACAGCGCAACCTGCAGGAGGAACAGATGTTGGAAATGTGGATTAAGGAAGAGACTTCAGCCACCAGGGCCAGTGTCATGGAGAAATGGAGTCGGCTGCATGGTCTCGATCAGCATCAAGCAATGCTCAAATACATGAACATCATTAAAGAGTGGCCTGGGTATGGATCAACACTATTTGATGTGGAGGTAAGCACTGGAGACTGGAGCAAAATGTAATTAATTAAATTGTTAATTACACTTAATTTTGAAACACTCTGACGTGCATAGAACGGGTGCTGCAGGGGCCCTTATTGTTCTCAAATCTAAAGGTGCCCTTTTAAGCAGAGGTGCCTTTAAGAGTGTGAAGATTTAATCTCTCAGCAACTATTGGACCATTTTCTATTTCATGTCCTTGGCAGATTTCTATTCCGCCCCTGCCCCTTTGTAAGGTCTGTGCACGTCACTGATATCAAGCACCACTAAATTACTAGTACATCCTAAAATAATGTTCCTGTAAAATATACAAAGTACTTGGGTGTAGATGGGCTAATCTGTTGGTGTTCCTCTGTGTGCAGTGTAAAGAAGGTGGTTTCCCTCATGATCTCTGGCTGAGCGTAAGTGCTGAGAACGTATCTGTGTATAAGAGAGGGGAGGCCAAACCCCTGGAGACTTTCCCTTACGAACACATCATTTTCTTTGGAGCTCCTCATGCCAGCACTTACAAGATCACAGTTGATGGTAGAGAGATGTACTTCGAGACACCACAGGTAATTCATTTCCTGTCATTTTAAAGGTTGTGTAAAATTTGAATGATGTTAAAGAGATAGTTCACCCAAAAATTTTAATTCTCTCATCATTTACTCACAATTACATCACAATACAAGTGAATGTTCACCAAAACTTTGAAGCTCCAGAAAGCACATAAAGCCATCATAAAAGTAATCCATACGACAGTGGTTAAAGGGTTTGTTCACTCATAAATTCTGTCTTCATTTAATGCAAGTGAATGTTGGTCATCATAAATATAATCCATCACACTCCAGTGGGTAAATCCATGTCTTCTGAAGCACAGACCAAAATGTAATCTCTATGCACAAAATTATGATTTCAAGCTCAATTACACATCTTGGTGCTTGACGCATGCGCAGAGCACTAGATGGCGCTATAGGAAGTGTAATCAAGCTTGAAATCATGATCGCCAAGGAGACTGCTGTCAAGATTTATAGTGAAAATGAGTTATATTTTGGTCTGTTCTCACACAAAACCGATTGGATCACCTCAGAAGACATTGATTAAACCACTAGATTTGTATGGATTACTTTTATGATGCCTTTATATGCTTTTTGGAGCTTCAAAGTTTTAGTCACCATTCACTTGCATTGTATGGACCTACGGAGCTGAAAAATTCGTTTTTGCTGAAGAAAGACAGTGGCTCTTACACTCTCAAAACATTCCATTAGTTTAAGCATCACAACCAGCCCCACACACTTCCAATTTAGAAATATACACTGCACCTTTAAATGAAGATTGTCGTCATAAAATTGAATAATAAGTGTGTTCTGTTTTTTCTCAGTTGCCTTACTTTTTTTGTTTCAGGTTGGAGAGATCGCCAAAATAATGAAAGCCTACATCAACATGATAGTGAAGAAACGATGTAGCGTCCGATCAATGTCCAGCTTTGGAAGCAACTGGATCAGGTGATTGGTGCTATCCAATTACTGTCAAGACAAGACTTTCTTTGGACCTTCCTTTGAAGGACGAACTCAATAGCATAAATGTGAACTGAAGAATATATGAGATGAAAGGAGAAGAGACGGGACCCAGTAAGAGGACAAACATCATGTGTTTGTTCACCCTTACAAATCCTTAAAATTTTTGTCGACAACCACCCCTTTAACAGATTATTCTAACTTGCCGCTATAAGTTTCTATCAAGTAATTTGTTCACAATGAAAGTGACACGGACAATAAAAGGTGATTAGAACATATTTAGATGTTTGATATACAGTTGTGTGGAGCAGGATTTTGGACCATTGAGATTTCACTGTGGGCGGGGCTACCCACTGCGACATTACAGATGTAAAAGCCAAGTGACTGACAGTGGACAATGTCCTTTCGCTCATTGCTTTTTGCCACTGGTAAGGACAGAAACTAAGGCAATGTTCACACTAATATGTATTTGTTAGACAACTCATTCATTAGCTACATTTATGCCTCTCACCCTCACTAGAGCATTGTTCTCCTCCACCAAAAACATCGTTTTTCGAAAACACTCTCCGTAACCACATAATTTGGAAAATGATGATGTTCAAAAGCTGAAAAACGGATTAGTCTGGATGCATCCTAAGAGATAGCTTTTAATATTTTTTTCTGTAACGTATCGCGTCAGGTTAGGACATTGTGTAATGCTACTTGGCCAACAAATGTTCATTGGCAATACCTCAAAGTCCTGATTACTTTGTTTCTTTCCGTTTTCTGTCTGTCAATTTCAAGAATTCTTGAACACTCTTTGAAGTGTTGAAGTGAAAAGATCAATACAGGGTCTTTAAAGTTACATGCTAAAAAAATGACGTTTTGCTAAGAGGCTTCAAAGTCTAATTACCTTGACGTGAATGCAACCTTTGAAAATATCTGGAGCAATGTTAAAACTTGCCTTTTCGCCTTACTTTGTACAAGGGCTGCGTCATATATTCTGGCGGCCAAAGGTTTTGAATAATGTACAGATTTTGCTCTTATGGAAAGAAAATGGTACTTTTATTCACCAAAGTGGCATTCATCTGATCACAATGTTTAGTCAGGACATTAATGACGTGAAAAATTACTATTACAATTTGAAAGAAATGAACTACTTCAAAGAGTTCTCATCAAAAAATCCTCCATGTGTAGCAGTGACCGATTTACTGATTCTTGCCATTCTAGCTGTCAGTTTGTCCAGATACTCAGATGACATTTCACCTCACACTTCCTGTAGCACTTGCAATAGATGTGGCTGTCTTGTTGGGCACTTCTCACTCACTTTACAGTCTAGCTGATCCCACAAAAGCTCAATGGGGTTAAGATCCATAACACTCTTTTCCAATTATCTGTTGTCCAATGTCGGTGTTTCTTTGCCCACTCTAACCTTTTAGATTTCTGTTTCAAAAGTGGCTTTTTCTTTGCAACTCTTCCCATAAGGCCTAAACCCCTGAGTCTTCTATTTACTGTTGTACATGAAACTGGTGTTGAGCGGGTAGAATTCAATGAAGCTGTCAGCTGAGGACATGTGAGGCGTCTATTTCTCTTCCACATCTCTTTCTGTCCTTGTTAGAGCCAGTTGTCCTTTTGTCTTAGAAGACTGTAGTGTACACCTTTGAATGAAATCTTCCATTTTTTTGGCAATTTCATGCATTGTATAGCCTTCATTCCTCAAAACAATGATTGACTGATGAGTTTCTAGAGAAAGCTGTTTCTATTTTTTGTGTGCAGTTTATTACCTAATATTGTCCTTAAGACATGCCAGTCTATTGCATACTGTGGCAACTCAAAACAAACACAAACACAATGTTAAGCTTAATTTAATGAACCAAATAGCTTTCAGTTGTGTTTGATATAATGACAAGTGATTTTCTAGTACCAAATTAGCAATTTAACATGAATACTCAAGGATAAGGTGTTGGTTGTGCTGACTGACTATACTTGTGATCAGTTGAATGACACTTTGGTGAATTAAAGTACCAATTTCCTTCCAAAACAGCTAAATATGTACATTATTCCAAACCTTTGGCCACCAGTGTAGGTGGCTTTCTTTTCTACAGTTTATCTTAAAGGAATTTGTTACAGAACCTTCACTCAGGTTCATCAGGTTAATAGAATAAAGTAAGTTTTTCTCAGAATTTCAATGCCTTAATGTCTTGCCGTATTAATCCCCATGTATTGTGCATAAGGAGCTCTGGGTTGAGCTCAAGTATTGATAACATAAGATATAAGCAATATCTCAACATTCAGTGCAGTGTTGTGGTTACTATAGCAACAAGAGAAGAGGGTGGTCTTTCAGGAAATAGTATCTGGAATGCAACTATACTGATACTTGTGAAGGCTGTGATGCTCTTTGCGCTAAAGGTCAGTTGTAAATTCTTTCAAAAAAATACTTTTTAGTGTGTATTTTAATTGTATTTTTTTTAAGAGAGATGTTTGTCTTTTTAACGAAGCCTACATGTAACTGAAGGATGATTATCATGTGCCTAAAAGAGAGTGTATAAATGTGGGTGGGCTGGGTATTTATTCAGTGTTAGTGATACTGTATGGATGTTGTGTTGATGGCATGTATACAGACTCCCTTCATCAATAATATAACACAGTAATAACAGGAGTAGAATGGAGGATATTACTGTGGTATCTCGTGCACAGTTCTGTTCAAGTTTGCTCCTTTTTAATGAATCTGGTCAGCTGCTGGTCAGCTCAAAGAGTGAAGCCTCATCATTCATTATTAGAGTCAAAATATTTCAGATTGTTTAGAGGATGAAAGTCACAAATGTTGTTTTTTTTTGTAACTGGATTTACAAAATGCTTCAATAAATTATTTCAATTCCAATGGTGTGGATTATTCAAAGTGTTGTCAATGAACATAATTTTCCGCCAATTTATATGAATGTTTGTATCCTGGCCAAATTTGTGTCCCAAAAAAAGATTGAGGGAGGCGCTCACCTGTTTTTATACCCCAGACTTACTACTGCTTTTTATTCTGCTGACAATTGCATTGGATCTAGGCACTGGTGCTGAGAGAAATTATATGTTGCCTATAGAATATTAAGTCACTTTTTAATAGCATTAAGATTTTTCACTTTGTGAGAATAATAAGAATCATTATTATAAACAACAGGCATAATAAAAGTTAAATGTCTGGACACATTAGAGTAATGAGAATGGCCTTATTCACAGTATTTGAGAAAGTTAAGAGAATGAAACCAGGCTGTAAGGGAAAGATAGTCTTGTCAATGGCATTCACTGTATAAAGCTTCTAGATCACATCTAATTTTTCATGACTCAAGTTTTCTGGAGGTCAACTTAAATTTCTTGTTCAAAACCCTTTAAATAATAATGCAACCCATTGAAGATACTGTATGTCTATCCCTCAAAGCCTTGTTATTCCCATCAAATGTTAAAGATGGCGCTACTGTGAATAAATTCCCCTTTATCTAAAATATTGGGTGGTAAAATGCTTAAATTGATAGTTCACCCAAAAATGAAAATTCTTTTATCATTTACTCTCCCTCATGCCATCCCAGATGTGTGACTTTCTTTCATCTGCAAAACACAAATTAAGATTTATTTGTAAAGAATATTTCAGCTCTGCAGGTCCATATAATGCAAGTGGAAGGTGACCAGAACTTTGAAGCTCCAAAAAGCACATAAAGGCGGCATACAATTTCAAATAAAGGTTCAAATAATTCAGAAAACTCCAGTGTTTAAATTCATGTCTTCAGAAGTGATATGATAGGTGTGTGTGAGATACAGATCAGTATTTAAGTCCTTTTTTACTATACTGTAAATTATTCTACCTGCCCAGTAGGTGGCGATATGCATGAAGATTGAGAATCACAAAAACAAAAGAAGAACAGTGTTAAAGTGGAGATTGATATAAAAAAAGGACTTAAATATTGATCTGTTTCTCACCCACACTTATATTGCTTCTGAAGATATGGATTTCACTACTGGAGTCATATGGATTATTTTTATGATGCCTTTATGTGCTTTTTGGACCTTCAAAGTTCTGTCCACTATTCACTTGCATTGTGTGGACCTACAGAGTTGAAATATTCTTCAAAAAGTCTTCATTTGTGTCGTGCAGAAGAAAGAAAGTCATATACATCTGGGATGGCATGAGGGTGAGTAAATGATAAACTGATTTTAATTATTTGGATAACTATTCCTTTAAAATAGATGAACAAATAAGCTAATTAACAAATATGTATTAATTTGTTTGTAAATAGCCCTATCACATATAATTGAACACAAATATACAGCTTGGGTCAGACTGAAAGTGCCACAACCTGTAATACCGTATGCATTTACGACACATTACATTCTGTATTATACGGCATTAATATGTTAACCTAGCATTAAAACATCAATGGTGACAAGCTTGAAACCCTTCACCATACTGTTCTGTTAAGATCTGCTTTACTGTCTTTATATTTAGGATTGCAGAGGCCTCACTAATTTATGTGTTAAAATAACAGTAGTTTGCTTTAAAATTAACTTCAAATTTAAATTAATTTAACTGACAATTTCTTTCAAGCTATTTTAATATATTCCTCTGACCCTATAAACCCCTTTGACATATCACTGAATCATAATCCCTCTGTTGGAGGCTACCACAGAAATAAAATAAACAAATCAAAATAGACAATTGGTTGGAGTGAACTGCTACAGAGTGTACACCAAAATGAATTGCATTTAATCACATTTTTATACTAGGGCCTCAGAGACTCCAAACAGTGATGGACAGTTCTCATAAATTTGAAAAAGTCATAAAGTATCAACCTAATACTTTAAAGTATGTTTACGAGAGTTTATCTGGGGGCCTTTCAATCCTCAAACGGAACGTGAGGGTTAATCACGTGGTTTCATACCAACCAATCAAATGGATGAATCCAGTTTGCGCGTTCCACTGGGGATCACGTGGTTTTAGTCGGTCCAATCAAATGGTCGAATCCAGTTTGCACGTTCTCGGTTAGCGCGGGGAGGGAAGCGGCGGATTGTGGCGTAGCTTTCTCGTGTTTCCATCCACATTACCGGGAGAATCTGCAGTTTCCACTAAAAATGTCAGAAGAAAAGCCTAAGGTACACGCACGTCTCTTTGTCCCAAGGTCAAGAAGATATTTTGAGCCGAGTGTAATGCATGGATATAGATTGGTTGGATTTTGCACTTTCAAAGACACAAAGCAGCGGTTTGAGCGTTTGCGCTTTTTCCGCATGTGGACACTGCCATGTGTATTTAACTCAGCCATCCGTTCAAATGGATTGCGAATCATTACACATGTAGTTGTTTACGGTTTAGCCGGCAGTAGTTCGTTTTATTTCCGCTCCAACGATATCCGTAGATTGGCTTTTTTTGATTGCGGATAGTTGCTTCAACTTTGCGCCATATGCTAATGCTTTGAGAGAGTCGGTGTTTTTGTAACGTCGCGCGAAACAGTAATTTAACATATAAAATGTTGCGAACTGTAGTCTGGTTGTTTTGAACATTATTCAGCTCTCGAAACGTCTTATTTTATATCAAAGCATCGACTGTTGTTTATATAGGGAAGGGACTGAGATTAACCTTGAATTACTAGTAGTATATGTGGTCTCCCCGTAGTGTGACGGGGAAAACATCACAATAGTTGTTCACGTTTCATACTTATGATATTGTCTATTTTAACAACACGCTGTCTGCGCATGTCATTTCAGGAGGGCGTGAAGACCGAAAATGATCACATCAACTTGAAAGTGGCGGGGCAAGATGGCTCTGTGGTCCAGTTCAAAATCAAGAGGCACACACCCCTCAGCAAACTGATGAAGGCCTACTGCGAAAGACAGGTGGGACAACAGATCCAGTCATATTTGTCAAGCAAGCAGACCTGTGGTGTGCGGACATCATTCGCTGTGTCTGTTCATTAAAGTTGATATCTGAAAATTGTTTGAAGAACAGATCTTGTTCATCTTTCTTGTTTCCTTTTTTTCAGGGCTTATCCATTAGGCAAATAAGATTCAGGTTTGATGGACAGCCCATCAATGAGACGGACACACCTGCACAGGTTTGCCCCCACCCCCCTTCTGTAACCTTAATTTTTTATTTTTTAAGAAACGGAGGGATGAGTCCAAATACATTTTTGTTGTAATCAACATTGTCACGTTTTGTTGATTGAACTTCACTTGTACTGAACCCGGAACATTCCTTTTAAGTGATTAATAAACATTGAGAAATCTTCCCATGATCCTGGGCAACCGGTTAATATCAGGAAGTTACGAAATCATGATTTCCAATTGTGGAAAAGTCATGGAAATTAGTCAAATATTTTCTTTTTTTTTTCTCCCCAAATTGGAATTCCCAATGTGCTCTTTAAGTCCTCGTGGTGATGTAGTGACTCGCTTGAATCCGGGTGGCGGAGGGTGAATACTTGTTGCCTCCGCGTCTGAGACCGTCAATCTGCACATTTTATCACGTGGCTTGCTGAGCGTGTTACAGTGGAGATCTGGCTGGAGGCACTCATCCCGCCTTGTGATTCAAACTCTCGAACTCCAGGGGTGGTCGTCAGCTTCTTTACTCGCTGAGCCACCCAGACCTCAGTAAAAATCGAATCTTAATTTAAAAGAAAAAAAAACTTAATTTATTTGATGAGAGGTGTCGAAACCCTATTAAACCAACATATGCTGTACAAACCCTATGCAAATCTATCAATGTATTCCAACACACATCCAGTTTGACACAAAAAGATCATTTAAAAACATTTGATCATGTTTTCTTTGTTATCTGAATTTTCAGCTGGAAATGGAGGATGAAGACACTATTGATGTATTCCAACAGCAGACGGGTGGGTCCTGTTAAAGATTGTGCACATATGGACAAGAGTTTGTTTCTTCGTGCACATCTTCACATCCGTTCCAGTGCAGTTCAGGGGTGTGCGTTTGGGAATCTAATTAAGTTAAAGGATTTTTTTGTTAATCATCCAAGAACCTCATTTTCATTTTGCAGTGTTTCCCCTTGAACTGAATTGGTAATGTTATTTTAATTTTTTTGAGTTTAACATATGCCTGTTATGTATGTTTTTGTATTATCTACGTATGCTTGCACCTCCCCCATCTATTTTTATATACAAGGAGGGAAGTTTTGTGAAAGGATGTTTGTGACTACTTAGAAGTATGATTCCACAAATTATCAAGTAAATAGATAAACTTTAATCATCCCTTTTTATAGTCTTTCCAATCTCAACATTGTAGCATTGTGTTAGTTACTCCTCAGGTTTGATAAAGATAGATTGTGGATCATATTCTTAAGATGTTTTTAATTCTGACACTTTGATGCAGATGTCTTTAAAATGTTCAACTGTTATTTGTTTTGAAGTCTGAATCTCAGAACATGATATCCATAAGTGTTTCCCTTAATTTTATTGACCGATATTTTGCCCTCTGCAGATGTAACCTCGCTGTCTCTCTCACTCATGTAAACTTTCCAGCTTATCAAGAGTATTAAACACTATATTGGTGTAATCCGATTGCAGTTCCACAGTAAACCCATACCAAAGCAATGTGTGTAGGTTCTCTTCCGATTTGTGGAATGGCAGAGTTGTTAGGGAGAATATCCTTTCTCTTCCCATTTCTCATTTGTACATTGTTTGCCCTTTACTATTGTATATAATAAATATAGTTTGATACTCCATTTGTATTGCTGTATTTGAGTTGTTCTTATGGCTGCATAGAGTTAAGATTGTAAAAAAGAATTGCCACTAGATGGAGCAAATGTGTTTTTGTAATGATTTAAAAAGTTTAGGATGCATGTAATTTTAGTCCATACTGCCTAACATACTTCACAACAAAAATAAAGTTGTGTGAAGTTCTTAATCGCTACTGGCCACTTTCAAAGATCCTTATCCATCTTTTATAGCTCTGAAAATAATTCTGAAAATTCAGGCACTGCACACAACCCTTGTGCACCCTTTGTTATGGGTGCATTCTTGTGGTCTTTGGGGTCAAATTTGACCTCAATAACTTATTTTGTACCATAATTGTGGAATTATTGTAAACAAATGTAAACACTAAATGAACACTAATTTAAAAATTCAAGTTTTGCATTTTCTTTGGGGTGGGGGGTTAAATGTGTTTTACTTCTAAATGACTAAACTACATAATTTTCATATAACATCAGAACTTTATATGTTATATTCACTTCAGATCTACATTTCACACTTTAATTCAGGGAGAAAATGTGTCATGCATTTGGGGCAGATTGCTTCCATCTGCTGGGGAAATTATGTAAAATATGGGTTTAAATTAAAATGACTTGAAATTATATATTTATGACCAGAAGATTGCTGCAGAGGTCAACTCATTTCCCTGGTTGTAGCAAACAGTTTTTTTTTTTAGAGCTTATCACAAGTTCTGCCTTTTGATACATATTTAGATTTTTGTCAAAAGTTTAGCATTTTTTTTGTTTAATGTGTTTTGAAGTGTCAGTTTATGCAATGATGCCACATTATTACAAACCATGGTGTTACAAAGAGATGACATAGAGTAAGATTTTTGTTACCTATCATTTATTTCAAACATCCCAATTCAATAAATCAACAGAAAAAAAAAAAAAGAAGTAAATTAAGCCAACAGGAATGAACAGTGATAATTAAGTTTGTGACTTAGAATAAATATTTTGCTCCCACCACTAAGTGTAAACTTTCTCATAGTGTAAAAAAAAAAAAAAGCTGTCAAATTCAAGGCTTTCATGTGTGTCTGTGTGTGCGTGCATGTTTTGTGTGTGCTAATTATCATTTATCTGGATGTGTTATGGTCTCACCCCTTCATTTCTGTGTGTGTTCTGCATTGTGGCTAATTTTATTTGACAAATTCTATCAAAAATGCTCCCTGTTATAGTGTCACCTTTTCATTCCTGTGTGTGTGTGTGTGAGCATATGCATTATGCATTGTGGATGTGTTATAGTATAACCCATTCATTTGTGTGTGTGTGTGTGTGTGTGTGTGTGTGTGTGTTCTGCTTTGTGGATGATTTATTGATTTTATTTGACAAATAAAAAAAAGCTTTTCCTACGTGGGGCCAAATTTGACCTTGAACACTGCGAGTGTGGTTAAACCACCAGGCCAATTTTTTTTCTGTGTGTATAGCAAATGTAGGAAAGGTCATCCATGCCACTGAGATGAATGAAACCAAGTTTTTTTTAAAGAAGCAAAGTTCATAAGGGGTCATTTTTGATTCCAAAGCTACATAAGGTTTAATTGCTGACCACAAAATGTGAGTATGTGGTTTTTGTAAGTTGAACATGATGGCATGTGATTTGGTCTTACTATTTTCTATGACCAAATATAGCATTACCATATATAAAATGTTCTTAAAGGGATAGTTTACCCAAAATTACTCATCATTTTCTCACCCATATGATATCCCAGATGTGTATGACTTTCTTTCTTCAGCAGAACACATTTGAAGAAAAGCAGAACAATATCTCAGCTCAGTAAGACTTCAAATGCAAGTGGATAATGTCTTCTAAAGCAACACAGTCACTTTTGGTGCTAATAAAATCAATATTTACATACTTTTTAACTTCTTGCTTCCGGTCAGTGGCGGTATGCGCATGTGATATAATTGTGTTGGCACGTGAGATGCGAGAACTGATTAATTTTTTAAATTTCTTATCCTGGAAAGGAGTTACTTTTGGAGCTGTAGAATAAAGGACAATCTCTCTAAAGTTGTTAAGGGTGGGAGGGTTTGTGTGCGTTTGTGAGTTTATCCTGGATGTCAAATCAAATCACTTTATTGTCACACTACTATGTACACGAGTGCAACAGCAGGTGAAATTCTTGTGTGCAGTTCCAAGCAACATTGCAGTAATGACAGTGACGAGACATAAACCACTTTACAATAAACAACATATTTACACAACACAATTTACATAACAAATGTACACATACCTACACAACAATTCACATATCAAATGTACACAATACACACAATGTAGAATACACATACACTAGATAAGGGTATAAATATATATATATACACTGACTGAATTGGGAGCGAGAATATATTTGACAGAATGAGGATTAATAAAGTGCAGTGCTGATTGTAGATCGTGAGAGATCATGTGTTCAAAAGTCTTATTGCTTGTGGGAAGAAGCTGTCATGTAGTCGGGTGGTGCGGGTCCTGATGCTGCGATACCGCCTGCCTGATGGCAGCAGTGAGAGCAGCCCATGACTCGGGTGGCTGGAGTCTTTGATAATCCTCCGAGCTTTCTTCACACACCGTCTGTTATATATATCCTGGAGGGAGGGAAGCTCACCTCCGATGATGTTTCTGGCCGTTCGCACCACCCTTTGCAGGTCTTTGCGGATGTGGGCGGTGCTATTGCCGTACCAGGCGGTGATGCAGCCAGTCAGGATGCTCTCAACAGTACTAGTGTAGAACCGTGTGAGGATGTGTTGGTTCATTCCAAACTTCCTCAGCCGTCTCAGGAAGAAGAGGCGCTGGTGAGCCTTCTTTGCAACGGCCTCAGTGTGGACGGACCATGTGAGTTCCTCAGTAATGTGGACACCGAGGAACTTGAAGCTGCTGACTCTCTCCACCGGTGCTCCATTAATGGTGATGGGGCTGTGCTCTCTGTCTTTCTTCCTGAAGTCCACCACAAGCTCCTTGGTTTTACTGACGTTGAGGGAGAGGTTGTGCTCCTGACACCAGCGTGTCAGAGTGTGCACCTCCTCTCTGTAGGCTGTTTCATCATTGTCAGTGATCAGACCTACAACCGTCGTATCGTCAGCAAACTTAATGATGGCATTGGAGCTATGTGTCGCCACACAGTCATGTGTGTAAAGGGAATACAGGAGTGGGCTGAGAACACAGCCCTGCGGGGCTCCAGTGTTGAGGGTCAGTGATGAGGAGATGTTGCTGCCCATTCTAACCACCTGACGTCTGCCTGACAGGAAATCCAGGATCCAGCTGCACAGCGAGCTGTTTAAGCCCAGAGCCTGGAGTTTCTCATCAAGCTTGGAGGGCACTATGGTGTTAAATGCTGAGCTGTAGTCTACAAACAGCATTCTCACATATGTGTTCCTTTTTTCCAGGTGGGAAAGAGCAGTGTGTATTGTAGATGCAATAGCATCATCAGTGGAGCGGTTGTTACGGTAGGCAAACTGCAATGGGTCCAAAGAGGTGGGCAGAACAGAGCAGATGTGATCTCTGATCAACCTCTCAAAGCATTTGCTGATGATGTCTCAACCAAGTAGAGAACGTAAGATTACGTCCATAACATGGCAGCACGACTACATCACACAAGACAGCATGAACTCCATCCTCTCGTGAAGCTTACTGGAAGAGTAAAATTAAAGTTAAAAAGTACTAAAATGTTGAGCTTTGTTTACACCGAAAGTGATTGAGTTGCTTTAGAAGACATTAATTTAACAGCTGGTGTCATATGGATGACATTTCTGCTGACTCTGTGAGTTTTGGACCTTCAAAAGTCAGATCACCATCCACTTGCATTTTAAGGACCTACTGAGCTATTTATATTTTTTATTATATATTAAGATATTTTTCTATTTTTCCTCAAAAGTGTTCTGCTGAAGAAAGAAAGTCATGCACACCTGGGATATCATGAGGGTGAGTAAATAATGAGAGAACTTTCATTTTTGGGTAAAATATCCTTTTAAAACGATTTGGAGTTAAAAAGGTTGAGAACCACTGCACCACAAAATAACTAACTATGCAAAATCCTGTTCAGCGCTTTTTGAGTACGTTTTGTTCTGTGTGATGTGTAATTGTTGATTATTTCTTCAGTATGTGCTTGAGAAATCTCTGTTCTTAGAAACTGAAAGTAAAATGAAAAGATCATTTTTAAATGACTGCTTTCCTTTGCCTCATCTTACAAACATGGCATAGATTTACTGAGAAACAAAATGGTCCTTTTGTGTCAGTCTTATTTGTCAAGGTTTGACTAAGGACAATAGTTCAGAATAGAAAGAGCTAGATAAAGAGATCTCAATTTCTGTTTAAAAGCCTGTCCTAGAAACACATGGAATTGGCTGAGGTACAGATTGTCATTTTTGCATTGATAGCTAACTGTGGAATAAGGAAGGTTGATAATATTAAGGAAATTATTTGCATCAGTGTGTTTGTCTCTCCCTTTTTGGAGGGAAAAAAACGTTGATTTACGTGGCATGATTTTATAATTCAACAATTCAATAACTGTCATCAAAGACACCTCACACCCCAACCATGGACTGTTTTCTCCTCTCCTATCTTGGAGATGCTAATGGAGTCTTCAATGTCGCACCAGTAGGAACTCAGTAACAGTTTCTCCCCTTAAGCGGTCAGCCTACTGAACTCTGGCACTGAACTAAGCTGAACCCCCCGAGCAAAACAACAACAACAAAAAAAAACCCCTGTACTGTACAATATTACTGCACAATAGTACAGTATAAATGCACACTACCTGTAATACTTGAATAGGCCTACTATGCACCTTCTGTCTTGCATTTAACTGTTTAGATCTGTTCCATGTAATTTGCACTACAATGCTAAATGCCTTTTTATACCTTATCCTCAATCTCAATCCATTTTTGCATATTTTGCACTATTTACACTTGATGCCATATATACTCCCTATGTCCTACACTCACTCAGAAGCACAGAGCCCTTGAAGTGGGCACTCTGAAGGAAACATGGCATTGCTATATGAATGTAGCCTTCGCTAACAGTCTTGTGTAAGGACCCTTTAACTTATTAAATTTGATAGAATATTGACATAAACTAAAGGAGCTGTCAGGTTCAGCCAAAGCCAGTTTGGTTTTGTTGAAACTAATAAGCCATTAGATTAATCAATTTCAGAAAAACACCTTTAGGCTACCACAGTACTGCAGCACCCTATAAAGCATATTATGCAGTCTATGTGGGGCACCAACTCCCAAGGGGGGCACCATCATACCCTAGATGGCACCAGAAACCCCCACCGGCTACCCTTACATGTTATATGTTATTCAAGGACCCTGTTGCGTTCACGGAACACAGTCGATCCCCTCGCGCTCGCACTTTCTCATCGCCTACCAAAAGCATGGTAAAAATACCATGCTTTTACTGTGACACATGTCATAAACATGGGGTTATCACAGACCATGTCTGAAAATAAATAATTAGCAAGTGTATTGCCATGGTGCTTTTTGTGAGAAATAAAACAGAATAGGATATTATTCGTGATAAAGGACAAATTGAAAGAAATATGTACAGTATATACAAGAAAATTGTTAAATTGTTAAATACTCAAAAAGAAAATAAATTAGTTAAGTATTTATAATTACAACCCATTCAAGAAACAAAACAAAAAAAAATCATTGCCCTTTTTAATCCTTCTGACCTTGTCCCTAATAAGGTCTGTGCACGTCACTGTTGCTGTTTTCCATGTAATAAGAGAGTAAGAGCAGACATGTGTGTTTATCCAAAGCGTTTAACTTAAAGCACTCAGTAATCCTCTCTAAAGGCAGATGAATTACCTCCTGACATGCCTGTACTTGTGGAGAGTCACCGAGGGTATAAAGGGACATTTACCATCACAAAGATGGTTTTAAAAATGGAAAGTGAATCACTTTAGATTCAAAGACTCTAATCAAAAATCTCAATATCGTATGTCTCACCACAATCCCAAATTAAGGGTATTATGCTCTGATTGTGCTCTGTGGTTTTGTAGTTCTCAACTGGTGGGTTGAGACCAATGGCGAATTCTCAGGCCCAGCAAAGCCAGTCAGAATTGATTCCTTGATGCTTACAAGCAAAGTGTGTCAACTGTTTCACAAATCGCATCCCCAAAGCCAAGCTCGTTAGCCGAAGCAGCATGAGTCTTAGCTCCACCCCGTCAGGCCTTCAGAATTTCCACAGAATCCCTCAACAGTGTAAGTGAATAGGCATCTAAAGTCAGATTCATCAGCCAATCAGATTGATTTATTTGTTCTTGGTGGGTGTGGTCTTTAGGATATGTCCCTGTCAAGGCCTTCTAGCTGGCCTTGAGTGAAGCAATCACGTTATAAGAGATGTAATTTGAAAGCACAGAGCATGAGATCTTGCTGACAGTCGACTGTCATTCAAAGAGATCCTTTTGGATTTACAAACACGAGATGTTCTGCATGACCGTGTGATTGCTTTATTTATTAAACATGAAAGGAGGACTGATTTAAATTGGTAAGTGGTTTTTGCATTGTTATAGCAACATCAAGAGTTTTCCAAGTGTAAATTAGGTTAGATTTTACAACTTTCTACTAGGAAAAGTATAGCTTTAATTCAGAATTACAACTTGTAGGCTCATGCAGAAATTCTCAAAGAGATATACAAAGTGATAAACATTCACTTTATTAAGTAATATCGATAAATGAGTTTGTTTCCACATTATATGATATTAAAGCTTGTTTAACAAATGCCTGCAGAAACAGGTGCATTAAACATTATAATCTCTTTTGATAATCGAACACCTGAAGCACAAATGCTAGCCCTGCAGCATTGTTTATCAGTTGGGTTGCTAGGAGACATTCATTATACGTGTGAAATGTCCACAGAGGGGCGCCAAAAGTGAGATGTGAAGTGAGTTGTTTACAGCTGTACAGGCTGTTATACAGTAAAGAGGAATACATACTTTATAAATGCAATCCCTCAACCCAACCCCCAAACCTAAACTTAACCATCAGTGGAATAAAAATGTAAGACGAGAAAATGCAATATCCGAATCACGCTGGTCTCTCATTATGCCAACACAGTTATGTCCTGGTTTAAAGTATCTCAATCTGGGTCAGAGCTCTCTTGCAAGGGGGGAGCCTACAAGCTTAGCATGAAATAGCATAACAAGGCTGTCCTATAGACATTCTATACGGTATACTGGCGAGGAAACAAGAGGCCATTTTTTTTTATGGATGTCTATGGAGGAGATGCTTCAGTGTGATAAATAAACTGCTTTTATGAGGAAACAGCTCATCACTTAATGAATTGAGCCTGTCTGCCTTTCTTCAGCATGTCTTAAACCAGACAATCCACTTGGAATGAACTATGTGTGGAATTTACTACAATAAAATTGCTGTTTTATAAGAGAAGGCATGGACAATTTTGCAACAGGTAACTGTTGGTTTAGGGTTGTCCCCATTCATTTGTATGGTATCAGCAAACGGTCACTTACTGTTGTAACATGCTAGTTGACCGTTATGCTCTCTCTAATGGAAAAAATATGGAGGTTGTTATCTCAGTATAGAAGATCCCTGCCTGGGCCTCCCATGCTGCTGACACAACACACTTGCAGTCACGCCACAGGGGAAGGTAAACACGCTGGAGCCGATGCAAAAGTGTCCGATAAGAGATGGTGCTTGTCAGTTGGCATAGTGTGGCCAATTTGAGGGAACTGGAACTCTTGGAAAAATACTGACTTCTGGTGGGATACTTCATTCATGGTATTTCATTAATATGAAAGTCTAAAGTTAAGACAGAATTGGCTACATTTACACAGCATCATATAAACTTCACACGATAAAATACATTTCTCTTTTTACATGAAATGTCACTCCATTTCAAAGGTGACACCATGTGTTGGAAGCATAACACACAGACATGACGGAGCCTGAAACTTTATTTCCCCCACAAAAGCAACTGTCCGAAAACTTTGGGTATATTAAAGAACTATGAGGTACCAGTTATCAAGTTTGCAAGCTTTGTCCCAGAAAGTTTCGGCTCAGGCAGGAAACACTTCAAAACTGAAGCACATTCTCCACTAACATAATCCCACGGAATTTGCGGGCATGATTGTAAAAGTAAAATTCATTATATAGGACAATGAATTATAGACCCCCTATAAAAAACAACAACAGATACAATACATTTTGTAACATGATTTGTAATAACACATTAGGTTTATAGGTAGACTATAGATATATATTTGTGCTTTGTTACACTCACAAACATAGCAAATAGATTAATCGCTTCCATGCACTGTTACAATGGGCCGACTGTGTGTTCATGCATTTATTTGCTTAAATGCAGCTCAACAGTAGACTTAAAATGTGTTTACTATTAATAATAATCCCATGTTTTATTTGCAAAGTACTAAATAGGGTTTACAAAGGGCTTTAGGCATAAATAAATTGGATAGTACTGAAAAAAAAAAACACAATCTGCGAATGAATAATCATTTATTTTTTAGTTGTTATTGTTTGGAATCAAACTAAATTACAAAAGTAACTAACTACTGAATCAAATGCATACCAGATCTGTTAACCTGAGCAGTATTCTTTAAAATTATAATTATTGTTATTATTATTATTATTATTATTATTATTATAAATTCAGTTTAATACATGTTTGATACTATTGCATAATTGCAGTAGGGAGCATGTCTTTTTTTTTTAATAAATTTGACTACAACTAAATATTAAACTGCTTTTAGTATTAGCAATGCACCTTATTACCTTGATACCGTGTGGTATTTTTTTGTGACAGTACACATTCTGTGACAATCTCATACTGGTACACCCCTAGTCACCATTCACTTTCACAACAATCAAGTGAATGTTGACTGAGGCTGAGAATAACCTTCCTAACATCTCATTTTGGGTTCCATGGAAGAAAGTTGTTTGTGTTTGCAGAGTTGCTCCAAAGTCTACTCATAGAGGGATATGCTTTGGATGTAAATATATTTGTTTCGGTCTAGTAAAAGGTATACACTCAGCAGCAACGTCCCCTAGAGTGTCTAGTGCTTGCAGTAAATCGGAGAGTAACCCTAGGTCTGATCTCACAGGGGAATGCTGCTCTGTGTGAGCTGATGAGTGGTTTGTCATTCTGATTAAAGGCTCTCGTTGCTCTGATCTGTCTCATGTATCAGGTCGACAACTATCAGTCTTGACTGAGACATAAACACGCTGACCTATATGCATTGTGTGCATGCATTAAGCAAGCAATTTCACACAATTGTGAGAAAACAGCAGTGTCTCTGTGTGTGTTCTAAAAATGGAAACTAACTTAAATAACTGCAGTTTTAATGAATTTGGATTTGTGTTTGCTTCATTTTGTAATATATATCCAATTATGTAATTACTATTCTTCTCAGTATTTGACATGTTTATAATTTGACAAGAGTTATAATTTGATCACTGGGTTATCTGATCACAATTTAACCTTAGTTGCACGGAAACTAACGAAAAACAGATTTAAAAATAATATAGGAACTTCTACTAATGTTTTTCATTGTATACCAAAAGGGAAATTAGCAGCATTTGATGAGGAAATAGCTGATCTAGAGTGGAATGATATTTTATCTTCCAAGGATATAGATTACGGTTGTAATATATTTTATAATAGAATTAATTCTGTAAGAGACAAATTTACTATTAGTGTTAAGAAAAAATACAAGCATAAGAATGTTTTACCGTGGTTCAATGAGAATTTATGGAAGCTGATGAAGAATAGGGATTCAGCACTAAAGAAAGCTATTAGGACTGGAAGAGACATTGATAGGCTTTGTTACAAGGGTTTGCGAAACAAAGTTATTCGAGATCTGAGAGTAGCCAAATCCAATTATTATCTTCATTTAATGAATGAGGCGAAAGGTAATAGTAAGCTAATTTGGAAAAACATAAATACTCTTTTACGAAAGGAATCACATTTTATAGGAGATGTTAAACTTAAAGTTAAGGGAAAGCTAATTGAAGACGATTGTGCCATTGCTACTATTTTTAATAATTTTTTTATTGACTCTGTTAAAGAATTAGGGGATACATTTTCAAGAAGGGAAATACATATTCGTCCAATTGAGGATGCACGTAAAAGTTTTAGTTTAATTAAGACTAATGAAATACAAGTTAATAAAGTTATTAGCTCATTGAAAAATTCTAAATGTAAAGATGTTCATCATTTGGATACTATGTTTGTTAAAACTCACAAAGATAGTTTAACCCCGGTCATCACTCATTTAATTAATTTGTCATTTGAATGTAGTGTTTTTCCTACTGCGTGGAAAAAAAGCCATTGTTACTCCTTTTTTAAAATCTGGGGACCATTATGTAGTTGGTAACTACAGACCCATAAGCATATTGCCAGTACTCTCAAAGATTGCAGAGAAGATCGTTTTTGAACAGCTGACATCCCATCTTAATACCATTGAGTCTGGCCTACATTGTATGCAGTTTGGTTTCAGAGTAAATCATTCTACTGAAACAGCTACTTTACATTTAATAGAGCAAATAAAATCTAAAGTTGACAAAGGAGGATTTGTTGGGGCTATATTTTTAGATCTACGTAAGGCATTTGATACCGTTAATCATACAGTTCTCCTTTCTAAATTGTCTACTTTTCAATTTTCACCAGAAGCTTTGGCATGGGTATCCTCATACTTACTAAATAGAGAACAATGTGTAAAAATTAAAGGGGTTAAGTCCTGTGATTTGCATTATCCAATGGGTGTACCCCAAGGATCAGTACTAGGTCCCTTACTATTTAGTTTGTATATTAATGATCTTCCGCAACAGTGTGAAGGGATACAAGTACAAATGTATGCTGATGATACTGTTATTTTTACACATGCGAAAACAGTAGAATTAGCAGCTGAGAAGTTAAAAGCTGCTATAGTAAAGATTACACAGTGGCTGGAACAGTCATGTCTTAGCTTAAACATCAGTAAAACAAAAGGAATTTTTTTCTCAAATAAAAACGTTAAATCTCCTGATGTGGATATATTTATTAATGGTGAAAAGATAGAAATTGTAAATGAGCTTAATTACCTTGGTATAATATTGGACTCAAATCTCAGTTTTAAAAAACATGTAAAGAAAATGGTGAGGAATATTAAATATAATATGGCAAACTTTAGACAAATTAGACAATGTCTTTCTTTTGATGTAGCTAAGGCTTTTATGCATGCTACAATCTTTTCTCACATGTCTTATTGTTTGACATGTTGGGGTCAAGCTGGCGAAACTGTTATTAAACCCTTAAAATCTCTATATAAACAGACATTAAAAATCATAGATAAAAAACCTAACCATTTTCATTCTTGTAGGATCATAGAGAAATATAACCTTTTAAATTTTGACAATTTTAGACTTTATTCAAATTTGTGTATGGTTTATAAAATCCTAAACGGTCTAGCTCCTTCGGTATTACGTGACTTTATTAATCTTTGCTGTGAAACCTCTGTGAGATCTACCAGACTATCACTTATGAGTAATTGTCTGGTTCCTTTTCGTCGTTCCGCATTTGGACTATCTTCTTTCGCAGTGAAAGCCACTAATCAGTGGAATGTCCTACCTGAGGATATAAAAGGGTTGAAATCTTATGGTCTTTTTAAAATGAAGTTAAAATCTTTTTAAAAATTGAACCAATTATGTAACCATTGAGATTGTTGTAAGTTGAATTGATTGATTGATTGATTAATTTATTTATAGTTTTATATGGCCTTGACGGTATGTGTGTGTGTGTATGTATGTATTTATATGTTTTATTGTATGTGAACATAGGTATTGTCTGTGTAATGTCATGTTTGTTTTGACCTGCATGGGGACTACGAATGAAAAATAGCCTTTGGCTAAATTCGGTACAATACATGAAATGGCAATTTTATGTTAAAAATTGTGCATGGTCCCTTTATAAATAAATAAAAATGAAAAAAAAAAAAAAAAATGTGGCACTGTTCACCTTGTTATACAAAAAGAATATTACTTAGTTATTGTCCTAAATATCAGAGCTTAATTTATGGTGCATCTAATGACATTTAAATGGTCAGTTTTTCACTTTTATTTGTTACTTGCTACTGTTCAGTTGAAATTAGTATACTAGTACTGAAAGGTAACACTACTGTAGTAACCTTTGCACTCTATAATTCAACAAATGCATTTAACACTAAGAATGAATTGACAGTCACAGGCAAGGAGATGCTGCATTTATACAACTGGGCAGGGTGCACACTATTAGAACTGACTGCCTCACAGATTTGTGGTTCATTATGATAATATATATATATATTGGTGGTTGATCTGTTTCTCACCCACACCTATCATATCACTTCTGAAAACATGGATTTAACCACTGGAGTATGTATTTTTATGCAGCTTTTATGTTTTTTGGACCTTGAAAGTTCTGGCCACCATTCACTTGCATTGTATGGACCTTAAGCAGCCTGATCTCACAGTGAAATCGGAAAGAGTAGGTCGACTTTTCTTTAGCAAAAATCTGTATATGCTTACCCAAATTTAAAACACTGCCTCCAGTGTTCCTTTCAGCTGTACACAATGTAATAGAGTGAAGAGGAATACATTATTATGGACTCTATCCCCCAACCCAAACCTAAACCTAAGCATTAGTGAGGTAAAATAAAAATTTGTTCTACCTCCAAATCACACGCATCACTGATTAAGCGAACGTGATTAATTCTTGGTTCCAACGTGGATATGAACCTGGGTCTTCAACACTGCTGACACAAGTCAATGATGTTCAATCCATGTGAGAAGGTAAACACACTAAAACTGATGCAAAAATGTCTGGTGGGAAATCTCACATATCAGCGAGTCTGCATTTCAAGATGATGGTAGCTCAGCGGTTAAGGCTCTGGGTTACTGACTGAAAGGTTGGGGGTTCAAGCCCCAGCACTGTCAAGATACCACTGTTGGGCCCTTGACCCTATCTGCTCCAGGGGCGCTGTTTCATGGCTGACCCTGTGCTCTGACCCCAGCTTAGTTGGGATATGTGAAAAAAACTGCCTTTCATTGGCTCTGTACCTGTACTCTGCACAATGACAATAAAGTTGAATCTTAACCGTAACTTTGAGTTGTCTCTGCATATGAAGCTGAGACAGGAGACATTATTTGAACACAGAACATTTTCCACACTTCAGCTTTATGACCCACAGCACCAACATACAAATATTACACAAGCTTATTTTTCATTGACAGGGTCATCAGCCAATCATAGTGGTAAGAAGACCTTTCGCTTGTATTTCGCTGTTAGCCCTTTACATTTACGCAACAAAGTAGGACCTCAATGAGAATGCAGTGAGCTCAAATGAGCAAAAGTGATGCTGCCTCCCTTTAACGTCATACACCATTATGCAACTCCTCATTGGACACATTTATCAGTCTAGTGATTATATCATTATATCATTTTCCCCCATGCCCTTCATATTCTGCCCAAAACACCCTGAGGCTTTGATAAAGCATCACAGAGTTCCCGGCAGTTATCAGCTACTGTAACTCTTTGGTCGCCCCACTTGCATTGAGGGGAACTTGAGATGTGAAGAGCTGTGGGATCAGGGAAACGGTGAGCCTGATAAAGTACTTTCTGTGTGGAGCACATTATCTGCCTTGCTGGCTCTTACACACAGAGCTGGAGGAGTTATCAGATGGCCCCAGTCTATGTCTCAGGCAAGCTGGCAGAGCCTGGGCATTGGTGTGGCAGATAGCATCAATGGCATAGCTGTGGTGCATAGTATGAATGAGCAGAGGCTTTGATTTGTCCCAAAGTAGGTTGAGGTTTGACTGGATTTCAATCTTTGACTCACCTTTGCCCCTGTGGCAGTACATTTACAATGTCATGTAAACACTTTATTACGACTGAAATCATACCTGTCGGATTTTTGCAAAGCCTGACTAACAGACCTAGATAATGTGATTGTAGCTTGGCTTTGTACAGTATGTATACACATTAAACTTAAACTCTAAGTTTATGAGCAGGTCCACAGGTTTATATCACAATAAAAAATGTACACTTAAAACTTTAAAGTCCCCGTATGCATAGGTCAGGCATATAAGGTAACATTTGAAAGTTTAGAATCTGAACTTTTCAGAGAATACCATAACTTTTGCATTTATTTTACACAAAATAACAAAATAAAGCCTGAAAACATTTGTATTGCAAATTAGCGCCTAGAGGTAATGTGGTAGAAATATTAATATGAATACAAAAGTCTTTCAAATGGCATTTAAATGGAAAAGTCATATATCAAAAGAAAGCTCTCATTCTCAGAAATATGACTGTACACATATTTTTAAATAAGTAATTTAAGAGATACTCAATGAAACAATGATGCTGATGCATAAACTGAAAATTAGATTAAATGTCTATGGACGAAAACATCTGTGAGGGCTAAAATGCATTATAGCGCCACCTGCATTTCAGAACTGTAAATGATGGAATGTGTTAGAGAAACTGCTTGCAATGAGTGAATGAGTGAACAGAAACAGAAATACATGCTTACGAAGTTGGGACCAAAAAAATCTAGAAAAATAGAAATAAGACCAATTTTTTGCCATTAGTCCACAGTGTGTGTGAATGGTGTACTTTTAAATTTGAATATGAAAAATTGCAGGCAGCATGACAAAAATATATCAGAGTCAACATGTTAACCACAATTGACCTTGAAGTTGTTCACATGCTTCAAAGATGTGTTCTTTATGTATTTAACACTTCCTCAGCTGATGTTCTTTCTTCAAATATTCAGTTACGCATTGTCACATATTCTTGTCTTTTGTGTATCAGTAAGTAGAACAGATAGTTTGATTTAAAATTTCAGCTTTGAGGAATTCTATGAGTGAAGCTCATGTGTCATGTTTATTGTCACTGCCGTGTAAGTCCCTTCAAGTCAGTACAATTCAAATTTTGTATGTGGCTTCTCAATGAACAATGAGCTTATGGCTAGTTCTCTCTGTGTTTAGGAGTATCTATCCAATTTCCTGCTTTTTACCTCTTAGAAGATCTAATATACCTAGAGAGAGCTATCTGCATTCCATTTTATCAAAATGACAGTTAAATCTACATTTAAATGATTTGCTGTAGACACCTATGTCTATTTTATGCTGTTAAGAGCTCTACAATAAATCAGGCAATACATTTATTTTTTCCATTTATATATTGCTTGCAAAATTATTTATTTGGTTAGAAATCACTGTATGCCCATTTATGAATGGCCATCAATGGAAAAAACTTGTTTTGTCCCCACAATGGTGTAATTACACACTCACTGCGAATTTGCAATTCTGCAAAATTAGGTTGAAATTTCTTCAGCTGAAATTGGTCTGTGCTTACCGAAATTCTAACCACTGTCCCTGGTGACTGAAACAAGTGTTTTTGAAGGAATGGGCATGTTTGAGCCTGTTTCTTGGAGAAATGCCCACAAAGGCGCACCAAAAGCGAGTTGCAAAATGAGTTGTTTTTAGATGAAATTTATGTTATGCAGTGAAGAGGAATGCATATTTTAACTTTACCCCAAATCAAACTCTAACACTGGAGAAAAAATTTAATCTTAGACGAAAATTGAGCCTCAATCATGTGCTCACCATTAATTATGTTTAGTGATTACTTCCTGTTATCGCGGGATCCATCTAAAGGGTGTCTTACGCCAAATGCATCTGGAAGACGACATAGTGCGTTCTAAAATTCGAAATAACTGTTTTCAATGAAGGTATGCACACCACCACCGCCACTCAGCGTCTGTCGGCGGCTGCTCAAATTTCTGCTGGACCACGGAGCGCAACTTGAATATTTTTCTTTAAATTCAACACACATCTTTATCAAAGAACATAAATTATTTACTTTAGTGTTCTTCATTCTTGAAGAAAGGAACAACCTTGGTAACTTTTGTGTGTACTGTCTGCAACCTGAACCGCATTTACGTGCCAGTGTTTGATACCTGTGCCGTGTCCTAGTCGCGGCATGGCGCTTCTCGTCCGGTGTGCGACCACCTTAATATGGAGCCTACAAGCTTAGCCTAAAATTGCCTAACGCGCCGCTCCCATAGACAATCTATGACGGTACACCGGTGAGGAGCAAGACATTCTTTTTGAATGGATGTCTATGGAGGAGATGCTTCAATGTGCTGAATAAACTGCTTTTGCGAGAAAATCACTTAATGAATTGACTGACTTTGCGCTAATCTTCAACATGTTTTACACGAAAGAATCATTTTCAAATGAGCTATGTGTGAAGTTCACAGATGATTTTGCGATAGGTAAGTTTAAGTTTACGGCTCTACCCATTCATTTGTAAGGTATCCGCAAACGGTGACTTACTGTCGTAACACGATAGTTGACCGTTACATCCTCTGCTAGTGTAGAGCCCCGGAGGTTGTATTTAATTAATATTAAAGAATCTCTTGAGCCCGTGTCTCTGAAGCTGCTTGTTCAACATGCTGACAGTCATACCACAAGAAAAGGTCAATACAATACATTACTGATTCTTTAGATAGCAAGAGGTCTCATTGTTAAACTGCCAAATTCATAAATATAAATATGATATAGTAAAACAAAAAAAAAATGAACGTATAATAAAGTAAACTTTTTAAATTATATTTTCCAGAAAAACTGGCTATCAAAGTTGTGTCCTTTGGTCAAATCCATCGGATTTTTTTTAATCTTCAATAAATGAGACAGAGTCATGATCAGCTGTAACTGAGTACCCCTTTCCCTCTTCCTGCTCATGGTGGATGCAACAGCATGACATATGGTCTAGTAAGTTCTCTATTTTTTATATTTTAAACAAACAACCCAGTGATTTTGTGAAAGGAGAGGAATTTTTGTCTTTCAGTATGTTACATTAGATTACCGTATGTATTAATAATACAAAAACACTTATCTAAAAAGATCAAGGAAAATATGATTCCTTTTGACCCCCTTAAGACTGAAAATAGAAGCTCTGGGCCATAGTGCTTATAGTTTCTGATTGTTCATGGTTCTTTTGGATGAGATGACACATAAAGCTCACAATAACAAAAGAACTGATCACACAATGAAGCTGCTGACAGAGATGATGCATACATGATACATTTTCCCTTTGTCTGTATACTGGATACTACAGTCTGTAAACTTGGGTCCCACAGAAACCATCATGGGAATATTTGGGTATACGTGTGATATATTTATATTGGAAATACTGCAGTTACGTGTGATTTTAATATGATGGTATACAGAGATTTAAAAAAAAAAAAAAAGACAGCATGTGTTCTGTCCAATTGTTACCCAACACTGGATTCCCAAATAACCCAGCAATAGTAATGTTTAACCTAGCATTTCTCTGTGTCTGATGTCTTGTACCTACCTAATGAGAGTATGACATCATAGTCATGAGGTCGAGGTCGAGTAGTGGGCTGGCCCAGCTTGGCTTGGGCTATGCTGTTGATGTATGTTTCTGAGGTGAGGTGGTCAGTAAGAGGGTTAATGAGTAGGTGAGATGGACCGGTTGAGGCAGAGAGCTGAGAGAGTCTGTCCCTTAGTAATGACTGGGGCTGCTTCCCTTACTGATTACAGGGTTAGTGTGAGTGCCAATGTAGCCAACCAACTATTAGCTGCCCCTTTAGAATGTTGATACATTCAGCCAATGACCTCACACAGCCCTCAGGCTACACAACAAATGCAGTGCTTGTTTTTACAGTAATAGTATTTTTGTAACAATGCATAGTAAATAAAAATGTGGAGTACTTGCAGGGAATCCCCTTGAATTTGGTTGTAAAGCAGATATTTTTTTAGGTAGCATGAGGTTTTTGACAGTTTTGTTCATTTTTTTTCTTTTCATTTGTTTGTTGTTGTTTTTCTTTTGTGCTTTTTTTTTTTTTTTTGTCAAGCCAATAGTCTTGATAACACTGATGGGGATTTCTCAGTTCAAAATTCCTCAATGTATTTTGATTCATGAAGGGTGAAATGTGTCACCACATTTCTTGTAACAAAGATGGTGAAGGTATTGAATATTATTGCTTTGCACTAGTTACTCCGCGCTTATGTGTGTGGGTCATATGAAGTCAATTTTGCTTCATGGTTGCAACAGAATGCTTCAGGGAAGTACCAAATTAACATCATGCTGTTTGTCCAATGCTGGTGCGTACCAAATATGCCTTACAGGCTGGGCCGGCCCATGACAAAGGCAACATAGGCGATTGCCTAGGGCGCAAAATGATAGGGGGGCGCTGCATGAGAGGTCTATATAAATATATATATGTATATTTGTCAGAAATATAATAGAAAAATCTTTTCAATTTTTTCTCTTGGTGAAGATAATAAAATTTTGCAATAACTTTTTCCAAATGGTCTCAAAGTGATATTTAGTGGATGTATGAACTCAGTCCCCCTCCACAGAGTAACCACAGGTGTATTTCAGCACATTAACTATGGAAATGTTCCACAAAGTTTGACACCAATAAAGTGTCCAAATACTATTCTCAGGTTTGAAAAATATTTCTGTTGTATTATAATATGAAAAAGTTTGTCTTAATATTGTACGTGTACTTTACTTTTTAAACTTCTTTTTAAGTGTCTGAATACTTTTTGGGTCCAGAATATATAGAATTACATGATGGCTTTATATTTGTAGTCTGGTTGTCCTATTCCTGGGAAAAACCCTTTAAGGTATTCCACTCCAAGCAGCATTGCCTTAAAAGTTTCACATGCAACAGTAGCTGTCATTTTTACACATGCACTGATCGTTTATTTTCTTGCCCAAACATGCCAGGATTCTTCCTCTTGCTGATAGTGAAAGGAAAACAAAATGTAAGTGCTGCTTCACCCCCAAAGTGAGAGAAACAATGAGTCAGAGCAGTTCAAATCTTCTGGTTTACAAAATAATAAAAAAATAACTGTGTGTTGCTCATTTCTCATTTGTAAGTGACTAAAAATTATGTAACATATGTTCATATGTTTACCTGGCAGAGGTGTGCCCATACTACATATTACACAAATGATCTTTGGCATCACTTTACAAAAACAGTGTGGAGTTTTGCAGCCAACGTCAGCACATATATAGCAGATAAATATCAGCCCTGAAAGCTATTTTCCCTCATGTTTAGAGCTCTTCAGTAGCTTCCCATGCCTATTCCATTCACCATTCCCATTCCTTGAATCCATAATTGTGTTCCATCAGAAGCTTTTCTTATTCTCTGTTTATTTTATTTGTATGTCTTTTTCTCTTATACCCTCTCAATTTTATTCTCCTTGAATTGTTGATTTAATATTTTTAAGTCAATTTCTGATGCAGTAGAGAGTGGATGATTTTTTTAATATTTATCATCAACAACAAAAAAAAGTTCAACACTGAAGACACAGTGGTTCTTCTCTTCAAGTCTTTTTTAACACCTTCAGAATCCATGACAGAAAGCCTTAGAAGCTTTGAAAGACATTGAGATTGAAGACAAAATATGGCACAGGTGGAAAGAGGGAGCTTGTTGTTATTGCCACAGTGCTTTGATGTAAAATTTTTATATCATGTAATTTGTGCAGCATCAGGGCTCAATTCTCTATAATTCTTTGCATTTGTAAGTCATCCTGGACAATAACTATAATGTTACTGCTGTATGACACATTTTACAAAGCAGCAACCAGACTTAAATATTTTAATATCTTAAAGGGATAGTTCACACAAAACTGCCATCCCAGATAGACATGATAGACTTATCTTACTTAAAGTGCAAGGAATTCAAAGTTCACAGGGGTCAGGTAGGTGAGAGCACTTTAGACCTCGGTTACAATAGTTTGTGCAACCAAATCAACGAAGGCCTCAAAGCAAACCAGACAATGAGATCATTCAAGCTGTTCTGTGCATAGTTAAACCAGTACAATTAAAAGATATGCTCATTATCATAGAACTGAACTGAAAAGATCCTACAGTCTTACCTAAGTGAAAAGAGCAGCTGCGAGCTTTTCCAAAAGCCTATGAGTACAAGACAGCGTGAGACCCCGCAACAGTTCCCTATTCTCTAACCAGGCTGTAACTGATGAAGCACTACTGAAATAGATGACCAAGATCTCAAATGAGGAAAGTGAACATCAGTGCAGATTGGGCCACACCAAACAGGAGTAATCACTGGCATGCCAGCAACGGCGAGAGAGGAGTAGACTATTTTATTTATATAAATTCTGCACATGCATTCCAATCTATATCTTGATGAAATCCTTCCTCATGATCACGCAGTGTGTTCATCAACTAAATGGGAGGTTAAACGAAGTTAAAATGTGATGAGTTTGCAATTTACCCAACAGACTCGCGTGCAAGTGCATCACGAGCCGGCAGCGCTTCACTTTCGGTTAATCACATGAGTAAACGCGCCCACTTTGCTTCGGTCAGGCTGCGTAGATGACAGCCTACATTCCATGTTTCATTTGTTTCTTTTTTGCTTTCAGAACAACATCACGTTCACATTTCCAACCCCGCAACATCACATTTCCAACCCCGCATACACCCTCCTTAAACCATAGTCGCACTCAAAATTACATTGAACAATTAAAGAGAAAACATAAACCCACATCGTGGGGTTAAAAAATCTGTGTCCACCTGGAGAAAAAGTTTTAGGATTTAGCAGGTGCGATTAACAGAAAATGGCTAAATAGTCAATCAGCTTGTGATGCACGAATGGCTTGCACGCGCAGTGCGAGTCTCGCCACACTTGCTGATGAAAACATGCTGCGTGATCATGAGGGAGGATTACATAAAGATGTAGATTGGAATGCAAGTGCAAAAAACTTATAAATAAAATAGCCTGCTCCTCTTTCGCTGTTGCTTGCGTGCTAGTGATTACCCCTCTGCGTGATTTTGAAAAATGTATGACAAAATATAAATAGCACTTTCACAAGGTGCCCTGTGAAAATTCACATGCAGGATAAGGATTATATCATAATATTTCACTCAAACTATATGCTGATAATATATTTTGTAATGAAAAATTAACAGCACAAATAAATGGCACAGCCATTGACCAGGAAAATTAAAAATGGCACTCCATGTCAAAAAGGTTGCCGACCCCTAGAACAACACTAGAACTATCCCTGCTTGGTTTCAACGTCATTAAACAGCAATTTGGCTGTCTTATCGTACGTTTCCACTGCTGCGTAGGGAGCGAATGTGAGCGAGTGCTTTCAATTCAAGTGGATTGTAAAATTGACAGCTGCGTGGGGCAAGCGGTTCCCTAGCATCGGGAGTGGCTTTGTGCGGATTTCTTCCGCATCAGTGGAAATGCAGCCTTAGACTGTATGAAGTTGCTATTGCCCCTGCTACACAGGTCACCCCATTCCGGATCCGGATCCCAGATTGATTCCATCTTGACTGCAAGACATCATGATGACGGTTACGCACTCTCATCGTCTCTAGTGAGCAGCGTGACAAAACAAAAGTGCCGGTTACATCATATCTGATCTTTCTGCGCTGTATTCTTGAATATTTTTTTCTAGCACTAAAACACTGATGCCCTGTCCCAGTCTGCACCCGCTTCCTCTTTTCCCCACATGTGAGTAAACATGAGGTGCGTGTTTCCAGAGCGCCTTTAGATCATAACGTTTTTTTTCTTTCTAAATAATTTTTATTAATCAGCATGTTCCAAGCCTTTAATAATAAACAAATAGATTTCTGTTCTAATTTTGTGAAATTATTCAGATTTCATCATCTCTGACAAGGATGAAAAACAAAACAATTACTAGTTTGTAGCCTAGTCTTTCTCACTTTAATGAAAATAGAAAAATTATCCATTCAGACTTCTCTCTGGAGATACCCCTGAACCCCATACAGTATCATTCGTGTCACAAGGGCATCTATCCCCCCATATTTGGATATCTGTATGTAAAGAAATATGAAAATAATTTTAATGAAAATATATATATACTGACATTATGATTCAAAATTAACCGGTAATCTTATAACATTCATATCCAACTGCACTGTGTCTGGGCCCCCAACGCAGTTTTGTAAAGACTATTTAGACTGTTTAGGATTTTGTTTTCTCTTCTTTATCTGAATCTAAAATTGTTACAGTGTTCATGTGTCATTCACAGTCCTTAGAGGTTATTAAGGTTATTTAGATTAGTATGTCATAAAAAGTTACAAATACATGTGTCATTTATATTGATATCATGTATTGCAACCTGGTCTGAGAAACACATTGCTATACCGAAATTTTTTGCTAAATTATTTCCATAGTTGTCCGTAATAGGGTGGTTTCCTTGTGAAATTAATTCTAGAGGCGATAAAACAACGACTTTTACACCCTTTCACACAAATTGCGAGTAAAAGGGAAGATTATCATTATTCATTAACACCTTTCAAACACATTCAGTGTTATCTTATCAAATCAAAACACTTTTAATATAGAGCATGACATGTAAGGCAATTTTAAATGTGCATTACATAATCAAATATATTTAGAAGCTTGGTCAATTAATATATATATATAATTTTCAACAGGTAAAATATGAGATGCCAATAACAGAAAATTCAGCAATACTGTGTGTGTGTGTGTGTGTGTGTGTGTGTGTGTGTGTATTTATGTATGCACTATGTTTATTCATGTGTTTGGAATTGTGTAAAGTGAACCCTTTCATTGTTTCATCATTAGCACCTAATAAACAAGCAAAAAAAAATAAAAAAAATGGTGTCCACATATGTGGACAGCGGGACTAAGTTGTGAAATTTTAAATAATAACAAGCTATAGAAAGTCAGATGTTTTAAGTCAAATAATTTATTATGTTCCCAGGAGTGTTGGTTATTCATGGTTTTGAGACGTTATAAACATTACAGCTGATTTTCTATCAAATCAAAAATCAAATCACTTTATTGTCACGAGTGCAACAGTAGGTGAAAGTCTTGTGTATAAAGCTCAATTAATAATTCTTATTAAAAGTAATTTTCATCCTAACTCCAAATTAAGCATCTGAAAGTGTAATTGTTCAGTTTTGCAATGTGAAAATGCTCAGTAAATATATAGGAAAGCATTTACTGATGTTATGAATAGAACCGTATTGTATAGTGATAACAAAATAATACTATATCAAAATGTCTATTAAAATGAAGCAAACTGACCCACAGATGTTTTAATGTTGAAAAATATTCAAAATAACTAACATATGTTTTTAACTTTTGAGTGAACACTGTCCTAATTTCAACATATGTGGACATCATGTTTATCAGCATGCTGACGTGCAAATAATTAACAGATTTTTTAAAGTGGCATATCAAACTAAACTAGAAACACTACTATTTACAACCAAACATGTTTCAGTCAAAACACTTAAAGAGATTTATTACACTTTTGTTGGCGCTGCGCCAGTAGCAGTGCTTCCTGGAAATCAACGTCATGCTGTTATGTCCCGTGAAGCGGTGCGGCCGAAGTTTAACCATTAAATGACAGTGCATAGTCTTGCGAACAGTATTCAGTCAGTTTTAATTCATTTCAATTATGCGTTGCATAAATGAAATGAAATGGGCTGCCGCGTTATGCAGAATGGGCCATGGGCAGAATGGCGCTGCGATATGCCAAAGGTTGCAACGATATGCAGAAAGGGACAGCAAATTTTTGGGCCAGTTTCCAATTTTTTGCCAATTTCTCTTCCCAATCTGCCCCTGATGTCCACACATGTGGATGCAGGGTTGCATGAGGTTAATATAAAAAAAATACTTCTACAAGCTAATTTTTCTTCTTATTATTATTAGTAGTAGTAGGAGGAGTATTGTTGTTGTTGTTGTCATCTAGAATAAATAACCTTCAATATAACCTAGCATTGTATCAACAAAAAGAGCACACTGGTTAATGTACAGTATATAACCTAGCAAGCAAGTCAAAATAACCTAGCATGTGTCAAATAGTTACCTAGCACTGGGTTCCCAAATAACCCAGCAATAGTCATTTTTAACCTAGCAGTTTTTTACACAAGCATATATGGCTTCAAAACTAGCCATGGAATAAAAGCCACAAAACTCTACTTTTAATTTCAAGGGGTCTTAAAGAGTATTTTCTTGTAAACATTTGTTTGCCCCCTCTAGCCATGTGGGGTGTAGGTGAAGAGATGGGCTGAGAGCTAGGTGAAAAAAACTATTGACTGAAGGGAGTTTTGTTTTACATGGATTCCCAGGGTAGTGCACTCATCATACATATCGCAAACAGCAATGTGGTTCATAGCAAGGGCAACCTTACACACACATGTACAACACTGGGGAATTCCTCATGACATTATACTTTTAAGACATGAGAAAAGCAGGGGAAAAAGTTGGAAAAAGTATTGTCTTTCTCTCTGTCTTTCTCTCATGTGCATTTCACTTGCCCCAATTTCACTTGCCCCACCTTTCTCTCTCTCTCTTTAGCGTCAACCCCTCCTTTCTACAGCTGACTTATTCTTATTTAAATGCCTGCAGGGGCAAAATATCTCTCCTGCTCCTAACTCACAGGTGAAGTTTATACTCCCCTTTCAAAGCACACCGACATGCACAGCAAAGCAGAGAGACCTCAGCCAGGGCACTTTTCTAGAAAGAAGTTTGTAGCAAGATGTCATGGAGTTGTCATAGACTCTTTTGATCAAGAGAAGTTGGGATTCTAATAATGCATTTTGCAAAATGATTTTTGTTAAATAACCAGTGATTATATGTGAATCCTAATGGCCATTAAAATGGCAACAGAATATTGGATGACAACATCAATATTAATCTGGATGCCTTTACTGAAGTTTAATTAGGACCTTCAATTTTCAAGTGACACTTGACTCTTTCCTGGACATCTTCTCATCATCACAGAGTTTTTTGGATTTTCACTGCTGAGGTTGTTGTATTTTAAGCTGTTTGAGGCATCTGGATGGAAGTATGGTCACTTGGCTTTGAGAATCAGTGTGTGTGAATGGAGCTGAGAGAGTGGAGACCCTGATGTCGGAGCTGCTGCTTTTGGCCTGTGTGCTCCTCTCCTGGATCATCACCTGCCAATCTGGGCCATGGAGACCTTGCACAGGTGCGTGAAATCATATGCCTAAATTTTGGCAGGATTACTTAATTCTATGGAAGGAAAATAAATTGAAAAAATGTAATTTACTTCAGATTATCTGATTGATTATCTGCCCCACAAAGCCCAACATAGTATAATTACATAGCACACCAACACTGAAACTGAGAAAAAAGGCTTCAAAGTTTGTCCAGTCAAATATATATTACAAAATAGTCTATATGTTTTCTCTAAATCTGAGCGTGGATGAGTCAAATCCTTCTGTCGCAAGACAGATCATAGTCTGATTGAAGAGACCCAATATCGGTCACAACTCAATTGAGCCAAATTATATTGTTCATACGTTTTGTCTTAGCAGGGCGGTATATTTCAATCTTGTCCTATTTACAGCTTATGTCAGTTGTTAAAGATACTAATTGAGTCATGTCATGCTTTGTAATTATTTTCAGATTTTCTACCAAACTCCCATAGGTCTATGGGCTTTACGTTCAGTAAACCATTAAAGCAAACTAAATACAGGCAGGTGTTACATCAATCAGAAGAATGAATTGAGCAAGCATGCTCCTTCATTTCAAACACAAACATATGTCAGTTCTAATTCAATATTGACGTACAGGAGGTGTAGATCTTTTGAAAAGGATAAGTTGGACTGAACAGTTCAAAGCAATCATCAGTTGTAAAAATGTCATGAAGTTGGTTAACAGAAGCGCGCAGTGCTGTAATCTAGGCAAAGGGTAGCTTTTTTTGAAGAAGCGAAAATATAAGATTTATTTATTTATCATTTTTGGCTTTTTCATGACATAATTCCCATTTTGTGTTTTTTAATAGTTTTGATGATTGCTATTATTTTGAACTATGGTAAACCATAAAAATGATGAATGAATAGGTGTGTCTAACCCTTTGGCAGAGTGCAAGAAAGTACAGATTAGATGTGGTTGACAGGTGCTGATGTATAACACTTGTGAAAACCTCTGGTGTTACACAGTGGTTTCATCTGAAAGCAGTCATGCACAAAAGAATGACAATTATGGACCATTTCTGAACTATGTTTAACTGTACACAGTTTGTAGCAACTGTTTACTTAAATGTCCTCATCAAACTTTACTTGCTGGCCATCTGGAAGGCATCTTGTCTTTCTGCATTTATTGTGCTGAAGTGGTTGATCCCAACAACTTTAACCATAGGCTAAATGATAGAGAAAATCACAGTGGTCATGGCCAACAGCTACAGCAAACCAACACCTTTCAAGTTGTCATAGTCCTGTGTTGTGTAGACACTCTTTCCTTCAAATCAGCCAATAGAATAACAACAATACAGGTAAAGTGGGACAGCTGGTAGACTTTAATAATCTAGCATGTGTGTATTCTTCCATTTACATATTTACAATCAACTTTAACTTAATCCTAAACTTGTATGGGATGACATTGATGTAGCAACTTGGATCATATTTTAAAAACAATAGAATGACAAATTATCAAAAGTGTCCCACTTTAACTTTTCCTCAGGAGAAACTGCTCAAACCCTGAAATCAAACTATTAAAAAAAACGAAAATGTAACTATTAATGCCAAAGTGTGCAAATTGAAAATGTTTACTACCATTCATCACTTAGCCATTGATTTTAATTAAATAAAAATAATAATAGTAAAAAAAAAAGTATTTGACAGAAATGGTTATCATAAAATATTAAACCAGAATTTTATTGCATTTCTTCACAATATTTAAAATCATCTGGAACAGGAATAGATGTTACTGTTAATTCCTAGTAACTTTCTCTGTAACCCATCTGGAGATGTTTTCTGTAGCTGTAGCCTATTCAAAGCGGCAGAAATAAACCTAGTCACCACACACTGCTTTTTTGTGTAGCAGGAGATACCAACACAAACTGACTTTTCCCATCAATGCATTTCAGTCATATCATCCCATATTGTGATGATCATGTAATGCTGACATGCAGGTGCTCAATTGTGGAAAATATTAAATGTTTAATATTAATGTTGGTTTAGTCACTAACAAGATTTGCAAGGGCAGAATTACAAACTCATTCACAAACCTGTTCAGGCACTCATGTTATTGTATACCTTTATCCTATAGAATATTCTATCCCTTAGAAAAAAATAAAAATATAAGGTCTTTGACAGCTTTTTACGACCGCATTGCAATTTTGGCCCTAAATAGTGAACAGCATTCACTGATCATATAAAATATTAATGAATTCTGAGTTTTGTTTAACATTCTAGAAATATGAGTTATGAGAGCCACAAAGCAACTCCTGTTTTATTGTGCTACATTGCAGATCGACTGAATAAAGATGTCTCGCAAGCATACATCTAAGTGTCTGTGCCAACACACTAAAAACACTCTAAGTTATGTGAATGTGAGATATTTTGAAAAGGACTGTTTGCTTTTCCAAAATGTGCCTTTGCTTTGCTGAAGTCTTTGAAATATGATCCATAAAGTGTTCTTTGCTCTAACCAGTTACCTCTTTGATTTACTGAAGTGAATCGAAACACAACAACAGCACTTGCCCTTTGAACATGAAAACTTCCTTGATACATAAAGATAGGTGCTTGAATTTTTGGCTCAAATGAATATGTTGATTACTTGTACTAAACAAGTGAACTACAAAGTGTAGATCTATCCAATGTGGGTCAAAGTTTCAGATTTTTGTTTTCCCCTCATAACATAGTTGAGCTTTTCGAATATTTTTTCACAGATTTGTTACCATTGGACCTCGTGTCCCGGGTGCTTCCTGCAGATGGTAAAGCCCAGAATGGGATCCGTATGGTCCAGTCCAGGGGTGCTCGTGGATTCCAGTTTTCTGGATCTCCACAACTTTTCAGCTTCCCTGCATCTCAGCTCTTTATTAATTGCAACTTTTTTCCTGCTGAATTCTCCATTATTGTCACACTGAAAATCCCTAAAATGGCTTCTGAGGTGAGAGACTGGTTGAAATGTAGTTTCCGAACATCAAAGATTCCTCTGAGGTCTCTTCCTTCAAATTTCAGTCTTTTCTCTTTGATCTGTAGAAGAGTGAATACATCTTCACACTGCTGGAGGAAGATTCAGATGAGCTGCTCCTCGGCTTGCGCCTGTCCCAAAACAAGCTCCACATCCTGCAAAAGGGCCAGGGCAGCAGGAAACGCATCACTTTTAAGGCAATCGGGCTGGCTGACAACCGTTGGCACACCGTTGTCTTGGCAGTGACTGGACACTACACAACTCTCACTGTAGACTGTGGCATACCCCTCGACCTGTAAGACTCTTTTTGGGAATACCCTGTTAATGTCAGGTTGTATTCTTCTAAATGATATATCATCCAAAATGACTTTTTTGATTTTATATTTTCATCCTCGCTTTGTTCTATATGGATTATGTGTTGAGATATATGATGAGAAACTCAACTACCTTTGTGTTACGTAAACTTGTCCCCACTTTGATTCATTCACAGAGTGCTTGATAGCCCCTTCCCTGATGATCTTGATACAGCTGGCTCAACGTTCTTCATTGCTAGTAGAAGGAGATGGAACGGCTTGTTTTCTGTATAAATGTCATTATGAGAGTTTCAACATTTTACTGTATTTACATTTACAATGTACTTGTACTAGATGAATGTTCTAAATCTAACAGTTCTTTTCACTCACTCCATTACTTGCAGGGGCTAATGCGTCAGCTGGTTCTGCTACCTGGTTCGGATGCTACCTCTCAAATATGTCCCTCATCTGAGCCCCAGCTGTCTGCACTCTCAGTTCCCCAGGCACTCTTACACCTGCCAATCAAATCATCTTCCACTGACCTTGCCCTCCCTTCCTATGGTAAGAACCACTACATAAAAACATCAACAAAAAAGTCATAAACTGCACCCCAATTCCCAAACTTACACACTAAAAGTATTGACTTGTACTTCATTGGTGATTGGAAAGTACAAAGACAAACATCTAAAACTCACACTTTTGCACAAGTGGTTGTGTCCCATATTAGCAACTATTTTAATCTACTGTAATTTGTGATCTAATAAGTGCTAATCTCAAACACTTTATATATTTATATGATTTATTATAGAATGGATAATGTGCATTGGGACACTTTTATAGACGCATGGAATCCTTGTTCAGTCAGTCTAAAGACCTTAGTCGGGATAGACACCATATTTAATTTGAATACTTTGAAAGGCCGAGCTCTCGACTGTGTGCGAGATGGAACGGCACGCAGAAAAAAATACAAATCACATTTTCATTCCTGTCAATTAAATATGGTACTATTCTGAGTAAGGTCTATTATCCACCAGTCTTCATTCAGTAGCTTGATGTTTGGAATCAGATGTAAAGTTATCTGTTTGATGTTCCTTTAAATTATTCATGCCAGTGTTCAATCACTTAACCTGTGAAAAGGTAGAGGATAGAAGTTAATCTTGAAATTGTGCAGGTGTTACAGATTGGTTTATGTGTAGCTAATTTAAACTAAGGATAGCTTGAAGTATGTAGGAGGCTGTCCAATAGGAATGTTGTGTGTTTTATCTGTAAACACAGCTCTGTGATTGTATGGGGATGTGAGTAACTCTATCTCACAGGTCTGTTACTGATCCACTGACATTGACTGACAGCCTTGTGCTTTGAGTTTCTCCCTGGCTCAGAAGAATTGCTGTTTTTTGAAAACAGGGTGCGGGTTCACTATTATTTCATTTACTGTGCTTGTTGACAGACATGACAAAGGGCAGTGAGAGGCTAGATTTGGTTGATTTTTTTCCATATGTAATGTAGTTTCATGATAGATTTCATACTGTTAGGAAAAGTAAATGTTTAACTGTCATTGTTTGTGGAATTAGTTTGTCAAGTGTTATCTGCTCCAAACATGAATCTGCCAATTGTGGCTAATTTAATATTTCATAACAAATCCAGTAAGCAGTGTATAGAGCTGGGATGTGAGTGAAGATGTGGTTAACCCATTTAAAAATGCCACAGTATTTCCAGATCGGTATTGTACGCCCTTTAAATTCCGTAACCGTTTGCCCCTCTTGTTCAAAATAAACTGTCCTAGCTGGTAAGACTCTCGCTCACTGTGTTGTACTGTACTTCTCTGCCCTGTGCTGCTGTTTATCTGTCTGAAAATCCTCACCCGCTAGACACCAGAAGTGCCCAAGGAATGGATGTTATAAAGAAGGTGTGAGAAATCACAAAACATAATGTAACCAAATGCTACAATTTACTTAATAATAATATCCCAATATGTAAAATAACCATAATGTTAATTAAGACTTTAATTAACCATTTTAATGTTTAAATCAATCATACCTCTCACTAAACACCGTGAGAAATGTTTATTTTTGCCTTATTTTATTCAGTTGGCATGTAGGAGTTGATAACAGTTTGCTAAATAAACGTATTCCATAACTGGATAATTGCTGCAATATCATAGAGAATACATTTCCTCCTCTATAATATTGCATTATATTAGTTTTGTTCAGTATGTTAACTTAATAGCCAAAATACTTGGAGATATGTGAATGAGAATAAACCTGAAATAGGAATGTGTTTCAGTCATAATGCGCATTATGTAATTTAGAGGAGATTTAGAGACATTTCGAATGTTACAAATGACTATTTCTATTTAAATAAATGTTTTTCTCAAACTAGAGACTGTGATTTACTTGTCTTTTTGTTGTGCATCTGGCCGTTCACTTTCTTCTAAATCCTGGTTAGAGATTCTTTTTTCAAATCAGGAATGCATGAAAAGCCTTCATCTCTCTAAAATAATAGACTTTAGGATAAAATAGGATTTCAAGTGAAATAGGTTTCTTTTTGCTTATTTTTAAAGCCAAAATTTGACTTGCAACTTGTAAGAAATCAATACCTCAGCAAATGGAAAAAAAACACTGTATTGTGATTTTATGGCAACCATTTTTAATTGTTCTAATAATAAGAAAACTATAATAGGTGTAGACTTTAAGGAAATGGTGACACAGTATATGTTTGCCATCACGGGTAAAGAACAATTTGCATAAATACCACAAACAATAATTTCAAACTTAAATAATAATTGGTAATTCATGATTTTGGCAGTATTTTTGATCAGTTTAATGCATCCTTGGTGAAAGGAAGCATCAATTTCTTTCAAGAACAAAAATGTCTTTCTGTTCTAAAAATGGAAGTGTATATACTATATATAATATAATTTTCATAAAGTAACTTATAATGTAATTACTTGAGTAGTTGTTCAGCAAATTACTTTTACTTAAGTAAAAAAAAAACATGTACTCTTTCCTCCACTGTTTAGATTTCATCAATTTCTCCAACTGGCAAGTCCAATGGTTAAATCTTTAAAACTAATCACCTACCATGCTCCTGTAGAAGCTGTTAATATAGTTCATCAACATATTATTCATCCAGTTAGCATAATATCTGACATTGAAAAATGTCTGTTTATATTGTACAGAGGCAGAGGTTCAGGTGACAGCAGGTGTAAGTCCTCCCTGTGGATGCTCGGAGGAGGGCCAGCTGTGGTTCAACACCCTGCAGGGAGGCCTGCTTCTCTGTGATGGGATCATGTGGCTCACTATGCTGCAAGGTGATGAGTGATATAAACTACAAACTGCAATCTGTTACTGTAAAAGCTAACAGCACATCTGCAATTTGTTGATGTATTTGACCGTATAACCATTGCAACTTTACAGTGAAAGTGAGACTGGACTATGTGGAGGTTCACCAGGATTTATTCACCAACTCTGAGACATTTGACATTGAAGTTTTCCAGATCCCTTCTGTAGGGCTTTTCATTGCAACCGCCAACCGCGATTCCAGCCTTGGGTCGGGAATATACAAATGGACAGATGGGAAGTTTGAACAATATCAGAATATCAGCACCTATGATGCACAGGCATGGCAATACTTCACAGTGGGCAAAAAGGTCAGCATCTGCACTTCTGCCCTCTGTTACTATCATGTTAAGCTTCATGTTCTTTTGAGATTGACTGTACTTTATGTTTGGAGTCCCAGAGACCCCATGTGAAAGACCCTGTGTGAAAACAATAGCAGTAATTTTTAAATTAACCTCTATGTTCTCTTCAAATCCTTTTAATATGTACCATTGACCCAATCAAAACCCAGCAGGCACATATTATTGAAGGTTAACCTGTCTGCTGTATTACAAAGTTGTGTGCACTTTTTAGAAATGTGGCCACATTCAATATAATAAAAAATACATTCTGTTTGAGGTTAATTAGACCACCATAAAAACACACAAAAAAAAAACAATTAAAAAAATACTTCCGCAACCAAAACGGCTGAAAAAGTGGGCGTGCACTGTTCTATTGCAGAATCATCTAGCCTCCTACAAGTTGTCATCCATTATATTGATGGAGCTGCCAACTCAAACAGGTGCTGGGCCATTTTAAAACTTGTCGGAAGAAGGAGAGTTGTACAAAACGTATGTTTGCCCTGAGCAGGTCTCAGCCCCAGCTTTTCACATTAGTGGGGTTTTTGATGTGGTTGCTACAGTGGGATAGGGGGTGGAGACCTGGCTCTCAAGTTTTAATGTTGTAAATCACATGTGCATAATAACAGAAATTAATTTTGTCTGATGCTGTATCCAAAATTGACAGCAGGCACCTCCTGTTTCCCTTCACAGTAACTTAGTACATAATTACAGTCAAGAAAGCCATATGGTGGTCTATTATTACCTGCCGAGCAATTATCTGAATGTGTTTCTTCATGAAAATCATAAAATAGCATGGAATAAAATTATGATTCATGTTGAATTTAAAGGGAAATAGAAGGGGAAACAATAATAACTATGCCAGTGGCTAGTTTTTCAAAGATAAATTAATGAGCTATAAGCAACACTACACAATTCATTAACTGCAGCCCATCAGCACAGATATTTTCCTTTGCTTTGACATCTGTAATAATTAAAGGCCTGTAAAGATGCAGAAAATACCTAAAATGAAAAAGTGCAAAACTCATTACATTTTAATTCTATTTTTCTCCACAGTCCCCTTTAATTCACTGAAGTTACTGACATGATTTCTTGCCACCTCCTAAAACCATTTTCCTGTAACAGAAATTCCTGGTTGTTGCTAACTGCAGAGCTATGGATAATGGGGATCAGGAAAAGTCTGTAATATATAAGTGGAGTGCAAGGAAGCAGAAGTTTATTCACTATCAGACTCTGAACACATACAATGCTCGAGACTGGGAGGCCTTCCACATTCAAGATGAAGCTTTCCTTGCTGTAGCCAATCATAGGCAAGGTAATGATTCTCAGAAGAGCTCTGAAATCAATACACAGAATTATTAAAACGTCTTTTGTGTCTCTTATTTCTCTTTTCACATTGTGCACCTCCAAATGTTTTGTCTGAACAAAAATGGAAGTTAATTTAGAGGATTTTTTAAAGGAAGTTTAAACATTAATTTCATACAAATCTAAGTGCTTTGAGGCACACAATCTAGGACATCGTTTTTAGGCAAAAAGGGTCTCCCTATTTATGTAACTTTGATTCTGCACTTTATGGCTTTTTACATACTATACACCTCAGTTTCTGTGAAGTTCTTGCGTATGCCTCTGGCATTGATTAAAAGCTGAAAAGTAAACATAAAAACATTTGCATAGGACTTCACAACCATACATGCCACTTCTATACACCTGCACCTGTGGGAACTCAAGTCTGTCCATCCATAAGCTTAATGGGATCTGTTTGGGTTAGTGGCTGGAAATTCTATCTATACAAGGACAATTCTATATTGACAACATTTAGACAATTCAAAATATATATCACATGATCTATATTGTATTGAAAGAATTAATGTAGTCTAAAGTCCCCAAAAATAATATATATATATATATATATATATATATATATATATATATATATATATATATACACACATACAGTATATGGTTGAAATTTACATACACCTAAGCCAAATACATTTAAACTCAGTTTTTCATAATTCCTGACATTTAATCAAAGAAAACCTTCCCTGTCTTGGGTCAGTAAGGATCACTACTTTATTTTAAGAATGTGAAATGTCAGAATAATAGTTGAGAGAATTATTTATTTCAGCTTTTATCACATTCCCAGTGGGTCAAAAGTTTACAAACACTTTGTTAGTATTTGATAGCGTTGCCTTTAAATTGTTTAACATGGGTCAAACTTTTTGGGTAGCCTTCCACAAGCTTCACACAATAAGTTGCTGGAATTTTGGCCCATTCCTCCAGGCAGAACTGGTGTAACTGAGTCAGGTTTATAGGCCTCCTTGGTCGCTCAAGCTTTTTCAGTTCTGCCCACAAAATTTCTTTCGGATTGAGGTCAGGGCTTTGTGAATGCCACTCCAATACATTGACTTTGTTGTCCTTAAGCCATTTTGAAGACCCATTTGCGACCAAGCTTTAACTTCCTGGCTGATGTTTTTTTTTTTTTTCTGAGATCTTGGCTGATTTCTTTTGATTTTCCCATGATGTCAAGCACAGAGGCTCTGAGTTTGAAATTAGGCCTTAAATGATATCCCCATGTACACCTCTAATTAGCCTATCAGAAACTAATTGCCTAAAGGCTTGACATCATTTTCTGCAATTTCCAAGCTGCTTAAAGGCACAGTAACTATGTAAACTTCTTACCCACTGGTATAGTCAATTAAACTGTCTGTAAAAAAAATGTTGGAAAAAAGTACTTGTGTCATGCACAAAACTATAGTTTGCTAATATGAAATCTGTGAGTTTTAATGACTTCAAATTTAGTGTATGTAAACTTCTTTCTTCATATATATATATATATATACACTACCGTTCAAAAGTTTGGGGTCACATTGAAATGTCCTTATTTTTGAAGGAAAAGCACTGTACTTTTCAATGAAGACAACTTTAAACTAGTCTTAACTTTGAAGAAATACACTCTATACATTGCTAATGTGGTAAATGACTATTCTAGCTGCAAATGTCTGGTTTTTGGTGCAATATGTACATAGGTGTATAGAGGCCCATTTCCAGCAACTATCACTCCAGTGTTCTAATGGTACAATGTGTTTGCTCATTGGCTCAGAAGGCTAATTGATGATTAGAAAACCCTTGTGCAATCATGTTCACACATCTGAAAACAGTTTAGGTCGTTACAGAAGCTACAAAACTGACCTTCCTTTGAGCAGATTGAGTTTCTGGAGCATCACATTTGTGGGGTCAATTAAACGCTCAAAATGGCCAGAAAAAGAGAACTTTCATCTGAAACTCGACAGTCTATTCTTGTCCTTAGAAATGAAGGCTATTCCATGCGAGACATTGCTAAGAAATTGAAGATTTCCTACAACGGTGTGTACTACTCCCTTCAGAGGACAGCACAAACAGGCTCTAACCAGAGTAGAAAAAGAAGTGGGAGGCCGCGTTGCACAACTGAGCAAGAAGATAAGTACATTAGAGTCTCTAGTTTGAGAAACAGACGCCTCACAGGTCCCCAACTGGCATCTTCATTAAATAGTACCCGCAAAACACCAGTGTCAACATGTACAGTGAAGAGGCGGCTGCGGGATTCTGGGCTTCAGGGCAGAGTGGCAAAGAAAAAGCCATATCTGAGACTGGCCAATAAAAGAAAAAGATTAAGATGGGCAAAAGAACACAGACATTGGACAGAGGAAGACTGGAAAAAAGTGTTGTGGACAGATGAATCCAAGTTTGAGGTGTTTGGATCACAAAGAAGAACGTTTGTGAGACTCAGAACAAATGAAAAGATGCTGGAAGAATGCCTGACGCCATCTGTTAAGCATGATATATATATATAATGGTCTGGGGTTGCTTTGGTGCTGGTAAGGTGGGAGATTTGTACAGGGTAAAAGGGATTCTGAATAAGGAAGGCTATCACTCCATTTTGCAACGCCATGCCATACCCAGTGGACAGCGCTTGATTGGAGCCAATTTCATCCTACAACAGGACAATGACCCTAAACACACCTCCAAATTGTGCAAGAACTATTTAGAGCAGAAGCAGGCAGCTGGTATTCTATCGGTAATGGAGTGGCCAGCGCAGTCACCAGATCTGAACCCCATTGAGCTGTTGTGGGAGCAGCTTGACCGTATGGTACGCAAGAAGTGCCCATCCAACCAATCCAACTTGTGGGAGCTGCTTCTGGAAGCGTGGGGTGCAATTTCTCCAGATTACCTCAACAAATTAACAGCTAGAATGCCAAAGGTCTGCAATGCTGTAATTGCTGCAAATGGAGGATTCTTTGACGAAAGCAAAGTTTGATGTAAAAAAAAATCTCATTTCAAATACAAATCATTATTTCTAACCTTGTCAATGTCTTGACTCTATTTTCTATTCATTTCACAACGTATGGTGGTGAATAAGTATGACTTTTCAGGAAAACACAAAATTGTTTGGGTGACCCCAAACTTTTGAACGGTAGTGTATATATATATATATATATATATATATATATATATATATATATATATATATATATATATATATATATATATATATATATATATATATATATATATATATATATATAATTTTTTATTTATTTTTTTTTCTACAGGGGAGAGGAATCACAATATTGATAGTGTAATTTACAAGTGGAACCAAGTTACCCAGTTTTTTGAGGTCAATCAAACAATCCAAACATCGGGTGCTTATGATTGGGAGTTCTTCATAATGGGCCCATATAACTTCCTTGTGGTCGCGAACACCTTTAATGGAAGATCGACAGTAATCGATTCTACCATCTATATCTGGCTGGGAGGAATGTTTCAGCCTTACCAGTCCATTAAGGTAAGTGGAAATACATTCATGTGTATCATATAAATAATGTCACTAGGGTTCCAGAACATTTCTGAAACTTTCCAGAAAATGTCCATGGGATGTTAAGCTAGGGAATTTTGGAAATATTGGAAAAAACTTTGAGCACTTGGCTATATGCTGCTGCATCTTTCTGGCATTCTTAACATAGGTCTTTGCACAGTATTTGCAAATGTACACAGCTTTTCCTTCTACATTGGCTGAGGTGGAATGTATCCACACATCAGATGGCGGACGTGGCATTGTTCTGTAGAATAAGATAAGAAACAATCTTGTAAAAAAAAAACCTAATGCAATGCCATGCACCGATATATAAATAGTTATAAATAATATTATGGAATGGTAAAAATATTTTACACTTGATGCTGGACAAATGAATAGAAATAGGCTAGATGAATCGATGAACACTCCTCAATCAGCATGCTAAATCAAACTATAACCTACGTTCTTGTATGATAACAGAAAACTGGCTAGCAGAAGGTAGAAGAAACAGCATCACAGTTGGCTAGCCTTCAATGAAATGGTGTTAGCTAGCTTACATTTAGCATATCTGATTTACTGGCTAGCTATCTACTGTATAAACACATTTTGATTTAGTATTTGCTAGTTACATTTTAATACCATAGATCAAATATATTTACCCTAGTAATATCATTAAAAGTTACATGACTGGATGTAGACCTTGTGCTTAAATGCAGTAGTGTGGCTTCAATAGTCCTGCTGTAGAAAGTAGCCTGCAGTAAGTGTGCTGCGTGCATGTGATTGAGGAATGTGCAGGGTAGAAATTCAACTGAATTTGCATTAAATCTGGTTGTTTCAACCAAGATTATGCTACAAGATGTTTTTTTTCAACTACATTTAAGTTCCCTGTTATATGCTAACGTGCAATTTTGCAAATTTCCAGTTTATTCCCATTAATTCCCATGAAAAGTTTCCAACTTTGAAAATTCCTGGAATTTTGCAACCCTAAATGACATTGAGATTACATTATCTTATTGAAATGTCATAATGAAAATGTCAAGAAAACTTGCCCATTTTCACTGTTCTAAAAGTCCATATGTTGTGTAGTGACGTGTAAGCACACAATATTCATATAACCATATTTTCGTGTGTCAATTGACACTACGGCATATCTTTATCGGTTTTTGTGAAATAGGTTTGTAATAGACATCCAAGCTTAACATCTAGGTTACTGTTGTAACCTCAGTTCCCTGATGGAGGGAAAATCATCATAAACGTTTTAGTTTCCCAGCATCCCGGAAGGGGGAACAAAGTGAGGTGCCAAGCATGGAAGCAGGCCGTGCCAGCCGTGCCTTTTCTCTCTCTCTATGTTTCTCGCATCGAGTAAAAGTGGCTGGGGCCATCTTAACACTATTACATGCATCGGGAAAGGTGTTCTTTTCTCCTTGTGCTCCTATTCTATCAGGGGGAAAAAAAAACACAGAGACCACCATCTGCCCAGGCTGGGGGGAGGTAAAGAATGGCGAAATGCGTAACATGGGTTTTCAGGCCACACGTGGAAATGGCACGGTGGCTTCGCGGGAGGAGTTGCTACAAACACGGTGACTGGGGGTCAGCGGGGACTGCCCAAGGAACACCCGGTCAGACGTTCCGCATTCCCAAGTTCTACGTGTTCGGACCTGAGAGAACACCGGACGAGACCGACTCAACCCTGAGATTGTAAAATCTCATAAAGGTATTGGGTGTTGCCCAGCCCGCTGCTCTGCAAATGTCTGCTAGCAAGCAAGCAAGCAACTTTATTTATATAGCACATTTTTTAAACAACAGACGTTGCCCCAAAGTGCTTTACAGAATAATAACATGAAAGTCATACAACAAAACAGACATACTTTATTCAAAGGCTAAAGAAAATAAATAAGTTTTTAAATAAGACTTAAAAGTTGTAATCGATGGAGCTGACCTCACATGGAATGGGAGACTATTCCAAAGTTTGGGACCTACCACGGAGAAAGCACGATCTCCTTTTGATTTTAAATTACAACAAGGTACCTTTAAAAGTCGTTGATCGGAGGAGGTGCTAGGGAGGTGCCGTTGACCAGTGCCCATGAGGATGTCACTCTTCTCGTCGAATTTACCCACAAGGGAGCACGCACGGCCTGGGTGTGATAGGCCAAAGCGATGGTGTCAACGACGCAGTGGGAAAGCCTCTGTTTGGAGACGGCGTTCCCTTTCCGCTGTCCACCAAAGCAGACAAAGAGCTGCTCAGAACATCTAAAGCTCTGCATACAGTCCACATGTATGCAAAGCGATTTTTGTCTACTTCCCACATCTCGACCAGGTTCAGCCATAGGTGCCGTTCTTGGACCACGAGGGTGGACATCGCCTGCCCGAGTGTCCACGATGTGACCTTCGTGGCCCGGAGGGCGAGGTCAGTCGCAGAGCGCAGTTCCTGCAACACGTCGGGGTCAGGACTACCCAAGTGCAGATCTTTGAGTGCCTTGGCCTGGTGAACCTGCAGGAGGGCCATGGCATGCAGGGTGGAGGCGGCCTGTCCGGTGATGCTGTAGGCTTTGGCGGTCAGTGACGACATCATCCTTCAGGCCTTGGAGGGGAGCACCGGGCAATCCCACCAGGTGGCGGCATTTTCGGGGTACAGATGGATCACAACTGCTCTATCCACCTGGGGGACCTCCGAGTTCCCGTGGGCTGCTCTGCCGTCAAGGGTAGTGAGAGCAGATGAGCGAGGAGGTCGGTTGCGGGCAGTGAAAGTTGCCCTCCACGACCTCGTCAGTTCATCTTGCACCTCCAGGAAGAAAGTGACCGGGGGGTGGGGGGTGACTGTGAGTGGCGCCCGGACCCAAGGAACCAATTGTCTAGCATGCCGGCCATCTGGTGGTCAGACGGGGAAAGGTCAGACAGGGAAAGGGATAGTTCATCCAAAGAATTGAATTCTGTCAAAATGTACTCGCCCTGTTTTCGCTCTAAACCTGTATTCAATACTTCTGTGAAACACAAAATATACTTGTAAAAATGTTTGAGTGTTTTTTGCCCATGCCATGACAGTCAAAGTGGTCCAATATTGTTTTTGGCCCCATTGACTTTCACTGTATAAACAAAAACTGTTGAAACATCCTTCATAATATCATCTTTTGTGTACCACAGAAGAAATAAATGCATACAGGTTTGGAACATGAGGGTGTGTAGGGCCTAATTGATTACAGACTTTTCACCTTTAGGAGACTTAAATAGTAAATAAATATTAATTAAATAATAAATAATACACATGATCCAGTCTCCCTAAAAAACTGTTTTTGATAATAAATTAAGACTGAAAATAAATCAATAATTGTATGCCTGTGGTTGGCTTGGCAGCCAATTTACCTTGTTGGTGTCTTAAATGGGATTTCCAGTTGTTGGGAATACTTCAAGGCAAAGAGACCATGGTTTGCTTCTATGTTTGGAACATGGTTGTTCTTGAACATGGCTGCATAGCATAATGTTGTTTTCCATTTAATCTGTGTAAATTCCATTTGTGTGTTTGCCCTCCTTTTTAAGTCTTTCGTTAACATTTCAGACATTTGGGGCGATAGACTGGGAGATGTTCCAGATTGAAAACAGGATCTTTCTGGCTGTGGCGAACAGTCAGATGCTCACGGAGGAGGGCAAGATTATGTACTCCATCAACTCCACCATCTATGAGCTCAGCAAGAAATTGCAGGCCTTCATTAAGTTTCAGGATATTGAAACTAACAGGCGAGTTGTTAACTGGTTTTTGTAAGAGGAAGTCTAATTACTTTTCTGCCATATTTTAATTTTAGAGATTTTCTCTGTTGTGTGGGTCTATTTTAGTGCTCTGGACTGGGAATATTTTACTGTTGGAGATGACAAGTTCTTGGTGGTGGCCAATTCCTACGATGGAACATCATACTCTCTAAATAGTGTTATATACAGGTAAGGCTCAAGCATAATTTAAGACCAAAACACAAACATTTTGTCATGATTTTCTCAGCATTGTCATTCCAAACCTGTGTGACTTTCTTCACATGGAACACAAATGCCATTATTTACTGAAATTCTTGCTTGAAATTATAGGCTGTGATTGTAATTTTATTTTGAAGTGTATTCTGTGTGTTTTTGCAGGTGGCAGGGTTATGAGGGCTTTGTGCCTGTGCACAGACTGAACACCAATGGCTGCAGAGACTGGGAATTTTTTAACACAACCGATGGCTCCTACCTCATCTACTCCAGTGCCAGAGCTGCTCTCTCTAAAGTTCTTAAATTAAGGACCATTTAGTGGCACTCAATCTGAACATATGGACTGTACATTGGAAATAGAGTATCTAGTGGTAGACTAGTAGTTGATTAAAATAGTAACACCAAAAATCATGGGAAATAAAACGGTATAACTAATGCTCACATAAATCAGGTCATCTTCAATAAAAAAATTATTTGAATGGTACACAACCTAAATAATATCAATTTTTTCAACATGCACTTACTAAACATGTCTTGAAAACAGCTGAAGGATAAATTCCTAGCACTTACTGTACATTCAATCCTTTAGACAGTCCGCTGACCTCCTGACTAACATGTATACACATATATTGATTGCACATATAGATAACCAATATTTGTTGTTGATTAAGACTCATTATTTCCTGTGGTTATACTTTTTTACTTTTTACTCTGCACATGAAGGCAGCTGTCTAGTCAATGATATAAATAAAATATCTTAAAACAAGCAAAGATACTATATTTAAATTTACTATACTGTATATAACCAACTGATTTACTGTTTTTATTTTCATGTATTTTTTTATTTTAAAATTAAAAGGCATTAAAAGACTTCAAGAAATTGAAGTCATGAACAAAATCAACGATAAGGATTTCAATGAAACACTTAGTACTTGTAAAACTTGAAAAATCTTTTATATTACATCTATAACTTATTTTAGAGTGAGTTGTTGCTTCTGTTATGAACAATGTTTATCTGTCTTGGCCTGGTATCATATTATGTACATTAACCAACTGGGTCATAAAAACTACTACAAGGTCATTTACTCATTATGTAATTAAATGAAACATTTTTTCTTTCTTTTTTTGTTCCACATAGCTTAATTGTGTTCTCCTTTTTGGGGATTTCGAGGTGTAAGTGTTTTTCATCTTGGAAAGAAAAAAAAATATAGGAAAATCAAAATTACTGGCTGGTGTTCATTAGACCTCACATTAGATCACATCTGATTTTCCACTACTCATGCTGTCTGGAGTTCTTTGTATGTGGAGTGTTCTTGGATATATATGTTATCAATGTTTTGTCAATCCAAACACTTTAAACTACAGTACAGCCCATTGATACATTTAGTATCGGCCCGGCTCGCTTGGAACTCGACCGAGGTGGTACTAAAAAAGTATCAGGTACCAGGTACTATCCACAGTGGAAAACCCTAAAAAAAGCGAACATAGTCGAGTTGTACCGTGCAGTGGAAAAGCCCCATGTGTCTATCCCTCACAGCCTCTTTGTCATTCCCATTAAATATCAACGATGGCGCTAGCTATGACACACCGGAGGTTATTCTTTAAAAAATAATATTAGTAAAGTACGCATATGTTTGCGTCTATTCATATATTTGTCTTCTACAGAAGCATTGAACTGCAATGTGAAAAAAAAAAATTGTTTTAGGTGTCTTTACCTTCCTAAGCCTATGCTCTATTTTTTTCTCCTCAAAATTGTATTTTCTCTCTCATTTTTTTTATCTTCAAGCGGCAACACAGGAGAAAATGAAATGTTTTGCTTGCTAGCTAACAATTAGCATACTTTATCTGTTTATTTTTATTGTTGTAAAATACAAAAGGAATGTTTCACAAATCTTAATCAAGGAAAGAAACACTGTATTTAATGTTTGAGAGTCTACTTGAGCTCCCACAATTAAATGAATATAGCTCAGGTTACTATGTTTAATATGGCATTCGTTGTGACGTGTGACAACAGGAGATCTTTCTGTTTTTTTTTATGACATTAACCACCGGGAATATCGACGCTGCTATTGATGTTGTGCTGTTTTCATTTGTTAGCTCATGTAAACATGCGCTACATAAACGTCTTTGACCATTACGACAGCTCACTCTGTTTTCATTGCTATGTATAAAGGAATGACTCGTGTAAGAGTTGCCCAATTCAATGAACTCTTTGGAGCGATGCATCCGCTTCAACCACGGCACTGTGCCGAGTTAAAGAAAGATGCAGAGATGCTTGGGGAAATGGGGCACACTTTGTGTTCAGTCATCGTCTGGATTACTGGTTGACCTTGATCTGTAAATGACGTGAAGCCCTGAGAACCTTGCATCTCTTTATTCCACTGCATATAAATGCTAATCATTAGCTAGCAATCTTGGAAGGCACAGACACCTAAAAAAAGTAATAATTCTGTGTTGTTTTCCCCACAATGTGGTTCAGGGCTTCTCTGACCAGACCAATAATTTTCTTATTAATAGACGTCTAGTTGAATAATGTGCTAAAGGTTACTCTTTAGAATATGTTTAATCTAGAATGACAATAACATTTAAGTAGATGACAGAACCCGTTCCACTCGTTTCTTGAATTTATTTACACTATTATGCCATTTTTATTTTATTTTAGCGCCATCTATTGGGAGGACTGCTGTACTGCACACTTGGCTGGGTCAAATTAAAACTATGCATGGAATTGAAATGGAGTCATTACCTTTAGGCCCAAATTTGTGCTAACCTAGCTTACCTAAAAATATCGTACCTATTAATGTTGTTTAACGCATTCAGGGTATTTCCCCTTAATTATACAGCATTGTTTGTATTATCAAGCAATTGTAGGTGCACATGGGCTGGCTACACATATGCCTCTCAATGCACTACCCCATTTATACTGAATGACAATAAAATCTGTTACTCTACAAACTCACACCATTTTATTTATCTACTCACTTTTAGTAATATCAGAGTAGAAGCATCAATTCAATCCACTGAAGTTTTCAATACAAAGATTCTAGTGAAAATTTATAGTAGGTGCTATTTTCTCAAGTGTTTGTCATGATGTAGTGCATAAAAACACCAATATAAAATAGGCTAAAAAGTAACAATGTGCTATTAGTTGTACTAACAAAAAATAAGAGTTGCAACGTATGTACGTTATATAATGATTTTCCAATATGCTTGCCGAACAGTCATACGCACAAGAAAAAACGCGGGAAACACAATTCATTGTTTTTTTCCCACACACATTTACGAGCGTAGCGAACGTGGAGAGAAACACCACCAACAACATCCAATTGGACACTTACACCGATTCTTTATGGGCCAATAAGCTCTTGGCTTACTGAGTACTAAAGATTTTTTCCGAAAGAGGAACAACCACTCTGCACTTTCTCCCACTCTATGGTTGCGTTGAGTCACGTGATGCTTTTTGGATCATCCGATTGGCTGTGGAATTTTTGCAACCTGACTTTGTAGTTTGCTGCGCAAAATGTACTTTACTATATGTAATGAAAACAGTTATCAGAATTATAAAATACTGCTATGGTGTTTAATCCACAATTAAAGTCAATAATATATGCTATAATAAAACGTATAAACAACATAAGCGTTTTAGCATAGAGTCCTTCATCTAAAGTAGTAATTTTGTCGCCCTCCTGCGGCCTTAACGTTGAACTGCGGTTGCGTAACGGCCCAGTGAGGAGCGGATGTGCTAGTTTCTAAATAAAGCCTCTATGACCGAAAAAGGCGTTCATTTTCAGAGGTCCGGGCCCGTGTGTGCGTTTAGGTGCTCAGTTTGTGTTGTTCGTTTTAATTTCTCCAAGTGTTTCCATTGCAGTGTAATTAAAACTTAGCAACAATGAGTGACGATGAGAAAGATTTCGTCAAGAGGGTATGTATTGTTTGTGCAGTTTTGTTTTGCACGCATCCTCAAGTGTTTCTTCTAGAAACGGCCTCCATGTTGTGTGCTAGCAAGTAGCGTTTGGCGATTAATGCAAAACTGTAACAATGTGATGGTTGAATTGATATTTTTTATGTTCTTTAAAATGATATGCGTACTAGTAACATTAATTTGTCTTCAAATCCAAGTTATAAGTTGGCTAAATTCAGTGCAAGCTGACAGACAACGTGCTCGATAATCACAATGATCTTCACCTTTATCTGCCTAATTTGTTCTTTTTACAAGTAAACAGTTGCACAATGTTTTATTGTTGTCACTATGATCTCATTATGTCATTATGTTTTCCTTGCACGTATAATCAAACCGATGGAATTTTAACGAGTAATAAAATCTGCAAATGCATAAGAGAAGGTCATCGTGAGCCTTAATGCTGATTATGTATGCAAATTAGTTTTCACAATTAAGTGTAATTTTAGTTAACGGTGGGCATGATATTTATAGGCTTATCAGGGTAATAATTTCTTATAGGTTTGTGCCCCACCCTCAAATTCTCTAAAAATATTTTTTATGTCATGTCTAAGATGTCACACTTGTGCAGTGTTCATAATCTGGGCATTGAGCTGTTGATTTTGCATGCATGCTTAAGGCTCAGGATGCATCTGAAAGTGCTTTAAATCTTGCATTAAATTTTTTGGGTCATCAATAATGTTAATAAAATACTCACCCTAATAAAATAATAGGATTCTTAGTTTTGATGTCCAGTGTTTACACATTCTTCATCCCTTTTTATTTATTTATTTTTTTGTGTGTGTGTTAAGGTTAAGGTTGGAAGAAGAGAAATCTGGACGAAGTCAAATGTCAAGTTGTTAATGAGAATAATATGAAGCTGAATTTTCAGTGCATGCTAATATTGCGAAGCAAAAGAAGTTCCCATATAGCATTTATGGGCAGTGAGAGAAGTTTGGGGAAGAGGAATGAAGTCAGAAATGAAATTGAAACTGAAGAAAGAAGAAAAGATGTGTAATGAAGTTAAGATCAGAAGTTATCTGGGATAAGATCACAGTGCTAAGTAACTCTTAGTATGTTTGTCATATGCGTGCATGCGTAAATCTCTTCTGTTGTCCATTTGTATTGCAATAGTTACTTTTGTCCTGTAGCATGAGACTCCGTAATTTACACCAAGCTATTTGATGATTAATATGATGAATTACATGTGAAAAATATGAGAATGTTTAACTAAGTCCTTCAAAGTAGGCCCAATTGTTTGTTTTTGCACTTGAAAAAGGCTGTCTTCACTGGATAATCCTATATATCCCTAGTTGTAGTTTGGTCTCAAATTGACATTGTATTATTAGTTAAAAAATTGCCAACATGACCCTGTTCCGTGGCTCTAACTTGATTCGGATGTGGTTGGTTTAGGAGTCCCGTTCGGCCTCTAGGAGTGCAAGTCCTAAAGGATCTGGTAAGTCAGCAAGTCGCCCGCGGGATCGTTCACCTGCTCACTCAAAAGAGGGTTCCCACCACTCTCGCTCCAAGTCCCGTTCTCGCTCCAGGTCCAAGACGAGGTAAGTACATTGTTTCTTGTCTTTTTGAGGTGTTTTGTTGTCTTCCCAAGAGTATGATAGCCCTAATTTACTTGGTTGATTCACAGACCAGCTTTGTTTTTTTATGGTTGAAAGAAGAAACTGTGTTTAGGGCCAGAAAAAAAAAAAATTCCTCACCCAGGGCTACAATTTTAAGCACTCTGCAGATAATAATTTGACATACGTCAATAGCAACTCGATATATCGTGAAATTTAAACTGGAGGTTCTTGTCTGTTGAATGTGGTATGAGCAGTAGGCCCAAATTAAATCTGCAGACTTTGACTTTTAGTGTGCTAATGTTGGGGGAAACTCGGGGAAATGGTTAAACAGAGTTGAGAGTACTACATCCTTATGGGTAACTGAGGAAGATTATCAAATTAACCAAATGCTGTAATTTAATAAACATTGTCTATAACTTGTGAATGATGGATGTTCCAATTCTGCAGGCATACATTCCCTGTGAGCCTGCTTATCAGTTTGCAGCTTGATGGACCATATGATTTCATTAATGTTGGTGAGCCGTTCAGTCATCTTTTTCCAATTTAATCCTTCCCAACGCAGATCTCGTTCCCATCGGAGCTCTCGCAGACACTACAGTCGTTCCCGCTCGCGCTCCCATTCTCGCCGCAGGCGTTCACGCAGTCGCTCTTACAGCAGCGAATACCGTCGCCGCCATAGTCCAAGTCACTCTCCTATGTCGAACCGTAGACGCCATGTTGGTGACAGGGTGAGACCAAGAGTCAGATCCACACATGTTGCTTAACATGCTCTTTTTCATCATTTGCTGACTTATAATTGATTATGTTTTTATTTTTATAATACTATAGGCAAACCCAGACCCAAACTGCTGCCTGGGAGTGTTTGGGCTGAGCCTTTACACCACAGAGAGGGACCTGAGAGAGGTTTTCTCCAAGTACGGCCCTCTTAGTGATGTCTCCATTGTGTACGACCAGCAGTCTCGACGTTCTAGGGGGTTTGCCTTTGTCTACTTTGAGAACAGAGAGGATTCGAAGGAGGTAAACACTACATTTGACTAATGGTACAAGCAGTCTATCTGCAAATTATTAATTGATAATATTGGAAAATTTTATATCCGTTTTATCAAGAAAAAAGTGCTGTGTTAATGAAACAGTTCAGTTCTGCTCTATAAATTTTATGCAATTTAAAATGTTTTTGTAAAAGTACGTTTTTTTGTGTATTGAATGTACTAGTATTCTGTATAATTGACCGTATTATGATTCATTAATGTAATGAATATGTATTATGTAGCATTCAAAAATAAAAAAATTTGAAGGAAGGCTGTCAAATTAAAATGTGAAATTCCAATATTCGTTGAATTTACAATGAAAATGCACTTTTGAATACTAAAATGAGCATTCACATTTTGGAGGTGCCAGTCACTGATGATTTATATTATTGGGCTAAAACAGAAGCAGTGCAATGAATAAAATAGAACGTGGATTTCATTAGATGTGTTTTAAAAGTTGTAATTCCTTTTAAATGGACACCGCATCTAAAAAAAAAAATCATTGTTATTGCTCAAGACGCTTAAAAAAGCAGTGAGACATGACGCAATGGTCAAAGACGTCCGCCTAGTGCAGTGCTTCTCAAACTTTTTAGGCCAAGTACCACCTTCGATCAAATCAGAACATTGAAGTACCACCAATGTTCACTCGAATATTTCTTCAGCATTCGGCAGATATAATTGTATAAAACACCATGTCATTTTAGATTAATATCAATATTTCTGTAGTTTACAATCGGCAAGTGTTTCTAAATTCAAACAATATTAACATTTTAGAAATTTTAAAATCCAGTTCAAACAAACTACTATATATTTTTAGAAATTTGGAGCTTAGGCATTGCTAGACAGTTTTTCATCTCAGCCCACCTAAAATCATGCAGCTAGCATCACCCTTAAAAATATGGAATAATCTGTATGTGATCTATGAAAACAGCGGCTTCAGTAAGCTATCTGAGGTTAATTTTACTCTGAATCATGCCTTTACCAGTCGTTAATGGCGACAGTATTTGTCACTGCCTTGCGCACAGCTGTCAGAAGCGTATTCCATTTCTCTGTCCCTCATCTGAGCAATCTTCCAGTGAAATCAAAAACAAAATACAGACAAATTCAACCGTGTCTTTGAGTCAAAAGCACTATTTAACATCATATACTTTAAGCAAGTCTAAGAAAGTGTAAAATAAATGGAATGATATCTTGCCTTATTCGTGTCAGTATTTGCTGTTCTGTTTGGGAACAATATTGTGATGTGCACACAGAGACATAAGTGCAGCCACGTGCAACAAGAACGTTACCTATTCACATCCTGCACTGCCAATGTAAAAAAAGAAAAGAAAATTAGAAAAAAGTGGGCTATCTTAACTTGTTGATATGCAATTCCCTGCACGCGGTGGTGACGTCACTGCTTACATTTAATATATAATTTACCGCCTATAAATGTAATTAATGCTAACAAATTAAACATCTTTTCAAAGGTCTATGGGTTCTACATCTACACTACCGTTCAAAAGTTTGGGGTCACTTACTCATTCTTTATTTATTTATTTATTTCACATTTTAGAATAATAGTAGTCAGCAAAACTATGGAATAATAGAAATGGAAATATGGGAATTATTTTGTGACCAAAAAATCCAAAATAAACTATGTAATATTTTAGCATCTTCAAAGTAGTCACCCTTTGCCTAGATTTTGCAGACATGTACTCGTGACATTTTCTCAACCAACTTCTTGAGGAATCACCCCGGGATGCTTTTTAAACAGTATTGAAGGAGTTCCCATCTATGTTGGGCACTTATTGGCTTCTTTTCTTCATATTTTGATCCAAGTCATCCATTTCAAAAACTTTTTTTTTTTTTAGGAAATTTTAGATTTGTAATTAAATAAATGTATATGTTTTGGCAGAATAATATTTTGTCTACAAAGTTAATTTCAAACTTTTAAGCATACACCTTCAGATCAAAAGATTTTTAAGATCATGAGAAACATTTCAGACAAGTGACCCCAAACTTTTGAACGGTAGTGTATATCTGATCTCTGTTTTACAATAGTAATGCTCTAGAAACAGCAATTTAGTTATTTGTGCCAGTAATACAAATTAAAACATGCAATATCAAAATGGGACTTCATACCTTTGTTATGAAATCGCGATCGCCAGATGAATCCAGTTCACCACACTTGGGTCAACTGACCATGTCAAGGGTTCGTTGTATAACATCTAATAGCACTTTTTGTCCATAAAAGTGATAAATCTAAGAAATATTGATATTCTCCATTGTTTACATGAGATCTCGCCTGAAAGAATTACCCTTCGTCATCGTTCTTCAACAAACTATGCTATCTGAGCAGCATTCATGTTGTAAAACTGTATATTATCTTATATATTAGAGTCTCATAAACAAAACGAGCCTGTCTCAAGTCTTTTTTTTTTTTTTAAATGCGGCATAGTTTTATTCATAATAGCCAAGCAGTGGAGTCAGATTTTGTCGTCTTGAATTTAATTTTACTCTGTGCGGCTCCAGCAATTTTACAAAGAAACAAAAATAGCTAGCAGGAAGCAAATGTTTTGGTTAGATCATCTTCAAATTTGAAACATAACTTCTTTAGACATGTGGCTTTGAGAACATTGTATTTCTTGATTGTTTTGGCACATTGATTATTGTGTTTTTAGATTATAAAAACATGTTTAGCACAAAATATTTTCATTACTATAAACTTCAGCTTCTCTAACTTTAAAAAATAACAACATAATTCTGAAACTTTGGAAATGAGCCCAAAGTGTCTTCTTTCAAAAGATACTACAACTGTGTCCATACTCCAAAGGGTTCAGAAAATACAACCATTTATGTTCAGGTAGGCTTTGTCATTTTCATGGTTTGTGCTCAAAAAGGGGGTGCGTATCAACAGGTTAAATGTATATTACAATTGTAACCATACATTAGAAACAAAACATTTGAATAAAATGTATTATTTTTTTATGTAAATATCCTGGGTCATGCTGTGTACCACCTGAGGACATGTGTACCACAGTTTGAGAACCACTAGTCTAGAGCATGCTTGCATAGAAAAAGACAGACACCATCGCAATGAACTTGTGGATGTAGGAGACTACGTTGATTTAAAAATCAGATGTCTTGTTGTTTTTCCCCCCCCCTTCCTGAAATAATGTTTAATTTGAATATAATTAGAAGTTTGGATATATTTAAGTGAAAAATTATGTTTCTCAGCCCTGTTGACTGCCCTAAAAGGAAGTACAGTACAGAATGTACCATTCACGTAGATACTTTATGGGCAGCAACAATAAAGGAATGGAATGAAGCGAAGCAGAAGGAATATAATTGAGTGATTGTTTGTGGTCAGTATTAATTATTCTGGGTTATTTTCATTTTTAGGCTAAAGAGCGTGCAAATGGTATGGAGCTGGATGGCCGCAGAATCAGAGTGGACTTCTCGATTACAAAGAGACCACACACCCCTACTCCTGGAATTTATATGGGAAGACCAACCTAGTGAGTCTGATTTCAGTTATGATTCCAATACTGTTATTCTGATTTCTAACAGTCATCACACTCTCTAGGACCTGATCCGATCATTTGGAATAAAAAAAAAAAAATATTTCCCTCACTCTTGAACAGATTTGATAATTGTCATTGAGTGTTGGTAAGTTAATGCTTAATTAGTCAAATCGTTTCTTTATATGTGCAGTGGTGGAGGCCCAAGCGTAAGCAGCAGACACCGTGATTACAACGAACGTGGCTATGACCGAGGGGGATATGATCGTTATGATGACCGTGATCACTACAACAACAGGTCGTACAGGTAAGAACAAAATGTCTTGATATCTTGCTATTGATCAGCTATCTATATGTTGTTTGAAGTGGCATGCTGTTGTCCTGCATACTAAATTACATCAGTAGATTGCATACAGCAAAATATTTCTCTACATGCATACAATACAGTTTGTTGTATGCAATAATTGAAAACATTTGAACTATGCTATATAATATTTAATGCCACTTGTTAGCAATGATTTGGATGCTGGTATTTCCGTTGAGTACTCTTTTATGCTTGCAGAAGAAGGTCTCCCTCTCCCTACTATGGACGAGGTCCGTACAGGTCAAGATCACGCTCTCGCTCCTATTCCCCACGTAAGTACTGCACATGAGGATGCCAACAACTCTTGAATTGTCAATCTACAACATCCTTTCCCCCCTTGTTTTATATTTCAAGTATGTTTGACCCCAATGCAGTGTGTAGTCTCTGGTTGCATATGTTCGATCCAGTCTCTTAACTAGACCTCTTTTTCGGTCATAAGATATCCAAATATCAGAGTTTTGATTGATAACCAAAAACAGTCAGCATCAACAGCTTATTTTAACTTGGACCAGCCCAAGAGGTCATGTAGGCAGGAGACAAAGTGATGGTGAAAAATAGCAGAATTCCTTTAATAAACTTGTTTTTCTTAATGCTCAGTCTGACTTTCTCTGATCAGCTCAAACACAACATTGTTCCCTGATGTTGGAGTCCTTAAAATGGAGACTACTCTTTATCTCTAACTTGTGAAGACATTATAGCACACAGCATAAGATTAAATGGTAAAGAATACAAAAAGTGAAAGGTAATAAGTAAAAACCAATATATAAAATGGTATGTTTATGGATAAGGAAGTTACATGAAAGAGATAAACAACAAAGTGAATTACAACACACACAGATGTTTGCTTTCTTGAACCACACACAGGTTGTCTTTAAACACTGAAATTAGAACATTAGATCCTTCACGTAGAAAGCAAGTGAAAATGTGAACTTTATTTGTTCTCACAGGTCACTACTGAAAAGTGAACTCCTCTCACCCTTCCTGGATCCAATGATGGCAATGACAACAGATTTTTATTTCTGGTGACATGAGTTTTAATTTACTTTAAACTCATCCCGTTCTATTTCTTGCCTAAAGATTTCATGTTTCCTTGACCAGTCTGGATGTTGGATGAAAATGTTTGCTTTTTTTTTTTTTTTTTTTTGAATATGATGCTAAATTTGCGTTTGTTTTATATTGTGATTAGGTTTCCGGCTCCTTACTCCTCATTGTTTTTATGCATTTTAAGCTTAGTATTGCAGTGGTCATGCAATAAACTGCTTTATACCTCCTACCTGGTGTGAGTTTCTGCTTTTGACTATAATTGACACTATAGTTTAAACCATGAAAACTGCAGTGTATATATGATTCATACATGAACCTATTTACACTCAACCCAAGTAAACTGATGATTAAATTCAGTATATAAATCTTTACCAATGTGTCTCAATATCATCTATAACAATACTTTAAAAACCTGTAAATGGTGTAGTTGAGAACTTAGGAAGGTGTATTTATTGTTGGAAGTTTTGCAGATTGGATACCAGCTGTTGTCTTCATGCTCCTTTATCGAATCAAGATTGTGTCCACCTCAGACGATGTAATGTATGCCAATATTCTCTTGAGGCATTTGCCTTAAAATGCAGTGAAGTCAATAGGTGTATTGAATCAGAATGAAAAGGTGTTCCAGTTGAAGTCATTCTCTCAGAATATCTACATATGGACTCAAACTAAATACTTCCCAGTGTATGTGGTTTAAAGTACTCAAGGATTTTGCATTTATTTGGCCATGGTGTGGGTGTAAACATGACAATTTGGGTATTCTCTCTTGAATGTATTTAATTTGTCTGAATTTCATTTGGGTTTTAATTACTTTTATTGGCACCAAATTTTAAGCACATCCAACAAACACTTGCTGAACTAAATTAGAGTCAGAACAATCTATAATTACAGTTTTAATGTAACGGTAAAGCTGCTATCGCACTTTAGATGTTGCTTGCCTCTGCAAGATCAGGACAATGTTGTGCGGTCAAGCATCTAACGCCGATGACCTAGCTAAATAACAGGTGAGTTAGACATTAAAGAGTAAACTTTGCTAAATAGAATCACTACACTGAGAGAGTCATTTTACATGCATTAAACCAACGGAATGAAGCTATAAACTATTTTAGAATTAAACTACCCATTATGATGCAACAAATGGTAGAGATAAAATTAATTATTGCTCAAATACTAAAATCGAGCCTGCCATTAAGTACATAAGTCACAAGTGGAAAAAGTGCATTATATTGCATTGTGTCTGCCCCTCCTAAATAATTCCATAAGGTGTCTCTGTATGGGCAACTGCACATTCCTGTTTCTTTTCCATTGACGTAGTTGTTCCCAGAGAAAGTCCCATTTTCCAGCTGCTATTCTATTTGGGAAAAAAAACCTACCATATGTTTATCATAGATTTAAAATTAAATAAAAATATAATTAAAAAATAAAAATAAAACAAATTGTTTCCCCACGTGATAGGTCGATGATAACCGAGGGAAAACGCCCATCAGTCTTCAACATCCGAAGGATGCCAATCAACCTCTCAATCGCATGTGAAAATTAAGTTTCCTTGAAAATCAATGTCAAAATGATTGAAGTACACACGCATCAGTTGAGTAGCACAAGCTGAGGTGCTGTATGATCTGCCTGCCATTACAATATAATTGACTTTGAATGAACGAAATCATCCTCTGTTGCTCCTTGAGTATCATCATTATCATTATACATTATCCAATGATTTATGCTGATAAATGGAACACTACACACCAATCATATGCTGCAAGTCCATAAACACCTCTAAAGTAATTTTCTGGTATTTCAGAGCGGTTTTATTTAGAGGCGGCGCTTGTTGTCAACAGAGTAACGTCGCAACGATACTTTTTTTCAATCCCTGTAAAAAGAGTTTGAGCAGGAACAGAGTTGTGCATGTGTAGTAGGGGGGTCCGTTCGTATCTGGGGGGTGACTGCTGAATTTCAGCCCATTTTTAATTCTATTTTATTTTATTATTTTCTATTTTATGTTCTCCTTATTTTCCTTACTTCGATCAATTAATCCGTTGCACTCGCGCGCACGCAGATACACTTGGAAGTACAGATTTTCATATAGACCATGAACAAACTCTATGTGGGGAATCTGAGTCCTTCGGTGACCGTGGAGGACCTGAAGCAGCTCTTCGACGAAAGGAAGCTTCTTGTGACCGATCAGGTCCTGCTCAAATCCGGCTATGCCTTCGTGGACTTCCCCGACCAAAACTGGGCGATTAAAGCCATCGAGACGCTATCTGGTAAGTGCGTTTTTCACATCACGGAAAGACAGGGTTAAATATATATATATGTATGTATAAAGGACGGACACCGCCGGACCTTAAACACTTTCTTGGAAAAGGAAAGAAAAAGTAAGGATCGCGCATCAGCCGCGCGCTATTCCATCACCAGTGTCAAAGTTGCTCGCGCGACCGGACAAATGTGCGAATTACCGCCCGCGAGCTCAAATCACTCGTGCGCTCGCCACACACACACGCGATACAAGTTGGATTTATGATAGAAATCTTCAAATGCATGCACGTTTCGTTAAACAAGAGAGCTGAACAGGGGCGATTTCTCAGCCTTCAGCACACAGGAATGTATCGGATGGGTCTGATGTTCGGGTGGTAGGCGTAATTATTTTTCAGTTATTTTTTGTCTTGATTTTATTGAAAAGAAGCGAGCGAACTAAGCGAAGAGAAGGCGTCACGTGCATGTTCCTATGATGTCCAGGTATGTTTTTACGAGGTGTCTTAAAGGTGGGTGACGGGGGTCTGGAGGAAAGTGCTAATAAACAGGTAGCTGGGGGGGACGGAGGTGAGATGCCAATTTTTGTGCTGCGCCAGGCCACTCATACACAACAGAACCCAATATGCACAGCACCTCAATATACTTATTGCATGCATGCGCTTGAGTCGTTATTCATGCTCCAAAAAAGTACATACCCAAAACTAATTCACGAAAGAGGACATATTTAGGAAGAAGAGTCTTATTCTTTGACCTCCCATTCTATTCTTCAAACTCTCCTCATTGCTCGTATATGGTTAGTGGGAGTGGAAAGCATGGCTGCCCTTTTTTATCGTATAAATTCATCAAGCATTTTGCATAATATCATCAAACATAATAGCAAATATGCTAAACATAATATACCTCACATGTAGACGTGATAAAACTCAATGCATGCCGACGTGCATATTTATAAACCAACTATCTTGTGTGATTAGATGCAATGTGTTTACGTTGCAGGCTCAAGTTGCATGGCGTGGTTATGGATTCATTCGTGAGATTAGATAAAAAATAAAATAAATGAAACAAAATATTGAAATGGTCGATATTGCATTGGAGGGCCCAGGCCATTCAACATTAAATATCCGTTTTGAATGTAATTATGATCATTTGCTTTGTTTCCTGCTCGCAGGGAAAGTTGAATTACATGGAAAAGTGATCGAGGTCGACTACTCTGTTCCTAAAAAATTGAGGTAATAATAATTTTGCTTTATTTATGCTTTTGTAATGCACATTTTCTTATTTATTTATTAATTACTTTTTGTAATAGAAATAAAAGGACAAGGCAGGCACACTTATCCCAACCTAAACCTTTATGTGTTTTATTATGTTGTGATTTGGGGGCATTTCATTTTATCCATTAAATGCATATCTGGGTTAATCAGCTCAAAATGAACGATTTTTTTGGTTCTGTTCATTGTATGCTCTTTATTATACTGACTGTTCTTTGGCATTAAGAATGAATACATATATATCATGGGGTTTTTCCTTGCATAAACAAACGCAGATTTTACTGTCAATGTCTCTCCGCTAAAAGCTTTATGATCAGGCCTTGTGTTTACGTGCTGCAAACCTACAACAAATCCAGTCAGCGTACATGCAGACAAGAGATATACGTTTTAACCGAAACAGCGAATGTATACGTTGCGTCGTAACCCTCGGACAAGTGCATAACCGAAATTTGACATCCAACCATTGATCCTGGGCTTGAATTGTACAAGTGCAACATTATTACTCATGACCTCGTGGCGCGTGTTTAGGCCCTTCTGTGGCCCACGTGATTTCCCCTATAGGCCCTGCGTGTGTGTTCCTCGGGAGGGCGGCATAGAAATGTCTAGAGAACAGAGAACCACAACATTGAGATTTAAGTGCCTATGGAAAATAAGTACATGTACAGGGGAATATTTCATATTAAGTAGGCGTCTCCTTGTCATGCACTGCGTCAGAGCGGAGTAAAGTGCTTAAATAAAAATAAATATTAACAACTCACTGCTGTGAAGGTGTAATTATTATTTTTAACTCTTCTCTATTTTTACATTGGTCTTCGACGTCTCAGATGGCCACACGCTACAGATGTAACTCGGGGAGTGTGTTGCAGAAAGTGCGCAGAGAAGATAGCCAGTGTTTGATTTGTTAGAGTCGGCCATGCTGCTGCTAGAGTCAACCTAACATGTCTGAGAGAGCAGCATGTGTGCGGTTCATTCTAGAACGTTTCACACCGTTTTAGAATCTTTGACACGCTTCTAGAATCAGAGGTGCAATCTAAAGCGAACTAGAGCGGCTCACTTTACACACGTGCGATATTTTGACGCCTTTATTTCGCAGTATAGTATAGTATAGTCCTCACACACAAGGCGCGTGTTAGCTGTGGTGCTTCTCATGTCCATTTGGCCAGTGATACACGGTCACTTTAGCATAGTGTTTGTGTTTTTGTGTATTTACGTTCATAAGTAGGCTACTTAGAAATTATTATATAGCCTACAATACATACGCAATATATGGAGATATTCATGGGAGCAGCATACATTGCTGACGCGATTTAACGTGGACACTGTAATGCAAGGTGTTATAGATATTTATCTGAATCCCCAGCGTAGTTGTTTGTTTAATACCGTTAAAATGCCTATCTATTAACAGTTGCCTTATTTTATATGGTATGCAACTAATATATCAATCTATACTTTGGTTAAACGCTTTAGAAATCGCATATTCGTTAAATGCGAATGTCACGTGTTTATTCAGGATTGAACAATGTGTCATTTAAAAGCAGTCTACACATACAGTATTTTTGAAGGCAACATATATATATATATATATATATATATATATATATATATATATATATATATATATATATATATATATATATATATATATATGTGTGTTTGGGTGTTCTCACATTTTTTCATTTATGGTTTACCTGTTCACAGAGTTGTTTTAAAACAAATTATAGTCAAAATTAATTATGTTGTTTAGTATTTGTTTATGCTCTGGGAGTCTCCCCCCTCTTTTTTTATTAAACTCTAAAGGTTGATTCCCTTCTGTAAGAAAAGACTATTAGAACTAAATTAAAGTTACATAAGAGGACATTTTAATTTGAACTTTTATTTGATATGTTACATTCTGCACAGTTTCACAGTTTACAGAACAATTAAAAACAGAACATGTATGCTGCAGAAATGATTGTAATTTAAAGTATTTATATTATATCTGAATGTTTCAATGATTGCATTTTAATATGCATTAATTTTGTTTTCACAAAAGTTTACCTGTACATTGAGTCAGCAGCCTTAATGATAAGTTTACATGTTATTTAAATAATTGTAATAAAAAATCGAAGAAGATGTTGATCTGTAATTTGTGAGAATTATTGCACAGTTTACAGTTTCACATTTGTTTATTATTTTATTTGTCTCTCAATAGACTAGCCTGAATGATCAGCGTTTTATTAAAATAAAGAATATTATATATATAAAAAAACAATTTGTTAGAATTTGTATTAGTGCTCTGTTTAAAGCAGAAACACCCCAGTCTTTATTTTGTTTTTATAACAAATCTAATACAGTGGTTTTATGGTACAAAACTCTTTCAAAACAGCTGCTTTCTCTAGATGTAGTTACATTTGGATTGTCAAATGTGTGGCTTACAATTAGCAGTGCTTTTGCTGAGAAGTCTGTACTTCTTTCAGCATTCTCCTTTTCTTCTGTTTTATAATGGAGTTCTGTGCACAATGCTATTTTTTTTTTTCGGTCAAAGAAGTGGAAGGATGGGATGATGTAGGGCAGAGCAGATATTCATGTATGCAACAGATGACATGACATGCTTTAGAGAGTTAAATATATTCCTCCAGGATTTATACAATTTAGGTTTGCATGTACTTTGAATCAGTTTTGAATGATCAGTTTTACAACGCAATAAATGCATTAAAGTGTTTAATTGCATTTTAAAAGGGATTAAGGAAAACTTTTTTTTTTTACAACTTCTTATTTTTTGCTCACAAATCCCACCCTCACACAAAAAAAATAACCAGCATATTTAGATTAATCTTAATGTATTCACAAATTAGATATGATTGTAACAGCTTGTTTCTATGACTTTGTAACTAGTGGAGGAGGTCTTCAATGTGTGGTAGAAATAGTAATAAACCACAAATCTTTAGTTAAATCCTGTTGTCATTGAGGTGATTATTCTGTGAATTTATTAAAAGATCAGGTCTCTCAAAATACAGGGAAAGGTTTAGATATATTTCCTATTTTCATTCGTCAAATCTTGTTACTGTGCTTATGTGTGGTGGAAAGTCTGATATTTCATCTATTTTGTTAGAAATAATATATATATTTTTAATATAGATCTCATGAAATTAGAATGAAACCAAATAACAAAATATAATTTCAAGCTTGCATAAAAATGTGTATTGAACAGATCTGAACTGATTGCAAGAAACATGTTTAAATTCAGACAAATATGTACATTTAATTTTCAGATCAATTTTGTTCTTTTTTTTGAGTGAAATTGTTATTGTTTTAGTAATGCCCAAGACTATGTACTATAACAATTATCTGAGGGTATCTAGATGGCTAAAAATTATCCATCTTCAAATTAATATTTTCTATTGGCTTATGAGCTGAATAGATTGAGAAGCTAGAAGTGGAAGCAAAAAAGTGGGTTACAAAGTTGTTTAAATCTCACTAAAAAGCTAGTTACCAAGCCCAAGGGCATATGTATCTCAGAGATGAGGTCTATCAGTAATGCCCTTTGCCTCCATCAGAGCTTTATTTATTGTCACTTTTTGCAAACCAATTAGTCTTGTGTCTGTAATACTTCCTGGAGTATTTGTTTAAAATCATTAGGATGAACCATATTTCTATTGGATTCTCATCAATGTTTATGTCTAGTTTGTAATGGAATGAGGCTGAATATTAATGTTAATTTCAAATTTGTCATGGTTCAGAGCTTTGCTCATTATTGCTTTTTTAAAACTGGTTGTAGGTACAAGGAATCAGTCTTGACATTGTTTGTTTTCTTAAGCATATTGCTCTGAATGAAATTCTTTTGCATTGTCATCATATTCTCCTTTCTCACATGGCCAATATGTGTCTGTTAGCGATGGTGCCTAAATACAGTCAAGTGGTTTGTGCTCTTTGTACTCAGTATTTGTCAAACTTGAGTATCAGTTTAAGCAGGTTAAGCACAGGCTCTGCCATGGAAAATATACACACTTTTTCAATCATTACACTTCTTTCCTTTCAAAAAGTGATTTACCGGTAGATTTTAATTTCTTAACCCTAGAAAATCACAGTCAATTCATGGCACAGTTGTTGCTCCCTTAAAACTGTTCAAAGATTTGTCAGAGGTTTCCCTGTTGCATTCACTTTCATTAAAATGCTGTGATGCAGGTAAATGTAATCTACTATACAGTAGCAAGCCCACTGTTATTGTACTTTTTTGCACTTTGTAACCTCTCCACCTGCTGGATTAAATACTGTAAAGTATAATTCCTCATTTGCTAGTCCCTTTATCGTTATAAAGGGTGCAGAGGGAATAAAGGGATTATATCATAAAGAATTTGAGAATGATTGTCGTAGAAGCTTTTTGCTGTAATATCCTTTGAAGAAGCTTGGTTGCTCTCTTCAGTGGCTCTTATCAAATGTTTGTTTGTAGACTAGCAGGGTAATGATAATGTTTCTCTCTTCATTTGGTGAGTATTAGTAAAGAGAGCTGCCGTTTTAATTTTGTGTCATTGTTGAACCTGATAAGCAATTATGCAGGTGCATGTTTTCAGTCGTGCTGTTTATTCTCTTCAGTGGAGTGGAGGATACTATATAAAGAGAGCAGATGTTACTGGAACACTGCCCTTCCAGTGGCTAAGGGAAGACAGTTAGTGGTTTGTAGCTGTAAAGAGAGGCAATATGCTGGACTGCTTATTTGCTGTCATTTGTATAGTCCTAAGCCGACCAAAACTATGTGTCATCTTACAGATGTAATTCACAAACCTTACAAAAATCCAGAGTTTTCTTCCCGTCCAGTGCTCATCTAAGATCTTCCTCTGAAGCATGTATTCCATCAGCCAGAATCAAAAACTTTAGGATAAGGATCAACTGTTCCTCTAATAATTCACAAAACATGATGGTCAGTCCGTGATAACCCACGCAGGCGATCCACATCATTTAAACTCAGTAGATTGCGCTGTAATGTCATGCGGTAACACACTGACATAGTGATTGATGTATGTCATCATAAAATTTCATAAAATCAGAGACTGTCCCATCAAAATTCGATCACAAGTGGTCACAGGAGATGCGAAGTGAAGAGGTGTGAACAGTGATGTGTCTCACCTGACCACATGTGATTGGATCACCCGATATCTTAATACAGGTGTAAAAGGGGTCTGAGATGGAGAGAAAGGCTTCAGTCTGGTTCAGTTTGTGTAAAAAGTCTCAAAGAAAATGGGCACTGTGTTTAAAATAGTTCACCCTGTTTTTAGTGTGTTTGAATTGAGGTTTAAATTTGAGTTTGGTTCCTACTCATTTACTCTTTATTTTATTATGATCTTTTTTCCCTATTTTTTGTGCTGTCAACTGGATAAGAAAACAGCTAGGATGAATATGAAATTGTCTTGTCTGTATCTTTGTAAAGTCAGAGCGTTAATAAAATAATTGTTTCTTTTACAAAATTTACAAAAACCTTGTATAAAGTGTTTTAGAGCTTATTCAGGAGATTGTGCTGTTAATTAAATCAGAATTTGCTTTCTGTAGTTCTATGTCCATATATACTGTATTGAATAATGGTTTAATATGGTCTCATCAACCCAGCAGGACAGTCTTTGATCATTAAATTATAATCAGAGTTTTTTTGCCTGTTAAAATGTATTTTTAAAGCTTGTCACATCAACACTGTTTCTTTGTTAGAAGCACTTTTGCAGTAATCTTGTGTGGGGGAAATCCACCTTTGCAGAGGATGATTGTGGGATATCTCTGCTGAGTAGGGCGCTGCTGGGCGACCACAGCATGAGCATTCACACTTGGTGCAGTGGCACTGCTTTGGGGTTTGTCGTGCTCTTGGGTGGCAGAGCAGGTGGGGGAAATGGGCAGCTGACAACCCAGCAGGTGCCCTGTTTTGCTCTTTAGACCTCAACTGACTTACTCTGTGACTGAACCCTGTAAGTGTGTGTCTGTGTGTGTGTTGGAGCAGTTGTTAGCCCCCAATGCTGAGATGGTTTCAGGCTTGGTCAGAACCACCTGTGCAATACAACCTCTCCCTCTCCTAACCCTCACAATGGTTTCAAAATAAGCTAACTTAAAGGAGACCTATTATGCCCCTTTTTGCAAGATGTAATATAAGTCTCAGGTGTACCCAGAATGTGTCTGTGAATTTTCAGCTCAAAATACCCCACGGATCATTTATTATACCATGTTGTAAATGCCTCTTTTTGGGTATCAACAACATGCTGTTTTCGTGTGTGTCTCTTTAAATGCAATTGACCCCCGCCCCTATAATAGCTATGATCTCCATGAATACAATCAGAGACAATGGTAACTTTAGCTGCATTAGCCGTGGAATCAGCTAACAAGCACATTCGGAAAGGAGATTTGCAAACATTCACAAAATATAAAGTGTGATAATAATTCTAAAATTATTTGCACAAACATACACCGATTTGTGTATGTTTTGGGGCACATTTCCTTCAAAAACAAAACTTGTCCACTGCGTCTTCAGTGGCTCTGATGCCGGGATTATTTGAAGACTCTTATGTTCACTTTTACAGCCAACAACAGAACACTTTTGACACTTACGAAGCTGAGACATTATTCTTCTCACTGTATCTGCTCCAGCGTGGAAAAAAATGCCGGACTGTGTGTAGTAGATCACTCAGGGGAGGATCTATGATAATAGGGTGGAGACCGTCACCAGTCGAGGCCTGCTTTAACGTGGCATCACTTTAGAGCAGAAATGAAAACCATTCATTTTGATACTGTTTTTGATTATAGAAATATAAGGAAGAAGAGTGGGTGGACTTTTAACATTGTAGGGTGTTTGTGTACACATGCTGCCTACTCATATTTATGTACAAACATCATGTAAAAATGAATTAAACAACTAATTGTAGCTTTACTCATAAATTCATTCCACGTTCACCATATGAACAATATGTATTAATAAAATAGATTTAAAATTAACAATTAAAAACAGATTGAACACACAGTGATTTTGACAACAGTAAGTCGAAAGTTTTACTTTTGGAATTGGTCTTTGCATACTGAAAATCTAATCACTGCCCCTAGTGGCTGAAGCTGGAAGTGCTGTTGAACATATGAGTTCCAATTTCTGGGTGAAATGTCCACAGAGTGGCACCAAAAGCAAGTTGTATATTTAACTGTAAATTAGATATTACATTCAACAGGCATGCATATTTTTTTTAACTTCAGTGCGAATTTCAAACCTTCAAATTGCGATCATGTTGTTAAAAGTTTTTTCATTGAAACCAATTTGAAAAAAAGATTGCTGGCATTTAGATAATGCACATGTGTGGAATTGTGTTTATATTTAAAAGGCTATCATGTTTTTATCGTTTCACATGTTCCTATTCAGAAATACAGCTAGTGAAAGTTGGCTTCTTAACCTGTTAACAATGGGGCTTGCTGTGGAGAAAATGCACACAGGTTGCAGTGTCCAGTTGTCAAGCAACAGTATTTTACGTAGCGCTTTTCTTTTTCTTTCCACCGTAAAAGGGGACCATTAGCGGTGTATGTGACCTCAGTGTAACATATCCACAGCACCCCTCTAATGCATTCAGTGATGACAAATTATAGGTTAGATATTCAGTCAATTTTGACTAGCGACTAGTCGATTACTTGTGCACATCCTTAGTTAGCCTACTATGAAGCTTCATGTGTTGGTCCAGTGAAGATGCGAGTCAGTTCAACTTGATGGCAATTATCTGAGCAGCTGTCACAAGGAATATGCTTAATGTACTGTACTGTAGAGTAAGTAGGGCTGGGCAATATGGATCATAAATCATATCCCGGTATTTTTAGGCTGAATGGCGATACACAATATATACTGTATTGGGGATGCACCAATACCACTTTTTCTCTTCCGATTCCAATATCGGAAATCTAAGTATTGGCAGATACAGATACATTATTGTGTGGAAATAATTGGGTGTGCTCAATGTAAAGAAATACAAACCTCTTAACTACACATTATTTCAATATAAAAGTATAGCTTTTTAAGAGTCACTTTATTAATAACTAGCATACTGGAAGCAGTAAAATTAACAGTAATTCCAGTATAAGTCATCAGTAGAAAATAAGTAATTGTAATTTATTTATTCATTTTATTTTGAAAAAAAATTTCAACTTGTATCTGGACTTCAGATCTCTCTTTTTTTTTTGTTTAGTTGTAAGGTATCAGCTCACTTTTCATTCACACAGTTATTTTTTGGAACCCATTAAACTTAAATATTATAATTTGTAAACATAATAATACAGTACATTATAATAGTAATATATATCAATCATGCACCTTAAAAACCTCCCGCTTTTATTTTGACATTCTGAACTCTCCAAGAAGTCCTGTAAGAGTGTCTGATTGTAGGCAAGTTCACAGTATTTTAATTTGCTTCTTATTCAAATTCTGGTAAAGTGCACCTCCGGTGAAGTGAAGTGAACCAAACTTTTGAGCATCTAACATCTGAGTAGGGTTGCAGCGGTATACCGGTTTCACGGTATACCATGGTTTGAAAATTGACGGTTATCATGCCATGTACATTTGCTTATCTTTGGTATTGAGAAAAAAATGCAACCGGACGGAGAATCTCACATGCGCTTGCGCATCTACTTTCTTCCTTGTCTGCCTGTCAGACTCGTCAACTTGCGTCACACACACACACACAAATGAAGCGAAGTAAATGTCAGAGAGAGGCGAGGGTGTCTGACATGAATGTGTTTGAGTTAAAGCAGTGTTTCTCAACTGGTATATTCGGACTGGGTCGTGGACAGCAGGGAAAGAGCAATGCCATGGTTCTCACATTGAAGATATTTCGGCGGCCGCCCAAGTGATAGACTATTTAGGACAGACGAGGCAGAATTAATGATAATCTCGCAAACATCTAAAGCAGACATGGGCAATTTATGGCCCACGGGCTGGATCAGGCCCTCCACATGGTTTAATGTGGCCCGCGGCTCATTTATCGTAAAAGCGTTTTTATTTTTCATGGGATATTTCAGTTAACTTGCATTGAGACCTAATGCGTCTCCACAAGCGTTTAACATGCTCATGGTTGCCAGATAAGAGACGCAACACCCCCAGTTTGAGATTTATACTTGCGGAAATTCTGAATATTCTGACTAATGTTATACTTATTTTGTGCAATCTGGCAACCATGCACCCGAGTGCGCTATTTCTATCTGGCTTTCCCCTTTGAACAAACTTGGCGATCTGTAGTGAAATATTCTGCTCAAGGAAAAGTGTTATACGGCTACTCTGTGTCCATTCTTGAGGCTGCTTGTGATGTTTGGTGCTACTTTGTAGGTAAACCTTCTCAGTGATTAAATTAAATATAAAAGTAGATCTGGTCATCATTGACATGCAAGCAAAAGCAAGCCAGAGACAAATATGTATATGTATTTATTATTTGTGCAGATTAGAAAGGTTGAAGTCCCTTCATGCCTGTATGACAATCAGTATTCAGCAGTCTGTGTTATTCAGTTGTGTGCTCAAAGTCAAACGTTGACATCAACAACAAAAATAATCTCACTTGATGCATGACCTTGTACTGGAAAACCATGAACAAAACTATGCAACATAAAAGGAAATGCAACCCAGGATACATTAAATACAGGTTATGTTTAAACTATGGCAGGTCACCACTTGATATCCAATTAAAATCTGGTCCTGAAGCAAAACCAGGTGAGAACCACTGAGTTAAAGGTACAGACAGGAGCAGTCTGTCTATGCTGTCACACACCTACAGTATATGTTAACTGTTACTATTACTTCAAAGGCTCACACAGCTGATGTTATTTTTAATTTAGTTGTTAATTTAACATGTAAACTAACATTTTTTACACATACTTCAATGGTTTCACGTTTCAATTATAATAGTGTTTGCTCAAAAATAAATAAATAAATAAAATAACCTTTCTGTTTTCACTGATAATAGTAATTATGTAATACCATGATACCGTGATATTTTCTGAGATGGTTATCATACCGTGAAAATCTCACACCGTTGCAACCCTACATCTGAGATGTTGTTTGTGAGTAGCGCACAAACATTGCACATTGCATGAAGGCTAAAAATAGCCACGTGTGTGTTTGTAAACAGAGCAGCGCCATTCACTGACGTGCATTTTATGTATTCACTTATTAAACACAGCCTTTTGTGATTCACAGAGCTGTCGCACTTCTTCAAGTGGCTTTGAATAAAATGCATATGAACATATGAGTCATATGAACTACTTTAACGGTGTTTTTATGGTTCTTTTATGTCATTTTTTTTTTTTTAGCTTGACAGTAATGAACATGACTAACACACCGTATCGGATTTGGATCGGGCTCGTCAGACCGATATCCAATCCGTCTAACAGCTTCAGTATCGGAGCCGATATCGATCCAGGTATCGGATCGGTGCATCCCTGATATATATCTCCGTATGTTCAGTTGTAAAAGTTGTCAAAGCCACAAGTGAGATGAAGCTTGAAGTAAATGAAGCTTGCAACGTGCTTTGTTTTGGGGCAGAAGGTTTTTCGGACTGCGAAGGCTTCAGGGGTTTATATTTGCTCCCTAAAAAATCCCACTGTGCACTGTAAAAACCAGGGAGCATTGTTGTTCACTATGGTCCCTTACCAGAAACATCCTCATGTCTTCTGAAGTCTCAAGTCGTAAGATGACAAGCACAAGTGTAAAACTGTGAAGTCCAAGCATTATTTTCTCTTAAAAAGAGATGTTGTTTGTAATGGTTTTCATTCATAATTACCATGAAAGTGAAACAATCTTTTAAATATTTAAGTTGTTAAAAGAATGTTTGAAATACACTCCTTTATATTTGTATTCATTTATGCTATTATATAACTTTTTTACAGAATGTGATGGCTAGTGTTGTCACGGTACCAAAATTCCAGTAGTCTGTAGTCCAGGTACATTTCACGGTTCTTGATACCAAATTCGATACCATAGCAAAAATATGCTAATATTATAATGTGCTATTGAACACACCAGTTTAGTTATTTTTTTAGTGTTTAGTAGCATTTTAGTTTATTATTTAATAATTATTTTAATAATTATAGTTAAAATATTATTATTTTCCAGAACTTTGTTCAGCTTTTCCTGCAGAACTAGCAGAGACTTGTCAATCTATTAAAATTAGTAGATGGAATTGGGATATCCAACGGTCAAATAATGTATAAGTCCTGCCTTACAGGTAAAAGAGCCAATTAGGGCTGCAACTAATGATTATGTTGATAATCGATTACGCTAACGATTATTAGAATGATTATTTGACTCTTCGATTATTGCAACGATTAATCATTAGCTCTTAACTGATTATTCAGCTTGTGCCCAGACTTGAAAGGTTGTATTAAACGTGATTACGAACAATAAAAGAGGACAAAATCATCTTTTAAAAAGACCTCTAAATGACATTCACTGAATTAAAGGGAAAAAATATTTTTAACTTTAATTCAGTAAAGAAATTCACTGCAAAAAATCCTATTGTTATCAAGTGTTTTTGTCTTGTTTTCCATTTTAAAATGGTCTAAAAATCCTTAAAGGGCACCTATTATGCCCCTTTTCACAAGATGTAATTTAAATCTTTGGTGTCCCCAAAATGTGTCTGTGAAGTTTCAGCGCAAAATAACCTACAGATCATTTATTATATCATGTTGAATTTTTTTTGGGTGGGAATAAAAACGAGCTGTTGTGTGTGTCTGTGTCTTTAAATGCAAATGAGCAGGTACTCTCCACTGTATCCAGAACAGGGTGGAGTTTTGACATCTCTGCTTCGGATAACTAAATATCATAAGCAATATGACTGACAGCGAAAATTGTTTAAACCGGAGTCAGACACTGATGAGGGAGAGACTCCATCAGATGTAACAACTTTGAGAATGAACCAGGAAGATTCCGAATGGTAATTTGATACATTTATTTATTGTAGAGTTTTTCAGCAGTTTTGCAACGATGGATGAGCAACACACACACAAATACTGTTACAACGTTTGCTATGCTCTATAACGAAACAACACACACAAACAAACATGTTGAACATTTTGCGTAATGTTCACTTATTAATTGGTGTACAGGTGCAGCAGTGTCCATCAACAGTCGTGGGCAGGGCCTGTACAAAGTGACATCACTTTATACAGAATCGGCAAATGGCTTGTTCTGAGACAGTGCGTATGATTAATGGGGATTAAAAAAGGACAGGGTGGATTTTTATAATTATAGGGTGGTTGTATATACATACTTCCAACACACATTTATGTCAAACACCATGTAAAAGTGAATTTTTCATAATAGGTCCCCTTTAAAATAGATTCAAGATCTATTCTCTAAAAGCAATTCTAAATATCTTATATGCTGCTTCTCAGGTGAATATATCTTTTTTAAATGATTTTTTGATATTTTAAAATATTTGTATTTTTAATATTATATTCAACATTCTAATTTTTTTCTTCTGCAGTATAGCTGCTAATTTTTTTATGTTGTTTTAAAGGAGATTTAGATATTTATGTTGGAAAACAAGCCAAAACAAAAACAAATCAAAAACATATTTTGTTGCAGTGTGTAATGGGGCAAAGACTACCTCTCTCACCTTTCTATTCACTTCAATCCATCTTTAACTCACAAAAAAACAAACACACTTATTAATAAAGCTGTGTATTGCCAGATTTCTTCATGATAAGAAATGCACAGTGACACATATTATGATTCAATAAGTCACGAGCATCACAATATAATCTAGCTTTAGCAAGTGCGCGCTCAAGGGATTAGCATCCCCACGACAGATTTTGGATCAGCCGGGTGCAGTTTCAATTTCTCCACCTCCGATCGGGACATTCGCGCAAACTCATAGAAGAGGCGCTGACTGCACAGAGAAATGCCAGTTTCGGAGTTTGTATTTAATTACATGATCTGCTTCCATATTATTTAACTTTAATAATTCTATAACACATTTAATATAACTACATTAAAGATGTAACGCCAGGTGTTTCTTTAAAGACGCTCGACACGCAAGTTTGGCTTAAGCAGAGTGGCAGATCCAGCTCCACTTATTCCACAATGAGAGTGCTTCTGTATTTGCTTATTTTGTATTTTTGTATAATTCCCTTGTACTTTGTGATGTACATCACCTGAAGCTGTTTGGAAAGGTTAGAGTGCATCTGGAATGTGAGCTGTGTAATTCTTCCTCTCCTCAGTCAGGCATGAACTTGCGGGTCATCATTAGAATTTAATGTGATCTCATGTTACGTTAAATGAGATCAAACGACTATTCGACAATGAAAATTTTTGTCAAAAATGTTTTATTGTTGACATTGTAGTTTACGTCGACTAATCGTTGCAGCCCTAGAGCCAATAACCTTTTTGATACAGACATCGGCTGTCAGTCAACTCAAGAACACACATTAGCTATAGAAGCCGGGAAAATTGTGTTTTTAGCTTAATCTGAGGTAAAGCAGCACAATTTATGATACCAGTGTTGTCAGATTTTATTGCAGATTTTAAATATGTTCTTTGATTGTATTCTTGACCAACCGTTTTGGAGATTTCCACATTCAATTACATTGGAGCTGCACTTTTAATCTGCTTGTATCCATAGAAAATAACTGCCCAGGAGTGTTCCAAAAATGGCCGCTGAGTGAAATGACTTCCTAAAAGACTTAAGTTGTGTCTGAAATTGCCCCCTATCCACTATAAAGTGCACTATTTTGGGTGTCAGCCATTTTGCAGTAGTGTCTGAATTCGTTCCCTACATCTCATTCCCGACATTTGTTCACTCATTCATACCCACAATGCAATCTGATTTCAAGTATACAGCCAATGTACACTCACTGACGCTATCTTGCCCATAATCTTGGAGAGGACTGACGTGCAGGGACAGAGAGCACATGCGGGAGTGAGAGCACGAGTGATGCCAGTTTACAGCTTCATTTCATTCCTGCAATATTTTATTTCATGCTGGCTGTAGTATTTTACTTTTTTAACTTATCAAATATTAATGAAAAATAACAAAATATAGCGATCCAAAATCATACTGATAAATTGAACAATTTATGACTTAATTACACAGATTAAATATTTGATATGGTTATTTTTTTATTTTGCCATTAAAATGCTAATTGATTTCTTTCTTTACTAATTCACTGAGCTGATTTTATTGTTAACTCAGAAGACTGCCTACAGGGGAAATTATTCAAATATTTACATGTACGTATTCGTCTAATAATCAATAGATGTTGTTATTAATAACTTGAGTTCTGTATTACAATCACGTGTGGGTGCGCACATGATGTCATCTCTTCTCGGTGCTCATAAATGCTGCCGAGTTTGGATGGGAGAGTGTTAAGATGCTAAAAATCAATCAATAAATAAATACTATAATGCACACTTCTACAAATATTTTTATTCTTGTTGGCAGTTTTGAGCAGTATCAATATTTGAATCATTATGAAAATATATATTAAAGGGTTAAACATAAACAGAATAAAGATTTATTGTATATACAATTTTATAAGTGTAACAAGTATTATTGTTGTTGTTATTAAGATTATTATTATCCTACATGTAAGATAAAAGTACAAATGTGACAAAGTTGTTTCTGCGTCATCTCCAGCTCTTCCGCTTTCTCCAACGCTCTGTGTATATGTTAGTGTCCGAATTCAATTACTCATTTCGTTTACTTCATGCCTGATATAGGGCACTCACAGACACCCACTATATGGAAATATTGAATGAGTGAACAAGTGAGAGATTTTGGACATTTTGTAAATACCCAATAGTGATTCCAGCAGAATGATCCTATGGTTACCATGACGACCGAATCAGAGTTAACACTCTGTCTACAATGGATGCAAGCATTGGGTCATGCCAAAAGCAATATAACCCATTTTAATCAATGATGTGTCCTTTGTAGCATGTCAGGTCTTGCCGACAGTGAACAGATGTCCCCTACCATTTTGTGCTACACACGCTGGCACGACTACTGCCAACAAAATGAATAAACGGTTTAGAAAATTTGTGTCCATGCGTCCAGTATAGATAGACTCAAGCTGTTGCATCATGTCACGTCAATGGATGCACCTGGTGTAGACAGTTTGTTATACTACGGGTCTATACAGGATTCTATCCCCTACCCCTAAACCTAACCCTCACAAAAAACTTTCTGCATTTTTACATTTTCAATAAAACATAGTTTAGTATGTTTTTAAGCTATTTGAATTATGGGGACACTAGAAATGTTCTTTTAAACCACATTTATAGCGTAATTCTCTTGTAATTACCAGTTTGTAACCTAAACAAATTTACTCAAAAAACACTTAAACCTGACCACACACACGCATACGCAAGATACGACTTGCACGACTGAAGTCGTGACAAACAAAGAGAGCCTTGATGTAAGTGCACCATGACTTGATTATACAACATTTTCTATATTATCCAAAATATCTCTTTATACTGTATCTTTGGAAAACACCCTCTGGCTCCCCCTGCATTAAAGCTAGATGCTGAATCCATTGCGGAAGAAAATAGTTTCAGTCATAAGAGCATTTTAGGGATGAAAATCAGAAAGTATCTTGAGATAAAACCCTGAACTAAGTCTTAAGGTGTGGTAACCATGGTATAAACAGAATAATTGAATCTTTTCCTTCAAAATGTTGCACATCCGCTTTGCGTCATACCCGCATTACCACCTTGGGGTGTGCATTATTTTTCAGTAATTCAATGATTCATCATCATTTATTCCTTACTTAGAGATCAAAGATGGATGGACACTGTATTATGCATTATATTATGAAAAGGTGAATGTACTGTATTTTGGGAAATGACTTCCTGTAGGAACATTATAGTGCTCAGTGGCTGCTCTCAGTGGAGTTCTCAGTTATGTTTTAGGGATCAGCTTCGCCTAAAATCTTTCGCTCCTAAATTTCCAGAAATGAAAATAGACTAAAATGAGATATACAGTAAAAAATAATACAAGAGTACAGAGTTAAAATACTAATGTGGATAGCACAGCTTATAAAATTTGGTTTTGGCATAATTTTTGAGTTCTAGTAATATTAAAATCTTTGACTTTTGATCGCAGACTCCGGTATCTTGGCAAATGAGCACAGTTAACTGAAGGAGATACATGTGAGATTAGTAAGTCTTTATCAAATGTCTCCATTCAATCTCATTTCTGCCTCCCAAGAAACAATGGAGATATTACAGAGATAACATATATCGTGGGAATTTTCTTGTCAATGATTTTTGCTATAATAAATAAATAAATAAATACAGTTAGTCAGAAAGGTTGTTGTATTTGAATTTGTCATTTATACATTTTCATGGCTACAACATTTTACATCCTATTAGTTCTTGCTAATTTTTCATAATTATCACTGTCCATTCATCATGATCCATCTGCATCTTTGCATTTGGCATTTCGAGCACAATGCCTCTGGTGTTAGCAGGGCGTTTCCCTACGCAACTGCTGAACTTTGTTAGTGTGATACTTATTCATGAATCCCACTCATGCATCACTCCTTAACATTTGGCCTCTCCATATGTATGATTGGAACATCATTAACAACACTTCCTCAGAAAGCTCTGAGCAAGTCAGCACCCATCAGCAACTCGGACACAACTCCTAGTATTGTTTTGCAATGTTTGATGAGGCAGCCCTGCCTGCCTGTGTGGTTCAGAAAGATGCACAGGTCTTAAAAACTCAAATGTATATGTGAGATGTTTTCTTTATTTGATGTACCTTTGATCCTGGAATATTTGGTGAAATGGATAACAGTGAGCCGCTTTAATTTTCGCACAAGGTCTAACTGTATTCATAGGTTTGGATTGCGTTGTTTCAATTGAATTATTCACATAGATATTGATGATACAGGGCTCCCACATTCATGGTAAAACTTGAAATATCAGGGAATTTTAAAGTTTAAAATGAAGTTTGAATTTTTAAATAAAAAAAAAAATATATATAAATGGTGTTTTTTAGGCCTGGAATAGTTATGGAAATTATATTCTAAAAATAAAAGTCATGGAAAAAGTCAATTTTTATTGGGAAAGTGAATTTAATGTACATCTTTTTTTTACGCTCTGAATAAATGAATAATAAATAATAAAATATTTTAAGGGTGGGTGATTTGACCAAAATCTTATATCAATATATCACCAATTTAATTTCATGATAACAATCTACATTACAATCTAGTTACATGAAAAAAAATAAAATAAAATAACTATAAATTTGGCTTATATATTAAATAACCATATTGTAATGCCTATTTTCCTTTTATATAATTTTCTCTTTAAAAAAATATATTAAAGAAAAACTATTGGAGGCATTCAAAGTTTATACCACAGTGATAAATTTCACATTTCAGTCTGATGTTGTTGACTAATATTATAATTATAAAACACTTAATTAGGCTTTAAATGTCTAGATGGCTAAAGCCACCTCTGTAGACAATATTTGAATATCTGAAAGCAAAGTTGGTTTGTTTCCTGTATTTTATTAAGGCTGATCATGTGTAGCTTTAAAAACGTGCATGGTACATTGTTTTAGCTGTTTTCCTCGTCAGTGTTGGTTAGAAGGTCAGGCTCTCTCACCGTTTGAGATTTTTGACTTCCTCCATAGGACTTAACTTAAAACTCAGTAGAATTCCAATGGGTCACGCAAGTTTTGAAATTTGTGCGATAGAGAGAAACCAGGTTGAGTAGCGCAAGTATCTGTGGAGCCCAATCTGGAATCCCTGCATAACACAAGATTAATGTAGTTAATTAAAAAATGGTCAGACAGTGCCTGAAAATTCCTGTTTCTTCAATTCTCTCAGTCTTACATAAAGCCGTTCCACCTTCCTCCTCCATTTCTCCGACAGAATGTGTACCTTACGTGTTATGTGAATAGAATTATGTGCACATTTCTTGCATGCGGTAGCGGTTTTGCGTAACCATGATACAGACCTTAATCCAAAATGTATACCATCCATTTGCCAAATTTCCAAATTTCTATCCGTTTGCCAAATTTGTACCGGTTTATCATGTCTACCGGTATATGGCCCACCCCTATAATTTTTCATCAGCTATGTATTGCTCTCTTACAGAGCTTGTGTAGAGTAAAACTTGCTTGCAACCAAGACTGATGTTCGATTTGTGTGTGAATCATTCGTGGTTATTTTCATTGAGTCCATTTGGTTCACAAATCAGACTGTATCAAAATGATTTATTTGTATTTTTATTCTAAACAAGTAATCACAAAAAACTTTAAAGATCATGGAAATTCCTTTGGTAAAAGTGTAAGTAAAACATGTTATCTAATGTGTGTATCTGTAGAAAGATTCAAACAAGATTTTGAATGAAGCTTTTGGATAGGGAGCTATCATTAGAGCAGGTAAAATAAATGGATGAGAAATTATGAATTAAGTTAATTAGTGCTCTTAGTGAAGATTGGCAGTTTATTGTGCTTATAAAGTGGAAACAAAAAGCATCATCAATATGTCAGGTGTCATAACTTATACACATGCCACATTTGATCATGCATCAAATATCGTATTTCTACCTGTCAATTGGTGGGGGTGGGGGGTTTACCACCAAATGTAAAAATAAATAAATAATATATATATATATAAAATTGTATTTTATTAAATTAGAATGCTGTTGCTTGTAAAATCCCCATTTAGTCATATTGGGATAATCATTAGCTACAGGACTCTTGCTTAGCATTGCTGAATTGGCACTGGGAGCCGCTGACAGAGGGCAGTGTTTCAGAGGGGACGAACAGTGTACCTGCCATGTGTTGGTTACAAGCATAAAGATATTCATAACCCAATAAGCTCAGTCAAGTGTACAGAAAGCCTATATGTGCTGCGATGCACTCTTATAGTCAGTTGAGGGCTTATTTGACAATGGACGAAGCGATCTCAGCCACGTCTTTCAGTCACACCATTTTTGGACAGCGTGTCTTTGTCACCCTCTTGCCGACTGAAACGCCTCTGCCTCAGCCTTCATTGTGGGAATCGGTCAATGAGTACATTGAATGAAATTCTCCCTGATAAATATTAAGCCTGTTCAACACAGGCTCTGCAGGCCAAGTGCAGAGTAGAAGCCCTCAAAATAGTCATACTGAGAGGCAGTTAGCAGCAATAATCTGAATAAAAACTACGAAAATGGAGAGTGGAGCAGCATAGAGCCTTATTCCCTGATAAAATCTTTTACACTAAAATATTTAGAAGTTCATCATCTCAACTACTTTTCCACTGACAGTATGTGCCAACATGTCTTAATTAGTTGATTCCAAAGTTTTGTGTGCTAATTTTGAACAGAGCTAACCCAACTTGTTTAGGCTGTAAGTGGCTGTCTTTTTTAAACATGCCAGATGTCACTCTCCCTCCCCAAGTCCAAACTTGCTTTTAAGCAGTGTTGTTAGGCACAACATGAAAAACAGCTGTTTATTAGTCTATATGGAATTTAACTGATGTGTGGTCACAGGTGTGCAACATTGTACAACAGATATGACTGTGTTTCATCAGAATGTAGAGTTGGAACCATCCGTATTGCAATTATTATTTAATAATCACATTTGCTATGCTGTTTTGAGTCTTTTAGCTCATGAATTAACTGGCCTTAAATCTTACCGTATTTGTTAAATTCTCTTCATCTTTTCCAAGATGATGCTGTCTTTTTATGCTTATCTCATTTAAATGATAGTTGATGACTTAACTGCTCTTGGAGGTTCCTGGAGGGTCCTATAATGAGTTTGGCCAATTGAACTATTATTATTAATTTATTATTGTTCCAATTGTTAGTATTTACACTAAATACTTTTTAATATGGGGAAACTGCAAGTCATACAATACTAGCTGTGTTTCTGAATTACGTTATTGCATTTTTTCAATAACTCTCATACCTACATGAAAAACAAAAATGTTTTCTAAATGTAAAATCAGTTATAGATTCATTTTGCTGATTTCTGGAACACTCAAGGTGAAAGTAAAACTCCGATCAGATTGTTTGAAAACCAATTGGTGCCATATGTCGCTGTGCTAGATTCAGTATAGATTTGTAATTCTGCTAATTATCGTGCTGTTAAGGGTAGTTCTGCCCTTATTATAAAATATTTTATAGTCTAAAAATCTTGTATTTTTTTTACAAGCACCCTTCTTGAGAAGAAAACAATAGTTGTCTAATTACAGACTTTCTTGCAATAAGTTAGACATTTTAATGATTTTGATCACTTGATCGAGAAAAATAATTTTCCTTGCATTTTTACTTCATGTCTGCTTTTTTAGACTGAGCAGGATACAGTTTCATGCAAATATAGCTGTTGTCTCACGTTGGAAGCTGTCCTTCGTAGTGAGTGTGCTGTTGTGGCACTTGAGATGTGTCAACTCATACTTCTGGTATGGTCTGTGATTGAAAATGAAGATACTTGGTACTTTCCACAGTCTGATGTTAACAGTTCAGTCGGCTCCTACTGGCTGATGTGATCCTGAAGCATTTACATTGGAAGCATTAAGCATTAACATCTCATGACACCCATGGACACAGAGTTTGACATTCTTTTACTAGTATTTCGAGAGGTATATTGTTTTTGAAGGCCTGTTACTCTCTGCGCACAGGTGAATTGCCCTGTATTTCAGATGAATGTCACTTCGAGTGGAGAAACTTGTCTTAGTCAACCCAAAAGTCTGCCTAGGGCAGATTATGTTATCATAAGTCATCTGATTGTGCCAACTGGGTTTCAGATGAGCTTCAGTTCTTTCGGTCGACTTCCCTGTTTTCAACACTAACATGTTAACATTTTAAAACATCCTTGCTGTTATTTTTGCAGATCCATTGTCTCCTTAAAATGCTGTTTGTTGGTGCTGCTCCTCTGCTGGTGGTCTTTCAGTTTTGTTCTTGTCTTTGACAAAAATCTGACCTCATGTGACATGACTTCAGCCTGTAACCCTACAAGGACTTTAAGGAATAGTTAATATTTGGCCTTCATTTCCTCACCCTCATGTTATCCCCAAACATATTACTTTCTTTCAACACTGGAACACAAAAGGAGTAGTTTTGAAGAATGTTCATGCTGCTCTCTTCCATACAATTATAAAATTTCAAGTGGATGGGGATAGGGCTGGGTATTGATACAGATTTTCCAATATGAATCCCGAGGTTGAGACATGGAAACAAATAGAATATTATTAGCGTAGATGCCATTCCATTTTATGCAGAGTTATAGATTGTGATAACTATTTCTGGTTCTGGCAGACCTAACTGAAGCTGCCTAATTGTGAGTTGAGGGATAAATTAGGTGTATGCAGTCTTTTGTGGATTTTGATATTCTAGGAACTATTAACAGACCAGAATTTTGTGAATGTAATGAACGTGATGGGATATAGCATGTCAGGTCACTTAAGTACTGCAGCGCTAGACCATGCAAAGCTTTGCACTTAACAGAATTTAAAAATTAATACAAAATTGAACAGGTAGTCAAAGTATCGATGATGAAAAGGGGCTAATACGATCATAGTTCTTGGTTATAGTCAGCACTCCGGCTGCTGAATTTTGAACCAATTGAAGTTTATTTATTGAATTTGGCATATTCCCAATAATCCATTACAATAATCTAGTTTTGAGGTCATGAATGCATGAATTAGCTTTTGGGCATCAGCAACAGAGAGCATGTGTCATAATTTAGCAATATTTCTGAGGTTGAAGAATGCTGTACTTCAAACATTGGTAATTTGATTTTCAAAGGACAGATTGGTATAAAATATAATGCCTAAATTATTCGCTGTTGAAGGCGATGTAACAGTACATCCATTGAAAGTCAAATTGTACTGTATTTTAGCGGCTTATTTTGAGAGGTTTTTGGTCCAATAATTAGTACCTCTGTTTTGTCAGAATTGAGTTGTAGGAAATTTCTGGCCATCCAATCTTTGATTTAATTTATACACTCTGCCAATTTGGAGAATTGTGAATTTGTTTGGGGTTTAGAGGAAATATAAAGTTGGGTATCATTGGCATAACAGTGGAAACTTATTACATGGTTCCTGATAATATCTCCCAGGGGAAGTATGTATAAGGAGAAAAGTAGAGGCCCTAAAAGTGGTCACCATTCACTTTCGTTGTATGGAGCAGCATGGACATTCTGCAATAAATAACATCTTTTGTGTTCCACGTAAGAAAGTCATACTTTCGAAAGACTCACCCTGAGTGTTAAATTATTTTTATTTTTGGAAGAAGTTCTATTAAATTGCCTCTGTATCAAATAAGTGATTTAAGAGTCAGATTTTCTGTTTATATATATGACAGCTGAAAAAAGTTTAAATGAATGCGGGATAATAATAATAATTCAACAAACGTGTTGCTCTTCTCTGCAGCAGTATCTAAGATTATGTCGTTTCCCTCTCCATCAATGTAATGCATGATTCTCAGTCTTATATATGCTCATTATGGATTATAAAACCTTCATAAAGAACAATAAATGTGTTTCTTGTTAAGACAGAGAGCCTAAAGCACTGGGTAACTCCTGCATGAAATCATATTACTGTAAACTGAGACCAGTGTTGCCAACTATTTCTCATGGGAAGTCGCCAAAGGCTCACGGAAATGTCGCTAAAAGTAGCTAAATCAAGAGATCACGCCATATATTACGTAAAACGTCAAATTTACGTATGTAAATGAATTGGCATGAAGATCTACAGCAATTCTCTAAAGGTGTAGAACCATGATTTTTATTATTATTATTGAACTATTGATTTAACAATTAGTATTTAACTTCTAATCATTTAGCTATCTTTTATTGAACTTGTCAAACATTCAGACAGTGGGGGATTTCTATTTATTTATATCTATCTATTTATATTTATCAAACCGTATTATAGAACAATGACAAAGTCCAAAATTATCCTGGCAATGGCATTAAGGGGTAGGCTGAGGTGTAGTATTGGGGATGATTTTTGAATTATTTATTTTTAAACATGGATCTATATGCCGTATAATGCCTCAAGTGGAGCTGTTTTGGAGATAATATGTAATGTATCTTTTTTTATTTTTTACATATCTGTTGTTTGTTGCTGAAACATCAGTGTGTATTACTTGTGCCAGTGTTGCTGTGTCACAATTTCTTTTTGACAGTGACACCTCATCTGTTAACATCACTTATCTCTAAACTTTATTATAGATCAGGGGTTCATATTCATTCCATTCTCTGTCTCTTGCTCTCTCTCGCCCTGCTAGATCATTTCTCAATGCTCTTCTCTCGCTGTAGACAGACTTTTCTTTTCTAAACGGAGAGCATGCACATGAATGGAGTTTGAGATTGTCTCAACAAATACCAACAGCAAGCTCGTCACTCATTCGATTTATGTAACATCCGGATGCACTTAAATCCAACTCCTGATGGCATGCAGGTCAGTCATAATACTTAAAACACGGAGGGGCGCTAGAACACTGATGAGACATCATTCACGATAGAGCTGATGTTTTTTGTGTCACCAGATGTGGAAGAACATCGCTAAAAGCAGACTACAAAAGTCACTAAAATTGTCACTAGACGCTAAATGTCTCTTTTACTCACTAAGGGGGTCAAAAAGTTACTCAATCTAGTGACAAAGTCGCTAAGTTGGCAACACAGACTGAGACGTAAAGTGATTTAGATTTTTCTACAGGCTCGAGTGATTCGAGGCTGCCTTTTTTGCTGGATAAGCACTGCGGAAGGGTGTAAAGACATTTATAAAATACTTTTTTTTTTCTCTAATAGAGCTGCTGTTTACAGAAGGTTTTTCTCAAAGAACATGGAGAACATGCACATCACTGTTAGCCAGAAAAGATTAAATAAAAAATGCGCGATAAATACTTGCAGATTTGCGTTATGCCGTATTTTTTTTTAGCGGCTGACACATAAAACGGAGCAAGACTGGAAACAACTGGCAAACTGAACATTTATTTACACAAAAACAACGACATCTCCATGCTCTTTTTAGTCACACTCCCTCCATGCTGATTACTTAGTGGATCAGTGCAATAACAATTCCCTCCCTCCCTCCCTCCAAATCCTGTGTTCCTTAGCTGGACACTTAGCAAACACAGAACAAATCTTCTTGCAGGAAAACAGTGTTGTCCTGTATGTAGCATGGTGCAGTAGTAGTAGTCCAGGTTTTTTGCCTCAATGCTGGATTGTAATTTGATTTCATGCTACTTTAGTGACCTGCCTTTTATGCGAAAGTGTCATTTACAAAAACAATTTATAGAAAGAAGGAGATCGTCATAACCACTGCATTTTATAATTTGATATATTTCTGAGGGAAACATTCAGTGGAAATTAATGTTGGGCGGAACTTTATTTTATCCAGCAGGATTTGATTGGACAGAGACATGTTAAGTGATGATATTACTGTTTGTCACAACACCAACATTTGGGTAGTCGATACTATAACAATTGAAATTCCTAAATTCTCTATGCTAATTTTGTTACCACAGCAACAATTAATGTGCTGTTGCATACATTCCTTTTATGTGAAAAGATAAATATTATAATATTTAATAAAAATATTACAAAACTACAAGTAAATTAAAACAACAGCCTGTACCCTTTTTTCTCAATTAAGTTAACATTTGCTTATAATTACTAATAAATAATAAGTAATAATTAAAGTTTACAGTCAGTAATAAAATAAAGAATAAAAGAACAAATTACAAGCAATAAGTCAAATAAAAACAATATAACAAAGATTAGGAATGGGCTGATGTATAGAATTTCTATATATTGCAAACAATAAATTATGAACCATATTGAGGAAATACTTGATATTTCAAAATTAGCAACATGAAAACTACTACTTTGTAATGTGGCCATCCCACACTTGACTTTTAATGAATAGCATATCTTTTAGTATCCTTTAAATTCTGTACAGTCAGATAAAAAGTAAACAATACATTTTAATTCTAATCACACAGCAAATATGTGATATATATAGTGAGAGAGAGAGAGAGAGAGAGAATAAAAGAGAAACAAGTGAGAGTGAGAGTCTTCTCTCTCAGTAATGAACTGGAACACTGGGGTGCGTTCCATTCAGAAGTGATCATCCCTATGCTCTATTCCATTCTAAGACTTTGCCATGCATTGTGAGAGCTTTGGAGGTCTAACAGGTGTGGGGCTCAAAAATAAGGGTCTTTTTAATAATTTTTATTGTAAATTATGTTTGAAACAATCTTACAGCATGACTATAATGATAGTTCTTCCTTCAATGCGCTCTTCGGGGGGGTTATTGATCCCGTTTGGAATGAAGGGACTGTGAGTCTTTGACTGTGTGACGCTTGTTGAACTATTAAAGTGACAGTACCATAGGGCTGCGCGATTATGACAAAAACCATAATTGTCAATTATTGCCCTGAATATTGTAATCACGAACAGTAATGACGATTAGAAGGTGGTTATGGGCAAACTGTAATAATGTTTGTAAATGGCACTAAAGGTTATTATCAAGGTATATCTATGGTTTACAGTTAAGAAATGTATGTACGTTCTTTCTGAAATATTGACAAAACCAGTTTTAACTTCAGTCAATATGTATTCACATCCTCACACATTTAACACACTTCCAAAGCCTGAAAAATTAAAATTCAAAACCACATAAAAATCAAAAACTACTATCAGACATGCAATATGTGTCTTTACTGCTTAAATTATTGGTCCACATGCAGTAAATAATAATATTTGACATATTCAATAGTCAACCTGAACAGCCGATTTAGACTGAACTTCCTTACTGCATTTAAAGTCCTGTATTGTGATCTTGTTCACATAAGATCATCGTTAAATCCATATTTTTGTCTAAATGTATCTTATATTGGTTGCAATTTGGAAAGTATGAACAGCCTGTTTGTGTGAGTCGTTAAAATGTAAATCTTCCAACAGCAGTTGTGGGTCAAATAGGCATTTATTTGAGCATTCGCGATAACAAATTAGATGGTCCATGAAATATGATGTTCAAGATTTTTTCTATGTCCAAAACAATCTGACTTCAAAACAAGCCACTTTATAGCTGTTTAATAAACAAATAATATTGTTATTATTGTTTTTATTTTTTAAGTTGTACACAAAAATTGAGCAACGCAACAATATTCAAACTCTCCCATTATAATGACAAAATCTGTCACTCGCTGTTTGAGCCCTGCAGTTCAGCGCGAGCTCACTGATGCTGTCATAATAAATATAGCTTTTTAAAAAACACAGTAAACAAGTTATTTAGACCCTGTCTGTAACTTGATTATAATGATCAGGGGTCATTTTAGTTTTGTCGTGTTGCTCACTTGTGGATTGTTTACCTACGATAAATAAAAGGGCGTGACATTATCAAATTAAAAATAATTCAAAATTGCTCGCCTTTCTTCTACATCTTCTTTTCGAGTACCAGGTGATGTTTCTTTAGCTCTAATTATTGTGTGCTATCTGGACATCAGACTATTCAAAACTTGCTCATAAGGATTGGTTGTCATTACTGATAGGACTGTACTGTAGACTCACTGCTTCTCTGATTGGCCATTGCCATTTCATTACTCAACAAACACTCTGGGATTGGTTAGAAACTCAACCGCTGCAAAAAACACCATTAACGCAACAGGAGTAGACTAAAATTGAATGCTGTAATCGTCAGTTTTTACGATGACATAATTGTGACAGCCGTAATCACAATCGCAATTAGTTTTTCGATTAATTGTGCAGCTCTACAGTTCCATTTTAGTGCTTGTTATACTAATGAATGTAAACTTAATGTTGTTATTTGTAACTTGTACACATTATTTCAAACAGCTCATCATTAATCTATATAAACATGTATTATATTATATTAATAGATAGAATGTAGAATTTTATATTTTTAAAAAGTTAAAATGTTAAAATTATTCAGTTCTGTTGCTTGTTCCGCACCTGATCAGTCTGAATGCATCCCGCTATTTTTTGATGGCTTATTCATTTGTAATCTTTTCTTATAGTGAAAGGTATGAGAGAAACTGTTATTATTTATACTTTGAGCATTTGTATTGACTATCAAATACCTTAACAGAATTTGTATTTTGCATGTTACATGTTTAACAAAATAAACACAATTTTCTGTCCTAATTTGTAATTTAATTGTTATTGTATAAAACAAGATTTATACAATCATGAACCGTATTCATATTGTATATCGAACCGAATCATGTGATAACATATTGTCCCATCCCTAACAAAGGATTTTCTGGTTATCAAAAAGCAAGTATTTTTTAGTAAAATACAATAAAAAGTCAATTTAGAAATTCATATTAAAAAGTTTTATTATTGTATTACATTTCAAAGATTACATTTTTGTGTGTAATTTTACAGTGTGGTTTATTTTCTGAAGCATAATGCTTAATGCTTTAGTATGTTATTGTTAAAACATGGTGAAAGGGACTCATGAAATCACAGTGTTAGGATATAGGCTATATCGGCCTCAAATTTCTTTATCGATGCACCACTTAGCAAACAACTAAACCTTGATCTGAACTGAACCTTATTGAAATCTTTAATAAAATGCACTGACATACCACACTCAAATGATCCTAAGATGGCTTTGATAAATGGATCTTAGAGCCTGGCTGTTCTATAGGAATTAATGTCAATAGAGGAGATACAGATGCAGAGGTTGCCATCTCATCCTTATATTAAAAACAATCCCTGGCCTGGTTTTGTTATGCTTTTTCATTACATAACCTAGTTTATACAGGAGCACAGGTGTTCTCTCTTATACACACACACATACACAGTACATAGGCTGAAAATGATTCACATACAGTTTTTTTGTCCTCACTAAAAAGGTTTTGCTTTAAGATGTAAAGTACAATGGAGCTGGTAAATATGGGCAAAGCACAAAATCAAAGCCCCATCGTATAATGTCAAGTTTATTGCTGAGAAATTTAATGTTATTATTTATTTGTGTACAGCAGCAAACATGATTCTCAGATGGAAAATTTTAGCTTGTTTCTTCATGTTTGTGCTCCTAGTGGTAAGCTCTCACTCACCAATTACCTCAAGATGCTGCTTGGGTAATTGTATGAGTTTTACCGTCTACCATCTTAATCTTCAGATCTCCATCCCTATAGCAGGTTGTGTCTTGCCTATAGTAAGTAGGGGTGTAACACTTCTATCTCATGGTTCCGTGGTCATAGCTTTGGTTCAGTTCAGTAATTGCTTTGTATGTTGCTATTACGTGTGCACCAATTAATTTGTGAACTATGCAGCTAACCGATATACTCTGTAATCAACCGATACTGATTCGATTTATTTGTTATTAATTTATAAGATCCACTATGACCACACATTTAAAAACATGAGAGATACACAATACTATCTTCAAAACTGCTCTGTGATATTCATTAGTACAGTATGTATGATTATCTCTTTTAGGGATTGGTTTATGTTAAGCAATGCAAATGACTAATGATAAGCATTTGTGAGATGATGTCTCAATGCTGTTCTTGTGTTAAACTGTTGTTTTTCTGGTAATACTGTTATTGTAGCAAATGTGCATCATTGTTACACCCATTTGCAGTTTCAGGTTCAGCGATACAGAGAATTAACATATTATCTCGAACATCTCACTATTCATACACATTTAGACAAATATTTATATTTTTAGGGGCATCGTTAGACATTAAATTCCAAAAATGAAATTATTTTGACTCGTCCTTCCTTTTCTTTTTGTGAGGCACTTACAATGGAAGTAAATGGGGCCAATTTTTGGAGGGTTTAAAAACACTGTAAACCTGTATACTTCTGCTAACTTAAAACATTTTAGGCAACTGATTGCCTTTACTTTTACAAGTATGCATAACTTGTTTTTCTCAGAAACTATGAATTAAAAGAAATGATTTTGGTCCAATCAAAATATGCGATTACTAATGTTTATTTTAATTAACCACAACTCAAAATTGTAAGTTCTGCAAACTTAATTAACATATTTATTCAACTTAAAAATCTATGTTTTTGAAATCATGAATATGCTTTGTATTAACTTAACTTAATAGTTAAACCATATAATTTTATGTGACTTGAAATGTGCTAGTAGTATTACTTAAAAAAATGTTTTGCAACTGCCTTGTTTTTTGTTATTGTTTTTTTTATTAATTTTTTTATTAAAGTTTCCTTAAATGTGAAAATTTTTCAACTTAAACATAAAAAAAATAAAAATAAGCAAACTGAATGTAAATATATTTAATATAAAAAGACAAGGTACAATTATTGACAAAATATGAGACAAATGCACAAAACTAAAAAAACACATTTGACAGTGACATGATAAATTGTTTACAGCAGCATTTTTGGGTGAGGTATTCCTTTAAGTAAAATAAAGTTATTTACCCTGTATGTTTTGAAGAATCTTGAGGTGTCTTCTCTCAACAGCACAGAAAGTGCACAAAACAGTGGTTTGACTTGAGTGGACACTATGTTGATCCTGAAAGTACATTTTTAATCTAGTGTTAAATGTTGAACATGTTCAATGTGTTATTCAGCCTAAACATTGTGAATTATCTAAAACCCTTCAGTTCCCAACCCAAATTCATAGCTTTTGTAACCTTCACAGGCCCAGACGGATACTGTAGACATTTTTTACTCTTTCCAAGCAGATTTTTGGGGGAAACTCGGCATAATTTGTGGATGGGATTTAAATAGAGATGTCCCGATTTTTCAGCCGGCTATCAAAATCGGACGATATTCGTCTTAAATCTGTGATCGACAATCAGCTGATCGTGCCTAGATTTAGAGCCGATCTTTTTTGCAGCATGCAGGCAATCACACATACACTGCTCTAATGAATGAGTGCTTTCTCAGCCCTTGAAGCATGACAGAATGCCCTATGGTGGGTGATTTGTTGGCAATTCTAAGCATTCATGAATTTAAACTTTCAGACATGATGTAATTGAGATGAATATGCTGTTTTGTTTTTAAAAATGTGTAAGCATTACATGTGTATGAATATTAATTTGCCCATTTTCTAGAGTCGTTACAATAGTTATTCGGACTCGTTGCACAGTGAACAGGAAGAGGATATAGAGGCTGATAACAGGTTTAAAAACAAATTAAACCACAAATAAACATGCAAATACATGACGTGAGTTGTGACAATCACACATTGTGTTGAGTGATAGAGACTGTTTGAGCGATCATTAGCGCTTTTAGCTTCACTCTCTTTAACATGAGCGCTCTCTGTCAATTAAAGATGTGCACTCTTCAGGTGCTCTCAACAAATCATCATCAGTCACTCTTTAATCATTTAAATCAGATTAATGTTGGTCACAATACCACTAATTGGTAAGTGTTTAACCTTCAATAACGACACTGCGTCTACATGCATTTGCTTAATAATTAGTGATTTGTGTAACAGCAAAACTCAAAGACAGTAAACAGATCATAGATATTAATGATTTCTCACTGGAGCAGTTTTAGAGCTTTTTATTAATATATTTTTTCTTATTTTTATGTATCTCTGCAGTGCTCTCATGGTTTTTACTTGTTGCCAGTATGTCACAATGGAATTTTGATATTGACAACAGAACAATTAATAACTGTTTCATTATTGTTGAACTTGGGCCTGTTCAAGCGTAACTGTTTATGCTACTTTTAAGTGGAATTGCGAAATTTTGAATTAGTATTTATGGAATAAATGTTTTGTTGTGACTATTCAAGTCAAGCTGTTTACACCATTTGTAAGTGTATGTAATATTTCTATTCATCCATACAGAACTTTTGTGTGTTAAATATTTCTGTTTACCTGAAGATTTAAGTTAAAATAAGCTATTACACCAAGTAGAAGTTGATTTTATATGTGAGTTTTATAAAAATGCAAGCTGTATTAAGTTAAATGCATTAAGCTGAAGACATCTTTCCGTTACTTTGTTTACTTAGTTATTTTTGTAAACAAACAAAAAACAGTCTGCAGCTCTATTATCTAGGCAAATGCAAGTACTGGATTGGGACTCGGTATCGGAAGATATTTCATATTTAAATATCAAATTGGTACGGGGGTCTAAAGGCAACATAAAAGGTAATCCATATGACTCCAGTAGTTAATGTTTTCTGTTAAATTAGTGCATCATATATTAATGAGAGAGAAGTTAGTTGTTTTTAACTCATCCTTGCAATGTGTTATTAGAATGAATGTTTATTTGTACCTTTTTGACAGTGAACTGACTGTGAAAAACAGTTAAGTCTCTAAATTCATCCACTAAAAGCACCATTGCTATAAATTTTTATTTTAAGCTAAAACAACTTCTATATTTAACCTCACTAATTGACTAGTCAGTTGTTGGACAAGTAGTCAACCATCCTGACCATTTCCAAATGTAATCCGCTTCATTCAGAACCACAAAGCTTCAAACCTTAGTTACAAATAGCTACATCAACTTAACCTGCTAAAACAGACTCTGTTTCTTTAGTGTTTTATGAGAGTGCAGCAGGAGTCTCTGACTGCTGCATTGAATGAGTGAAGAGTAACAGAGCAGCACAGGGGCTGTCAGGGAAGTGCTGCCTCCATTTGCCTGTGAGGGACATCTGCCTCACGCATGCTCCATGATAATATCGGATCTCTTGCTGGCAGGTTAACACACTGCATTCTCATTAGCTTTCTCTATGGGACTTATAGTGACAGAGTGAGAAAGAGAGAGAGGGAGTTTAATGTGGGATTTGGAGTGATTCACTTAACAGAGGTGCATAAATCATTTAGGGTTTACAGTGCAAAGATAAAAAATGGGTGTCAATGTCAATAATATCTTTCAGTTTACCTGCTAAAGACTGTTATGCTCTTCAATTATCTTCTCAATAGTTGTGGTCAGTATGTGACCCAAAGCCCCAAATGGTCAGTGGCTGGTTGGCATCAGAATTAGAATGGTTTGCATACTACATCATATAGCATACTACAGAATAGCATACTATCATACTGCTTTTACTGTTTCTGCAGGATATAACAGAAATAGGTAGAGTTGTATGATATTCCAAACTTGACTATGCACTTAACTGTCTGGTGCCCCATAAGTTTATTCATTATGTTGAATGCCTTAGTTGTCATTTGAGCACATTATATAGGGTAAGACATTGCCTTTCTTCACTGCTTATTTGGATCTGCTCTCACACCTGGCTGCCACCTGGGGCACTTCAGGGGTATTCACACATACAGTGATTTGCAGCAATGAAGCAAACAGAAGTCATTCATTTTTAATGAGAGTTGCAGATTTTCAGCAACCATTAGCGATCAGATGTGTCCAGTGATGTAACAAAGTTGAGGGAAGTTTAAGAGATCTTTGACATTGGAGCTCACTGGATCCTTCTCCTGTGAGATGCTGCAGTCGAGGGAAGTTAATGTTACTGGAACAATTTCTCTGTTCTATATGATCTGTCTCTACACACTGCATGCTGCAATTTATATACAGACACTTTAAAGTAAATTTTTAGCAGCCAAAATAAACTGCCAAATTAGAATGACATCTTTTTGTACCTGCAATATTTAGCATTTGTGATCAGATTTCCAGATCTCCAGCAGCTGTGCAGTGCATCCAGAAGTTGAATGTGTGCTATGACTGACAACACTGCCACTTTGTGACCGTCAGTGATCAAATTAGAGAAGTTCCTATTAGAATATTAACACAAGTACATCTGTACATTTCTACGGTACATTTTTTCTGCTTTTTGGCTGAACTAGTTGTTCAGATTTGTATTTGCCCAAGCAACATTTTTACTGGCCCCACAACAACAAAACCAGTAAAAAGATAAAATTCCATCAGTTTGCATGGAAGTGTCTTAAACTGGATCTTATCCATCCTTATTGTTGAGCCCTGACTACACCACTATTCAGCGTTTAAATCTGAATGCCACATTGAAATCCTCTTTCAGGGGAAGTGTTGAGTTTTAATGTTCCTGTCAGGGGACTCTCAAGAAATATATTTACACATTCTTCCCATTTAATTTCCAGCATGCTCTCTCTGCATCTGGGAAATTCTCAAGAAAACCAACATGTTGAAAGGCATTGATGGATGTTTCTGTATCATAGAGCTACTGAGATTTAGAGAAACCAATCATGGCTTTTTTAGTTCCTGTGTATCCAAAACTATTAAAGCCGGGAATGTGAAGCTTTTAAAGCATCTGCATGGATTCATAGCCCAAGTACAAGACATTTGAAGTAGGAAAAAATTTCATGCATCTGAGGAGGGAGAAAATGTTCCTGAAGCTGTTAACTCGGCGTATAGGACAGACATGGAATATTAGCTGTCTGTGGCTTGTGAGCTGCTGCCTGGTGTCAGTTATGCACACCTTCATAAGTGTGTATGTGTCCTGACACCCATATGGAGTGGAGCCACTATGTCTCATCTCAGCTTATGAGAGCATTTTTGTTCCTTGGGATGTTACCCATCATACAGTTTGCTAACCCCATGTGGCTAAAATGTATTTAGATGTTAAGATGCTATAATTAATTGCCATTTTCTTTGTCAGGGCCTTTTGTCAGGCCCAGTACAAAATGATAAAGGCCTTTGTACACTAAAGGCAAATTAGTGTCACAATTTCTCGCCACAATCGGCATTAGAATTTAAACAATGGATTCCGTAGGATGCACCAAAATTTCAGCTACCAAAAATTTTCGGACGAAAATGGAATTTTTTGTTTTGGCCGAAAGAGAAAAAAGTCAGAAAATATGAGCCAAAAAATATATGCCTCCCCGCCCCTCAGTGCTCAGGTTTCACTCTCGATCGATCTAGCCATTATCACGGCGCTACCAAGCAAAGGCCGATTAGCAGTGTGGAAATACTTCAAAGCAGTACCTCCGCTCCCTATACACTACGCAGTCTGCAAAGGGCACCAACTCCCTAGGGGGGCATCAGAAAGTCCACCGGGTGTCCTTCCTTGCACGTTATATGTCATTCAAGGACCTGAAAGCAGTTGCGGATCACAGACGATCGCTTCACGCTCATATAACGCGAACGCGACAATCCTCTTGACTACTTGCACATAAGCAAAGATTGCTTTCCATTGCTTGCGCGGACTGCACGCAGGTATTTATCTGCCCAAGCACCAGCACAGAGAGTGAGAGAGACTATTCAGTGCAGCATCTCATGTTCTTGATGAGAAGAGGAACCGTCTCTCCTGCCAGAAAGCTGATCAATTCTGTTCTTGAAGAGAAACCTGCCACTTTTACTTAAATAGAAAGCAGTGCAATTTGCTATGTGTATAGCAATTACATTAAAATTGGTTTAGCCCTACAAAACTTTGTTCTTCACTTGAGGCTACATCTGTCGTTTACAGTTGAGGTTGGTTTTAGTTCTATTACGGCTGTTCGCACTGTTGTTTTGCACAATAGTTTTATATTAAAATGGAAATACGTTTACTTAAACAGAATAGAGGCCCTCTGCCGTTGTGTGTTCTACCTGTTGTTTTTATGAAAAGGACTGTGTAGAATATTTAAACTTTTTGTATTTGCAAGATGCTAGCCTAGAGCTGCTAACTTAAATTACTTGACTGCTGTTTTGCATATCATTATAGTTTTCTAGAACGTTACATTATTGGGATAATTGGTCAGAAAAATCTGTTAAATTTGATTGTTAAAGAACTGAATAAAGAATAATATATTTAATATCGTTTTAATATTTTTTTCTGTCCAATTTTGGTGTGTTACTTTCAATAAAAGTGTGATAATTTTATTGGTTTGTTGTTTTTCAATTCAGATTCATTAAATTCATTACATTAATTAAAAAGTATAATATTAATACAATTATACACACACACACACACACACACACACACACACACACATATGTAAATATATTATATATATATATATATATATATATATATATATATATAAAAAGGATTTTAAAATATGTATTTAAAAAAAAAAAAGGAATTTTTGGTGTATCCTGAATTTTCAGTTTCGGCTCAGAATTTTCATTTCGGTGCATCACTATTAAAGAGCCATTCTCACCTGGATCGAACATTTGCACCAAATTGTGCACAAACAAAGCTAATGGTTTTTATTCCGTTTTTTAAAAAAAAAATTTTTTTTAGGTGTGTTAAAAAAAAAATACAAATAAAAAAAAATATTCGCAGGGTAATAAAATGCTCTGATCAATAAAATATGAGCCTTGGATCACGTGCCAGGAGCCGTTGCAGTTACCAAAGCCAGTGCAACAGGTGGCACCCTGGTGGCAACAGGTTGACCACCGACATTAAACGCTGAAGGAACTTGAGGAAGAAATCCTGAACCAGCAGTGAGAATGTGCATTTCATTTGCATCAAATGCCTTAAAAACTGAGACACATTTTCTTATATGGGTTCTCTTAATGTGTAAATTATATTGCTGTATTACTGCCTTGACATACCCTCTTACGTGTATTGTCTTCATAATGTATTTCATATTGCTGCATTTTTGCCTTTGCATTTAATCTTACATGAATCTTACTCTTATCTCTGATATAAGATATTGTGGCATCTTTGCCTTTGCATCACCTGTTTAATAAACACCTTTATGAATCTCAGGTGTTTTCTTCACAAAATTATCAATTAAAAATTAAGTGTTATTGCTGTGCAATTGTTAAGACGTTAACTGCTGTGCTGCCATTATCAGGGGCGCAAGCAGGATTTAATCTGAGGGTATACAAAGAAATCTGCCTAATAAACCTTATATCAAGGGGGGTCCTGGGGGCATGCTACCCTAGGAGATTTTTTTGTGTGTGTGCAAAAAACAACATCAAAGTGTTCAATTCTGGTGCTTTTGAGACAAGCATTTATTTATTTTCTCGAGTATGTGTTGCATTCATATAATTATTTGCTAAAGCATTTCTTCCAGTAACCATTCAGATAGACACGTTTTCATGCTTATAAAGCAAAACGCACCACAATGAATAGAGCAGAACGCAGGTGTCTCGAGACGCGTTTTTATCAGTTGAAGTTTTTTAACACGACACAGGGTCTAAAAATGTAGCGCTCCCATGAGAGATGCTAAAAACACAGTGAAATGTGACACAATTGTCTAAAGACATCCATCTAGTGAATGTTTATATGGAAAACTATTTAAAAACAGCACGAGCGGACGCAAAAACATGTTCAGCTTGAACAGCCCCTTGTTCACATGACACAGCACTAGCTGTCTTAATGTTACCACGCCATCGCTGAATGATATGTTGTGTATATGCATCTTTTATGTAGCCTAGAGAATGTATTTTCAGTTTCAAGTATATTTGTAAGTTTGAAAGTCCAGTGTGCGACTGGCTTCAGTATTAAGAATAGTACACTATAATAATCTATAATTATAAACTAGCCATTATGCCAGACTACATTAAATGGAAGGCCAACTGAAAGTGAATTGGAAGGCACATAAATGAAGCTTCTAACTTAAATGTCTTTATAATTTCCTGCCTCTGGATCCATATAGGAGTGATTCAACATAAAGCATTTTTGTTCAAAAACCTGAACGTTGCTATTTTCCACAAAAAAATTAGCATTTTGAAATGCTCTCCATTACCGCATACTTTTGAAACGATGATGATAGGAAACGGAAAACTGAGCTTTCAAATAAAAACTGATTGTTATGAATGTGACCTGAGCTCACTCTTACACCTTATCCTAACCAGACGTGACGCAGTAAGATTCCAGCACCAAGCAATCTGTCCGTCCACACTAGGCGTGAAGTGACACCATGAAATTCATACAATAAAATAATGTTTCATTTCAATAAAATCCAGGTATCCAAACTCATTTTGTCACTGAAGCTGCTTATGGATATACGCTTTCTACGGCGAGCCTGAGGGGGAAAATATGCAATCAAACACATATACAGGGCAAAGTTACTTTATGAATCACATCCAAATTCAGTCTGTTACCAATTTAATGTTCACACGGTACTCCTGTTGTTATTTTGCCGAGGAAGTGGAGAGAAAGTCAGTGCGATCTGCTGTGTCTGCCATCTGAACAAGTGTGTGTCTGTGACAGAGCTCCAGCTGAAGAGAGTGAGACCTCCAGCATTACTCTACTGTTAAATGAAGGATTTTAGACCCATTTGTTGACTGGTTATGACAGAACCTCTGTATAAAATGGAAAAGATACATTTAACGTGTGTTTGGTTAGGACATGGTGTGCATGGTTTGCGTTTTGGTCAATGTTACGGCCTTTAATCTAATTCAGCTCGTTTAAAATCACCCAAAAGACAAAGACCGAACATATCAAAAATCACAGGCGATTGGGTAGCGTTTCTGATGTTAATCACACCATAAGCTTTTAATGACAGAAACAAAGCACCTCATGAGATGAACAGGCAATAACTCATAAATTAACCAAATCAACAACACAGGTAGGGCAGCTACAGGAAAAAACAGGAACCCTTGACTAACCCTATAGTTCCAGGAGAGATCTTACCTAACTCCCGAAGAAAACTAGAACAGGTGAATCTTCCGGGCAGCTGCTTACCTCCACTGTACTAAATAAATAACAGAAAGTGTACTAACAAAAAAAAATAACACCACTACCTGGTTTAAACAATTAAACTAAAGTCAAAAGAAAACAGTCGTTAGGCTCGCTCCAGCATGGCGAGGCGAAGCAAAAGAGTGGAGTGATCTCGCCGCAAGGCGAGGAACCCCCAGCTGGTAATCAGGCGAGAGGGGCGGGAACCAGACGGCATCAACGCCGTCACAGCTTAAATAGCAGGAACTCCCATGACGTCACTTCACTTCCGCTGTGCAAGGAAAACTCCCTTCTCAAATCTCCACCTACAAACTCAAAAGAAATAACACACACACTAATGGTTCAATATACCCACACGTAACAGTCAAATAGAAATAATTGAGTGTTTGTTGATCTAATGCTGCAGTAACAAAACATATTAATTCCTGACATTTGAATATTGATATTGTGTAGTAACGTGAGGTGAAATCAATCATGGGATCAAAGACCTTCTTTACCGGAACACGTGTGACGCTTTATTCAATTTGCCCCGTCTGCTCATGTGCCGGCTTTGTGGCTGGATGATTTATGTATGGTGAATATCATTTCGTCTGGCTGACAGTGATGATCGGATGGTGGTCGTTAGCAGGTCTGAGAGGTCCTGGCCCAAAGTGAATGGTCCCATTCTGGCCAGTGTGCTGCACGCTGCTGCGAGCGGTGAACGTTCCTTTGCGCCGTGAGGATCTGTATGAAAGCGTGTGCACCGACATGGTTTTCTAGCTTCTGCAGCTGGCTGGCTGCTGTAAATATTAGCTTTTCAAATGAATGTGTCTACCCCTAGATATTCAAAGGCAGAAATTGAAAGCATGTATTTTTATATAGTTGTCTGGCACCCTTTTCTAAACCAGCAGCAGACAGCTTGGTTACGTTCGACAAACATACAGTAAGCTGTGCATTCAGCCTGCATCTTCCTGGTACTGGTGGTTTTTGACTGAGGTGAAGGGGTCTGTGAGACTGGTTTCACAAGGGCACTGGGTTCAGCTCCATTACACATAAATGTTAACATATACTCAGTGAAGAGATTCGAAAATAACATGCTAATAAACCTGCCCCATCCCAGTGGCACATCATAAATTGATCCTCAGAGGTCCAAAACCTGCACCTCAGTGTTTGTGTGTGAGCGTATTAATGGCACATGCGTATGAGAGTGTGTGAGTGCGACAGAAGGAGAATTCAAGAGTATTGCTTCTCTGTGCATGTGTTTCTGAGTGTGCTTTTGTGTTTGAATGCATATACTAAATTTGACTATTTCTGGGTCTGAACATGTATTCATACATTCTACTGAAATATACATTTTTATGTTTATTTTTGGCCGTTTTGCTACTTGATTGAAAAGGAACTGTGAGAGGGGGTCCCTGTGATGTAATCCAATAAGTCATGTTCCCGGATCAGTGTCTTTTGTTGAGCTTGTAACAACAATCCTGTCATAGAGACAAAGTCCTGACATTATCCTATACCATTAACCCTAACCTACGCCTAAAATCGGAGGGAAATAAAAGGTTGATAAGAATGATGTACAAGCCCCCTTAAACCCTATCACTAATTCTAACCCTAAACCTACCCTTTTCCTGATCCATTAAATCTGATTGGTTGAGGAGTATGTTGTTCCATGATGAACAAGGTTGTCTTAGTTGACAAAATCATAGTCGACGTGAGGAAGGAGACAGGAAATGTTGCCACCGCACAACGTGAGGGAGCATGTGCACTAAATGTCAGGCCACGTCTTCGACAAAGCGAATAACTTTAAAGCGCTTTTATTCATGTGTATCTGTCCTTTTTTGCTGGGCCCTCATGCTGAGGTTTACCAGGATCCTCCATTGAGGTGCAGGGCGTGTGCATGTGCATCTGAGCGTGTGTGCGTAAAGGAAGGGCTCAGTAATTCATTTCCACCACAGGCATTCTGAAAATGAGGAGCCCTTGTAGAGTTGTGGAGAGCACTGTCACTTTTTCCACCCTGGCTGGGTGGAGGAGAGATGGAGGAGGAAAAGAGAGGGAAAGAACATGGATGGTTTCAGTGGTTAGAAAGAGAGAAAAAGATGTCCACTTGTTGTGACGTTGGCACGTGAGCATCAACACTGCTTGCTACGAGGCATGACGGAGAGATGAACCATCACTGCTATTCCTTAGTTTCCTCTCTTTTTTGTCGTAATAGTGGGTCTGGATAAAGAGATGGAGTTTGGATGTACTAGCTCAACTGACATGCTCTACTGGGATATCCCAAATTGCCCCTCCTAAACAGGAAGCTTAAAATAATTGACAGTTCACATGCTACAGCATTAGCTGAAGCCAAAGGGATGCACCGGCTTGAGCAGAGTCTTGAACTATGTGGTTTCCAGATCTGAGTGAGCACTAGAATCCACGTGGTGTGCAGCTCTCTCTCTAGAGTACTGCAAAGTGAGTTGGGCAGAGGGTGAGAAAATGCACAAAGACATGAGTCAGTGCGGTTTTTGGTGTGTATTAGGCTTACTCAGAAAGGATGCGTTTTATGTCTTAATTTCACACCTGCCACACTTGCGAGTGAATTGAGAAAATCTACTGCCCATAAATATTCCTTAATTGCCATGAAACTTTTACTGAAACAAAATTATTATTTTTATTAAAATATATTGTCTATATTTTTGTGTATATACATTTTTTATGAATATTAGTGACAAACAGTGCAGGTCATTGTGTCACTCATTATTAGCCAGTCTCGAGAGAATTCACTTAGCAATTGCACCACGAACACGTGTCGTTGCTCACCACGTGAACAAACACGCCTCCTTTCTATGTAAATTAGGCTCATTGTGCTGTAGATTGCACTTTATTCAACTCAACCCAAGGAAAGCAGTCTCTCTGTGCATGATTTTTCAAAACACATATTTTCATTTTGGCAGTTACTGCAAAGAATACAGTATATTACAGAAATGTGTCGTGGCGTTCTGGAGGAAAACAAAACACTTTGGGCATCATAGCTAAACTTCTGATGGTAAATGTTCTACTGAGGTATCATCAGTAGTTGCACAAGTGTATGCTTTGATTTTAAGTGCTTGTGTTATATACATCGGTGAGGGTTAGGCTATTGTTCTTACAATTAAATTTAAACTGTATTTTATGTTACTTTTCCTTATAATGTTACCTTCCAATGACAAGTAAGTCAGTTTATGTACTGTTCTTGCCAACACACATTTTATTCACATTTGGCACTTGGCCAAACACCTACAGTATTCATTTTTGGAACATTTGGTTGCTGCATCTTTGTAAGCCTCTTCTGTTCCCCAATTATCCGCCTTTTTACTCTGCATCCCTCTTATCAAAGTCTACCTGGAGAAAAGCTCTAATGAAGTGAGTCTGAAAGTGCCTCCTCAGATCAGTAATTCCCTTTCTCATTCTCCCGCTCTTTCTCTGCTCTTTAAATCTCTTTCCCCCAGCGAGCTCTCTTCCACGCATTTTAATGTAGTTGTTAACAGCTTGCGGTGGAGCGGTTTGTGTGGTTTTGGTGTCGGTACACTCACAGACTGTTGGGTAGTGCCAAACTCTGTGAATGAAGGAGTGCAGAAACAGTCCAGTCCCTCTGGTGAGACTGCTCTCCCTTAACTAATCCGTCTCTCTCTGTCTCTGTTGCACATGCTCTCTCTCTCTCGTGAGCATTTGTCATTGGGAAGTTGCCTGTGTAGTGTTGAGAAAAGCTTGTGATTGGTTTGAGGGATTTTAGGCAATTTTAGAGTGGTGCAAAAAACAGTATCTACATCCTTTATCAAAATACTGTAAGAAATAATGTTGTCACGGTACCAAAATTTCAGTAGTCTGTACTAATACCAGTGAAATTTCACAGTACTCGATACCATTTTGGTACCAAAGCAAAACACAAAAACAGGTTACTGAACAACACTCTTTTATTAACAAAGTTAACAAAACATTAGCAGCAGAACTAAGAACAAAAATATACCATTGAGCAACACTTCAAGTTAAATATATTATTTTTGAATTATAACTAAACTGTACAATGTATGCTTAAAAGTATTTTTGAACACTTATATAAGATTTGCTTCAACTTTTGCAAGTTTTTACCAAGTACTAAAAAAAAAACCTAAATAAACAAGCATACAATAGAATGAATAAAAAACAATTTCCAAACTAATGTGCAAAGTGCTCTCATATTAATAAAGCTGCATATTGCCAATTTTATTCACGATAAGAAATGCAGTGACGTATATTATGATTTAAATAAGTCGCGAGCATTCGCGTTCTAATCTAGCTGCATTAAGCGTGCGCGCTCGAGGGACGAGCATCCACGAGGCAGAGTCTCTCTCAGCCGGGTGCAGTTTCAATCTCTCCCCCTTAGATCGGGACATTCGCACAACTCATAGAAGAGGCACCGATCACACAGAGAAATGCCAGTTTCTGAGTTTATAGTTATTAACATGATCTGCTTCTGTATTATTTGAACTTTAATAAAGCTATAAAGCATTAAATATAACTGCATTTAAGATGTAACGCCGGGGTGTTTCCTTTAAAGAGCTCCGCCTCCGCTTATTCCACAACGAGAGTGCCTCTGAATTGTTTTGTTTTTTTGTAATAATTCCCAAATACTTTTGGATCTACATACGATGAAACTGTGAAAGTTTAGAGTGCATCTGGACTGATCTGTGTAATTTTTCCTCTCCTCCGTCAGGCGTGAACTGCAGTGCTGCTCTCGCTCTTCATCATTACAGTTTAATGTGATTTCATGTTACGTTAAATGAGATCAAACGACTATTAGACAACGAAAAATATACTCAACAATTTTTTTTATTTTCGACGTTGTCGATAATGTCGACTAAACGTTTCAGTCCTATTGCAAATGATCATATGCTTTTAAACTCACCTGCTTTATTTGCTTGAATAAATCCCGGTGTCTGTCTTTCAGGTGCTTTATTAAGTTTGATGTGTTTCCTCCTTTCGTCAGAAAATTGTGAAAGCACCGTTTACAAATAGGTTTTTGCTGATCTATGATGTTTCCCTTTTCACCAGCCTCAAATCCAAAGAATTTCCAAACCTGACTTTTTCCACTTTTCTTTTCGACAAGTTCAGTTGAGCCTCCGCAACAGCAGCTACTTTGCTTGTCACAATCTTTTGCTTGTTGTGAGCATTTGCAAGTTCCCGACTCCGCATGGGAACCGGGTAGACCCGGTACCCGGTACCTTCAGAAATTCTGGTATCGTAAAAATGTTATTGTTTGAGTACCGACTTTGACAACACTAGTAGGAAATGCTTCTAGTAGACATGCCACTGTCTTATTATGTTATAATATTAAGCCTAACTAAACAACAAAATTAGCAAGGAAAACAGAAAGCCATTCACCAGCATCTTTAATTAATTCATTCATTTATTTTATTTTTAATAACCAACTGTTTACTTGAAAAATTACTTTAAAAGTTTGAAGCAATGTTTTCTTAATTGAAAGAGTATTTAAAGACTTCCAGCCATTGCTTTAATTTAATTGGTTAATATTTTTATTTGAACAATAGTTTACATATTTAAAAAAATAAATGGTATATTACTTTTATATTAATATTGAAATTTTGCAATAGTGTTAAAACTAGCGTTCAATAGCACATTGATTTTTGCCGTAGTATCGTAATTGAGTCGACTACTGAAATGTGGGTATAATGACAACTCTATTTTCAAGTTTTATGTGTGTTTTATCTCATGCTGTATGTTTTCACACTTTAGCACCTATGCTGAATACTGCTGTGTTTTATTGTCTGATCTCTCGCTGTCTTTCACTTTGTTTTTGTCTCACACTCTTTCTTTTTATCTCTGCAGGAGTCGGAAGATTCAGATCCGGAACATTCCTCCACATCTACAGTGGGAGGTAAGTAACAGGTAGAGAGAGCTGTTTGTGTGTGTGTGTGTGTGTGTGTGTGTGTGTGTGTGTGTGTGTGTGTGTGTGTGTGTGTGTGTTAGTGTGTTTTCACTAATGCATCCTCTGGGCTGCATTAGTGAATGCCCTGCCCATATATACACATATTCTTCCTCACATCCATGTGGATCTGTCCGGAGAGTATTCAGACTTGTTTGTCCCAGTTGTAAATTTTGATTTTGATCATCACGGCACTGACCCATTTGCATGCTTTCTCTGTTTATTTCCCCTCTCACCTACTTGCCCATGTGTTCTGCAGTGTGCACTCGGGTTATAAATCGCTGTATTACAAATTACAATTTGAAATTGACATGTATTTATTCTATATTCAGGGTCTGAATGAATGTTTTTTTTTTGTTTGTTTTTTCAGAAACTCCTTAATAAATATAAGTGAATCTTCATTTAGATAAACGTTTTGATCACCTAGGATGATTTGAAAAGTTTTAAAAGATGCACAATTAATTGAAATAAAATCGAAACCGCGATACGATCTTGTGCGATTATTAAATTGTAAAGGGCTGCAATTTAATTCAATAAATAAATAGTCTGCGCTCTTTGAAGTTTATTTTCGCTGCTCTGTCCAGTCTATATTAAAATAGCGCATTGTTACAGTGTTTTCAGAGCAGTTCTGTGCTCTACAACTCCCTCTCATGCTTAGAAGTGCTCAGAGTTTGGTTCCGTTTGCTTACTTACGCTAAACTGGCGCTTCCTGCGTGAATCGTTTTTTATTATTATCTGCGGTAGCAGCATCTCAGTCTCCGCAAGGCACAAGTATCATAATAATGTCGCATAATAGAAGATGGGGAATAATTCAAACATCTTTATTAGATGATTGCTGAGCAAACAGCATTAACAGAAACACCTGTAGAGTCCAGAAACTTGTTTTAAGTCAGAGAATAAAGAGTAACAAATATATTTATATAACATTTATATTTTGTGTATACTGAATTATTCAATCAATCAACATTATTTTTGACAGCAAAAACTAGGCAACAACTTTTACCAACAGGGAAATTGAATTAACAGGGAAATTGAGCAGAAAGCTTACATATAACCAGTTTTGACAGAGCTGCTGATAAAAGTTAAATGATCAGCATCGATTGATGAGAAAAAAATTGGAGATCGGTATCGGAAGTTAAAATCCTGATTGGCGCATACCTAATATTCAAGTTGACTGTTTTCAAAAACGAACGATGATGATTAGTGGGCTGAGACCCCATCACAAAATGGACAAAAACAGGTACACGGTGGATGGTAACATTTGGATATGAAGAAGACTTTTTCACTGTTTATATATTTATTTGTTTGTGGTTGAACTGAAAATAGGTCTCAGTTTGGTTCTTTTTAAGAGGGTACAAGTGTGAAAACCCCAGTAGCCTTTTTGCAGTTGAACATGTGGAAAACATCACCATCATAATCGCAGTTCAAAACGCAATCGCAATATTTTTCAAAATAATCGCAATATGACTTTTTGTCCAAATTGTGCAGCCCTAGTAGATTATAATAACTTGCCTCTAAATACTTTTTTCCAAAAATTAAGGTGTTGAAATTTAAAAATGTTCATTTTTAAATTAAATGTGAATGTAATTCCCCTACCCAGACATTTAACTTCTCCTATATTTATTAAAAGTTAATAAAAACAGTTAGAATTAGGACAATTCTTTTTTTTTTCCAGCAGGGGTATGAATATAAAATATGTTGCTGTTTGTGTGATTGTATTAATGTGTGTGTTTAACTTGTTTAACTACTCTTCTCACTGCAGGTTTTGGATGGCCTTTTAGCACAGTATGGGACTGTAGAAAATGTGGAACAAGGTAAGGGCCATATTCTGCATTGTCAGAACTTTTTAATAGTTTGTATTCTCTATTAATGAAACAATAAAGAGCCTATTCTGTTAGGAAAAGAGGATGCCATATAACACATATATGCATGTACCTATGCATTTGTATCTAAATTACCAACAGACTCTTGAATATAGAGACAATGTGTGCAAATTTATCCAAAGTTATCCAAAGTTTAATCACATCAACCCATGCTGCCGAAGGAGATGTCTCTGCTTTGATGTTCAGTAATGGTCTTACCCAAAGAGAGAGAGAGAGATGTAAGGAAACATACAGCCAGGGCTCTTGGGATAGAGTGTGAATGAAAGGAAGTCATAGACAGAGAGTACGTGTGAGACTGACACAGAGAGAGAGAGGGATGAACTCTCTGGTCTGGCTGGAATGAGCATTGTGGTGAAGCAGCAAGTGGGAGAGTGTGGCAGAACTCCAACTGTAATGTGTGTGTTTTCAGGGAGGTGCGGTGTGGTAATAGGGAGGTAAATGCAGGCGCCTGTGGTGTCTCTTTCTTTCTTTCTTTCTTTCTTTCTTTCTTTCTTTCTGTCTGTCTGTCTGTCTGTCTGTCTGTCTGTTTGTATGGCAGGGGAAGTGGGTGTGGCAGAGCCTCGCCAGGGTTCTTGACAGAATACTACACTATAAATGTGTGTATTTTGCAATGACCACTTGGAAACAGATCACCGAGATGGATGTTAATACCAGGTCTAAAGAGGGTCTAAGAAATGAATATGCTTACAGGCGCCACCCATTCACAACCCTGATGAATTGACAACAAATTGACACAGAAATTGTAATTAGGACATAAAATGCCTTTCAATCACTTCATGTCTAGTGATTTTAGGTGTGGAAAAAAAGGGCTTGTTTGGCAAATTTTTTTTTTTCACTTCCCAACAAAGCCAGGAAGTTGCAATGCTAGTTTAACAAATGGAAGAATAGAGGATGAACATTAGGTGTATAATTAATGCTTAATGCATTTTAGTGTTCTCGTGCTGTCACAGTGTTTTTTTTTTTTTTGGAAAGTGAAGTGTGCTGTCACCTCATAAACCAGCCAAACGATTAGTGTTTTGTCAAAATACTGTATGTACCACTAGCTTAATTGTGTAGTCAACACAATGACAATTTTAAGGTGCTGTAAGTGATTTTTATAGAATAGCACACAGAACATTTTCCTATTATCTGAAAGATTTATGTCCTGAGAAATAAAATCTGTGTCTATGACAGCCCTAGGCTCTGTTAACAGTGAAAAAGTATCATCAGCCAATAAGAAGATTTTTAGGGCCTATTTACACTTGGTTACACTTGGACACAGTGCAATGTCAATGTGTCTCCACCAAACAGATATAAATCTGATCTTCAATTCCCACGCTATATGCAAACACAGAGTTCACTTCTGTGATTATGTTAATGCTGTGCAAAAAAATGTATTTGATTTATTATTTGATTCCAAGTGACTTTGAACAGTGCACATGTGTCTCTGTTTGTGTGCATTCACAATTTCCCCCCCCTGGGGGCTTCTCGTAGGTAAAGTTTACATATGCGTCTTGAACATCCAGATGCATTTACTGTACACTTGTCAGAGTTATGAATGGAATGCTTCTCAAAGCACCTCTTGAAGTGGTTTGAGCGATCAGATTGCAATCCATCTCATATGTGTTTGGGAGGGAATTTATACCTGGTCTTTTCATGATCGGATATCTATCCGATCAGTGAAAACACATGAAGTGTCCAAGTGTAAATAGGCTCTTAGGTTCTCTCTGCCTGTCATTTGAGCATTTGGGTTTGCTATTTTTGGAGGACAGGATTTTGGAGAGAGTGAGGCAGTTTAATTCATTGGCTAAGTTAAGCAGAAGTTAATTATGACCAATACCAACTTACTTACGCCATGTTTCTTTAATTAGCATGCCCCCAACTCAAAATGTCAGGGCTTCAAAAAATATAGTGTCCCGCTGGTAAATAGGATATTGAATTTGGCTACAGTCCTGCTGCTGAACTCATTTTGTGTGTATCAAATTTGACCAACTTGGCTGAAGTTGGTATTGTTGTTGAGGTGAAATGTCCACGTGTGGCACCAAAAATCTTGAAGTATTTTTAGCTGTGCATGATGTGTTCCTATCAACAGGAATGCATATTTTATTAACCATACCCTGAACCCAAACCCTAAACCTAACAATCTCTGGATTAAAATTTTTCTACTAGAGCAAAAATGCAATCACCTAATCATACTCACTATTGCCTATATGAACACAATTACTTCCTGGTTTCCATGGGACCAGAACTACGCAACACACATTCAGTAGCGCTAGATTTAAACGTGTTCACATTTAAATTAATGCAAAAATGTCTAATGGGGGATGGTGTATACCAATAACTCAGCAGAATGATGCAGATTTTAGGGAAGATGAATTTTCAGAAGTAGCATGTCGAGTTTCTTTGTGATCATGTTGGGCATTCATTTGCTCTATAACGACATTCCGACATGACGTAAAGGCAGCAATATTTTTTTGTCTGTCTTTCTCTGTTGTTCTTTCTTATGGACCGTATTGCATGATCTGTCCTCACAGGCAATACTCATTGTTTCTGAGATTAATCACATGAGCTGCCCTTTAGTGGTCTGTGTGGTTCTTTTCATGTGTGAAGCATTGGATTTTTGCCCAGTTTGTCCCACTCAACTTCCTCCAGACATACTGTCTAATTGTCATAGATCTACCGGACACTCCCAGAACTAATACTCTACAATCTGAGTACTGATCATCTGCACCTGTCCCTCGTAACTGCATCAATCAGCTCCGTGACATAAAAGCCCAATCCTCCTTTCACTCTTCGTCTGGTCTCGACTAAGAATACAGACTTACTTACCTGCTACTGCTGGTTACTCCCTGAAGACATTCCCTCGCTCTCTTATCCTGGTTCCTGCTCCATCGCTCCCTTGACGATTCCCCAAGTTCTTCTCTGCCTTTGTTTATTTTGTTTTGCTCTCAATAAACACAACCTCCGGGTTCTACGGTATCTACGAGTCTGGGTGTCTGTAACATTAATCAATAAAGATGCTTTTATCTTTAGAATGCTGTACACATACACACACATGTAATTATTGAAATGGTCTAAAACAGCGGTCACCGAGTCCAGACCACGCTTGGTCCCATACGGATCATGAGACATCATGACGACGATTGCCCCCTCCCACCATTCATACATTTTAAGTGCAGTATTGTGACAAAACAACAGAGCTGATTTTTCAGTGCTGCATCCTCAGATTTTTTTTTCTCTAGCACCGAACATGCTCCATTTATGCACTTTCCTGCTCTGTGCACGTTGCCTCTCTCCCCCCATATTAATGTGAGTAGACATGACATATGTTGCCGTTGCATATGTATTGATGCAGAAGCGGTTGCAGTATTTTAGCGACAGCAGGCTGTGAGCAGTGAGCAGCCATATACAGTGCATTCAGAAAGAATTCAGACCCCTTCATTTTTTAATTTTTCATTTTGTTATGTTGCAATCATATGCTAAACTTTGCAAATGTATTCAAAAGAAAAAACAGAAATATGACATTGGCATAAGTATTTAGACCCATTGCTATGCCACTTGAAATTTAGCTCAGATGCATCCCATATCTCTGGATCATTTTTTAGATGTTTCTACTCTACACATTCAATTTATTGGGCATGATTTGGAAAGGCACACACCTTTCTATATAAGGTCTCACAGCTGAAAATGCATTTCAGAGCAAAAACCAAGCCATGAGATCAAAGGAACTGCCTGCAGAGCTCAGAGACAGGATTTTGTCAAGACACAGATCTGGGGAAAGCTACAAAATTATTTTGGCTGCATTGAAGGTTCCCGAGATAACAGTGGCCCCCATAATTCTTAAATGGAAAGAACCCAATGGTCACTCTTGTTGAGCTCCAGAGATCATGTGTGTAGATCGGAGAAATTGAAACTTACTTGTGTTTCTTTAATTAGCATGCCCCCAACTAAAAAAAGTCAGGGTTTAAAAATATTCTGTTTCTCGCTGGTAAATATGATATTGAATTCGGCTACAGTCTTGAGTAAAGGCAGCAATATTTTTCTGTCTGTCTTTCTCTGTTGTTCTTTCTTATGGACCGTATTGCATGATCTGTCCTCACAGGCAATACTCATTGTTTCTGAGATTAATCGCATGTGCTGCCTATTAGTGGCCTGTGTGGTTCTCTTCATGTGTGAAAAAATTGATTTTTGCCCAGTTTGTCCCACTCAACTTCCTCCAGACATACTGTCTAATCAATAAAGATGCTTTTATCTTTAGGATGCTGTACACATACACACATGCATATTGTCTCAGTAGTGGCTTCCGTCTGTAATTATTGAAATGGTCTGAAACAGCGGTCAATGTGTCCAGACCCTGCTTGGTTCCATACAGATCATGAGACATCATGACGACGATTGCCCCTCTCACCATTTCTACATTTTAAGTGCAGCACTGTGACAAAACAACAGAGCTGATTTTTCAGCGCTGCATCCTCAGATATTTTCTCTAACACAGAACATTCACAATTTATGCACTTTCCTGCTCTGTGCACGTTGCCTCTCTCCCCCCATATTAATGTGAGTAGACTGAGGCATTGCATATGTATTGTTGCAGAAGCAGTTGCAGTATTTTAATGACAGTAGGCTGCCGCGTACAAATACAGTGAGCAGCAATGTGCAGTGAATTCAGAAATATTCAGACCCCTTAATTTTTTCACATTTTGTTATGTTGCAATCTTATGCTAAAATGCTTTAAAGTGTATATATATAAAAAAAAAATCTCATCAATCTACACTCCATACCCCATAATGACGAAGCAAAACCCAGATTTTTGATAACTTTGCAAATGTATTCAAAAGAAAAAACAGAAATATGACACTGGCATAAATATTTAGACCCTTTGCTATGCCACTTGAAATTTAGCTCAGATGCATCCCATTTCTCTGGATCATTTTTGAGATGTTTCTACACTACACATTCAATTTATTGGGCATGATTTGGAAAGGCCTATAATGTCTCGCAGCTGAAAATGCATATCAGAGCAAAAACCAAGCCATGAGGTCAAAGGAACTGCCTGCAGAGCTCAGAGACAGGATTTTGTCAAGGCACAGATCTGGGGAAGGCTACAAAATGTTTTTGGCTGCATTGAAGGTTCCCAAGATAACAGTGGCCTCCATCATTCTTAAATGGAAAGAACCCAATGGTCACTCTTGTTGAGCTCCAATCAGAAGAACATCCATCACTGCAGCACTCCATCAATCTGAGCTTTATGGCAGAGTGGCCAGACGGAAGCCTCTTCTCAGAGCAAGACACAAAAAAAAGCACCTAAATGACCCTCAGACTGTGAGAAACAAGATTCTCTGTTCTGATGAAACAAAGATGGAACCTCCCTATCCAACCTGACAGAGCTTGAGAGGATCTGCAGAGAAGAATGGCAGAAAAACCTAAAATTTGGTGTGCAAAGCTTGTCGCATCATACCCAAAAAGACTTGAAATATTGAATTATTCAGACCCTTAAACCAGAGTTAAGGGTCTGAAACGTATGTCAATAAGATATTTTAGTTTGCAAATTTATTAAAAAGAAACAGTTATCAAAAATCTGTTTTTTATTTGTCATTATGGGGTTTGGAGTGTAGATTGATGTGAACAATTTATTTTAATTTATTTTAAAAATTAATTTCAACCATTTTGGCATAAGGCTGCAACATAACAAAATGTTAAAAAAACGAAGGGGTCTGAATAATTCCTTAATGCACTGTAGATTGCTACCAGCATCAATCACTAACACACTGCAGTAAATGAGGTTGAAGCAAAGTGAATCTATCTTCATGTGTCTGAAATGACTAGGTTTGTGATATGACAAATTCACATGTTCCAGTGTGGCTGTAGACTGTAAAATGTTTAGTTTTATTCTAAATTTAGCTTTATTAATCTGCATCTTACACACCTTTTATAAAAAAAATGATTTTTGTAGTGAGAATCACACTGGCACCAATTGAAATGAACTGGGCCTTACACAAGACACCAAAGTATGCGATGATTTTTTATCATGTCATTTTAAAGTGTGTATGTGTGTTTGTGTTTTATTAATATCAGATGGCCTCATCCTCCATCCTCGGGGTACCAGCTAAGGAGTTTCACTTAAACAGTAAAATAATTATCCGAATGCACCATTCAATAAATCAGAAATATGTAAATTGGAGGGAGCTGGTCATCTGATGATTCTGAAGGTTTTATGAGATTCTGCCTAACCCTTTAGAGCCCTTTTGTTTCATCAACACAAGGAACACACAGTTGTAACAAAATTAGTTTTATTTACAAAAAGATAAACAAGAGTATCTAACAAAACCTACAAAATGGTACTAATATGCTAAAAGATAAAATAAATGAATAGGTAAATAAAAGTGCATAGGATGGAAATATGCAAGTGGTTGAATTGGATGTAGCAATAGCAAACTATGACTATTATCTTATGAAAGATAAATGGCTGTTTCTCTGTTAATTAATAAGGTGAAAACCTTATTCCTAATTAAACCAATAAAGCAAAGTTTATTTGCAAGACATTGGATATACAGGTTATGCAATCTAAAAACATTTGAAAATCATAAACTGGTCTCTGGAAAGAGGTTTAGTAGTGATATTTACTGTACATTCTCCTTGATCGATTGATGAGTTTGATGATAGCAACATCTTCCACTGGGGCTCAGGACCACGTTACAGTGGGGAAGGAGCTGGATTCTGTTTCAACAGCCTTGGACTAGGGCTGGGCGATAAAACAATATCGATATATATCACGATAAAGAAAATCCAAGATAAGCTTTTGAGGAATTTTCGATATTTACCGCGTGTCACTAAAACACAGTTCGGCTTTCTCAGGCTGCGTTTCCACCGGGCCGGACGAAATCCGCTCAAAGGCGCTCACAGCGCTAGGAGAGAGCTTGCTCCACACCGCTGCCAATCCTACGATCCACCTTGCGAGCATGATGCTCGGCTTTCATAGGAATTAATTGAAAACGCTCTCAGCTTCGCTCACAACGCGCCAGTGGTAACGTAGTGTCAGACTGGATGAACTTGCTAATGCTAGCTGCCTTGCTAACGATTAGGCTACGTCGGACACCGGATTGATTCCATCCGCACCGCAAGACTTCATGACAACGGTTGCGCCCTCATCGTCTCTAGTGAAGAGCGCGACAGAACAAGAGTGATGTGGACAACAGCTCTGATCTTTCTGCGCTGTAATCTTGAATATTGTTCTCTAACAACATGCATAATTTCTGCCCTGTCCCACTCCGCACGCGTTGCCTCTTTTCCCCGCATGTGTGTAGACACGAAGCGCCACATGAGTTAAAGTGGTTTCAAAGCACCTTTTAGACCATGACGTTTTTCCATTCTAAATGTATATTTATTTATCAGCATTTTACGAGCCTTTAATAATAAACAAATCGATTTCTGTTCTAATTTTGTTGAAAATTAATTAGATGTCTGGAATGGATAAGGAAAGACTAAAATTACAAGATGGTAGACCAGTCTCTCACTTTAATGAAAATATACTAAACGTTTTCTAAATTTTCTCTCGGGACACCCCTGAACCCACATTCAGCATCATTCCACAGTCACAAGGGCTTCTATGCCCCATACTTGGGTATCTGAATCTAAAGAAATATAAAAAATATTTCACTTTAATATAAAAATATTCCAACAAATACTGGGACTGCTGTCACTATGCTAGGGGGTTCTTGCAATCTGGAACATGCAGATATACAGCCCTTAGATCATGCATTATACCACCATTGTTCAGTTTGTGTGAAATATTGTGCTAATTGAACAACTGCAATTTACATAAACAGTTCTGTGAACAAACATGGAGTGGATGCTTTGTAGTTGGTGTCCATGTTAGGAGTAAAAGTTTGTGTGTAAAGATTTGTCTTTGTGGTTTCTTTGTTTCAGCTTTTTCCACATGGTATGTTAATGCTGCTTCGAGAGGTCTTGAAGAATTTTATAGACCTTCTCACCTCTAGCCTTAGGATGGGGGGTTGTGAGGTTGCTAAGAAACCTCTCATTGACCAGTAAAAAGGCATTTCCAACGTGTTGGAAGATCATTCCTGCCTTGTGAGGAGTGTCTGGCAGTTTTCCAAGCAGCTTATCTGATGGCTGTGCTTGACAATTGTTTCTGCTGGTCCTGCCACGATCCAATCAAAATGGAGCAACTTTTCTTTGCCTTGAAAGTTAGAGAGGGGCTCTGCCATAAACTGGCTCAAGTCATCTGGTCTGATGGTTCACCACATTTCCGTTCTAATTTTGTGAAAGAAAAATAAACAATCAGAGATATCATCATCACCATGGATGGTGAGGAAATACAACCAAAACTTCAGAAATTACCAGTTAGTAGCCTAGAGGAGTTCTCTACTTATGATGAGATCAAATGTTGCCATTATTTGGTAGTCAGCCCATTTACAGTATACTGAACTTTAGCAAGCAATCAATATTTTTTAAGCTGCACTGTGATGTACGTTGTTTGTTTATCGTTCTCACTTTATGAAAAATATAAAAATGGTACATTCAGAGATTTTCAAAATGATCTCTTTCCTTAGTCACAAGGCCTCCCATGGACATAGGTTTCTGAATGTAAAAAATAAAATGTTAAAAATATTCTGAATGTAACAATATTCAAACACAAATACTGCCGTCATTCACCTTATCTTATAATAATCATATCCAAAAGCATTTGATTGATAAACTCTTAAGTATTTGAATATTTTGCTAGAAGATCCATCAGACTCCACTACTTTGGCTATCTCTGAGCCCCCAATGCCCTCATTCTTTCCCCTATTTTTTCTACCGCTTTCTCCCCAATTTGGAATTCCCAATGTGCTCTAAGTCCTCGTTGTGACATAGTGACTATCCTCAAATCCTCTGTGTCTGAGACCATCAATCCATGCATCTTATTACATGACTTGTTGAGCGTTACATCGGAGACATAGCATGTGTGGTGGCTTTGTGCTACTCTCCTTGGCGTCCACGCACAACTCACCATGTGCCCCACTGAGAGCGAGAATCACATTATAGTGACCATGAGGAGGTTACCCCATGTGACTCTACCCTCCCTAGCAACTGGGCCATTTGGTTGCTTAGGAGACCTGGCTGGAGTCACTCAGCACACCCTGGATTTGAACTCTTGACTCCAGGAGTGGTAGTCAGTCGCTTAGCTATCCAGGCCCCATGAAGAGACTATTTTTAATGTTTTGGATTAATGTTTTAAGTACTATTGCTTCCCACTTGGAAATAGTAATGTTATTGTTGTCCAGACCTGTTCTGGGAAGGAAACATTTTGAGACCAGACCTCTTGGAACTTTAATTGAATGCCCCTGGTCTAAATGAAATTCTTCTAATGTAGTGATATCTTCATTTAGTTCCTACAGGGTTCACACAGTCCTGAAATAGTAATTAAAATGAATAAAATCATGGAAATAAACATTTGAATATACAGAGAATTTACAGAGAATTCAGAACTGGAATAATTTAATTGCTTACAATTTCCATCCCTACGAGTAAATAGGCACTAAATTATTTATTATCAGATCCTTCAGAATCAAAAAATTACATTACATTTTATATATATATATATATATATATATATATATATATATATAGCCCTGGTCACACACTAGACTTTTAGCATGCAAAATTATTTCAGACATCACAAAGGACCATAATATGATGTCAAGCGTGAGGCCTCCACTCACTAATAAGCAGAAATATTATATTTAGAATGTCAAAATTTCTTCACATGAAAAAGAGTGAAGGAGCGTGAAGTGTAGTGGATCTACCCCTTTATCTGTTCATCACAAATAACTAACAAGGACATGAATGAGTTTTCAAAAATCATTGACCAAAAAATGTGGGAATACTATTCCCAACATTTCATTCTCTGTGGAGAATGTAAAATAGCTTGACCTTTACCAGGGACGGAGCTGTGTTGTACACCAGTGCTATAGTTAGCTGTAGAAACGTGTATAGCTACGTCAACTCTTGAAGTGGAAAGTCCTTGCCCTCATTGTGTCTGTCTTTAGATGATACACAGGGCTTTGATCTATGGACAGCAGGACTGTTTTGTGCTTTTTCTTGTGAAGTACACATCTGGCCAGGGCACAGTAATGGCCATTTTATATGCAGACACACAATTGGCTCTTCACAATACCAGTGGAAAACTGTGTTTGTTTGCCTGCATGTATCTAACACAAAAGCACGCGTTTCACACGTTTATGAAAATGACCAAGCTCTTTCTAAACATGCACTTATGCTCTCTCTCTCTCTCTCTCTCTTTGCAGTTAACACTGATACAGAAACAGCAGTGGTGAATGTTTCATACTCAACAAAAGAGGAGGCTAAAATGTAAGCATTTTCGCTTGCCTATTGAAAACACTATGTATTTTTCTTATCAAAGTTGGACTGGGTGATATCACTAAAACAATTGTTTCTCGATATTTTCAGCCTTTTTATAATATCAGATATAAATTTATGCATTTCCTCTGAAATGACTTAGGATGTTTGTTTTTTTTAAGTCAGTGGGATCCTTGATTTCAACCAAACTACCATTGTTACCATTTAGATTGAAATTGTTCAATGCAAAACATAAATACAATGAAAATCTAGTTAAAAATAGTGATGTTTCCAGACATATTATTGACTAAAGGAACGGAAGGCATTTATAGGCACATATTAGACCAATACATCGTAATAAACTATATATTTTACGCGATACATATTTAGCAATATTTACCTACATGTATTTTTTTACTAGATTATTTAAAACATAATTTCACTTCTATGAGCATTTTTGAGTGATGACAAATAAATTGAATCTCACAGTTATGAATTGAATTGTTGAAATGTAGTTTCAACTGATTCACAGAAGTGAATTGAACTTACCAACTTTAACAACTTTTTTGCTATTGAATTTTGAATGAAAGATGCTACTTTATTTGAACATCTCTGTCAGCAAAATCATTGCAAATATATAATCATCTAGATGAATGAAAAGCACAGAAATTCGCCATTGGAAATAAATCTCACCACCTTCACATTGGCATTGCTATTTCTGATGATAATTGTCCCCCTCCCTCCATGTCTTCAGAGCTGTAGAGAAGTTAACTGGACAGAAGTGTGAGGATTACTCCTTTAAAGTGTCTTATATTTTGGATATGGATGCTGCTTCACCTCTGCCTGCAACTCAGAATCGTTTGGGTGGAAGGTCATCACGGGATCAGGACTCCCAACCCGGGACCTCAGGAGGCTCTCTGGGGCCCCGACAGAAACCGCCAGACTTCCCCCTACGCATACTGGTGCCCACGCAGTTTGTGGGAGCCATCATTGGCAAGGAGGGGCTCACAATCAAAAACATCACCAAACAGACACAGTCTAAGTGAGTGAGAGTGTATTGATGAGACAAGCACATTTCAAATATACACCGATCAGCCGCAACTTTAAAACTACCTGTCTAATATTGTGTAGGTCCCCCAACTCGCATGTCAGAATAGCATTCTGAGATTGTATTGTTCTCAACACAATTGTACAGAGCGGTTATCTGAGTTACCGTAGACTTTGTCTGTTCAAACCAGTCTGGCCATTCTCTGTTAACCTCTCTCATCAACAAGACATTTCCGTCTACAGAAAATCCCAGGAGATCCGCAGTACAGAAATACTAAAACCAACCCATCTGGTACCAACAATCATGCCATTTTCCAAATAACTGAGATAAAATATTTTCCCCATTCTGATGGTTGATGTGAAAATTAACTGAAGCTCCTGACCCATATCTGCATGATTTTATGCACTGCATGATTTTATGTACTGCACTGCTGTCACACGATTGGATGATGAGATAATTGCATGGATGATTGTTGTTGCAGACAGGCTGGTTTGAGTATTTCTGTAACTGCTGATCTCCTGGGATTTTCATGCACAACAGTCTCTAGAATTTACTCAGAATGAACATCCAGAAAAAACATCCAGTGAGCGGCAGTTCTGCGGATGGAAACGCCTGGTTGATGAGAGAGGTCAGCGAAGAATAGCCAAAGTCTATGGTAACTCAGATAACCACTCTGTAAAACTGTGGCGAGAAGAATAGTATCTCAGAATGCTATTGTGAGATGCGGGTAGGCGCTGTTTTGGTGGCACGAGGGGAACTTGCACAATATTAGGCAGGTGGTTTTAATGTTGTGGCTGATTGGTCTATGTGATTGATGATTTCATGATGAAGGTTAATTATTTGTCCTCGCATCCCTTTTAATTAATATTTAAATGGTAAATAGTCTGCACTTATATTGCGCCTTTTAACCTTAGTGGTATTCAAAGCGCTTAACACTGTGTCTCATTCACCTGGTTCTACCACCTGAGCCACAGCCGCCACAACGTTACATTTATAAATGCTTTTGCTCTAGTGATCGACCAATTGGGGTGTTATTAACAACTGGAAGCATTACAGTAAAAAGGTCAAATGTAATAAACACACAAGGGGCATTCTGAATATTGAAGCGCTATTATAAACAATATTTACTCAAAAAATATTTGAAAACAGAAAATGTTCATTATGCATTGTAAAGGTCATCAGGAGATTTTGGACATTGACAAGTAGCTAAATATCTACTGATATACGCTCTGTGCACATTTAACTTAAAAGCCTCCTGAAGGACAATGAGCGGTTTTGATTGATCTCTTTTGAATAGTCGTGTTCCTTTCCTGATAGGGTGGACATCCATCGTAAGGAGAATGCAGGAGCGGCAGAGAAGCCCATCTCCATCCACTCCACTCCCGAGGGCTGCTCGGCCACATGCCGCATGATCATGGATATAATGGAGAAAGAGGCCAATGACACGAAGGTGTAAGTCTGAATCTTCCACCTGAAGTTAAGTGTGAAGTTACTGTTTATCTCATGGAGCTCTTTATGCATGGGTCTGGAGTTGCCAACTTGTGGGATTTTGGTCTTTCATCTGCAGAACAGAGGATGTTCCTTTGAAGATCCTGGCCTACAACAGTCTGGTCGGAAGACTGATAGGGAAGGAGGGCAGAAACCTGAAGAAGATTGAAGAGGAGACAGAGACCAAGATTACCATCTCTTCGTAAGTGTCCATTTGAGTTTGATGGCTTCCAGCAGCTGAAAAATAGGGGTGTACCGTAGGGCTGCAACTAAGAACTATTTTGATAATTGACTAATCTAACTATTATTATAAGGATTATTTGAATATTCGGGCGATTATTGCATAGATTAATCATTAGCTCTTAACCGACTATTCAGCTTGTGCCTTGACCTAAAAGGTTGTATTAAATGTGCTTACTAACAATAAAAGAGGACAAAATCATCTTTTAAAAATATCTCTAATGACATACATTGAATTAAAGAAAGAATTTTTTTTTTTTTGTTAAGTTTAATTCAGTAAAAAATTCCCTGCAAAGAATCCTATTATTATCAGGAGTTTTTATCTTGCTTTTCATTTAAAATGGTCAAAAAAGGATTAAAAAATATACATATATAAGATAAACAAAATATAAGATATTTAGACTTGCTTTCAGAGAATGTATTTTGTACATAAGTTTATGCTTCTTCCTGTACAGTAAAGACAAAATATACTTATATTCAAGATATATTCTCTGAAAGCAAGTCTAAATATCTTAAATGTTGCTTTTCAGGTAATTGTATCTTGTTTTAAGGATTTTTAGAAAAATATTTAAGAATTTTAAATTATAAGGGGCCTGGGTAGCTAAGAAAGTAAAGACACTGACTACCACCTCTGGAGTCGTGAGTTCGAATCCATGGCGTGCTGAGTGACTCCTACCAGGTCTCCAAAGCAACCAAATTGGCCTGGTTGCTAGGGAGGTAGAGTCATGTGGGGTAACCTCCTCGTGGTTACCATAATGTGGTTCGATCTTGGTGGGCCGTGTGGTGAGTTGTGTGCGGATGCCGTGGAAAATAGCGTGAAGCCTCCACACGTGATATATCTCCGCGGTAACATGCTCACCAAGCCAGGTGATAAGATGCGTGGATTGACGGTCTCGGATGCGGAGGCAACTGAGATTTGTCCTCCACCACCCGGATTGAGGCAAGTCACAACGCCTCCACGAGGACTTAGAGCGCAATGGGAATTGGGCATTCCAAATTGGGGAGAAAAAGGGAAGAAAAAAAGAAGTTAAAATTAAATTCAACATTCCAAGATAACAATTTTTTCTTCTAGAGTACTGCTCCTAAATTAAATGTACATTGTTTTAAAGGAGTTTTTTTATGTTGGAAAACAAGCCAAAACAACAACAAATAAGAAACATTTGCCGTGTATAATGAGCTAAGACTACACTCTCATCTTTTTTGTTCATTTCGATCCATCTTTAACTGCGTATTTCTTCATGATAACATACACACCGCAACACATACAGTATGTATTATGATTCACTACGTCACAAGCATCACGTAATAATCTAGCAGGGACGAGCGTCCCCGCGCAAGAGTATACATCAGCCAGGGTGCAGTTTCAATCTCTCCCCCTTAGATCGGGTCACTTCACGTGATTTTTTTATTTTTGAATAATTCCCTCATACTTTGAGATTGACATCAGCTTAAGTTGCTTGGAGTGCGTCAGGACAGTGAGCTGTTTTCTTCCTCTTCTCTATCATGCACTTGAGCTGAAGTGCTCCTCTCGTGTGCAATAATTTGAGTTTCATATGATCTCATGTTATGTTAAATGAGCTAAAAAATATTTAACATTAGGGAAAAAAACGACAGTTTTTATTGTTTGACAGTGTCTACTAATCGTTTATGCCCTAGTGCACTGATTTGGAAATTTGGACTGATACCGATAGCTGATAATTATTTAGACATTTTGGCCAGTATTATAAATCTATGCTTTTTTTATCTGTTGTTTTAAATAAAAATGGCAGTCACACTAAAGCTCATATCTAGAATTATTAATGCTTCCCTCAAGTGAAATGACCCTTCTGAAACAAACAGCTTGGTCAGAATGAATGACCAATAAGACAAGCTATGATGTTATATTATGATGTTTTGATGCCTGCCCTTTTGCAAAAGCCAGCTTAAACCAACTTTTGGTTGTTTGCTGGTTTTAGCTGATTTAAACTGGCTTTTTGATCATGCCAGGCATCATAATGTACAATAGAAAATTTGGATAACCGTTAAGTACTTTTGAAACCTGTCATAAAATAAAAGAGTACACTATTAAAATAAAATAAGCCCTGCTATTTTATGCTTTCAATAACGGCCAGTTCAGACCAATGCATTTATTAAAAAAATATTTTTTTTAATTAATATTGTCAATTTCTTTTTGGTAACTGATGTATTGTGCATCCCTCCTAAAAACAATACTGTCCTCCTCCAATTTTCCTTGCAGGCATACATGACTTCAAGTTCAGGAAAATTGGTTCAACCTGCAAAGTTGTTTTGATAGGAAATACTGTGCATTGTAATGAAGCTATTGATCATAACATCACCTCATAATAACGTGACTGTCCACAGTGCTTCAGTGGTCAGTGTTTCCTTTAGTTTCAGTTAGCACTAGGGTACAGGTGGTCTTTTGTATTTCCCAGAAATAAAGTGTGTGCAGACTCACATTTAGCTTTGGATGTGAGTCACCCAATTAAGCCCTAAGTTGCTTATAACATCTAAAACAACTTCATTCATCAGTGCTCATCAATATCAACTCAAATGACTTGTACCAGGTGGGCAAGTGTGTTATCTCTTTTTATGACATAATTTACTGTAGATTGTTTTTACTGAAGAATAACGTTCCTTCTTTCTTTTTCTCTCTCTCTCTTTCCCCCCCTCCCCATCCCACAGTTTACAGGACTTGACTTTTTATAACCAAGAGAGAACCATTATCGTGAAGGGTAGTATTGAAGCCTGTTGTAGGGCTGAAGCAGATATCATGAGAAAACTGAGGGAAGCCTATGAGAATGACATTGCTGCTATTAACGTAAGTGTTTGTGGTTTCTGAGAACTGTTGAATCATATCATGACAAGAAATGTGATTTCCACCCAATTCAAACCCCTGCCTTTGATGTTGAAATCAATAGAGGAGACCAGAGCTGGTTGTCAAACTCTTTTCTCCTGTGAATATTTCTCAGGGTAGGTTTATTTCTGAAAGTCAATTTCTGATAACTTAAAGATGTGCCTACAAAAAAAGCTATTTTATAAAGAACATTTCCACCGTATTGCCGAGGTAAGAAGATACAGTTCATTGAACAAACACTACTCCAGCAACAGGGCATTTTGTCACACTTTATTGAGTAACTTGTCACAATGAAACATGCTGTAAAACAGCCTGTAATGAGCTTTTTTGCTAAATTAGCTAAAAGCTAAACAGTAAAACAATAATGAAACACAAAACAATAAATGAAACAGCAAACAATTAAAAGCAATAAATATTGTTATTATTTAAATTGTATACATTTATAACATTGAAAACACCTTGTTGACATTTATTAATAAATACCCATGCCCCAAGAACAATCATTCCGTTAAAAACTGTCTTCATTATATAGTTGACACTTGTAATTTTATAGTTGCTATAAATGTGGTTTATGAGGACATTTCTAGTGTCCCCATAATCAAATCGCTTAAAAAAAAAACATACGAAACAATGTTTTATTGAAAATGTGAAAATACAGAACATTTTTTGTGAGGGTTAGGTTTTGGGGAGTGTCGATTTCTCAGGGCCAGCAAAGTCTTCTTGGCCTAGCATGTCTAATAAATAAATAAATAAATATTTTTTCATCCTTTTATTCTCATTCACCTTTTTGCCTATTTATTTTCAATCGCTTTCCACTACTAATTCATCTACAAACAAATAGCAAAAAAACAAAAAGTTTATCCAATCAGACTTTATTTCTTGACGCTAACAAGCGAAGCGTGACGCCTGTTTCACAAATCGCATTCCCAAAACCTAGCTTGTTACCCAAAGCAGCTCATGAGTTTGAGCTCCACCCCATGATGCCCTCAGAATTTCTATAGAATCCCCCAACAGTGCAAGTGAATAGGCATCTAAAGTCAGATTCATCAGCCAATCAGATTTATTTGTTCTTGGTGGGTGTGGTCTTTAGGATATGTCCAGGTCAAGGCTTTCTGCTGGCCTTGAGTGAAGAAATCAAGCTTTAAGTGATGTACATAATTTGAAAGCGAATAGCACAAGATCTATAGCTAACGAGTCAACTGTCATCACTGCCGCTGTCGCCACTGAGAAAGATATCCTTATGGATTTAAAAACCAGAAATATAAACAGGAAATGAGGGCTCATTTTCACTTCAAGCTAATTGGTAAGTGCTTTTTGCATTGTTATAGCAACACCCAGAGTTTTCTAAGTGTATATTAGGCTGGCCTGAGCATTCAGTGTCGGTTCAAATTTTGAGAAGTAACCGTGTATCCTTACATAACTACAATGCAAATATTATTAGATAGCTTTTTCCTAGTATTAGGCCTCCTTGGTTTTGGCATTCGTGCATGGACATGTTTATAGAATGTAAATTGGTATAAGTTGGCTGCGATGTAATTTGTAATGTTTAACGTTGTAAAAGAAAAGAAAGTACTGGACTTGTGATTAAACACTATCTGTATGTTTTATTAACTGCATCACACTGCACACAGCCAACACTCAGTTGTTCAACAATATATGTATTTGGCAGGTAGAATTCACATTAACATGACACAGTGTCCCCTATATGCTTGGAATAGTATTGCAACCTAGGAATGATATCACAGAACACAACATAATGTATGATGTCCATAGGCATAGGGTGTCTTATTAATTGTGAAACTATGTTTCTTATGGCATGAATCACAGTGAAGGCCTAGACTTCAAATATATGGGCCTCCAGGGGTTTAGGGGTAGGGTTAGGGCATAGAATCTGTAGTTCGTACAGTATAAAAATCATTATGTCTAGATCTTCTAAGGATGACCGCACTAATGTGTGTGTGTGTGTGCGTGTGTGTGTGTGCGTGTTCGCATGTGCATGTGTGTGTGTGAATTTTAGCTAAAACTATAAAATATAAATAATCTGAAAAGCCTTTTAGGTGGTTCGTCTGTTTGTTGGTTTATGGGAAACAGCCCTGAGTCAGCCCGTCCCCTGCTGTGCATACTGAGAACACACTGTCATCCTGTCAACAGTCATTCACACAGATTTGCATGCACATGTACTTCATTCAACCTGTTTATACTCATGACATCTAAGGCTATGACATCATCATCCTGTGCCTGGGGAAGGTGAAGCTATAGACTGAGCGCAAAAACGGTAACAATAGCATCATCAGTCTCATTTACACCGTCACATTCTAAATCTCTTTATCATGTTCTATGAGTCATTTATCTTGAGGACAAGGCATCTATCAAGTAGAGATCAAATTTATGCAGTTTCATTCATACTCGCGCATTAGTCAGTCCTCAGTCAGGCGTACAGTAAATTATTCATGCTGGGATCAAGTGTTTTTGCGACAGTTTCATGTGTAAGTCTTCGATAGTAGATCCCTGTATCCTTCATTCCTGTCTCAGTGAAAGAGAAGCTTGCCAGTTTTTATCTTTTAATGAAAAATCAGGTGTTTTAGGTCTGACTTTCTCTATCAAGACTGAACATCATTTAAACTTCTTATCTAAAACTACTTGCAAGATAAATGATGTACCGGGTCGATGGAGCCACCTAGCGAGACAGTAGATATCTTGCAAGATGTTACTTTAATTCTTGAAAATGCAGAACAGGAACAGTCCTTTTAGCAAGAGTGTCAAGCGACAGTGTTTGCTTTTAAGTTTTATCAATATCCACATGGTTAAAGAGAACATGAAATCAAAATGTGACTTTTGTGACTTTTAGTTCATATCTATTAGCTTTGAAGTCATACACATACATACACTTTTAATTCACAATTTAAAAATGCTAGTCTCTCCTGGGAAAACGGACTAAAAATATTGATGACTCATTTTTCACTACACAGATTTGTTCAATCAAATGCTTTCTATAATGAGAATGTCCCACCCCCTAATAACATCTGCAAGTAGCAAATCAGTGATCATCGTCGTCACACACTAAAGGCTTTTGCTATTAGAAAATTGGAAACATTTCCTTACCAAGCTGTTTCAATAGAAACTACGTCAACACAAAAGAAAACTGGGCTCGTCAAGCAGTTTCACTGGTACTTTTTTTGTTTGTACAGCCGAGAAACACATGGAAACTTGAAATAGGCAAATATCTCTCAAATGAGTTTGAATGAGGAAAAACACGATAGGTTAAGGTTTTGCACTGGGTAATCATTCTTAATCCATAATGTTTTTTCTCTTGCAGCAAAACACCAACCTTATTCCTGGACTGAGCCTGAGCACAATGGGCATCTTTTCCAACAATCTGTCAGTATTGCCACCAGCTGCTGGTCCTCGAGGTGTCCCACACATACCCCCAACTGGCTACAACCCCTTTCTTGTAAGTGCAAACCAAAGTATGGAATTGATTATGTAACATATATATATATATATATATTTGGATGTTTCAGACAGGATTGGACAATGTTCAGAATTTAAGAATTGGCTTCCTTTCAATTCATAGCTTAAACACTGCACTTACAAAATCCACTATGCCAGGGTTCACCAATTAGTTTTCACCAAAGGCCAAATTCTGTCAGAAACAAAAATCAAGAGCCTTGGCCGTCGATGTAATGACAATTTTTATTTTGTGCTACTACTACTACTACTACTACTAATTATTATTATTATTATTATTATTATTATTATTATTATTATTATTATTATAACTATTGTTGTTTTTATTATTAAAAGAGTTACACATGAATATTAATATTTTGTATTAGTTCTTTTTCTTAGTATTAGTAGTCCGTTTTATTTATTCAAACAATTATGAAAATTTTGCTTGTATATAGATAAAAAACTTTAATGAACAATCTGGATCTCCATATCCTCCTTGGGAGTCAACTGTTCCTGCTCATCTCCAAATGGGATCTCCTGCACTTTCCCTAATTGAAGATTAAATTATTAGACCTATTAGCATTAATATTGTTATTGTTCTTAAGGATAATATAACAACTTACGCTGACTACCACACCTGGAGTCACGAGTTCGAATCCAGGGTGTGCCGAGTGACTCCAGTCAGGTCTCCTAAGCAACTAAATTGGCCCGGTTGCTAGGGAGGGCAGAGTCACATGGGGTAACCTCCTCGTGGTCGCGATTAGTGGTTCTCGCTCTCAATGTGGCACGTGGTGAGTTGTGTGTGGATTGTGGAGAGTAGCATGAGCCTCCACATTGTGAGTCTCCGCGGTGTCATGCACAACGAGCCACGTAATAAGATGCGTGGATTGACTGTCTCAGAAGCAGAGGCAACTGAGACTTGTCCTCTGCCACCCGAATTGAGGTAAGTAACCGCGCCACCATGCGAACCTAGTAAGTAGTGGGAATTTGGCATTCCATGGGGAACATTTATATATATATATATATATATATATATATAAGGTGTGTGTGTGTGTGTGTATATATATATATATATATATATATATATATATATATATATATATATATATATATATATATATATATATATATATATATATATATATCTCTATCTCAGGCTATGCATCATATTTTTTTTATGCAATGTTATTCTTAATGTGCACTATTCCACATGTATTTGTTTCACAGTACCTTGTGTTATATTATCCAGATATTATAAAAAGTGTAGTTGGCTTCGGGAGTCCGTTTGGAATAAACTCGTAGCAAAATACTAGTGCAAATATAAATCAGACTTATATTTGTGCAACAGTGCTCTTTACTCATCTCACTTGCAAAAAACACAGAAATATACTCCTCAGGAAAGAACATAATGAAACAGTTATGCCAAATTAGGTAAATTAATGCTTTAACAGCATTCAATATATTAATTGCTAACAGCTGAAGGTGCAGGCATGAGAATGGTATAATATATATATATATATATATATATATATATATATATATATATATATATATATATATATATAAAATGTTTTTGGAAATACAACTATATGTTTTGATGTATGATAACATATGGCTAATTCAATCTGAAAAGTTTTAAGTTTTAACTTTCTTTGAATTTCATTCCATTTTAATTATACTTCCTTAAATTACAATTAGAATTACAATTCTGCATCTTGTTTGCTATGTCAATTAAAATGTAGAGATTTAATTGGGATTTTAAAAAGCATTCTTAAAATTCTGTATGCCGCACAACCTTGACATTTAGCCTCCCAATCACTTTGTACACCTCACATTGCCCATTTCTCAGTGAGTACTCACCTCAGTAGTCAGCACACCTACACATTACTCAGTTGTATAACCCTTGCGGCTGGTCAGCTTGCTGCAGGATTCCCCCTTACTGTTTAGATATGAGTCAGCTTATTGCTCACGGTTGAACTAATGAAAGTAGAATGAGTGTATGACTGTGTGAGATGGCACTCATTACTGAACACATGCTAAAAACTAATGCATCGTCAGTATTGTAAAACTGAAGAGTACTAATTTATTGTAAAATGTAACAACAGGTTTTATTGGTGCAGTTGTTTTCATACAGTAAATCATGGGCTCTACATTCTATTACTGACTTGTGATTTACTGTCATTAATAAATCATACTTGCAAACTGTTGTTAAAAATTAAAACGTCTCCATCATATTATGTCTTGGTGTCTGGTGTTCTGGTGTTCCCATCAGACTCTAAATAGCATAACCATCAAGACATCCTTGGTCAGCCAGCTTCTCTATCAAACTTTGTTAGTGAGTAGCATGGCTAAGTTGCACTGTTGGGTAACCTGCTTTGAGGCGGCATAGGAACTTCTGTGCAGCCACTCAATACAATTTGAATAAAACAGCACATCTTGTGATGTAAATTGTTTGTAAATGTATCCATGTCATCTATCTCAGGGTCATTCATCACAACTGGGTGGACTATATGGTGTTCCGCCTGCTAGTGCCGTCTCTCACCAGCACACAGTGAGTACACACACACACACACACACAATAAGGCACTCAAGGCCTTGCTGTATAGCGAATATAGTCATGGCTGAAAGGGTTGCAATCCTAGAGCTTTTATAGGCCAGAACATGGGCCAAAGTTAAGTGTGTTTTCCCTCAGTCTTTATTTTTTTTCCCATAAAAGCAGCTGTGATGTTATTTTGACTGATGACTTGGTAGACATTCACCAAATAAACTGAGCATCACAAGCGAATGTGTTGACTTGAAATACTGTTTACTCATGAATGAAAAATGCTCTCTGACATCTTCTTCAAACTATCACTATCTCTAAAGTCAAAACTATGGGTAATTGGTTTCCTGTGGTTCACAGGCACATCAAGCAGATCAGGTTCTTTTGAAACAGACAAGTGGTTTATGTTCTCAACAAAGTTGAGAACATAAAGTTCTTTCCATTTACACTTGGCCACATCATGTGTCTTTGTCAAACGGATATTATCCGATCTTCAATTCCTGTGCTATATGCAAATAACACAGAGTTCACTTCCGTGATTATGATAATGCCGAGCAGAAAATTAAAAAAAGATGTGATTTATTATTTGACTTTGATCAGTGCGCGAGTATCTATGTTTGTGTGCGTTCTGCACAGATTGTAGGCAAGATGTGTCATGCGCGTCAGCTGTGCTCATTGCCAGTGTTTAGTTTTAGTTTCTTCACCGATCTGCATCAAATAAATGATGAAAAAAGTCCTGTCTTTCCTACAATGTGCATTTGTGTCTTAATTAGTCTTATTTATTGCGTGACGTGAGCCCTATGCAAATACTCGGTAGCAGCTTGTGGCAGGGCAGAGGGCGGGGCCGGGCCAGTGATTCTGCACACCCGGCCCCATATTAGGCCGATTAAGCCCGAGAGGGGTAAAGGCAACCGGAGATGGCTGTGCAACAGAGAGAGAGAGAGAGTTATGGGCAGCTGCCCGACACCTGTGTGTTTGTCTTTTTCCCTCTCTGGCTTAATCAGCCTAATTAGGGGCCGTGTGTGCAGAATCACAGCCTGGCCCCACTCTGCCACACAGCTGTTATATTTTGCGTTTTCCTATGCTGACGTAGCGCTGTTTGGGCAGAGTAAAGTTTACATATGCGTCTTGAATATCCAGATGCATTTACTGTACACTTGACAGAGTTATGAATGGAATGCTTCTCAAAGCACCTCTTGAAGTGTTTTGTGTGATCATATTGCAGTCCGTTTCGGAGGGCATTTACTCCTGGGTCTTTTCATGATCGGATATTTATCCAATCAGTGAAAAAGCATGAAGTGGCCCAAGTGTAAATAGGCCTTAAGTTGAATTGTGGGTGGTTTTGGAAAAAACAAATAGAGTAAAGAGTGACAGTGACATTTTCTTTGTTCCATATCTCTTTAAAAAAGATTAATTTACTAGGGGAGGGTCAGGATGATTGAATAGCCGACTTACCATCGGACAACAAGCTCGTTGACTGGTGAGATGGACTAGTGAGTTTATCTACATTTTAAATGTATTTTAGATTTTTTTTTAGCAAGGATGCTTTAAAGGGGGTGAATTTAGAGAAGCAGCTTCTCAAAGAGAGTTTTTACCATTGTTAAAAGTACAAGTAAATGTTGGACTATCAGCACGCTTAAAATGTCTGTGATAAGCTGCATTTCTTAATACTTCGCTACAAATATTAATGCATTGTTTTGAAAAAAATCCACCACCTTAAATTTATTGAGGAATTACAGTTAATACAATTACTGTAAGATACCAAATACCTGTATATTTTAATTGTTGGTCTTTGTACACATTAAGACAGATGTCGTTTTCCCGGCTTGTACAGCTAATGTGCATGAACTTTCTCAAGTTGATTGACAGGCGACGTCTGTATCTAAAAGGTGACTGGCTCTTTTACTTTTAAGGCGGGATGCCCTTTCTACATCTCTTGACTGTTGGACATTCCAATTTTTCACATTCATTTTAATAGACGTGACCCATCTCTGCTAAATAGTCTAATAAATGGGCCTATTAATATTATATGATACATTTCTAAAAGTTAATAACTATTATTATTTGTTTACAAATTACAATCATTTTAGTTTACTAAAATTTGAATGAAAAAGTGAACATATTTCTTATATATAAGTGGAAAAAAAAGAGATCTGATTCCTTTTAAGTCTAGATAGAAGTTTAAAAAAAATAAAATATATATTTATTTTCTACTGAAGACTTTCACTGAAATTACTGTTAATTTTGCTGCTGCATCATCCAGTAGACTAGTTAATGGTACTATTTTCTTAATAGGCTACTCATTTATACTGAAGTTAGAGGGTTTTTCCCATATAAATGAGTACTCCTTATTTCCACAAATAGATATTCTATATAACCTGATTAAGAAAAAACAACACAGCATGATTACATGCACAATCTTACACCCATTATGCTTAATAAGCTAAAACAGCCCTCTACATTGCGAGTATATCACTCACATATGCGAGTAAATTTTGCACTATGCGAGCATAAAACGTCTGTTATTAGCCACTGGCAAGTAAATATGAACATTTCACTCGCCAGTGATAGAGTTGTGTAGTGTCGAAGCACCGAGGCCCTTTTACTGAATGAAAAGCAGTTGATTAAGAAGCTGGATTCAGCCTCGTCTTTGCCTGCATGCTGTCTCATGAGCGTGCAGGAAAAAGCACTTGTGTCTTATTCAGTTGAACTCCGAGCAACTCAGGGACCGCACCACGGACGTAACAAGAGCAGCTCTCTTGAGAGCATGTGAAGATGAACCACTTCTCAAGTGCTCTGATGTCCACGCCATCTATAGAGGCTTGCGCCAAACTCCCGCAAAAATATAAACAAGTTATAAACGTACTAATGTTGTGAACGCGAAGCGCTCCAGTTTCACTTAACGGCCATGTAATGGCAAATGTCCGTGGCCATTGTGGGTTTATTCACGCAGTGTTAATAACTCGCAGTGAGACGGGAGATGCCCTGCTCTATTTCTTTGGAGATGATAAAATTCAAAAACAGAATCTCACGAGAAAACGTCTGTGGCCGTCTGAAGCGGAGAGCACTCTACCGCATCCAGGAACTACACAGGGGCGGAAAGGCATCTTTAAAAAGACGCGTCCTGAAAAGGACGTTCAACGCCGCTGTGTAAATGCTCTTTCAGAGGAAAATACTCTTTTACAAGAAAATCACTCTTTTAATAACTCTCGAGTTTTCTGCGCTGTCGAAGCGCCCAGGGGCAAGCCACTGAAGTGCGCCATAGATCCAACTGCAGAGAAGCGTCAGAGGAACAGGAACAGGTGTGTGACTTGCAGCTGACTGCATACACAACCATCGGCTCCGAAGAAAATTTCTGAATGAACTAGACGTATTTCCGGGGATGGGTATGCAAATTCTGTCTGCCAACTTCTCATTGGCCTTTTTTCATAGATCAGAGGCATATTCGGCGCTCAAGAGGAGACCCCTAGTGTCACTTCTTCGACACAACATCGAAGTGAGCGACAGACAGGGAACAGGCAATTAATCGTCATAATCACAATTAATTGTTTGACAATTAATTATCAGCCAAATTTCATAATCGTGACCCCTAATTTTCATTATTAGATTCCTACCTTGTGAATTGTTTTGTTAAGAATGTGTATGAAATTTCAACAGTGACAACAGCTCATGTAAATGCATTAAATCAGTAGCGGATCCTGGCATAGTTGATATAGGCAGGCACCTAGGGTGGCAATGCACTCTTGGGCAGCACGACAGGGTACCTGATCGATCGCCCCTACACAGAGCTCGCAAGCATAAAAGTAATTTTATTTACTTATGAAGCAGACTCCAGTGGTTAACTCTATGTCTTTAGAAGTGATATGATAGGTGGGAAGTTAATAGGGGTGCCACGTCGGATCTCACCTAGGGCACCAAGGAAGCCAGAACTGCCACTGCATTAAATTACGTTCCTTTATACGTAATTTAAGGTCATAAACGATGTAAAAATAAACCGATCGACACGGGTACATTTTTGCACATTACCCCGATTTTGCTTCCCTAAGTTCAAGTTGTTCAGACAACCAACTGACTAGTTGATTTTAAAAATGTTTAAAATCACACATACATGCAATCTGTCTGACGTGCTTAAAGGGATTTTCGAAGCAAAAGAGTTCGGGAGGAATTCTCGATGTACATCATGATATTTACAATTTTTATCTCCAAAATGCCATGTTAAAATGAGGATGTAATTTTTTGTGCTTCTCTAGTATAGTGTCTTCTGCTCTCTTCACAACAGGCTCCTGAACAGGAGGTGGTCTATCTCTTTATTCCCACTCAGGCTGTCGGTGCTATTATTGGCAAGAAGGGACAACATATTAAACAACTAGCACAATTTGCAGGAGCCTCTATTAAGGTAGGAGCTCCTGACTACCTACTGCTCTCATGTCAGTTCTGTAACATCAAGGTTCCTCATATGGTTTTGTTGCCCAAATATAAACCACAGTGTTACTGCATACTTTTTCGCTTACATTTAAAAAATTTTTTATTATGTTTAAAGTCAATAAAAATAGCAGGCTATATACTGTGTATAATAAGCAATATTCATTAAGTAATTATCTAGTATTCCACAGAGTTGCCAAAGACTTTCAATGAAAAGTATCTAAAGCCTGCTCAAAAAGTCACTAAATGTCACTAGATGATGGCAAGCGTTATTAAGCATATTCATGATGTCATCGCATCGTATTTGCATTCTGCCTTGTGTCAAGTAATTTTTATTTGTATAGCATCTTTCACAACACACATCGTTTCCAAGCAGTTTTACAGAAGATCAGGCATTAACTGAAGATAAAACTGTAATATCTATAATGTATTTGAGTCATCATTGTGTAGTTTAATAAAATACAATTGTGAATTGTGTTTAAAATAAGTAATTAAATAATAATTGTATTTATAACCCCAATGAGCAAGCCGAAGGTGACTGTGGCAATGATCCCGATAAATCAGTCTAGGCCATGTCTGCATGTGAGTCTAGTTGAAGCTCTTTTCATGTGCTCTTCATGTGTAGATTGCACCTGCGGAGAGCCCTGATGTCACTCAGAGGATGGTCATCATCACTGGGCCGCCGGAAGCTCAGTTTAAGGTAAAGGAACAATATCAGACTGTACAGAAAGAATGGATTCAAACTTCAAATCTCAGTAGAATTAGATGAATAGTGAATGCACAACAAAGTCTTTTACTCTTTGTTTCAGGCCCAGGGCAGGATATTTGGGAAGCTGAAAGAGGAGAATTTCTTTACTGCAAAAGAGGAAGTGAAGCTGGAGACACATATAAAAGTGCCCTCATCAGCTGCCGGGAGGGTCATTGGGAAAGGTGGCAAAACGGTACGTATACTGTAAAATACTATACAAGTAGTAGTTGACTGTGTTGTGTTAGGGGCTGTTCACACTGAAGGCATGGTTGTGCTTAAATAGCTAGACACAGCGCCACGAATAGAGCAGAACGCAGGTATCTCTGACACATTTTTTACATTTACGTTTTTTTAGTTTTTTTTTTTTTACTTGTCACGGCATCTAAAAACGCAGCTCTCCCAAACGAGATGCTAAAAAAAACTGTAAAACGTTGCACAACGGCCAAATACATCTGTCTATTCCATGTTTACATAGGTAAACAATTGAAAAACTGCACATATGGACACAAAAACATGTTCTGTGTGACATGTTCTTAGCATTGTAGGCCTACGTCATGATAATGATTTCTCTGAGCTAGCTGAAAACCCTTTTTACCCTGAGCCTTATGTAAAGGATAGAAAATGATTCTTCTAGCAAAATGTTCAAGCTGCTTTGTCCCTGGTCATTATTCACTTTCATTGTATGGTAGAGCTGCACGATTAGTCATTAAAAGATACCCACGCAATCTTATTTCTAAATGACAATGATTCTGCAATGTAAAGTACGTTAACGTTCCTGTGCATGCCTTCGTAAGGTGGTAAAATTTTAATTCGAAATTCACTTCAAGACGCATTTTTAATTGTTGATCTATTTAACTTTATATGGCATCTACAAAACACAGAGCTCCTGCACGAGATGCTGAATAAACTAAAACACAACGGCCAAAGACGTTTGTCCAGCACAGTGGGTTACAATCTGCAGTGTGCAGCCACGATTAGCTAGGAGTGTGACATAATCTCTGTTCAGTTCAATATTTTAATAGCCACCGATCTTGGCATTGACAAGATCTGACTAAAGGCACACTGTGTGATATATATAATAGTCCTTTACGACTGTTGCTTGTCAGACCGTACGACATGAACTCATTGATATCGCCATGGCACACTGTGCGACTTTGTCAGACTGTATGATATACATCGTAGCTGACTGTGTTCCCAATCGTCCCAATCAGTGAACGTGACCCAAGTTACGGGAGTGTTGTGGAATAGAAGCAAAACTGCGAAATTTTCCCTACCACGGAGGAGCATTTTTTCTCTCTTTCTGAAAGTCAGGACATCAGCATTTCCGTTGCTCCAACACCACTCCATCATGTGTAGGCTAATATATACAAGAATGATTTTGGCTAATATTTACAAGAAATTTACAAGATAGATTTTGTCAAATAGGCCCATAAAAATACAGCTTGATCACAAATACAGAACATTACAGATGTTGAGAATGAATATGAGTGCTGGAGATATGAGAAACAGGCTAAATCGATTTATTAATTTTTTTTATGCCCATTTTGAACAGGATTTTATTAAATTTTGTATTGTAATAATAACAAGGTGCTGTTTGGTTTATAATGTATTTGTTGTGCCCTCTTGTGGACTGAGGGCATTTTAAATGTATATATTTGATATAGAAAATGACATGCTACTTTGTTTAGTAGCCTTATATCCAGGTTTTATAAATCACTCAAATAAGCATTTTTTTTGCTTCAGAATCATGAGAATCATGATCTTTATTCTTAGCAAAAGAATTGTGATTCACATTTTATATAGAATCTGGCAACTTTATTGTATGGAATAGGGCAGCTTCTGTTAGACAACTCCTTTTGTGTTCTAAAGAATAGACAACATGAGAGTGAGTAAATAAAGATGACAAGATTAATTTAAATTTTTGGATAAACAATCCCTTTAATGTGAGAAGTGTTTGAGATTAATGTTAAATTGGTTATTCTTTCATACATTAATCTTAAAGGTGATTCATTTTCTAAATTCTGACTCTCAATTAAATATTTATGTGAAATGTTTTCCATTAACTAAATAGTGTTGAGTAGCACAGCCGATCACATCTGATGTCTAATTGCAGAGTCAAGTCAAGTCAATTTTATTTGTATTACGCCTTTCACAACACACATCGTTTCAAAGCAGCTTTACAGAAGATCAGGCATTAACAGACGATAAAACTGTAATGTCTATAATATCGATGATTCATCATTGTCTAATTAGATAAGATACTATTGTTAATCATGTTTAAAAATAAGTAATTAAATAATAATTGTATTAATAACCCCAGTGAGCAAACTGAAGTTGTCTGGCAAGGAACAAAAACTGCATAAAATGTTGGTTAATGGAGAAAAATAACCTTGGGAGAAACCAGACTCACGGTGGGGGCCAGTTGCCCTCTGGCTAAACAGCATGAATATAATGTAAATATTACTTATGTATAGTGCAAGTCATGGTTTAAAATTATTAAACTTATTAAGTGTTAAGGGTCAGTGTTTAAATATTGATTGTGTTTGAACTGCAAGATTAATGGCCAATGTCTTAGTCCATCCTGGATTAACTGCAGAAGTTCACATAGATGTAATTGTCCTTGTTAATTGGCTGATGAAGACTTTTGTTGGCAATTCTATGCATTCCATTTCAAGATCGTAGTCCATCAATAGACCAAGGTGAAGCAGGTTGGAGTTGGCATCAGTTCATCCTCTGAAGTCCATCTTAATAGACTGAAGTGATGTTTGGCTGACACCGGCTGCATTTAGTCATCATCATTCAGCGACACGTAGCAGTGGAGTCCAACACGTAGGAGTCCCGAGGTTGAGACAGGGAAACAAATAAAATAATATAAGCATATATGCCATTCAATTTATTGCAGAGTTATAAATCATGATCAATGTTTCTGGTTTCTGGTTCCGGCAGACTTAACTAAAGCAGCCTAATTATGGGTTGGAGGATAAATTAGGTGTATGCCTGATGAGTCTTTAGTCTAGACTTAAACTGAGGGAGTGTGTCTGCATCTCGAACAGTGTTAGGGAGATTATTCCATAGTTTAGGAGCCAAATATGGAAAGGATCTACCTCATTTTGTGGATTTGTGGATTTTTATATTCTAGGAACTATTAACAGGCCAGAATTTTGCGATCATAATGAACGTGATGGTATATAGTGTGGTAGAAGGTCACTGAAGTACTGCGGAGCTAGACCATTCAAAGCTTTGTATGGGTAGCCAACAGGTAGCCAATGTAACGATGATAAAATGGGGCTAATATGATCATATTTCTTGGTTCCGTCAGCACTCTGGCTGCTGCATTTTGAACCAATTGAAGTTTATTTATTGATTTGCTGGACATCCTCCCAGTAATGCATTACAATAATGTAGTCTTGAGGTCATGAACGCATTAATTTGTTTTTCGGCATCAGCAACAGAGAGCATGTGCCTTAATTTAGCAATATTTCTTAGGTGGAAGAATGCTGTTCTACAAATATTGGTAATTTGATATTCAAAGGACATATTGGTATCAAGTTCTTCACTGTTGAAGATGATGTAACAGTACATACATCGAGAGTAAAATTATATTGTAGTGGCTTATTTTTTGAGTTTTTTGGTCCAATAATTAGTAACTCTGTTCTGTCAGAATTGAGTGGTGTAGATTGGTGTAACATTAGCTGGTTGCAGCATACAAGAGACGAGGTAATGATTCGAGATGTCATTGCTTTGCTTTCTATATTATCAACATCAACACCATATGACAGAATTAAATCTAGCTTATGATTATGGTGATGAGTTGGTCCTGTTACATTTTGTCTGACGCCAAGAGAGTTGAGAATATCGATAAATGCTAATCCCAATGTATCATTTTCATTATCTTTGTGAATGTTGAAGTCACCAACAATTAAAGCTCTATCTACAGTAACTACAAGATTTGATAAAAAATTAGCAAATTCACCAAGGAAATCAGAATAAGGCCCTGGTGATCTATATATTGTAGCAAGGACAAAAGACGACAGAGATTTTTAATTTATATCTGACGGTGTCAAATTAAGCATTATTAGTTCAAAAGACTTACATTTATATCCTGTCCTCTGAATAACACCAAAAACTTCACTGTAAATTGTAGCAACACCTCCTCTTCGACCCTTCAGACAAGGCTCATGTTTATAACAATAACCTGGGGGAGTAGATTCATTTAAACTAATATATTCATCCGGTTTAAGCCAGGTTTCAGTCAAAAAGAGTGCCTATGTATGATCTGTAATCATTTCATTAACGATTAGTGCTTTGGTAGAAAGAGATCTAATGTTTAGTAGCTCTATTTTTATATGATGTGTATTTTAATTTGTTTGTTTTGTTCAAGTTTGACCTTAATAAAATATTTTCTAAATGATTTAGTGAGGGTATTGTGTTTGGTAGTTTGGGGAACAGACACAGTCTCTATGTGTTGTAGTTTATGTGACCTATGTGAAGTCTCAAGGCAGCTAGCAGACGTTCAGATTAACCAGTTTTTCTGCTTCCTGGCCTGGGCCCCAATTAGTCAAATACTATCATTATTAAGATTATGAGCCAAATTACTAGAGAGGAGAGCGGCACCTTCCTGGAGGGATGGAGTCCGTCTCTAATTAGCAGGTCAGGTCTACCCCAAAAACTCTTCCAATTGTCTATAAATCCTATTTTATTCTTCAGACACCACTCAGACATCCAGCCATTCAGTGACACTAATCTACTATAAACCTTGTCACCACGACGAGCAGGGAGGGGACCAGAGCATATTACAGTGTCTGACATCGTTTTTGCAAATACACACCTCTTTAACATTATCTTTAGTGATCTCCAACTGGTAAAGCCGGACATCGTTAGTGCCGACATGGATAACAATTTTAGAAAATCTACGTTTAGCATTAGCCAGCACTTGTAAATTTTATTTGATGTCAGATGCTCTGGCCCCCGAAATTAACAGTAGTGGCTGGAGTCTCTTATTTCCACGTTCCTTACAATAGAATCGGCAATAACAACATGATTCTCAGTGGGTGCATCACTGAGTGGGGAGAATCGATTGGAAACCCTAACAGGAAGGAGAGAGTGGTGTCTCTTTGCTGAGTGAGTATGTTGCCAAGACATCACCCAAATGCCTTGCTGCAGGGGCTCTACAGCCGGAACCAAAGTGTGTATGTTGCTGTCTGTACTACTCGCATCCGAAACAGTATCTACAGGCTTCTCTTTCTCACTGACCTCCACTAGCGTTCGGATGAGAGTCTCGAACTCATTAACCTTCTCCATCAGCCTGACTAATTCCTTACATTTATCACATGTGAATCCCTCACTTCTGACTATTGCAGTAGGAGGCTATTGTAAACATGTGCCATGCAATGCAGGAAGAAATAACTTGAGCGGATGCCATGACTTACCGCAAATTGTTTGTTGTTGGTTGTTCCTGAGCGGTGAGGGTTTGAGATTGATGTGAATCCCTCACACAATTGTTTGCTGTTGTTGGTTGTTTTTGATAAGTGGTGCTCTGAGATCGATGCAATAATCTGTGTTAAAATGCACGCAGTTTAATCGCGATAAAAATAGAACGCGGATCCAGGTGGAATATGCGCGCAGTTGAATCGCGATAAGAGAATAATACGAGGGAAAACACGATGCGCGCTTAAAAATGGCAGATGTTAAGGATTAAAGGCTGAAAACAGATGCTAAAAAAACTAGCAGGCTACAAACGCAGACTCTAGCTAGGTGCTAGCAGCAACAGGTAAAATTCACGCAGATGAAACAGTAGAAAAGCGGAAAAACCCTGAAACGCGGTAAAATGACAAAGGATATAACGATGAATATAACGATGAGTGTTTGAGAATAAGAATAAGCAATGCCTAAGCAGGCTACAAACAAACTCTCGTGCAGCGTGCCGTCAGCAACAGGAAGTCCAGTGACATCAGTAGAGCTAATAATCTTTATAACCTTAATCCACTAATGAACACAGTAACATACATAAGCATATATTTAGGTAGGGATGATAGGGACATGTCAACATTTAGGCAATTGCAGACAATTTAGCTGTCTAGTTTTGAAAGCTACATCCTCCAGAGGTCACATTTGTCGACCGCATATGTCAAGGAGAAAAGTAATGTCTCATTTGAGAAAAGCAAGTAGGACACTCTGAATGCAGCCTTCGAATTCGACCTTCTTTCATAATTCTTTGCTTCAACAGAAATGAACATAATTTGTCTAAAAATTACTGTATATGTCCTTGATGACATATACAGTAATTGTGGAAATTCATTAAAAAGATTTAATATTTATCTCCTAATAATGATGAAATGTACATTACATTGTTAAAGAATGTTGATGAATCAAAATTAATGTTGTGTAAAAAGTTGTTGAGAGCTCATACACACCTCCATAGTAAATGATGGAATTCTAATGTGGCAACAAACCCACTTTCTTTATTTTTAAAATGCAAATACGGTGGCAATAAAATGTATAATAATTAAGAGATGACTCTCCATTTTAATATTTTTTATTTTATTTTTGCATGGTGCACTGCGTGGAGGCTGCACATTTTTGCTCTGGAGAACTGCACCCAGAAAAGCAACTTTTATTGATTTTTCAACCAATCAAAAATATTATTCAAATATTTTATTTAGTAAACTCCATTCTAGCACATTTAGAGTCATACAAGTTATTTGTAAGTTTTGAGGAACTCTTAAAAGTGTTGCCTTTTCATTTATGTAATTTAGTCATTAAATTCACTAGGATCACACACAAAAGTTGAAAGCTTTCTGAAGCTTCTGGGTAAAACTCTTTAATTATACTGTATCTAAAGTGTATTCATTACATTATACAACTGTTATATTTCTTATTGTGCCTGGAAGAGGGCAGCCTGATCCAAATCACTGTGACCTGTTTCAATTGGGATTATTCTGTATGTTTCAAGAACAGGAGGTTTTGTTTGCCCAGGTTTCAAGGAAATATTTGGCTCTTATCAGAGCACAGACCACAGGGGTACATCTGAATCATTTGTAGAATAGAATAACAGCATTGAAAAATTCTTAGAGCTTGGTCTTGACGTAGGTTTTGTACCAATGAGCTTCTGGATCTGTACACCTTGTGCTTGTATGGACCTTATTGACATACTGTAGTGTTTTGCTCCCTTTGACCCAACTGGCATTGTGAGTGATAATTAATGACGTCATAAACTTGTTTCTCTAAACCTTTCAGGTTAATGAGCTGCAGAACTTAACCAGTGCAGAGGTCATAGTGCCACGGGACCAAACACCTGACGAGAACGACGAGGTCTTTGTCAAAATCAGTGGGCATTTCTTTGCCAGCCAGGTAAATGATACTTCACTACACATTCACTTAAAACATTACTTTATCTGCAATTTGGTTAGAAAGGGCAGTGATTTACTCTTATTCTGACAAAATGCTACACTGTGTCCCAACCAGATGCAAAAAATTATTATTATTTTTCCATATTAATTCTAAGAATTAATAATGTGCCACGTGAGGTTTTGTCATAACCAGTCATGACTATCAACAATGCTGCACAACAAGACATATTCTTGGTTGCTTGGCTACTTTTTTTAATTGCATCTGACTCCCCATGAGTGTCAAATCTCATTAGGCCAGCATTTTCAGAGCATTTCTTAAGACATGTTTCTTGTGGTCCTACAGACTGCACAGAGGAAAATCAGGGAGATCATTCAGCAGGTTAAACAACAGGAGCAGAAGCACCAGCAAGGCCCTCCCGTCACACATCACTCCAAGTGACCATCAGGGCAGCCCCAGCGGGAACCTGCCAGTGAATGTAGCCCTCCCAACTGGAATCAGACCAGACCGGACAAAGAGCACCGGCCGGGCAGACCAGCAGCCGCGGGATCAAAACCAAAGAACTTATTTCTGGGGGAGATGAAGGAGCCACAGGCAGACAGGCTCTGAGTGCACTGCCAGATTGGGGAGGATGGGGTGGGGTGGGTGGGATGGATGGAGGGAGAGAAAGACAAATGTAACTTTTTTTTGTTTTTTTGTTTAAACAAACCCTGACTGAGAGAAGAATGGGCATCTGTTATCAAGACAGTTGATAAGGAAACACCAACGTGATTGCCCCACATAACAATACATTTTTACATTTCTTAATTTAGGCTTAACACAGATAAGAAGCTCCATTAACATGTACACTGATGGATTTGGACTGAGTTGTGTTGTTTTCTTGGGTAGGTAAAGTGGTGTGCTTTAGCATTTGGGGAGCAGTTTGATGTTCAGTTTGCAATTTCAACGATCTTTAGCAGTATTCTCAACAGTACACTAGAACAAATATACTGATACCTACAGCAGAAGTACGGTTCTTTTTGTTTTGCACAAGCCATCAGATGTGTAGTGCACATATGCAGTTGTTTATTCATAATGTTGTTTCTGAAATTTCTTTAATGATGGGACAAGAATGTAAGGAAGTGACAAAGAAGGCTTATTTATATCTTAGCTTGTTGGACACATCTAAAAAAACTTAGAAGATGCAAGGACAGCGGTGGGTTATTCTGAATCTTTGTTGCTTAGCCTGTGTGTGCCAACGGATCCCTTTTGAAAATTTCTTACTGGCCATTTCTTACGTTCGGTTTTCATTTTTAGCTTTCAACTCTTTTAGTTTGCTTAATTTCAATCTATTGTCATAGCTGACAGCTCAACAGTTACCATACTATTTTATGTCAGTGTTTTTGCAGCCTCTGTATTAAGTCATTTCATCGACTGCCACTTTCCCCCCAACAGGAAGTTAGCGGTAGTTATAATGATATAAGAGTGACAGGCCTGTATGTGTAGGCATGTTGTAAGTGTGGATTAGGAGTTATCACCCCTTGTTTGATTTAGGGGTATGAGAAGTATATAAAGCATGCACCAGCGTCTGAAAGACAGCGCACCTTTACTAGTTTGGTGTCGGGCAGAATCACAATAGAATTTGCACCAAGAATTCTGCCTTAATCTATGCTGAAAGAAATTGAGCAGATGAGCAACTTCAAATGTGATTATATGGTCAGTTTGGGGTGAGACTGGGGAAGGGCATGGGTAAAAGTGGGACGAGGAGGCACCTTATGACCTGTGGTACACACACGACCGCAATTGGCTTTAAACCTCTTTGTCAGGGAGCTTTCTAAATGGCATGACAGCTGTGAATGTACAATAAGCAGCCTTTTAGAAAGAGCACCACCATGTCATGTTCAGTGAGCTGGTAGTTTTTTTGGGGGGGGGGGGGCTGTCGTGAAAAAAATGGATCGACTGTTTCAATAGTTTGCTGGACATGCATGCATGGATATCCCTTTGTGATTTATTTTTTAGTTCATTTTATTTGTTTTTGTTCTTTTGACCATGGAAGCTTGTAGCCTTAATTTCCACCAGTCTATGACATCACAGACCGCTCTCTCATCCAATGAGAGCTAAGCCTCGTCTTCCTGACGGAAGGTTTATGCCAGTACGCACAGCTTCCATTTGTGTGTATGCGCGTGTGTATATAGATATATATAATGAGAGAGAAATATTTATAAACCTATTTTTTTCCTATTTTGTGACGAGAGCTATTAGTAAGAAACAAACAAACAAAAACAAAAAAGTTTTGTTTTTTGGTGGAACACTGCCATGTTATTCTGAAGGGAAGTGTTTTTTTGTTTTGTTTTTTTGGAAGTAGACTATGAATATTGATAGTGTACTAACCATAAGAACAGTAAATGAATCACCACAACACTTTTATAAGAATGTGATCAGTGCGCATGTCAGTATTGTGATCTACCTCAGGCGTCAGGGTACCTCAGTCCAATCTTTCCTTTTTTCCACATTTTGTATGCCTTGTAAACTGAAAGTTTTGAACGTTTTTTCCTTTCTTTTCATTTTCTTTTTAATAAAACAAAGATCAAGAAAAAAAATCGACTCTGAAGTCTTCAGGTCCATCTGAGAAATGGATCTTAAAGCTTTCTAAATTGTATCAGAGTTTACTGCGTTCCTTTGCTGGACGCAACCTTGTAATAGAGCTGAGATTTACAGATTGTATAATTGAGTCCATGTGGTATGGACCAAAGAGAGGAATCACAGGGGTACCTACCTGCCCAAAAAGGGTTTTGAATGTGGATATTGATTTCTAAATCAAAGACAAAAAGACCAATAGAACCTAAAACGGCTTAATTAAAAGTATTCTCCAGGAGCAATTGCATCATCTAAAGTCAACTGTCTCTTTTTATAAAAATCTATCTAAATTCAGGAATTACAGATCTTTTTTTTTTTTTTTTTTTAAAGTTGCTACATATCAATTTGGGCTGATATGAAAATAAAAATATATAATGCAGCTCTGTTCTCTATGTTATAATTAACAAAGTAGTTCACTGGCTGTCGTGTTTAATAAAAGTGTTTGTCTGTAATCACACAAAATTCAGATGCAGATGCCCAAATGCAGGTATTTTCGTCTCGGATCTACTCTTGACCACAACAGTCTCTAGCTCTCCTTAATTTAAACTCAAAGTGGATCTGTTACTGAGTACAGTACATATATGCTGTTATGTGTGTTACCTCTCCCAGACTGAGGCTAATGTGAAATACATGAGCTCAACGTAGCAAAATATGGAAAAGCCAATGAAGAGAGTTGATGGTCACTGTGCTAGATTCAGGTGCAAGGCTGGTTTGCATTCATACAGTAGGCTAATTCACATTTAATAATCTGTTCCACTTTATAAACTTAGTTCTCCGAATGTTTTACATAAAAATGTTTTTTTTTGAGGGGGTGATGCTCATTTGATGTGCATTAATTTAGACCTCTGTAAATTGTTAGTATTTTAACTTGCACTGAATCAACTTGTCCACATTACACCTACCCACAACAAGTAGCACAGATATCAGGTGCTAGAGAACATGGTGTTTTAGTTAGATAAGAAAGGTTTTTAGTAGATTGACTGCTTATTCTTTGAAATTGTTTCTGTGAAGTTTGGCCCATAATCTGTGGATTTCTTCGCTTTAACAAACTTTAACTTAAAAAATCTGAACACGGTTCTTGATTCTGTGAAGCGCTGAAGGCTTTGCCAAATGAGGCTGTTATTGAATTATAGACTTTATGCTTAATCTCAGGTGTTTGCTCATTGATGGATTTCATGTTGTGTAGCAAGCAGTATGATAACTCAGATTAACTCGGGCGTTTTAAATGTAAGTGTAATAAACCTCAGCCACAACATTTAAACCACCTGCCTAATATTGTGAAGGTCCCACTTTTTGCTGCCAATACAGCGCCAACCTGCTATTCTGAGATGATATTCTTCTCACCACAATTGTACAGAGTGGTTATCTGAGAGACCGTAGACTTTGTCAGTTCGAACCAGTCTGGCCATTCTCTGTTGACCTCTCTCATCAACAAGACATTTCCATCCACAGGACTGCCACCCACTGGTCAACAGAGAATGGCCAGACTGGTTCATACTGACAAAGTCTATGGTAATGCCGATAATCGCTCTATATAATTGTGGTGAGAAGAATATCATCTCAGAATGCTATTCTGACATGCGGGTTGGCGCTGTTTTGTTGGCATGTGAGGGACCTACACAATATTAGGCAGGTGGTTTTAATGATATGGCTGATCGATGTACATGCCACACTGTTGGTAGACACCTATCTAACATTCTACAGTGGCTTTTAACTTTTTCTTACGAGTTTATATTTCAAAGCTTCGTCTGGTGTGCATCAGTCGCTATTTAACTTTGCAGACGTATTAGTCGGTACATGCATTAACATCATACTGTTGTATTGTCTCATCTCTAGTCTAGTAATTAAGCTGTCTGCTTTCTATTATAATATCCTGTAACATAACACTAGGGAGAATTGAGGTCTTTGCATTATTTTTAGGCCAACAGTTATAGCTAATTAATCAAATGAATCTGAGGTCAGTTTAGGATTAGCTGTTGTTTGTATTGTTGGCATGAAATATCTTGGAACAATTGTGGTCTACTTTATGCCCTTAATGAAGCTTTAAGGGTGAAAGAACACAAATTAGGTACTGTACTATTTTTTATTTTATTTTTTTTTTGTATTTGCCTTAGGTTGATATTAGAATAGACAACAAACACATCTACAGTTCCTTGCAGTATGACAGCACTATTCTTGTCACATTTAAATCTGGATGATAAGAGGAAAATCAGAGTGAGGCATGATAAATAAAAAAACAAATCATAGGCTGTGAAATTACCACCTTTATGCCTTTTCTGCATCCATGAATGATCCATTCCTATGCAGCTCTCTAGCTTCTCACATTTGTTTGTTTTGAGCAATGTGATTCAGAGATTGGGCTTGCTGCACTGTCTGTCACGTCCCCTCAGATGGATTGTAGGTAGTGGGGAGGCCCACTGAATCCTTGTTTGCTAACAACCATGTTGTTTTGAAATGTAGGTGAACTGTACTGCTGATCAACATGGATCTGAGCAATAAAAAAATTCTAAAATTCCTCTGTTCAAAGCTCATCTTGTCACAGCTTCATTGTTGAATATACTCTAAAAATTACATTTACTCGAGGCACCATTTGGGGTTCCTCACATGCCACACCAGCAGAACTTGCTGAAGAACCTCCAGACACAATTGAAAGGAGCCTCAAATATTATATTTATGTACTCAAGGTAATTCAAGTACCTTGAAGCCACTGAGAGAACCATTAACAGTCCTTACAGAGGTTCTCCAGAGGGTTCTGCCAGTGTGGCAGCTGAGGAACCACAAATGGTGTCTTTTAGTTCTTACAGTGTAGGGTTCCCACAGTCAAGGAATACCTGGAAGTATCAGGGAATTTGTTATTTCAAGGCCTGGAAATGTAATGGAAATTAATAAAAGCATCAAGTCATAGATACAGTAAGTCTATAGTGAATATAAAGTTTTCTTGTTAAGCTTGCTCTTTGTAAGGGCAATCTCTATCAAATGAATCAAAATCATTTTAAAGTAATCATGAGAAGCTTGAAAAAATATGGAAATTCATTGGTCAAAAGGTCTGGGAACCCTATGGGTATGTTTGGGTCAGACTAATGCTATATCAGCAAATTTTCTTTCATTGAAATCACATAATTATTCTTACATCATATGAATTTTGGCTTGAGTGAACAAAGTATATGATTATTTTATAATGAAGTGCACACAAATGATGCTCAACCAGTCTAATAATAAACTAGTGGAATGAGTGCAAACAGAATTATTGGACAGTTACATGATATCTAAAAATGATTTCCTCTTGTACAAGACTGTAAACTGATATACATGTTCTGTCTCAAGCACTGCTAATGGCACTAGTAAAAAGAAAATAATTCCTTTTAATTCAACTCATGAACGTTAGTGAGCTGGATGGGGCTTTAGAGACTTGGCATTTTAGAGGCTATAATTTCACATGTTTGATGTCTGCCTTCCATAAAAAGAAAAATTACCATACTGAATATGTGGATTCTGGTATCTTTACAGCCTTTTGTGCCCATTTAATATTTAAAAGAACTCCAAAAAGGTAAAATATGAAATATTGTCACACTTTAGTGAGGTAGTTCACTATTTAAATCTGCTGTGAAAGTAATTCCACCAGCAGTAACCCCAACATGTAAAGACAATCCACAATATCAACATCTGTATGTACAGAACAACGGTATTAAATACCCCAAATATCTTCCCTGTCAGATCCTAATGCTTATATTTCCATATCTCTGCTAATTTGTTCATTGAAGGCAGGATTCAGAATTCAAATAAAACACTACACTTAAATAGACCCAACAAAACTTTCTAAAAAGGCAACATACTTTCATAAATTCCCTTTTAATCACTCACATTAAAATCCATGCCAACGAAAAACAAAACAGCCTTGAACATTAAAGAACATGTTCAAAATTAGGTTTCCATTTTATAAAAAAGGTCAGGCCAAAAATGAGATTCTCTAATAATCCCTCAAAATTGTAATCCTTTTAAGATCCAGTTTAAGTGCAAACAGTAGCCACACACAAAGACCCACTTATACCTGGTGTTAAGATGCATTTCAGGTGATCTGATCACAATTGATCAGCACTAAACACAGGTCTAAACTGGGTATTAAACATTTTGTGATTTGATCACAAAAAACACATACGAATGTGGTCAAAAACGCATGTGACCACATCACATTTGATGTATAAACACTAATCTGTCCTGAATGCATCCTAGATAGAAGTGAAGCATCACCATTTTTTACTTGTCAATCAACCGTTAAATCTTAAGAGTTTAAACTTGGCCAGTTCAGAGCAGTTTTTAAAGTATATAACTGTCTGATTGGAAAATTAAAAAAAGCAGATACAAAATAAACACAAGAACTTCACATATCTTCTTTAGTGTGTTTGATATAAACACAGATGAGAAGCATGAACATTTGAAGCTCCTATAACAGATAATTCTGCTAAAAATGTTGCTTCTGTTTGTTTTTTGGCATTTTTTTTCTTTTCTGAAATTGCTGCTCTTTAATGTCTTGCAGTAACACACTAACATAGTGACTGATTTATGTCATCATGAAACGGAGACCCTCCCCTCACAAGTGGTCACACGAGACAAAATCACGCAACTAGATGTAAACAGCAATGTGTCTCACCTGACCACATGCGATCTGATCACCCGAGACCAGGTGTAAACGGGGTCAAAGTGGCCAAGAGGTTTTATCTGACCTTCTTGTCTTGACTAAGTCCAATTGGTTCAAGGTTATCCAGGTGGAGATGTTGGGTGCTATATTTACGGATGAGAGCTCCAGGCAGCAGGGCAACACTGGCAACGGGGAGCAATTTCACCACCAAACTCCAGGAGAACAAGTTGATGTGAGAAAGCAGTGACCCTGTCTGTGACCCCGTCTGGAGACAGATGAAGTTGTACGGCATCAGGCCTAAGAGGGAAATACAGAGGTTTCAAATAAATGGTTAAAATGCTGCTACTGACTATCAAAAATGTAGGAATATATTTTACTCTGTTATTTAAAAGGTGAAGTGTGTGTAAATCTGCACCCCTTGCTTCATCAAACGGAATTGCAAAAAATAAACTTTCGATTTGTATTAAATGTATAATTAAAATTTGTAATATAATTAACATTATTAAAAACATAGCATCTACGTTTGTTGGACGAACATATATTCCTGTCCCAAACCACACACCACTAGTTGAGCAAATGTTGCTGTGTCCAACACGATCATATGGGAAGATAGCATGTTGTTTCCGAGAGTTCCTGTACCCTAGGATAGGCCACATTATGTCGACACACTGGCAAACGACATCTCTTATCGGCCATTTTTGTGTCTGCTCCAGCGGGTTTACCTTCCCCTGTTGTGCGACCAAAAGGGTGTTGCATCAGCAGTGTGTGAATCTAGAAGTAATCGCATTTGCATAATCAGTGACAAGGTTGCATTTTGCCCTCAAACATTAAATTTTCACTGAAGGTTAGGTTTAAGTTGGGGCCTTTCAGTTTAAAAAAAATATGTATTCCTCTTCACTGTATTACAGCATGTACAGCTGAAAACAACTTGCTTTTGGCACCCCTCTGTGGACATTTCACCCGGAAAATGGAGCTAGCACGTGCCTATAAGCTCAACAACACTTAACTTACCACTTTGGCCACTGAGGCAGTGTTCCACATTTCAGTAAGCAAAGACCTATTTAGCTAAATAAAAGACAACCTACTGTTTACAATTTTACTGTGAGTTCAGTCTACTCTGTCTGGCTGGTCCAGTTACAGTACATAGTTTTCTGGGGAATCAACCTACGAATGGCTTAATTATACTGTAGTCTCTGCATATGAAATGGGGATAGTGGAAAATATTTGAAAATCACAAAGACACTTCACCTGTAATTATGACATTTAACTGAAATTTACTGTCTTCACCAATGAATACAGCAATGAAGAAGAGAGTAACATGAATATTCAAGATTGGGGACATCATGTTAAGAAACCAGTTTGGACTCATGGGAAAGAATCTCAGGAACAGCAGAAAAAAGGACAAGCTAATTCTGTTTTCCTTGACCTGGGGAAATAATAATAATAATAAATTAACATTTTCAACAATTTTGTTTCAATCAAGTTTATTTTTATAGCAATTTTAAAAACAACACATGTTGACCAAAGTGTTTTACAAAAGAAAGATAAAAATAGAGCCACATTCAAACTCATGCACAGTAAACATGAATACAATATAATTATAGTACATCTAGGTAAGCTTGGGCAATAGAGAAAGATGGGTTTTCAAAAGAGATTTAAAAGACTCAACTGTAGCAAAGGATCTAATGTGGAGAGGTAGCAACAGAGAAGGCAAGATCCCCTTTAGATTTCAAACAGGACTTAAAAAGTAGGCTCTGTGATGACCTTAAATGCCTAGAGGTCTGATATTGATGAAGGAGATCAGAAATATAGTGTGGTGCCAGCCCATGCAGATATTTAAAAACAGTTAAAAGAACCTTATATTGAAATCTATGTTTAACTGGAACCCAGTGAAGAAAGGCCATAACAGAAGAAATAATGACATGCTTCCTAATTCCAGGAAGGGTTTCAGTTTGGCAATGGCCCAGAGATGGAAAAAGCTACCTTGTACCACAGAATTTATTTGCTTATCAAATTTAATATCAGAATCAAAGATAACACCCAGATTCCTCGCTTGAGTATGTAAATTAACGATTATGGGGCCAAGATCTTTGATAATATGTTTGGCAAATTCAGAGAGGCCAAATGCTACAACTTCAGTTTAGTTTCATTAAGCTACAAAAAGTTAGCAGCCATCATTTTGACATCAATTAGACAGTAAAAGAGGAATTTCAGAGCCAAATTATCACAAGACTTCAGGGAGAGCTAAAGCAAGGTGTCATCAGCATAATGGTATGACATGTGTTTTTGATAAATGTAACCTAGCGGAAGTATACAGATGTGGCCAAAAATATTGGCACCCTTGGTAAATATGAGCAAAGAAGGCTGTGAAAATTTGAGACCATTACTCCATACAGAATCTCTACAGATCTTTCAAATTCAGAGGTCCATGTTGGTGGACTCTCCACTTCAGGTCAGGGGACTGGGATGGTCATGGCAGAAATTATATTTTGTGGACAGTGAACAATTTTTGTGTTGATTTTGATGTGTTTTGGATCATTGTCCTGCTGGAAGATCCAACCAGACCCCATTCTAAGCTTTCTTGCAGAGACAGCCAGGTTTTGATTTTTTTATATGTTGGTATTTGAGTCCATGATGCTATGTATCCAAACAAGATGTCCAGGCCCTCTGGCAGAAAAACAGCCCCACAACATTAAAGATCCAGCACCACATTTAACCTCAGGCATTGGGTACTTCATCTCTGTGTACGCCAAACCAATCTCTGGTGTTTGCTGCCAAAAAGCACTTTTTTGTTTGATTTGACCATAGTACCCATCGCATTTTTAGTTCCAGTAGTGTTTAGCAAACTGAAGATGCTTAAGTTTGTTGCTGGATGAGAGCAGAGGCTTTTTGTCTTTAAACACAAACAAACAACTTGTGGTGATATAGGTGATGTCTGACATATATTTTTAAAGACTTTCCAACCTCAAGACCCAATTTATTTTTGCAATTCTCCAGCTGTGATCCTTGGAGATTCTTTGGACATTTGAACTATCCTCCTCACTGTGCGTGGAGACAATATAGACACACGTCCTTTTCCAGGCAGATTCTTAAGATCTCAAGTTGATTGGAAATGGTTAATTATTGCCCTGATGGTGGAAATGGGCATTTTCAATGCTTTGGCTATAATCTAACAGCCATAAGCAATTTTGAAAAGCTCAACAACCTTTTGCCGCACATCAGAACTATATTCTTTAGTCTAACCCACTGTGATTGATGATTAAGGGAATTTGGCCTGTGTGTTACCTGATATTTATACCCATGTGAAACAAAGTCATGGCTGAACAATTTCATGTTCCTAGTCACCATAGTGCACTAAATTTGTTTAAATATGAATGGGAAGATACTTCAGATATATTTTACTCAGGAATTTCTAGGGGTGTCAATAATCGATGTTTCCCCCCTATCAATTGTTTTACTTTAATTAAAGGTTAGATTTTTAGGAATGTTTTTAATGAAAGATCAAAAGGATAAACAATGCAGTTTTTTTTTCTTTACTCATATTTACCGAGGGTACAAACATTTTTGGCCACCACTGTAGAGCCTTGAGGAACCCTGCAGGATATAGGTATAGAGGGTGAGGAGAAATTCCCAATTTCAAAGACAATGTTCTCTCCCTCATGTGCAGTCCCCTATATCCCCCGCTCACTTAAACACTCTTAAACACTCCAGAAGAATTTCATGATCTATAGTGACGAAGCTTCACTAAGATCCAAGAGCATTAGGATAGCAAACATTCGCTGAAACCACAGACAGCAAGAGGTAATTGGACACTTTGAGCAGACTCTGTGTTGTGCTCTAAAACTAGAACCAGAATATTTGTCGAAGGTCATTTTGAAATCTGCCTGTATTTATTTAAATCTGATTAAAAAAAATTAACTCCAGAAGAACTTCATTGTAAATTTGAAACATATGTATAAAATCATGACCACTCACATGAGATGAAGACTCATATCAGTAACCTAATAAAAGCTGTTTTATTCTACATGGGGCAGGGGCGCCCTCATGGGGGCTGCCATTTTAGAATCACATGACCAGTTGAATACTTCTTGCATAATCTCAGTAACCATCTTGTTATTGGATACTTTTACTCTTGGATTAATTAATCATGGTTGATTGTGTATAGTGAATTTCTACAATGGCATCTGTAACTGGAATCTATTGATTTTGAATTATGCTGCATCCAAGCCACATATATACTATAGGTATAACTGTAAATCCAAAATAACACAAACAAAAAAAGTTACTGAATGCACCTTTAAGAAGGGGTTGCGCCACAGCATGCTATAAAAAAGACGGGACTTTACCATTTACTAAACTGCCGTTTACGATTGCCAGAACACTAGAGCTGGCAACATCCAACTTGAATAAAAAAGCGAGGGGGATAATATCTAAGCTACATTCACACAGTCAGTGTTTGAGATTGACAACCGTATTTACTTACTGGTGCAAGTCTTGAAATGTTTACAGAAGCAGATTGAAAACTGTCTGTATGAACAAACAACAGAAGTCTCAACCGTATTCTAACAGCTGTAACCATAGTGACTAAAGTAAATATCAAAGATGGCGACATCCGTAACAAGTCTAATTGAGGTGTGAGTTCATCCATCAGATCATTTTAATGCTTTTACACAGAGTGCTGCTTTTGTGTCATGCGGCTTGTACCCTGAGCTTCGAGCAGACAGCGGAAAGCAGCAGTTGGATTTTCGGATAACACACAGATTATATCTCCATCTCAGTGAGTTAACAATACCACACATGAAACACACAATACACACGTGTACAGTGCATGACATGACCTAATTAACAACTAGTTGTCCAGTATGATTCCGTTCACACAGCACAGGTTTACAGAGAATGCAATTATGAGACCTGAAAATTTCAGGTCTCTCTCATAAATAACTGAACTGTGTGTGAACTGAACCGTATTAAGCATGTATTAAAACAGGTCTGACAACCGTATTCTGCTGCTGTGTGAACATGGCCCTAGAGAACAATGAGCAGGCTTCAGATGTCTAGCACATATCCAGTGTGCTCTGTCTTATAATACTGCAACAACACTGCCATCTCTTTCAGCTCTTCCAGGTCTGATGGGAACTTCAACCTAGAACAAAATGAAGACACATCACGGGATGGAAATTGTCAAAGTACACTCTCTCAATACAGTCTCCAGTCCCCCTGAAGTAACTCAGAGTTAAGAGTCTTTGAACCTACTGGCTTATTGGTACCAGCCTAGATATTAAACCAGCCTATATATTAAACCACAACATAAGAGATCAATTCCAAATCATGCGTGACCTCTCCTCATTTATAAAATGCAAATAAAAGCAATGGTGGTTTAAAATACATTTTAAGGACATAAAAACTAAAACGTCTAGGTTATGGATGTAACCTCCGTTCCCTGATGGAGGGAACGAGACGTTTGTTGAAGAAGCGACACTAGGGTTCTCTCTTGAGTGCCTTTTGCATCTCTGATCTATGAGAAAAGGCCAATGAGAAATTGGCAGACAGAATTTGCATGTCCCGTCCCCGGACAAACAGGTATAAAGGAGGGCAAATGCATCTGTTTCATTCAGGATTTTTCTGAGGATAATGGTTCGGCGACGTGGCCGGGAGGACACTGGCTGTGTGCGGTACGCAGACCCGAGGAAAAAATCATGGTGGGGGAGGACGGAGGGTTCTAGTCCAGCCCCAAGCTGGCGGGGGCCCAGCTATGCAAGTCGGACATCTGGGTGTCAGCCTCAGACTGGGCATGCTGGCCCGAAGGTGGCAGCACAGTCGAGTCATCCACATCAGACGCCAGCCGCGTCGTCCTCAATCCCGTGGGAAGAAGGAGCGATGCGGGGGGCGGCTGTAGTGCTGTTCCTTCTGAGGAAGGAAAGCCGTGACCGCAACGTTGCCATGGTCATGTCCATTAAAGTAAGCAAGCTCTCGTCTTTTTGTCATTGCGAGGCTTCAATAAAAAATGTCCATTAGAAGTTGTAGTACAAATATGTGTGCATTTAAAGACAATTTTCTGGATTCTCATATATTTACTTCACATTTCTTTAGAAAAGATTGGATTATCATTCAGTTTTCCTCTAAATTACAGTGCATCCAGAAAGTATGATGAAAACCTGCTCCAGAGCGCTCTGGACCTCAGACTGGGTCGAAGGTTCATCTTCCAACAGGACAACGACCCTAAGCACACAGCCAAGATAACAAAGAAGTGGTTACAGGAGAACTCCATGATTGTAATTGAGTGGCCCAAACTTGAACCTGATTGAACATCTCTGGAGAGATCTGAAAATGGCTGTGCACCGACGCTCTCCATCCAACCTGATGGAGCTTGTGAGGTCCTGCAAAGAAGAATGGGAGAAACTGCCCAAAAATAGGTGTGCCAAGCTTGTAGCATCATACACAAAAAGACTTGAGGCTGTAATTGGTGCCAAAGGTGCTTCAACAAAGTATTGAGCAAAGGCTGTAAATACTCATGTACATGTGATTTTTCTTTTTTTTCCCCCATTTTTTAATTTTTCATAAATTTGCAAAGATTTCAAACAAACTTCTTTCACATTGTCATTATGGGGTATTGTTTGTAGAATTTTGAGGAAAATAATGAATTTAATCCATTTTGGAATAAGGCTGTAACGTAACAAAATGTGGAAAAAGTGAAGCGCTGTGAATACTTTCCGGATGCACTGTATGTGACTCTCGGTGTGTGTTACATTTGTACAGAAAGAGAGGGCTACATATACAAGAGAGTTATTACATCACAGCTAGTTTATTTTTTCTGTCGAGTTTATTGTAGATAAGCAACTTCTACTATTGATTAGACCATTTATTTTTCACCAAGGAGTGGTTGTGAGATGGCATTGCCAGCTTTAGAAACTATACTGAATGTTACAAAACTAATGCTTGTTAATGAAAGAGTAGCTTAAATCCTCCAAGCTTTCTTTTCTCTCTCTAAGAGCATTACTGAAGTAAATTACTGAACACCCCAGACAAGCACATATTGAATGTGAATTAAATGTACAACGTTTTACATAATTCTGTGTGTTACAAAGCTGAATGAGTATATTCAAGCTAAATTTACTGATATCTGAATTTATATCACTATTTACTTTAATTATTTAGCAGTTCCATGGACTTCCAGTGCAGCCTCCTTCTCTGCTCATGATGAAGAGGATCTTCACACATCCAGCAGTGCCATCAGCATTACCACAATAGCAGGTACTTGCATCATATCAAAACCTCATAAAGAGAAAGAGGCCATACCACTCCCTAGCGACATCACCACAAAGATAGATCTCTTTAATAATATCAGGTGATCAGTAATATGGCTTATTGATGTGTCAGTACGAAGTGTCAAGTGATGCTGAATTCTGTGAAATAGTGAAAAAGGAGTCCTAATTGCACTTTGAATGTATTTATTTAGTTATTTATTGAATACATTGTGCACGTTAAACATTTTTGTATTATTGAATGAATTTAATATATATGCATTTTAAATATAGCTTTCTATAAATGTTCTGTTTGATATGTACCTGTTATTTTTGGAAAATAAATGGTTAGTGTTATAAAAGGGTGTTTATGGTTGGGGGTGCCTCTGATGCTTCTGCATGCATCAACTCCCACCACCCTGTCCGATGATATTTCTGGCCACCACAGACTGATTGCTGGCCCTGGCCCGGCCACCCCGGTGAAAAAATCCTGGCTCTGCCCCTGATGAGAGGACCACCCCTTGTACCATTGTTTGATGTCATAGAGGCTGGAGAGAAGCCTGTGGTTGCTGCCATAGATCTTTGGCTCTAGGTGGGGGTTTCGAATTAGCCCTAGCTTTTCACTTCCGTATTGCACACTACAAGGAAAACCAATTGTATACATATTGCATGTATTCTTTTGAACATGCATTTGCTTTAATTTTGTGCAATACTGTCAAGTGCTGATATGATGTCTCTAGTTAACTGCGTAAACTTTGATTTCAAGGTTTATCATAGTATTTGTTGTTTTGTGTTCAATGCATTTGGTATGCATTTTATTTTCCAGGCACATCTTTGATTTCCAGAGGTGACTCTGGGTCTTCTGCCAGCTGCTGGGGGGAACACAACTTCCTCCAAGACTCTTGGAGGGATTCTCTCTGCCCTAGAGCTAATCACCACTGGTAATCAAACACTTTAACCTTCCATCACACCCACAAAACACCTCAACACAAATGTTGAATTTGCTCACAATATTTCAGCAATTTGCTAGCCTATTTAGTTAACTTCAACCACACAGCCTCTATCCAAAGCCCAACATCAAAAGACTTGGCAGTCAGTCTGATGTCAGCAAACTCAAAAGTGCAAAATTATTTACTAGCAGATAGGCCTGTCACAGAGATGGGTGTGATTTTTGTTAGTTAGTAGGGAAATTCTGTGTGTGGTATTGATAAAAGAAAATCACTTACAGAACCATTATTATGTGAAGTGATTTCCACATCTGATGTTTCCAAAGTGTCCAAAGATTTAGAAATATAAATAGCCTAACTAGCTTCAATAATTTTTAACTTTAAAAGTGCTACAATTCATCTTATCTGATCATCCAAAGTAAAGTATGATTAATACAAAAATTATGCAATAGAGCAAATAAATAAATAAATAACTGACATTTTTTCCCCACCAGGTGTCAGCATTGTACATAGTTTCTGATTGATAGCCTTAGGGCTGAACAAATGAGCACTTAGATTTCAATTGTTTTATGATTACAGTGGAAGTTTCCTCACCCATTGTCAAAACACATTAAGGAGAAAAATAATTAAGTAAAGCACCCCACATCAATCAGTTTCTTCATTACCTTCACCAGAATCAATTATTGTTTCATGTTGGTGGCCGCCATGTCTCTGCCCAGGAAGCACAGAAGCTGGGCAGTGTTGACCAGGTCACAGAGCCGAATGCTTAAGAAGTAGCTGTGGAATCTGTAGGCATGCCGAGAAGAAATCTGATAATAAAAGATGGAACAGTAAAGTGAAATAGTCTTTGGCATGCCTTCATCATCAGGGGATGTACCAGATAAATCCCTTGTCACAGCAAATGCAATTAATGTTTCATGTCCTTGTCATCCAGTTTCAATACTGTTTAGAGCTTTTGATCTATTTTTCAAGAAGTGAAAAGAGACTAACATTGTTTGAATATTAATTGTGACCCACTCCGTGCATTGAAGAATGATTTCAGAATAATACAATTTAAATGGGGGATTTTTCATAATAACTGTGTACTTCTTGGGGAGTAGTAATGTTCTTTCATTCCCTTTCATGGTAAGATTATGATCACCTTAAACCGATTCAAAAACATGCAAAATGCTAATGGCTGTTTTTAGGGACTGGACTTTTCAGATTTACAGTAAGTACAGCTGTCAAGTGGAGTCAAAAATCTTTGTTTATACTCTCACTTTAGCAGTTAGGTGTGTGTCGAATTGTGTTCTACCTAAAAAGTAATTGAAGACACTCTGCAGCTTCTGGAAAATGAAGGCCAAATCTTTGCCTTCTGCTTGAACTCAATTGCCTACAGAAATGAAAAATCATATGGGAGCAAGTAAAACATACAACGGATTGCTGGACTGTTAAAGGATTGAGCTCTTCTAGGTCTATAGTTAGTGCAATTGTTCATTGAACTCTACAGATGTGCAAAGGAAGGAGTCTTTGAGAGAGGAACAGATCAGATTGGTGATAGCAGAATAACACTGACACAAGTAAAAAATTCTTGCTGAGACTGAGGGAGCCATATCCCTTGTGTGTAATGTGAATGCAGTGAGTGACACTATAGAGAGATGAGGGTTCAGCTAGAGTCAGGATAAGCTTTGGTGGGAGATTAAAGATTGGGCATACAACTAATGCTCTCACTGTAATCACAAGCTGAGCAAAGATCAGCATGGCCAAATCTGGCAACAGTGAACTAAATGGAATTGCGGAGCAGGCATTGCTCAAGTATGGTGGACCAATTGACCCTGATTTATTGACTAATGTTACATACTAGGCTGTACCTACTGTAGATGGTCCAAAGGTGTCAAATATCGGACGGTAAACAGGTTGATTCCAAAAATGTGACCACATGGAGTATGTATTTTGATTTAGCTGCTTTTATGGTTGATGAATGTGAGGTAAATAGAGAGCAAGAGTAGGATTCCATTTGTAAAAATATTTCTTTCTTTATCTTCATAGATACATGTATTTCTCTATTTCAAGATAGATCAACAAGGAGCTTTGAGGTTGTTAGTAACAAGTCAATTTCAACTTGATTTAAAAAAATAAAAATCATATTTATTAGCTGAATGTCTGGTTAAGAACTACACTACCCACAATCCAGAAGAGATATCTACCAATCACTGAAGTGAAGCAAAAGAACTCAGTAGTGACCTCCAAATCCCATGTAGCATTGTGAATGAGATAATCAAGTCGAACAGTCTCATTCATTTGCCTTTAGCTTTTATTTGTTTGATGAATTCATGTATTAATTTGCTGAAGATCATGTATAAAGTAATCTAAAGTACTATCTTTATGCTCTCTCCAATGCTCTCTGTGGAAGGGTCTCTCAGCTAAAGGGATTTATCTTGTTTCCTATTTCTGAAACATCTGCCACATGCACATATCAGGATCAGACCCAGCCCTACTTACAATAAAATACAGCATTAGTGGTTCAAATCCCGCCCATTGCATCACAGATTACCCACTGATACATCTGTATTGTGCAGTGTAGCACAGCACACTAGACATCAAACAAGAGTGTCAGAGGAGTCTCTCTTAAAGGAATAGTTCCCCCCAAAATGAAAAGTCTCTCATCATTTACTCACCTTCATGCCATCCCAGATGTTCTTTCTTCTGCAGAACACAAATAAAGATTTTTTAAAGAATATCTCAGCTCTGGTCCTCACAATGCAAGTGACTGGTGACTAGAACTCATAAGGTCTAAAAAGCACATAAAGACAGGGTGATTCAATATCTTCAGAAGCAATATGATAGGTATGGGTGAAAAACAGATCAATATTTAAGTCATTTTTTTTATTTATTTTTTTACTATGAATCTCCACATTTGACCAGCCCTAAACAGTAGGTGGCTGAATGTGAAAATCACTTCCACACCACAATGTGGAAGTGAAAGTGTTGATTTACTGTACAAAAGGGCCTACATTTTGATCTGTTTCTCACCCTCACTTATCATGTCGCTTCTGAAGATATGGATTCAATCACTGGAGTCCTATGGATTATTTGATTGCTGCCTTTATGTGCCTTATGGACCTTCTGAGTTCTGGTCACCTTTCATTTGCATTGTGAGGACCAACAGCTCACTATTCTTCTAAAAATATTTCTGTTCAGCAGAAGAAAGAAAGTCATACACATCTGGAATAGCATGAGGGTGCGTAAATGATGAGAGAATGTTCATTTTTGGGTGAACTATCCCTTTAAGTTTTAATTATGCTTTTATGAGTTACTCAGGGTCATTTTACAATAGAAAAAAATACCACCATGGTAATTCATGTGATCACTAAGTTTTGTGAAAAGTGATTTTCAAGATTTGCTGAGTAAATAAAATATATACTTAAGCACTGTTTTGAAAAGATAATTTCTGTCAGTATACTTTCTGTCAGTTGCTCAAAGAAGGATTGAGCAGAAAGCAAACAGAAATGTAAATTTTGCCCTTTAAAGCTCTTCACATTTACCCAGATTCTAGAGAGAAAGATTAATCTAATGCAGTTAGAATATATAGTGAATTGAGTTCTGCCATGTGTGTAATCCATTTAGTGAGGCAGGAAGTCAAACAATGAAACTTCCGATGAATTCAGAAAAAAAAAATATTTTTGAAAGGCTGTTTTATGGGTGTGTGAGTGGTTGAGTTGGTTGGTTTGTTTGCATGGATTTCTGTGTGTATGTGGGAGTAAGTGTGAATGAGTGAATGCCAGAGATGTGGATAACATATTATAGGAAATAATATGTATGACCTAGAATTCTGGATTATTGTTAAATACTGAAATTCTGTTGACTGTTCTATTCTTGTATACTTGTATAATCTCTTCCACTCTGGCCAAGCCCAAGCTCTTCAATACTGCTTCTTTGCTCAGAGAATGGCAAGGAAATGGAGTTTACCCAGTGGTGCTCAATGGAATAACAGCAAACCCAGGGAGATCCAGAGCATAGCTGTCATAGTTAGCAAAAGAGTATGTGTCTTTATATACATGAAATAAATCTGGAGATAATATTTAAAAGAAAAACAAATAAACTCTACTTTTCCTTTAAAATTTATGTTTTAATGTTTATTCATTGGCCCCATCCACTTCTATAGCAATTGCTTTACTGTAACCACCTGTTACTGTGTGTCTTTTTTCATAAATGAGGGACGAGTATTCTGTATCCTGGATGATGGCATAGCTGCTTGACCTGAGGATATTGATGTCATCTATCTGCTCAGTTATGGCTTTCCGAGGAGTCACCGAGGTGGGCCCATGTTCTATGCCAACATGATTGGCCTAGAAAGAGTGCTAGAGAGGTTGGAGCATTACCACCAAACCCATCCTGATGTGCCTTATTTGGAGCCCAGTCCTCTGATGAAAAAAATTGTGACTTGTGGCAGTCCTCCTATCCAAAAACGGAGAGAGCATATCAAGAAGATCAACAGCATCTCTGAAAGGTCCATTGATATCAACTCGCCATTTAGAGTTAATAAATTTGATAACTGCATAAACCTTTTATTAAAGAATGTTAATAAAGCATTTACCATCTCAACACTTTGCCCTGTTTCATATTGTCCTTTGATGTATTTTTTTACCATTTCTTAGAAGCAAATGATGACAGTAAAAGAACAGTAGTTGTAGCTTTCCTTAAGTAGTATTGTTACTAATTACTTCATTTTATTTTGCACAGCTCTGGTCTTACGCCCCATTGGTGTTTCATTCACCCTGCTGTCAAAATGCATTAGCAAAGTGCCCTTTTTATCTTAAAAGAGGATTCATGGAGGAAAGAGAGAGTCCTCAGATGCTTGCAGCTGCTCTTACAGGTTCTGTAGAACTTAGTAACAAATGGGAGAAACTAACATCAAGTGTAAGCTGTTAATAATTTACTACTATTTATCTGTTATTCTCATTTGCATTGTATAAGATGAAAATTACTAACTATTTGTTTATTTAGATAAATTACTTTTTTATATGGCTCTACATTCAGTTTACAGATAAACTTTTGCACTTAATTTAGATTCGACTAGCTAGGTGGAATAGCTGGTATGTGAGGTAATGTGTGCATGATGGGATTTGTGCTTTGATGCAAGGGATCAGGTAATTGCTGTTGCTTCTAAGCTGCAACTCAAATACATTTGAGGCTGCTCAATTAAATGCCACTAAACCTCTGTATTTATCTCTATGTGTCCAAAAAAGCAGAAGATTTCAAACCATGCAGACCAAGTTATTATTTTGACCATTTACACAGCTTTCTTTTAGCATCTATCCATGTTGTACTTAGGTCCAAAAATCCTCAACGACATTGAAAACCCTCCTCGAACCGTAACCGCACCAGAGTGAAAAATGACTTAAAGATTCCAAGATCGTTGTGTAGCAAGGCTCAGCAATACTTTTTTGTTCACCTTTTTTGTGCACATATAGGCACAAAACAATAAACATGCAAAAGCTTTTATCGTGCTGGTCTTAGAGGTGGTGCCCTCTACTGCACGCGTGGTGTCACAGCAGATGTGTACAGTGAAGTCTGGGAGTCTGGCAGTGTCTCTGTCAATCTACGAGCAGCGCTCAGCCCCGCAGCATCCTCTGTGCAATGCAGCACGACGAGCGGACGGGCTGCTGATGTATCACTTAAGTTTTAAGTTATCTTGCTTTGTAGATCTAATTACATATATAAACAGCGAATTGTCCGGGACCTTTACACGCATGATTTTTTCTCCTAAGGGTCCAGATAACTAAATCTGGTTGTTGGACATTTATGGAAACCTAAGGATTATTCACATCGAGAACCTCTTTGTCTGTTTCGAATGGAACATTTTCAGCGTTTACATTTAGCGCGACTAAAAGACTCTGTTTTGTTTAATGCAGATGTTGTGTCATGGTAGGAAATCAACAACTGACAGTGCCCAAACCTTGAATAAGGTAAGCAAAAGCAGCCTGATAGTTCTCTTTATTGTAGACTATTACTGTTCGCAATTTATTTTAATTCTGTTATATTTTACATTACAGTGTACCTAGTACACAAATAATGTTAATGTGCCTGTAATCAAAACTGTAGCAATAACTATAGATAGCCAAAATAATGACACACTAAGTACATTAGTAGGCTATTACACAGTACTTACTAATGTAGTTCAAATGTAATATGTACAGTATACTGTAATATAAAGTGTAACCTAAATGCATTGCTAAATCAGTAGGTGACCATTTGGTTGACAGTGCATGTTCTTTCAGAGAGTGAGTGATCATGGCTTACACAGGGGCGCAGAAGACTCTGAAGAGTGATAAGTTAGATGAAGCTCAAGCTCTAGCCAAAAGCTGTGCAGGCAGACCAGACTTTCTCCCCTGTGATGGACTGTCCATCTGCGCCACACGCAGCCATGGAAAGTGCTTCAAACTGCACTGGTGCTGCCATTTGGGCTGGTGTCACTGTAAGTTGGCAACTTGCAAAAATGCATTCTCTTCTCTTCTCTTCTCTTCTCTTCTCTTCTCTTCTCTTCTTAATATCTTATACAGCAACTTTGCAGAATACTCTAAAATGCTTAGTACAAAAGAATAGAAAGAATTATTCCTTTGCAATAAATGGGACAGAGATGCAGACGAATCATTAAAGCTCCCAGATACTTTGCTGTCTATCATCTTTTTGGAAAATTTGTTTAATTGATTTATACAAGCATAATTGTTCCTCTTTTTTTAATAGAATTTAGGGCTTCAAATAAGACTTTTTTTTAATCTAAACTATGCTTTGTGTGTCTGTTCACAATGCCTGTTTCCAAAATTACTGTCACAGCTGTTTTGTGAATTGTTGTCGTCAGAAACCGTTGTCTCTCATTTCATGGATGCTTTTTTTTGCATGCTCTCAGCATTTTGTGGCTTCAGTTGTAACGAACGAGCTAGACAATTTCTTTGTAAGCAGTATGGTTAAGCCATGAATATCTCCCCAGAAATATCTCACTAGCACTTTTCAGTCTGACATCGCCCTTGAATTACCATAAGGTTAACCTTTACAGTTGCTTTATCAAAGTAGACATTACCCCACCTGAACTTCACCTCTATTCTGTAGTCTTTTTTAAATCAGCACTTATAAGCATATGCACAGGAAGTGTAAGTTTAGCAGGTCTCAAGTAATTGTGAAAGCTAGTTTCATTATGCTTTAGGTAGGTAAATGACAATACTTAAGCATTTAAGCTTTAGAACTGTATGAACAGATCAAACCAAATTTAATGGCCTTGCATAACATTTTTTGTCAAGGAAACAAAATGTTTTTCATTATTTTTGGGTTCAGGCACCAAAACTTAAAATAAATATTCCACAAAATGTACCTTAAGTGTATAACACTGCGCTTTCGTATTCATTGAGGATTCACAGAGCATCCTTGGAGACACTGTTGTTGTTGTTGTTGTTGTTGTTTTTTTTAAACGTGTATGTCTTTAATCAGTCAGTATGCCATGTGATAACAGCTGTAATCTTCCATTATTGCAGTAGACAGAGCATTATGTTAATGCATGCTCATGGTTTATCAGCAAGAACACTTAGCCTGTGGTAGCTGTTGACTGGTTGAGCATTGTGAGAAGCACTAAATGTACCATAAAATTACAACAAAGCTTTCTCACCCTATGTATTAAGTATCCATGTTCTACTAAAAAAATTTATTTGTAGAAATCATAGAGGTTTATTTGCAGAACTGCGATCAGAAATTAAGTCTCTTCTTAACAAGCACAAATGATAAAAACTATTTACATGATGAATCCTTCTATTGTTCTAAGTTCATCCCATGTGTGGCTCAGTATCAGTTGGAATACTCATCATTTTCTGGCAGATCTTTTCTTTTAATGGAGACGTATGTTTGAATAGATCCCATTTCTCATGGATAAATGCCATGCTTGTCTTGATCTTTGCCATTGATGAGATTTCTTTGAGATTTCAAGCCATAAATAGAGTGATGGGGCCACAGATGGGTCCCAATCTTGTCCTTAACCTGTCAGTACAAACTAATTTGAAGGTCAAAATCAGGAGTTATCAACATTTGAACCCCTTGGTGAATAAAGAGACAGGGGCCCCTTGTTTATATTGTATAGAATTGATTGTTGGATTTTAAGGGATATTTCACCCAAAATTAAAATTCTCTCATTATTTACTCACTCTCATGTTATCCCTGGTGTGTATGACTTTCTTTCTTAACCAGAACACATTTGAAGAAAAATAGAATAATATTTCAGCTCAGTAGGGCCTTAAAATGCAAGTGAATGGAGATTTCTCTTTTGAAGCTCCAAAGATAACAGACAGTCAGCATAAACGTCATCCATACGACTCCAGCTGTTAAATTAATGTCCTCTAAAGAGTTACGATAGCTTTTGGTGTGAAAAGATAAATATTTAAGTATTTTTTTAACTCTAAATCTTCCAGGCAGGAGCAGTACGTGCGTATGACATAATCGCATTGGCATTTGAAACACGCGAGAACTGAGTCACGTGAGTCGCAGCTGGAAGATCTGCACTGTTTACAAGTGAGAAGGAGGAACAATTTTACTCAAAATAGTGCATTTGCGTGCTTATCCTGGATGTCTCAACCAAGTGGAGAACATGAGATTACTTCGGTATCAATGCGAACACGTCACATGAGAGAACGCTTGGACTCCAACCTCTCGTGAACCTCACTGTTACGTTGGATTATAGTTCAAAAGTACGTAAAAATGTATCTTTTTTCACACCAAAAGTGATCATGTTGCTTTAGAAGACATTCATTTAAAAGATGATGTCCTATGAATGATGTTTATACAGACTGTCTGTGATTTTGGGAGCTTCAAATGACAAATCTCCATTCACTTACATTTTAAGGACCTACTGAGCTGAGATTTTTTTCTTCAAATGTGTTTTGGTGAAGAAAGAAAGTCATACACACCTGGGATATCATAAGGGTGAGTAAACAATGAGAGAATTTTTGGGTGAACTTTCCCATTAAGCCTGGCCTATAATAACATGTGTATAATATATTAATGTATTTACATTCTTTGTTATGATGCATTGCAAAGCTATTAAAATGGTAATTATTGATGTATTTACTTAATATATTTTAATATGTGAGGGAGAGTAAAACTTTTGAATGGACTTTAGTTTTTAACTTTAGCTTTTGTTGAAGTTAACTTAATCTTGTATTTCTTTTTAACACATTTTTTATTTTTTTTATATTTTTTTTTTACAAAAATTAGTTTGAGGTCAAACAACAGTTAGAAGCCCCCCACCCCGAAGCGCTGAAGTCTAAAAAATGTGAAACTTCATTCTATTTCTATTCTAGAAAATACAGTTTTTACGGTGTTGTATTACCTTATTTTAAGGGTGCTGTGATAATCCCAATGGGACATCACTGTGTTATCATGCACATTGTGATGATATATTAATATAATATTAATATTGCTCTTTGCCCTGAAAATAATACATGAAGCGTACAGATTGCTTTGCTGAGTTTGACAGTATCCAGTTCCACTCTGAGCAAGTCCAGGGCTGTAGGAAAGAGCAGAGATTGTGAGAGTGGCGTCTGTGCTTTAGGCGCATATGTGGTGCTTAGTGATCTTATATGGCCATGTGTGAAACATTGGGAAGGAAGCCTCCTGTTTCTGGCCCTGTGCCTGCAGCTGTCAAACATTGATTTCCTCTGTGAGCTCTGTTCTGGCTTGGAGATCCGGCCCTTTGTCTGACAGATTTATAAAAAAATGAACCAACAGAAATCTGTAAATGAATGCCAAACCGTATGAGTGGAACCTCTATTGTTGATTGCACATGAGAAAAGCACAATGAAATAATTGTGTTCTGCCCAGTTGAGACAATCGTCACCTCCTGCAATTTGTTTTATTTGCACTCTTCACAGGACACGCTTTGAATCTCATTAGAATGGAATGGGTTTGTTTTTGCTTCTACATTTGTTTTGTTGTCTTTCCTGTTCTCAGTAAGATATGTTTTTTAAGTCCCCCTCATGCTTTTATTGCACAGATTGTATGAAAACTTGGGATTGCAGAAATTCTTTGCTTATAAGACAAGAAATTTGCTTGTGTTCAGTTATTTATTTCTTATATATGTATTTTTACACATAAATAAGAAAACAGTCACTGCAGCTGCCATATTTGATAACCCTATAACCCTACAGTTTAACAAAGCAGCGATAAGGTCAGATATTTTGTTCAAGCCAAGTCAAGTCATTTTTATTTGTATAGCACCTTTCACAACACACATCGTTTCAAAGCAGCATTAACGGAAAATGAAACTGTAATATCTATAATGTCTTTGAGTCATCATTGTGTAGTTTAATAAATTGTGAATTGTGTTTAAAAATAAGTCATTCAATAATAATTGTATTTATAACCCCAGTGAGCAAGCCGAAGTTGACTGTGGAAAGGAACACAAAAAAACATAAGATGTTTGTTAATGGAGAAAAATAACCTTGGGAGAAACCAGACTCACTGTTGGGGCCAGTTCCCCTCTCGCTAAACAGCATGAATATAATGCCAATATTACTTATGTATAGTGCAAGTCATGGTTTAAAATTATTAAGTGTTAAGGGTCAGTGTTTAAACAAAGATTTTGTATGAACTGTACAATGAATGACCAATGTCTTTGAAGTCCATCCTGGATTAACTGCAGGAGTTCTCATAGATGCAATTGTCCTTGTTAGTTGGCTGATGAATGCTTTTGTTGGCAATTAATTGATAGTCTATGTATTACAAGAGTGTAGTCCATCATTAGACCAAGGTGATGCAGGCAGAGATCAGTTAGGTGCATCGCAGTTCAACCTGGCCGGTAATTTCAGTGAGGTCTATCCTAAATCCAAGGTTCAGGCAATGGCATGGCATGTCTTACGGTTGGAGTTGGCATCAGTTCATCCTTGAAGTCTATCGTAATAGGCTGAAGTGATGTTTGGCTGGCTCTGGCTGATATTAGTCATCTTCACACAGCAACACGAAGTAGGAATGGTGCTGGATTCAGCCGGTTCTGGTGACCTCAGGATAGGAGTCCCGAGGTTGAGACAGGGAAACAAAGAAAATAATATTAGCATAGTTGCTATTCAATTTATTGCAGAGTTATAGATCACGATCAATGTTTCTGGTTTCTGGTTTCTGGTTCCGGCAGACTTAACTAAAGCAGCCTAATTGTGAGCTGAGGGATAAATTAGGTGTATGCCTGACTTAATAGATGAGTCTTTAGTCTAGACTTAAACTGAGTGAGTGTGTCTGCATCTCAAACAGTGTTACAGTGTTAGTTAGACTATTACATAGTTTAGGAGCCAAATATGAAAAGGATCTACCTCCTTTTGTGGATTTTGATATTATAGGAAATATTAACTGGCCAGAATTTTGCGATCATAATGAACGTAATGGAATATAGCGTGGTAGAAGGTCACTTAAGTACTGTGGAGCTAGACCATTCAAAGCTTTGTACATAGTTAACAGAATTTTAAAATTTAAACAAAATTTAAGTGGTAACCAATGTAACGATGATAAAAGGGGCTAATGTGATCATATTTCTTGGTTCTTGTCAGCACTCTGGCTGCTGCATTTTGAACCAATTGAAGTTTATTTATTGATCTTGCTGTACATCCTCCCAGTAATGCATTTCAATAATCTTGTCTTGAGGTCATGAATGCATTAATTAGTTTTTGGGCATCAGCAACAGAGAGCATGTGTCATAATTTAGCAATATTTCTGTGGTTGAAGAATGCTGTACTTCAAACATTGGTAATTTGATTTTCAAAGGACAGATTGGTATAAAATACGGCGATGTAACAGAACATCCATCGAGAGTCAAATTAGATTTTAGCAGCGTATTTTTTTGGTCCAATAATTACTTTGTAATGTACTTTTGTCTGAATTGAGTAGAAGGAAATTTCTGGTAATCCAATCTTGTATTTCATTGATACACTCTGCTAATTTGGCGATTCGTGAAATCTCTTTAGGTTTTGAAGAAATATAAAGTTGGGTATTGTTGGGCATAACAGTGGAAACTTATCCCACGATTCCTGATAATATCTCCCAGGGGAAGAATATACAAGGAGAAAAGCAGAGGCCCTAAAACTGATCCCTGTGGCACTCCATACTTTACTTTTGTTTGGTTTGACAATTCCTCATTTACATTTACAAAGTGGTAGCGGTCTGCTAAACAGTACCTAAACTATACAATGCAACAAATGCCAACATAATTATCTAGCCTATTCAAGAGAATATTCATGGCTTCAAATAAGCTGCCATGGTAGATTGTACAAACAGAAAGCTCAATTTGTGCTTAGGCATGAAGATGATTAAGGTCAATAACTGAAATTATGCATGCTTTTCTTTCATGCTGTACTTTAGGGTGGAGAGCATAATTTTTGTCCATTCTGGCACAGAGCAGGAAATTTCAATGAACAAAGAGAGGAAAGAGTCATATTATTACAGCACCAAACGTTAGATATTTAATAATTTCCATCTATGCGTTATTAAATATCATGTATAAATCTGTACTGGGGAAGCAAATGCGATGAGGTGACCATTCATATTTTATCTCTGTAAAGCTGACTCATGTATAATTCAGAGGATGCTTTTTTGAGAAAGAAAGACAGCAAGTGAGTGTGTGTGTGTGTGTGTGTTTGTGTGTGTGTGAGAAAGTCTTAGACTGGAGACTTACTGTCAAAGGCCACAAGTGAGTGAGCAGATGTTGATGTGGGCCTTAGATAACAGGGGATTAGTGTTGTCATAGATGTCCTGATCACACCCCAACTGCATTCTGACAGATGTGCAGAATGGGAATGAGCTGTATACAGGGGTGGATCTAAATTTTTTTTTCATGGGGTGGCAAGGTGGTGGCATAAAGGCTATTAGGGTTGGGAACACCAAAGCAAGCGCCCATGCCTAGTTCTTATGGATTAATGTACCAATCTTAAATCTCTATAAAACACATTATAAACTTCTAAGTGTTCCTTAGCTTGACATATAGATCTAGCGGTCTGAACTAAAAATCACCTAATGCAGGCCAAATTGTTTTATTTTTGTTTACCCATGGATGGAGAATGCATGCATATCCCATGTTATTCTGCTTATAAAGTCCTGTAGACCTATCACCTTTGTAACAGCTGGAATAAGCCATTTGAAAGCGAACATTAACACTAAGTAAGGCCTAATAAAAACTGTTTGACAATTGTACTGTGAGGGCAGTAATGTGAAACTCATGAATATTAATTATGTTATGCACATTAGAATATTCTTTTAAATGACCAGTTTTGATAAACAGTCATTCTGAACGATTCAATCAGTCAAATAAATATTTCACATCATATAGTAATTTCATCTCTTCATCTTTCACTATCAGTCTTGGGATTTTGTTATTCAGTAGATGAACACAGAGATGAGCACATTAATTAAGAACATATTTGGCTGGTCTTGTGGTGACTTTTTGCCTCTCGTTTTTAGAGGTTCCAGGTCCTAATTCGCCCTAGGGTTTGCATAGACTAGTTTACTACAACTAACCTTGTCGATGCTGTCAGCCTGTAGTTGACTAGTTGCTCTCCACATGATTTATAAAAGGCATCTGTAAAACATACAGCTGGTGTGAAGCCCAGTGGCTCTGCACTTAAAAGGCGCAGTGGCTCAAATATAAGATGTGATGTTCTGTCTGACACAGTAAAAAAATAAATGTTTATAATTTTCCACTCAGTTGTCAAACTACTATGCACGTTTCCACAGAAAGCTATAGGACGCTACACACAGTCTAGTTGGCATATGATGCATATGATGCCTGATTACATTTTTGGTATGTTGATTTGTTTATAATATATATAATTTCACCCAGACATAACTTTTTATATATAATAAACCAAGGTTGCATCTGCATCTGTACTGAGATGTGGAACACATTTTTTATTTTTTTCTCGTGCTCTATTCCTCCGGAAAAGAGCACGAGAGGAACGAGAGGACTGCTGACACTCAAATCGGATCGCCAGTCAAAATCCAAACAGATCAGATGAAATAGAAAGTCCTACTCAAGAACTGGAGATGTTTCAACTGGATTATACACATACCTGATGAAAACAATTTCAAAAAGTGTTGAGGACATGTCTCATCCACCACAATGGTGATGGCTGTGGGGATCAAACCGACAACCTTCTGCTTACCAGTTCAGTGCTTCAGCCCACTACTTTTGTGCAGCAATAAATTTGGAGATCAGAGCACTTCAAAGGAGAGCTTGGACAGATGAGAGGATTATTGGTTGCCCCCTGCCCTCCCTTTAAGAACTGTACACTTCCAGAGAGAGGAAGAGAGCTGGAAAAAATCACTCTGGACCTCACTCACCCAGCCCTCTACATGTTTTAACTGTTGCCTTCTAGACGGCACTACAGAGCACTGAGCACCATAAACTTCAGGCACAGGAACAGTCTTTTCCCTCAGGCTATCCATCTCATGAACAGTTAAAACTGCTCCATTGAGCAATAATTATGTGCAATACACAGCTTTGTCTATTTATATTTATCCAATGTTGGGCCTCATGTATTCAGATATAAGACAAAGGCAGGCCTAACACAGTCGTAAAGCCTGACTGAGGCCTACACACACATTCATAAATCTTACTGATAAAAAACGTGGCAAAATCAAACAAAGGGAGTCAAAAACAGACTACAAATCCCATGAATCCTTTCTCACTTTACACCTATGTGTGAAATTCCAAAGGATCAAACTCTCAACTCCTATTGGATGAGGCACATGATAGAACGCCTCTCAAACATGATGTCATCGGGAGTAGAAATACCTGCTGCTCTCAGGTGTAGCCTCATTGCACAAGGAAGTAACGTACGACTTGAAACTGTGGCCATACAATCTCCATCTCGCTGGACGAGTTGAGATTACTCTGTGTTCCACCGAACACTTTAACGGATCTTAAGGAGACTGCCGAGCAAATTTATTTAGAAAGCACATTTAAGATCAACATGAGCTGAACCAAAGTGCTTTACAATTAGTAAAGCAAAGCCATAGAATTCAATAAACATGATAAATAAATAAAAGAAAGAAAACAATAGAATTATGACAGGGCTATAGAGTTACAACGCACAGAATAAGAAGTCAGGGTGTCAAGCTCTACTCAAGTTGAATGCCAATGCGAAGAGGTGGGTCTTCAGCAGTGACTTAAACATTTCTAAAGTCTGTGCAGTCCATATATGGAAAGGTAAACTGTTCCATAGAGTAGGAGCAGCCACCGCAAAGGCTCGATCACCTGTTTTTGAGCCTGGATCTCGGAACATCCAAGAGCATCTGGATGTTTGGCCTCAGTACTCTAACCGGGGTATGATGATGTAAGAGATCTGCTAAATAAGATGGGGCCAAACCATTTAGAACCTTAAAAGCAAGCAATAAAATCTTAAAATCAACCCTAAAACAGACAGGAACCAGTGCAGAGAGGCTAGAACTGGTGTTATGTGATCACGCTTTTTTGTTCCTGTTAGAAGACGAGCAGCTGCATTTTGTACCAGCTGCAGACGATGGAAAGACGACTGGTCTATACCCACATATAAACAATTGCAGTAGTCTAAACGAGAGTTAATAAAAGCATGAATAACCATTTCAAAGTCTCTGGGAGAGAGATAGGCCTTTACCTTGGCTAAAAGTCTTAGCGAATAGAAGCTAGTTTTGACAACTGAGCTGATCAGTTTATCAAATTTACTGTCAAAAATTACTCCAAGGTTTTTCACAACAGATCGACTATATGAAGCCAAAGGGCCAAGAGTCACATCAGGATCATCCAAAAGGCCTGGATGTCCAAAAATAACAATTTCAGTCTTACTTTCATTCAGATTCAGAAAGTTCAAATCCATCCAGGGTTTAATATCTTTTATGAAATCCAGCAAGAGCTGCATTGACTCTTCACTTTTTATTTTTTAGGCAAATAGATTTGTTTATCATCAGCAAAACAATGAAAAGGAATTTTATATCATCTAAAGATATAAAATATCGCCCAAATGATCCAAGAAACTTCTATCTGTCAGATATGATTTAAATCACTCTAGGACAGTACCTTTAATTCCTATGCACATGATATAAGGATCCTATGATCCACAGTGTCAAATGCAGCAGTCAAATCTGAGAGCACCAGGATAGCAGTGTTCCCTGAATCAACAGTTAAGAGAAGATCATTAAAAACACTTAAGATCTGTTTTAGTTCTATGACGTGATTTAAAACCAGATTGAAACTTTTCAAAATTTGCCATGGTTATCAAAATTTTTTTTCCAACTGAGTAAGACTACTTTCTCAAAAACTTTACATAGAAAAGGTAGCTTAGAAATTGGCCTTAAGTTAGAAAGAACAGAAGAGTCTAAATTGTTCTTTTTGATAAGAGACTGCACCACAGCATGTTTAAAAGCAGCTGGAATGCACCCTGAGGTAAGAGATGAATTTATCAATACAAGAACACTTGGCACAATAATACTAAAAACATCCTTGAACAGGCAAGTGGGGACACTGTCTAAGCATATGCTGAACAACTTCGGTTAAAAAGGAGAGTGAAAGACTCAAACTGATCAAAGAGTGCTGAGCACACTGGAGGTACAGAAGGGTCTAGGGCAGAGTTAGTTGACTAAGAGCAGCGATTTTGTCAACAAAAAAATTTAAGAAAGTTATCAAAAAGTGAGAGTGTACCAACAATAGCAGCAGTATCACCAGGATTTTTCAAAAGAACTTGAGGCTTATGGCTGGAGTTGGAAACAAGGTTAGACATATACTCTGTTTTAGTAGATTTAACAGCTCTCTGGTAATTTGATAAGCAGTCCTGTAGGATTCCCAAGGACACTTGGAGCTTATCCTTCTTTCACTTTCTCTCAGCTCATCTACATTCATGTCTTAGAGCACGGGTGGTATTAATCAACCAGGGCTCCGATAGTGGTTTGATGCGTTTAGACCTAAATGGAGCAACGGTGTCCAGAATGTCTGTACAGGTAGAGACAAAAAGGCTGGTAAGCTCCTCCACATTCAAATCAGAACAGCCATCCAGGGTATAAAGTATAGTGTCTTATAAAACAGCACTATAGTTAAAAGGGTTAATCACACGAAACAAGGCGGTTCGCAGGAGCACAATATTTAAATGTACAGTCTTCAAGATGTCATATTATATAAGACAGCACAAGATCCAGTGTATGTCCCTTTTCACAAGTCGGGCCAGTCACAGATTGGGTGAAATTAAAATAGTCAATAAGATTAAAAAATTTGATTAAAAAATCCTTGACCAATAGTCTGCTTTCCCAGCATACATGTATATTAAAATCACCAACAATTAAGAGATAATTATCCCCCCAAAGATGTCTGAAAAGTCCTGTATAAAAGTCTTGTTGAACTTGTTGCACACAGCACAATAGGAGAAAAGTGCAAATCAAAACTGAAATAGGCATCAAACAGAATCTGCCGACAGTGGAAGCTGGATTTGAATACAGACGCCAGCCCTCCACCCTTGCCAGTATTCCGAGGAGAGCTAGAAAATATACAATTTGGAGGAAGAAGTTCAGAAAAAGGGGCAAGCTTGCCAGCAGGAAGCCAAGTTTAAGTCACATATTGAAAATCCAAGCCACAAGAAGTGAAGAAGTCATTGAGCAAAAAGGTCTTGTTTGCTAGCGATCTAGCATTAATCAAAGCCATACTGAGAGTGCCAGGTAAGCCTTGAATCTTACCAGTATACCTCCCTGCTTACCCCGTCTTCTACAACGTTTTTTATGGGGAGTGTCACATGCTATACGGCGCAGGAATGCTGGTACATCTGACAACACGGGAGGAAGACTTGTAGTCTTGCCACCCAAATCATGCCTAGACAATATCTCAACATATGTTTGGATGTTAAAAAGTGCTTTACGATCATAAAGGAATAATGCAGAAACATCCTGACAACATATACAAAGAAACAAAGCAAGAGCAAACAATAGCCCGAGAGCACATGAGAGATGACTCGCCGTACACACTGGCACCATCTAACCATTGTTTCACACTTTTTTCATTTATGTAAACTTAACTATATAATGGGGTCATACAGAAATTGTCATATTATAGATGTCAAAACCAGACACACGTTAGCGTATGACCACTCATGTTTAAATATCATTGCCTGTTTAATATATATTTTGCAGGTGCATTGGTATTCAGTTCATATAAACCATAATAACAGGTGAGCATTAAAAAGTACAGAAGGAAAAAAAAAACCTGTTAAAGAGAGAGGTGGAAAAGTTGGTGGAAAACTAAATTATAATATTATTTAAGTAAGAGTAAGAAGCCTTGACTAACATTGAAAGTGGATATTGTGGATTTTTTTTTTTAAACTTTCTGTGAAAGTAGTGCACTGTACCATCTCAGTGGATTAAAGCATAACTATATATATATATATATATATATATATATATATATATATATATATATATACTGTATGTATTTGTTTTATATCTGTTTATATACTGTACTGTATGTGCTGAGGTTTTGGATGGCCAAAGTCTTATGTATTATGTAATGAAAATTAGATGAAATTAAATTAATTAGATTTTTGTCATAGCCTATGGTGGTGTGTGTGAGTAGTTCTCATTGGCATGTGACTGGAGGTCACAGGATTTTTGATAATCCATTTATGTGTGAGATACTGACGCCTGTGCTTTAATGAAAACAAAATAATTTATTTGAAAAGGATGATTAAGTTCTGTCCATAGGCTGACATTCACACTGCAAGCTTGCTTAACATAATAAAGCATCCAGTGAAGCAGTCTAAATAATTTTATTTACTCTTAAAACTGTATTTATTTTTGGCCCCTACAGGCTTGAGTGTGATGCATATTTCTCCTTTTTCTCGATGCTTCAGTTACACTTCCAAAAAACTTTTTTTCTTCTTTGAAACACAATTTTTTTTTTTTTTTTTGAAGAATCTCTTTTCCATACAATTAAAGAAAAGGGTGTCTAGAGCTATCAAGCTCCAAAATACCAAAAATAGCATCATAAAAGTTAAAAAACAAATTTTAAGACATATGGATAACAGAAATTGTTTATCAACACCATTTGAACTCTATGGTGTTTAGTCAAGTGATGCAAGAACCAATGGCTTTTGACTTCAGATGGCATTAAAGCACCAATTTTGCAGTCCTTATGATTTTTTTTACTGGCCATTTCAGAGTATCAGAGGAGAGGAAGGTAATCAAAGAATAGCCAGTCTGATCCTCACACAAAGTTATCAAATGGCTTTAAAAGACTGGGGACATAGTGCACAAGTCTTTTATGTACTATATGATGTTTTTTTAAGCATGTTCTTGATAGCTCCAGTCACCCATCACTTTCATTATATGAAAAACAGTTGGTAGAATATTCTTCAAAAATTCTTCTTTGGTGCTCCTCAGGAGGGAGAAAGTCATACAGGTTTGAAATGGCATGAAGGTGTATATATAGATAGAGATAGATAGATAGATAGATAGATAGATAGATAGATAGATAGATCTATTTCTGCTAGGTATGCAATTAAAACTGTCTCCTTTTTTATGTCTTTACAGGTAAATATGTGTACCAGCCCATGACCAATGTTGGTCAGCTACCCAGCACACCTGTGCCAGCCACTCCATCTGAGTGCACTGACACCATTGATCTGTCCATCTCCCTGACAGAACGCTTCCTCCGGATCTCGCCCTGTTTCCTGCCTCCACCCTACCCCGAGTCCCCCAAATACTGCAACATTGCTGAACTGTTTATTGATGACTACATTGTCAAACGCATCAATGGCAAGATGTGCTATGTTCAGCGGCCCCCAGTTCACATGGATGCCCCTCCCACTCCACCTCCAGCCTATCCGATTCCACAGAAGGAGCACGTTGAAGATAGGCAGACTGTTGATATAGTTAAAGGACCTAAAACTATGGATACTGTTAAAGGACCTAAAATGGTCCACTGCTCTTCGCCTTCCAGTTCAGAGGACTCAGGGATCAATGCTTTGCGAGGACACTATCTGGAGTCCTATGAAGAAGAGTCTGAGGAAGAGGATGTTCTTAGCACAGATGGAAACTCGTGTCCAGAAAGTCTGTGGGACCAGGATGAATGCACCCTGCTGTCCCCTTCCATATCCACTGTTGAAATTATTGAAAACATTGAAACTACTGTGTGACTACTGTTGAATATTTGCTCTCTCTCTGTTCTTTTCACATCACTCTCACTCTCATTGGGTTTATTAAAATATGTAGAGGAAAATGCTACTCCTATAATGACTTTACAGGTTACTGGAGTTTTTACTTGCACTGCTAAACTTTAATCTACACATCAACTCTCAATTGGTTTCATTCACTTATTGTTTGTATGCCCATATTTGTGTGAAAATCCTCTGTAAAAAGTTTTCACACTGAAATCATGATTCAGAAATATGTTTTTTTATTATTATTATTTGAACCAACTTAAACCACATGTGTGCAAAAATCACAGACTGTTAGTGACATTAGAAACATAGAATGTGATAGCTGAAAAGACCCTACAATATCTCTTACTTCAGAGTAACAAAAATGATGTGCATTATGGTTCAATCTGGGAAAGGCTCTGCATAAAATAGACCCATATACAAGATGTTTATAGTGTTTCAGCTGGTTTTGAGAATGACCTTTTGGACCCACTGGTAGGCCTCACATGATTCTCCATTTGAGGTTGTTTACTACTATGCTATGACTATGAAAAACAATTTTGGTCACATGTTTTATATTAAGAAATGACACCCCTGGACCTAAACCTGCTTTTCCAAACTCTAGCCCTATTCAGACAGGTTTCATTTTCCGTACATACTGTACAGTATGTCTGTATATTAATTGCTGCTGCAGACATCCATCATTTTACTGTAGATCCATATGGGATAGGCAATGTCTGAAGAAATTGCTGAGATGGGCGTGCCTTTGCCAGAACTAGTGATGTCAGATTTGTGAATGAATCACTCTGAGTCGGGTCTTTTCAATGAATTAGTGTAGCTTTCTAGCAAAACGGCCTGAAATGATTCGCAATTCAATCAGAATCATTTGGACGGTTCACGCGCGGACTGAATCGTTTGAAGCAATTTCTCACTCAATAAAACAGTAATGGCATGCTTTAGATGATGGAGAACAGAAAAAATGCTGGGTGAAGAGGATATTTACATGCAATCCATTGAAACAAAACCTGCAAATGCATCCTATCTTTTGTCAACGATGAAGAAGGTCATGTGCCTGTACAGACTGTGAACAACTCTGTACTGCAGGTAAAGACATTTTCCAACCAAATGTGTATTAAAACGTACAATACACAAAAGCCTTGTAAGGTACCTAAAATTGCAGTTGCATTACCTTGTTTATTGGACATGTACCATGAAGTTCCATGTAACTACCATGGTATATTATCAAAGTAACATGATTTTACCATCTTTTTCCTTCACATCTATACTTTTTCCTATAACTATATTCAAGAAAATGTTAAAAAAAAAATACTTCCAAGACCAAATTGACTACTTTGGTGTTGTTTTAAAAAAAATGCCCCTGGACCCTGCTGTCGTAGTAAAACATAGCCTAATAAAGCTCTCCCATGCCACCATAAGAGACAGGTATATAGATTTATGACATCTTGAAGACTGTACATTTAAAGCAGCATTTCACTCATAATGCACTGCAGACTTTCCCCTCTATGTAGTTCAGAAGCAGAGAATAAAGACCAAATGGAGCATTCCTCAGAGGCTGTCAGGATGCAAGCTTCCTCTTCAGTAGATAACAGATTGATTTCCTCCCCTGCTTGGTGTCATATTTCTTTAGCATCCTGTCTGACATTGCATTTAAAAGACAGCCGAGCTGCTTAGTCCACTCTTGTGTGTAAACATCTTTTGTATTTGAAACTAATTGGTTGTGTCACAGACTCTATCAGTCTAATAGTTGGACCCAGACTGAATGGCATTAATTATACAGAAACAACATGCATGCAATCTTTATTACCATTTGACATTTATTGCCCCCAGTATCAATTTATGTTGCATAAACAAAGGAAATTAATCAGAATGCAAAAGAGCAGATTCACCCTCTTGGTTTCCCAGAATCATTTTGCATGTGTCCTTTTCTACGTTGACATGTTCTTCTGAAAATATGAATATTTAAATGCATAAGCCCACAGCAGAATGAGCACACACACTGAGTCAGCTCAATGAGACCACACACACAGAGACGCATACACTAAATGATTCGCTACCTCTTAAATCTGACTGTAATCACGTGAGCAGACCCCTGTAACAGAACATTCTGATGTGCAGGAAGACAAACCTATTTTCTCATCTGTTTCAGGAATATTGTCTCACTGAAAATCAAGCCACTATATGACCAAAACTCACCAATAGTTCACCCGATAAACAGCGCCACAGTCTGTGGCCATGTGCAGACCTCTGTGGGAGATCTGGGTTTGATAAGTTCCATAACTGCCTCTGAGTCACCCTGCAGAGCCCTCCACAGTGCTCCCTCTGTAAAATATTCATTGCTTTGCTCTTCTCTAAGATTGTTTTTGGGGTTGTTTTTCCTTCAAAGTAGCCCTCACTCTATAGTCTATTTTGACATGAATTTTACCAACAATTCACAAACAGTACTTAGGAAAAACAATTTACGGGTTCACATTTACAATGTAAATTAAGAGGAATGTTAGTGAATTGTATGGATGCTGATGAGAAAAAACAAAACAAAACTGAAAATGTTATTTGAATGTGTTTGCTATTGTACAGTATGAGGTGGCCTGTGCTTTTAATGGCTGACATCATTTATGTCTCATGAATTGACAGTGACACAGAGGTTTATTGCTGTGTTTGTGTTATTAGGCCTCCCAGGTGGTAATGCATTCATAATAGTATATGAGTCATGGGTGTCTGGTTGAAAATGACTTAATCTGTCAGATGAGACCATGAATCTGATTAAGGTAATAGTTGTGAAGTGTTGTGTTCTGCCTGTCTGTCTCTCTATTCATTCTGGCCTAAAGAATTCTGACCCTTTAGAATCTTGAATAACCCACAATAAAAGAAAGAAAAAAAAAATGACACATTAATCTCCATCAATTTATAATCCACTTGCATTTTTACTGGCTCCCAGCAAGTACTTTAACCTGAGAATTTAAAAAAACATAGCTTTACATTTTCTGAGGCCAAAAAAGAAGAAGAAAAAGACAATTAAAAGAAAAATATGCATACACCGGGAGTTATAAACAATTCAGCTCCAATATCGTCATCCAAACTCCAAACTTCTCAACTTGTACAAACGATTTAAAAAAGTTGTTATTAGGTATTTTTATAGGTGCACTCAGTATTTTTTCCTCATTAAATATGTTTTACACAAAGATATGAATAGTATTTATGGAAAATGTTTAGAATAATTTAGATTTGTCTGTTCGTGAAAAAGATTTTAGTCTTGTCAGGAACTTAATTAAAGCTGTTACCTAACATTTTATTTGACATGGAGCAGGTCCCCTCATAGGGGCTGCCATGTTGGTTTATCTCGCTTTATCTTGCTTTATCTCAGTAACCTAAGGATTACTCGTGGTGGATTGCCCACTCTATCTATGAGAAAATTCAACAATTGTAGCTTGCAGATTCCAGTTGTTCTCAGCAGTTTACTGAAGAGATACCCAAAATAGAGTGATACAAGTAGGATTAATATTAGTCTAGGCTGGCAGGAGCAGACTATCACCACAAATATGGGGCAAATGATTTGCATTCTGCTTTTTACAGGTATGTACATTTTAGAAACCATCGCCTTGATGCAAAATAATTGCATCATAACTAACTTAACCAGCATGAATAACTGTTTGTTCCCCATCTGTCACTCACTTCGACGTCGTGTCGAAGAAGCGACACTAGGGGTCTCTCTTGAGCGCCGAATATGCCTCTGATCTATGAAAAAAGGCCAATGAGAGTTGGCGAACAGTATTTGCATACCCCGCCCCTGGATACGGATATAAAGGCGATGGAAATACGCTTGTTCATTCAGTAATTTTCTTCGTAGCCGATGGTCGTGTATGCAGCCAGCTGCGAGTGACAGCGGGCACGCAGAAGCAGGCCGTTGGAAAGGGACCCAGCTGCATTGGCACATCAACTGCCTTGAGTTGTTGACCGTCCTCTTGGTCCTGTGGAAGTTTCTCCCATTAGATCGAGACAAACATATCCTGGTCAGGTCGGACAGCACCACTGCGGTGGTGTACATAAATCGCCAAGGCGGCATACGCTCCCGCCACATGTCACAACTCGCCCGTCGTCTCCTCCTCTGGAGCCAGCAGCGACTCAAGCCGCTGCGCGCCACTCACATCCCCGGCAACCTCAATGTGATAGCGGACGTCACGACAACGCTTGCCTGACGGAGAGTGGAGGCTTCACCCCCACTCAGTTCAGCTGATCTGGGGACAGTTCGGCAAGGCCCAGGTAGACCTGTTTGCCTCCCGAGAGACCTCGCACTGTCCGCTGTGGTACGCCCGCTCAGAGGCTCCCCTCGGGGCAGATGCACTGCCACACAGCTGGCCAGTGGGGCTGCACAAGTATGAATTTCCCCCAGTGGGCCTTCTTGCACAGGTGCTGTGCAATGTCAGGGAGGACGAGGAGCAAGTCACTCTTGTGACTCCTTACTGGCCCACCCGGGCCTGGTTCTCGGACCTTGTACTCCTCGTGACAGCCCCTCCCTGGCGAATTCCCCTGAGGAAAGACCTTCTTTCTCAGGGACGGGGCACGCTCTGGGATCCGCATCCAGATCTTTGGAACCTCCACGTCTGGTCCCTGGATGGGACGTGGAAGATCTATCTGGTCTACCACCCACGGTCGTAGCCACGATCAACCAAGCCAGAGACCCTTCTACCAGGCAACTCTACGCCCTGAAATGGCGTCTGTTCGTAAATTGGTGTTCTTGCCAGGCAGAAGACCCACAGAGGTGCGCAGTTAGGTCAGTGCTCCTGTTCCTACAGGAGAGGTTGTCCCCTTCCACCTTGAAGGTGTATGTTGCCGCTATTGCAGCTCACCACGACCCAGTAGACGGCAAATCCCTGGGTAAGCACGACTTAATCGTCAGGTTCCTAAGAGGTGCCCGGAGGCTAAATCCCTCCCGGCCAAACCTATTCCCCTCCTGGGATCTCTCGGAGGTCCTGGCCGGTCTTCAGAGATCCCCCTTCATGCCGCTAGAATCAGCTGGACTCAGGGCCCTCTCCCTAAAGATGGCCCTGCTGACCGCTTTCGCTTCCATCATGAGGGTTGGGGACCTGCAAGCGTTCTCTACTAACGACACTTGCCTGGAGTTCGGTCCGGCAGACACATATGTGATCCTAAGACCTCGACCGGGCTATGTGCCCAAGGTTCCTACCATGCCCTTCAGAGATCAGGTAGTGAACCTGCAAGCGCTGCCCCGGGAGGTGGCAGACCCAGCCCCCTCACTGCTGTGTCCGGTACGTGCTTTGCGGCTCAGCGCATGCCGTGATTTGAAGTGGACCCCTAGTGTCGCTTCTTCGACACGACGTCATGTGTCTTCCCGGCCTCGTCGCTGAGCCGAGCCTCAGAAAAATCCTGAATGAATGAGCATATTTCCCTCGCCTTTATATCCGTATCCGGGGGCAGGGTATGCAAATACTGTTCGCCAACTTTCATTGGCTTTTTTTCATAGATCAGAGGCATATTCAGCGCTCAAGAGAGACCCCTAGTGTTGCTTCTTCGACACGACGTCTCGTTCCCTCCATCAGGGAACGGAGGTTACATACGTAACCGAGACGTTTTCATTGTGCATTTTTTACTGTGTTACTCTGTATAGCAAAACTTAGGAAGTCATATTGTTTCTGTGATTTTACATAAAAAATTTTGCAAAACAATAAGGAGTATAATTAGGGTACATTCAGGAACATTGGGTAATGTACACCTTGGGTCTTTGTTGCCATGTGATGAAGTTGCATTTGTTGGTCTAAATGTTGGGGTGACAATGACAGTAAATATGCACTACGCATATGAGTATACCATTTGCAAACGTGGAAACAATTTTTAAATATGTCTTGAAGCTGTACATTAGGATTTTAAGGAGGTAAATATAGAGCTAGCCATAAAGCATGCAAATGTGGAGTCTCTCTCTCTCTCTCTCACTCTCTCTCTTACTCTCTCTCTTACTCTCTCCTTACCACTCTTATTTCTCATATCCAAAACTGAGCAATTTTCTCCCCCATTCAATATATGGAAATGAAATGGTAACAAATCCTGGCAGACACCCTCAAACTCTCGAGGGAGTTGAATATGGCAGACTCATTTGTGTTTGAATGGGCGAGTGCAGTGGGGGAAAAGGTGTGGGAGGGGCTGGGCTGGCAAACAGAGCTCTGCTGATGAACTGGCATGTAAACTGGGCTGTAGACTTTGCAGATGAGGTTTCAGCAGATGGTTTTCCACATTACAGGGAGTCAGGGATGTGTGCCACCCTGACCTCTCCGCCCTCAGGCAATTGTCATGAGAAAGAGCAGTATGCTCGACTGACGGGGAATACTGATGGGCTTTGTGCTGATTAGTGGAAGGACATTGTGGCTAGATTATGTTTTTTGAAAGATATGCTAAGTGCTTGTTTTGGTGATGTGGTTTTATAGATTGGCAGATGTGGGGTGAATCAGGGATAGAGCACTCTTAGTCATAAATGCCACGAATCTCATCACTGTAAAGGCAAACAAATGATTCTGCAGGAGAAATGGTCTGCGTTAGGAGATGATAGAGAGTAGTGAACAAATCCTCTGTGCACTCTGTTAATGAGCAGTTATTTTAGTTCAACCATTTTTCAGCATCTCAGCAGCTCTGTGCACTCTCAAAAACCATGCAGAGTTAATGATTTTCATAATTTCCCCTCAAATAAAAAAGAAAGAAAGTGGCAAAATGTTTTAAACCATATTTGGTTGCTGTGTTTGCCTCTACTCAGCTTTCTGTGGAGACCAAAAAATTATTTGTTCAAAGCAACTAGTCAGTTTAACTAGATTATTAAATAAAATGTTATAATAAACCAGTCATTATTTAAGAAAAGTCAAAATATAATTGATGTATATTAAAATATAAAAGTCAGTTTTATATAAATCTTTTAAAAAATTTATATTAATTTGATAGAAAATAGAAAAATAAGAATCAAAAAGAGTAAAAATAACAACTAACCAAATATAATGGATTACTACTTAGTAGTTAGTATTTATTAAAATTAAAGGAATATTCCGGATTCAATACAAGTTAAGCTCAGTCGACTGCATTTGAGGCATAATGTTGATTACCACAAAAATTATGTTGATTGTCCCTCCTTTTCTTAAAAAAATATAGCAAAAATTGAAGTTACAGTGAGGCACAATGGAAGTGAATGGGGGGCATTTTTTGAATGTTTAAATACTCACTTTTGCATAAGTATAGCCACAAGACATAAACAATATGCCTTTATATGATTCAAACCTTTTCTGTATAAAGTTATAGCCAGTTTTACAACTTCATTGCCATGATGATGTAATGTCAACAAACCCCAAAGCCCTAAAATGACGGTAAAAATTACAATTTAAACAACTTTACAGTTCAAATAATACATGAGTTACATTTACATTTACATTTACATTTATTCATTTGGCAGACGCTTTTATCCAAAGCGACTTACAAAAGAGGAAAAACATAAGCGAATCATCTTAAGGAGACAGTGGTACGAAAAGTGCCATACTACAAAGTTTCACTATCATCACAATAGTATACAAAACCGATTTAAGTGCAACAAGAATTGTTAATACATTTAGAAAGATTTTTTTTTTTTTTTTTTTTTTTTTTTTTAGCGACTGGTTAAATACTCTTGGAAAAGATGTGTTTTCAGCCGTTTTTTTGAAGATAGAGAGTGAGTCAGCTTCACGGATTGAGCTGGGGAGGTCATTCCACCAACGTGGTATGATAAATCTGAAAGTCCGGAAAAGTGTTTTGGTGCCTCTTTGTTTTGGTACAACAAGGCGCCGCTCATTTGCCGACCGCAGGCTTCTGGTGGGAGTGTAGCTCTACATAAATGTTTTTAGGTATGCTGGAGCAGACCCAGTGATTGTTCTGTATGCCAGCATCAGGGCCTTGAATTTAATACGTGCATGAACCGGCAGCCAGTGGAGAGAGACAAAGAGGGGTGTAACATGTGCTCTCTTTGGTTCATTAAAGACCAGACGTGCTGCTGCATTCTGGATCATTTGCAGAGGTCTAATAGCACATGCAGGAAGGCCTGCAAAGAGAGCATTACAGTAGTCCAGTCTAGTTATGACAAGTGACTGAACAAGCAGTTGTGTGGCATGTTCAGAGAGGAAAGGTCTTATCTTCCTAATATTGTGGAGTGGAAATCTACATGATCTTGCGGTCTTTGAGATGTGGTCTGTGAAATTTAGCTTGTCATCAATGGTTACCCCTAGATTTCTGACCGTTTTGGAAGGCGACACTGTAGTTGGACCCAGCTGCACAGTGACGTTGTGTTCAACATCAGGGTTGGCTGGAAAGACAAGGAATTCAGTCTTGGCTGGGTTGAGTTGCAGGTGGTGTTCCTTCATCCAGGCTGAGATGTTAGCCAGACAGCCAGCGATTCGAGCGGTCGCGGAGTTTTAACAGAAGAATTAATGTAAGTGCTTTTTAAAATTATATGTTTAAACTTTCTGCCTGCTAATCAAGGTATTGAGGAGTCCTTGAAGATTACAAGGAGGCATTTTGTAACAGGGCTGGGACTAAAATCTGCAGGGTTGTGGCCCTCCAAGAATTTAGTTTGACACCCCTGATTTACACGGTAGTGCCTTACTGTAACCTCATTGAAATTAATTTGTGTAGTAATAAACATTATCCCACAAATAATGTTGATTTGAAGTCATTTTAATTATCATAGTAGCCTAATGTGACAGTGTCCCTGTATCTGACTGCAACATCTGAGCCTACACCTCACACTCCTCACCACCAGAGGTCACTGTCTCCTGAGTTCTAAGACTGAGTAACTAATTGGCCAGCTTTTCGATTATTATTGAAGGGGCTGTGCGTAGATGGGTCCTGAGAAATTGAATCAGTGAGGGATGTGCGAAGTACTGGCTGGAGAGGCGTGGCCTGAGCTGTCTGCGGTTGCTCCGCATCAGGCTGAGGCTGGAGAGGGGGAGGTGTCATCCTCCCCCACCCGTAGGGAATTCCCGGTAGGGGATTTCCCTCTGAAGTAGTCGCGAGATGAAACACTGAGGCACGCATTTGACCAAGTGATAATGATTGATGTTCAATGTCTTCAGCCGTGCATCGCACTCACATATCCATATTTTTCAATTATAATTGAATGGTTGTATAGAGTGACACAGGACACTCACACGAAAGAAGATACAACCCAGATGTTGGTACCAAAGAGCCGTCAGGAAATGTTATTCCAGGCGGCTCATCATAATCCAATGGCAGGTCACTTGGGACAAGGGAATACACTATGCCATCTTTGCCGGTGGTGTGCAGTGTGCCATGAATGTCAACTGGTGAATCTGCTAGCTGCTCAAAAAGCACGATTGTGCCCGCTTCCATTGATTTAGATTAATTTAGAAGGAATTGGCATTGACCTTGTCAGGCTATTAGAACGGACAGCAAGTGGGCATCGTTTTGCGTTAGTCCTGGTGGATTACGCAATCCGGAAGCAGTGACGCAGCACGTCTCAGCACATTGTGTTGTGGAGGCACTCTTCAAAATTATCTCCTGTTTGGGGATTACGAAAGCAATCCCCACTGATCAGGGCACTACTTTTATGCCACGTACACCATGCAAAGTGTATGAATTACTGGGGGTTAAGTAGGTCAAGTGGAATTTGCATGATTTTTTCTTCTGAGCCGAGCGGTTGAGTTCAATGAGTTGAATTCCTCTGCTGATCCATTAACCTCTTCTACAAGCTGTTGGATTTACGCTGAATTACAGCGGTTTCTACCCTCATACTCCGGAGGAGTGCAGAGAACACCCCTGGGTGCTTCGGAAGCTAAAAGATTATATTCTTCCTAATAAAAGAGTATATTTCCTACTAAAAGAGTGATATAACATAACCTTTCCTTCCCCGGCATGCTTGTTTGCCCCCGTCAAGTTCAGGGATGAGGCCACTGGCTCATCTCAGTGCGAGATCTCAGTGCGGCTCGCGAAGCGGATGAGCTCTCGATAGAAGCAACGGAGAGCGGGCTGGTTCATTCTGTTGTCGAGGACTCGACTGGGCTCCCAAATTTGGGTGTGGTCCCCCAGACGCAGACCGACGTGGAGCTGACTACCATGCTTTCCCGGGCAGCTACGAGCTTTGGGCTGGAGTGGAACCCTCTTCCCCAACCTAAACCCTCAAGGCTTGATGATTGGTTCCTGGGTCTGGAGCGCCACTCATGGCCATGCCCTGCCCCATTCCTTTTCTTCCTGGAGGTGCATGAGGAACTCACAAAGTCATGGCAGGCACCTTTTATTGCCCTGACCTGGTCTCTGAGCTCCTCCGCTCTCACTACTCTTGATGGTGAGGCTGCCAGGGGGTACTTGGCGATTCCGCAGGCGGATAAGTACTCTGCGATTCCGCAGTTGGATAAGGCAGTTGTGGTGCACTTGTGCCCGCAAAGCGCCGCCGCCTGAGACTCCCGTCCATGGCCTGTAGGCTCATGTCATCACTTGTGACCAAGGCCTATGGTGCCACTGGAAAGGCCACCTCCGCCCTGCACGCCATGGCTCTCCTGCAGGTGTACCAAGCCAAGGCGCTGAGAGAACTGCACGAGGGTAGTTCTGACCCAGGATTAATGCAGGAGCTGCGCCAGTCGACCATTCTCACCCTTCGGGCAATGAAGGTCATGGCACGGACTCTCGGGCAGGTTACGTCCACCTTGGTGATCCAGGAGCGCCATTTTTGGCTCAACCTGATTGAGATGAGGGAGGCTGACAAGGTACGATTCCTTGACACCCCCATCTCACAGGTTGACCTACTCGGAGACACCATCGAGGACTTTGCCCAGCAGTTCTCAACAGTTAAGAAGCAGACGGAGGCTATTCAGGACATCCTGCCCTGGTGCGGATCAAGGTCCTGCACACTGTCTGCTCATTGCTAAGGGCGTCCCCCTGCATTATCACGACTGCCGGACACCGCACTTTTACAGCAGACACACAGCTGCGGAGGTAACACCTAGATCACCTGTTGGTATCTGGCATGCCAGACATTTAAGTTCGAGGTGGTCCAAAGTCCGGGGCGCAGATGGCTGTCGCGGAATTCCTCTCCAGAAAGTGTCGGGGGGAGTTTGTAGACCAGAAGTTTCCCCCAGCCTGAGTTGGGTGGTGAGAGTATGCAGAAGCAAGGGTGTGGTCGAGCATTCGTCTGGGGAGGGAGGAAGTGGTAAGGGTTTTCACCTGAGATGAATTGCTGGTAATTGCTGTTTCTATGTTTGCAGTGAGAGACGGGGGAAATTAAAGATGCCCAGTCCATAGAGTGAGAGAGAGAGAGAAATAGACGCAGCAAAGCTGTATGTGTGTGTGTGTGACTGGGAGAGACACCTGAAGCTACTTTGTGTGTTGGCTATTGCCGTACTTGACTTGCCTATGAAGCCTCTCTGTTATGCCTTATGCAAACTTGTTTATGTTTATGAGAATAAAGAGTGACATACCTGAGTTGGAATCACCATCTCCTGCTTCTTCAGTCATTGAACCTTGTGACATTCTAAATAGCAGCTGCCCATGATTGTATTGTGAAGTATTGCCAGTTATTCTACCTTTCCAAGCCCTGTTTCCTGTCATCTGCCTTTTAGATTATCTCGACCCTACTCTTATCTCTTGGATTACGTTTTTGCCTTTGTGATTCTGTTTTGATGCCTGGTTTTCAAATGTTAATCTGGTTTTTGATCTATCTTCCTGTTTACAGTTTTTGCCTCTTGGATTAACCTCTGTTTAATAAAACTCAAATGGATCGACTTCAAATGGATCATCATCAGCCTTCCTCATCTGATAGCTTACACTGACATGTTGACTTGCATCTTTGGCATCAGAAAAAGACTGTTCTACACTCACTCATTTTTTTGTAAGGCAGGCTCTAATCAGTAAACCTTCCCATGGGACAGAGACAAATTGTCTCTCCAGTTTGCTCTCTTGAATCCTGTCGAACATCAGTAAAGCTCCAGAGACTGTGGTCGTGAGCCTATTTAAACAGTCACTGTCAATCCCCACTGTTGCAGGAAGAATCCTAATCAACACTGAAAGAGTGAGCGAGAGATGATCTATTTCACCTCCCACTGTCTATATCTAACTCCATCTCTTCTCTCTCATTTTCATCTCAGCTTATCTCTGTGGCACGGTGGAGGGCGGGACCGGCGCGTGATTACGCACGCCCGGTCCCGTATTAGGCTAATTAAGCCGTCAAGAGGGATAAAGGCCACTCGCGGACGGCGATCGAGAGAGAGAGAGCTCAATTACGGACGTCCGTTATCTTATGTGTTTGTCTTTTGAGTTCTCCATTAAATCTTTAGTTTATATGTCAAGCCGGTTTCTCGCCTCTTCCTTGCCCATGAATATGATCTGTGTTACATTGGTGCCACCTGGAGTGGTTAGGGCCGCTGCCAGGGGCGGGGGAGTCCCCTACTAGCCGCTGGAACGCGGCGGGGTTGGAGGCTGCCGACCGCGTGCGGGGAGGGGCTCACCGCCGACCGCCTGGAGCGGGAGAACAGCTGCCAGGGGCGGGGGGAGGCCCCTTCGACACCCCGGGAACGCGGCAGGGCGTTCCGTCCGCCAGGGGCTGAGGACTGCCTCCGATCTGCCCGGAGAGGCGCGGCTGTCGTCCTGTAGAGGGTGGAGAAGTGGCTGAGGAACGAGCTACGGCGTATCAGAGAACCGGCGAGTAAGTTTTTTTTTTTTCCTTTAATCTCTCTCTCCTCTCTCTCTCACTACCGCTCTGCGTTGGCCTTTTCCCTCTTTTTTAAATTCTGGTGTTCGTGGGAGGGGAGGTACCGCCCAGTGCAGGAACCTCCCGCCCTATTTTTAATTGTTGTTTCCCTCCCCTTGCCCCTCCCTCTTTTTTAAATTATGGTGTTTGTGGGAGGGGAGGTACTGCCCAGTGCAGGAACCCTCCCCCCATTTTTAATTGTTGTTTTTTTGTTTCCCTCCCCTTGCCCCCTCCCTCGTCCAGGTTGATGGGGATGACCTGCCGGCAGACCGCGCGTCTGTGTTACAATCTCATTTGAATTTTCACACCCTAACAAAACATTAAACATGCATTCTTAGTTATTTTAAAAGAATTAACCAAATGCTGTTTAAAATAGTTTTACACAGAGTATAGCATGACACAGCGCAGGACAAGTCTAACTGCATCTTTTTCATTTTAATGTGGATAATTAGTAATTGCTAAGATAAAATCCCCAAAAAACCATAATCATGACTTTTCAATGATACAGTATAAAAGAAGGGATTCTCCAATAGTACGCTGCAGTTCAGTTGTACCACTCAGCACTTTTGTGTTTCTTGTCAGAATTTTTGTCAGATTTGATGTAAATCTCCCTCCACAGTAATCAGCTGGGCCATCGGCAGTCACTTTGAAGGCTTGACAACTTGGGTGAACACCGCTTTCTAATTAAGCTTGGCCGCTTATTAAAATTTTCATGGGATTTCTTGTTTGTCAGCAGTTGAGGGTTTGAAGCTGAATAGAGGACTGCTTAGGCAGTGGAGAGCTTGTCTGAGGAAAGACAGCTGAAGTTGCAGGTCAGCTGAGTGAATGTAATGTGGATGTGCAATAAAACTCATGACACAGTGCTTGGCACTACACTTCCCCTTGCACACCCAAATCCCAGCTCACCTGATTAATCCTTTAAAAGGTAGACAGGAGGGAATAAATAGTGTGTGAGAGTGTATGGGTGTGAGTGTGGAGGGGTGAATGCAGGAGAGTAGAGCTGAATTATTTATAACCATCAAGATATGTGAAACACTTTAAATTCTTGTTATTAAGCGAAAGGAACGGGCCATTTAAATGATAATTGAAATATAGTGATATGCAATTCTAGTTATTAAATCTCTTTACTAGATCCTTAGAATTTCCTTGACCAATCATTGAGTTGTCACCTAAATAATGGAGGGAAAGAAAAAGACTAAAGAAATTGCTTTCATCACTTAATTTTGTGCCCTGTGAGCATTGTGCAGGGACCCTGCAGATTTGAACGCACCTCTGGTTAGCAGGTCCCTGTTAGCCCCTGCTGGTAGATGCTGGAACTACACCCTCGGGTGCGTAAGAGCATGTTTCCCCATTTTTGGCGGGCTACTGTATACTGTGATACGAACTGTATTTGTTTTTCCTATCTCATACTGTTGATGTCACAAATCCCCAGATAGCAAGAATCTTTGGGACAAATATGGAAGTTAGCTGTCACCAAGGTTGGGAGGGTTACTTTTGAAATGTATTCCACTACAGATTAAATATGGCGAAATATACCGAAATATCTTATGCAGTGTTGTTTCAATTTGAAAGATCTTGTTTTAAAGATATTTAGATATTTTTTTACAGGAAAACAATACAAATATTATTATCAAGAAGATTTTTTGCCCTAATATCAAAGGTCTTACTAGAAAAAAGAAAGAAATTATGATCTAACATGAATTTTCTTGCTAAAAAAATCTGATCGTGCCTGGTAACCTGTGCATGACCATTATGTTGCATGGACTATTTGTTTTTTGGTCCATTTTTAAGATCTAAAGTGAATCCCTATAAACTGCCATTGTATTGAAAAGCTAAATTGGGAGTATATTCATTAACAATTCTCCTTGTGTATTACATAAGAAAAAGTCATACAGGTTTGAAACAACATGAGTAAATTATTATAGAATTTTCTTTTTTGATGAATATTTCATTACAATGCTCATTCAATAGAGCCCTGGGTATAGAGAAGGTGCTAGGTGGCTGTGCTAGTTTGGAGGTTAAAGATCGTTTTAAGCATAATTCAATACAATCATATTCCAAGGATGTATAAGCGGCTACTTCCCTCACTCCAGCGACGATTCTTCTGACATCCCTTCTCACCCCCTTCTGCACCTTTTATTTCATAACTTCTTAACCAAATATTTAAAAATAGTTTTTACATTTCTTGCTTTAGTCTATTAGTCTAGGGTGATCTCAGAGCTCAAGCCCAGTCAGTCCCATGTTTGAGCCATTATGTAATGGAGAGGACACCAAGTATCAAACCTGTGAATAGACTAATGGCCATTGAACACACCTCATCAGTCACCCAGAAGTGTGCTATAAGCTGCTTTGAATAAAAGTGTCTGTCAAATGCATTAATGTAAATGGTAATTGTAGGAGGTTTGTTTGATTGAAAGCAAGGAGAAAAGACTGGGTAACAGGAAGTTGCACTTGTGTGTATAAGAGTTGTACTTCAGTTGTATGGTCTTTGCATCAACTATTTCTGCTTTACTGGCACCTTTCACATGTAAGACCCTGATTCAACTTCTCATCACTGGATGTTCACACCCTGTTACACAATCCAATTTATCACCATCTCAGTCAAAGCCAGAAGTTTATCACCACTTAGAATTTCCACACAGTTTCTGAGCCATTTCTAAACACAATCACGGTAATCCCACAGAGATGTTCTGATCTTGTATCAACTGGCCAACAACTGTTTGCGCTTGACTGATTCCAGATGGATGTCACTGTGACACTGTGACACTGTTAGTTAGGCCCTGGAGGATCAGGGTGCTTTGATTTTGGGGGGTAAAGCCTGAAAAGAACAAAACTGGATGTCGACTTTCAAAAAGCAAATGGAAAAGCAGGGTTTTTATGTGATCTTCATGAATTATAATTTTTTGCCTAACTTTAGCATATCGGCATGAAGGGAATCGTATTTAAAGTATTCAGAGCTAATGCTATCCAAAATGTTAATCTTTTTTTTATTTTTTTTAAATTATTTTATTAGATTTTTTTAAAAAAGTTTTTTGATTGCTATTTAACAGGATGCTCAGTGCCCTATGGTTCCGTGCACTCCTGAAAAGCTGCCCACATCTGCACTCTGGATTTTATGTGAGTGTCTTTCATCTGTTCATTTTTTTAAAACGTGGCTTAGCCACAAATTGCTTTCAGATTTTGTGCATCCAGATGAGAGCTGTAAAAAATGACTAAAGTCATATTATTATGGTTTGTGTGCTCAATGAAACACATAATGCCCATGAACAGATATGCTATAAGCCAGTTATTCTTAGCTGGTTTTTTACTTGACAAAAAGGAAAAAGTCTTTCAGACATTAAGATGTATTAGTTGTTATGAACATACATATACATAAAATAATTAATTGACATTGAAAAGTAAAACTGTAAATGTATATATGCAAATGCATAAACACCCAAATACATGGATTAAACACAAAACTATTTTTTAATTAGTCACATTACCATATGACAGATGAATTTATGTCAAATTACCCAGAGTGATCATTCTATGAATTTGGCAAAAGAAAGTCAAAATGTCTGCTGCAGAATATGGTCTGTGCATTTAAAATTTAAACCACTGCCCCCAGTGGCTGAAGCTGGTGTTGTTGAGGTGAAATGTCCAATGGGTGGTGGCAAAAGCGAGATGTATTTTTACATCTGTGTATTGAAATATCATACAGAAGTTTATTTTGATATTCTAACTGTGCACAATTATATGGTTAGTTGCATTTTAATTTTGTACGTGGCATTGTATTTCTTCTGCAGCCCAAGGCCCTTTCAGAACAGACCTGCAACCCATTTTTTTGCATTGTGGCTGACCAGTTGACAACCCCTGCTATAAGTCTTTCACTGACAAAGCTTATGATTAATGATGTTTTGTACTTTATCTTGACATTTGCATGGACATGGTTTCAGCACATGCTGGTTTTCCTTAATTCAATCAGGAACATTTTCAATTTATCTAAGCTATTAAAATTCACCAAAGCTCAAAACAATACATTTATATTCAGGTGTGAGAGGAAATAAAGGCTCCCACTGGCTGGTAAAGCATGGTGGGCCGTGTGTTGTTTCGCAGATGAAACCCCAGAGGACCAGCAGATCCCTGCTATTTCAGCCCTATCAAAAGATTCTGTTCCACACATCTTTCCAATTGCAGGCAGCTTCCACAAATGAGACCCATGGGGAGGAGCGAAGACCAATGAAGCAGAATGGAGACATGTTAATGGGCTGAATGTATCGCAGACAGGACATTTTCACAAAAGTGAACAATGAACTAGGTCCAAAGCTCTCAGTTTTACAGCAGGTGATCACAGGTTGTGTAAGAAGATGCATCTATTTTGTTTAGTTTTTCTAAGAAATCAATGCCAACATTGGTCTGGATACAGCTAAAGGAAACAGTGGTAAATGAAAAGCATGTCCATCCTTGACTTCCCCCAGCACCCTTTTAACTATTCATGCTAACCTTTGGTTTTTGGTCTTTTCACTTTTGTGAGCACATCTCAGCTATTCAATACAATCGGGAAAAGCTTGTGTGCCAGTTCTTGTCTCAGAAATATCCACAAAGGGCTTTTAATAACAGGATGTTTGTACAATATCGTGTAATGAGAAATAATGATTTGCATTGATCGTGGGACCTCTATAAATATATTAAACAACATTATGTGTTGAAATAAACTTTTTATAGCTTGATTTTCCAGTACAAGCTTTTTGTATTTTGGATCAAGATGGTTTAGTTTCATTCTGCCTTTTTTAAATTTTTTATTTAGGCCTTTTTTTAATTTTGTATTTTGTATTTTTCTTATACACCTGCTCCCCTCTGTACTGGTTACAGTGCCACTGAGAGCACCACAGACTTCATTCAGCAGTGCACACAAGCTCATAAACACTTCTCTTTAGCGATACAAGTGTTTGCCTTCACTTGTTCAGTGTGCTGCACCTTTGTATAGAAACAGCTGAAGGCTGCACTAAGAGAGATTGACATTTACATTTACATTTATTCATTTGGCAGATGCTTTTATCCAAAACGACTTACAGAAGAGGAATAATACATCATTAGCGATTCATCTTAAGGAGACAGTGGTACAAAAAAGTGCTGCATTACAAAGTTTCACTAGCATCAGAAGGATTGAGAGAGAGAAAGCTGGCAGGAGAAGAATCATCTGGAGCTGTGAAACTGAAACAGATGGAATCTTATCTCTGCATGTTCTTTTGATGACATTCGCCAACTTGTGAGGTTTGTTGAGATTCTACCAAGCCATCTTCCTACTAAATGGTCAGCAGATGTCATTTTGTTCTGTTTCCCAAATTTGCCCCCAGAAGTTAGCTAAATCATATATATATATATATATATACTCACCTAAAGGATTATTAGGAACACCATACTAATACTGTGTTTGACCCCCTTTCGCCTTCAGAACTGCCTTAATTCTACGTGGCATTGATTCAACAAGGTGCTGAAAGCATTCTTTAGAAATGTTGGCCCATATTGATAGGATAGCATCTTGCAGTTGATGGAGATTTGTGGGATGCACATCCAGGGCACGAAGCTCCCGTTCCACCACATCCCAAAGATGCTCTATTGGGTTGAGATCTGGTGACTGTGGGGGCCATTTTAGTACAGTGAACTCATTGTCATGTTCAAGAAACCAATTTGAAATGATTCGAGCTTTGTGACATGGTGCATTATCCTGCTGGAAGTAGCCATCAGAGGATGGTTACATGGTGGCCATAAAGGGATGGACATGGTCAGAAACAATGCTCAGGTAGGCCGTGGCATTTAAACGATGCCCAATTGGCACTAAGAGGCCTAAAGTGTGCCAAGAAAACATCCCCCACACCATTACACCACCACCACCAGCCTGCACAGTGGTAACAAGGCATGATGGATCCATGTTCTCATTCTGTTTACGCCAAATTCTGACTCTACCATCTGAATGTCTCAACAGAAATCGATACTCATCAGACCAGGCAACATTTTTCCAGTCTTCAACTGTCCTATTTTGGTGAGCTCTTGCAAATTGTAGCCTCTTTTTCCTATTTGTAGTGGAGATGAGTGGTACCCGGTGGGGTCTTCTGCTGTTGTAGCCCATCCGCGTCAAGGTTATGTGTGTTGTGGCTTCACAAATGCTTTGCTGCATACCTCGGTTGTAACGAGTGGTTATTTCAGTCAAAGTTGCTCTTCTATCAGCTTGAATCAGTCGGCCCATTCTCCTCTGACCTCTAGAATCAACAAGGCATTTTCGCCCACAGGACTGCCGCATACTGGATGTTTTTCCCTTTTCACACCATTCTTTGTAAACCCTAGAAATGGTTGTGCGTAAAAATCCCAGTAACTGAGCAGATTGTGAAATACTCAGACCGGCCCGTCTGGCACCAACAACCATGCCACGCTCAAAATTGCTTAAATCACCTTTCTTTCCCATTCTGACATTCAGTTTGGAGTTCAGGAGATTGTCTTGACCAGGACCACACCCCTAAATGTATTGAAGCAACTGCCATGTGATTGGTTGATTAGATAATTGCATTAATGAGAAATTGAACAGGTGTTCCTAATAATCCTTTAGGTGAGTGTGTATATATATATATATATATATATATATATATATATATATATATATATATATATATATATATATATATATGCGAAAGTATCACCATGGTATTTTGTAATAAAATCATAGTAACAACAAAATTAAAATATGGTTACTATATTTACAACATATTACTGTAGTAACACATGACAAAAAAACCCCAAAAAACATGGTTGCTACAATATTACTATAGGAAAACCATGGTTAATTTTTCCAGAGTTTCTATTTGCATGAAATCGAGTCTCTAAGGTTTTGTTCACACTGCATGAAAAATCAGATATGTGTCAAGATTCGATATTTTTTTGTTCAGACTACAGTTGCACTTGTTATCATGTCCACATAAGTTGTCATGGTAATGCAGCAAACTTATATATATGCACCATGCATGAGATTATAGTGATATAAAGTGGTATATTTTTACCATTGATTATGCTTTTCATGAAGGCAGTATCCAAATATGAACATTCTTTACAAACAGCTTAAAAATGGGAGAGGTGGCATATGCATATGCATATGTGATGCCTTTTATCTTGGGGGTCTTGTATTTTTTTCCCCTTTTCTCCCAATTTGGAATGCCCAATTCCCAATATGCTCTAAGTTCTCGTGGTGGCGTATGGACTTGCCTCAATCTGGGTGATGGAGGACGAATCTCAGCTGTCTCCGCGTCTGAGTCCGCCAACCCACGCATCTTCTCACCTGGCTTGTTGAGCGCATTGCCATGTAGATATAGCACGTGTGGGGCTTCACGCCATCCACCGCTGCATCATGCACAACTTTCCACGTGGTCCACTGAGAGCGAAACACATTATAGTGATCACGAGGAGGTGACCCCGTGTGACTCTACCCTCCCTAGCAACCGGGCCAATTTGGATGCTTAGAAGACCCAGCTGGAGTCACTCAGCACACTCTGGGATTCAAACTAGCGAACTCCAGGGGTGGTAACTAGTGACTATAACACTGAGCTACCCAGGCCCCGGGGTCCTGTATTTTAGCAGAGAGTGAAACATCCCATATTGAAGGCTTTGTGTCCCATATTAAATAATTAAAAGGTCGGACGGTGAGATGAGGACCCATGTCCTGTGATGAAATGCTCAAAATGCTCAAGCATCCCTTATTCACGTGACATTCAATACTTTATCACACTTTGGTTTCTCGCAACCAGTATGGGTTTCTGCACCTTAGCGCATCTCTTTGGGTAAGTTAAGCCAATGTCTGTATTATTATGAGAGGTTTGCAGTGCTTTGCATGCCACATAACTTCTAAATAACATATGGGTGTGTTTCATTCAGACGTGATGATCTCTATGCCCTGTTTACCTTCCACTTCGAGAGTTTTGTAGGGCTGAAATGTGTAATAAAACAGGCTAAAATCACTTCTGATCATACAACATGGCCATCATTATTGTACTAAATTCAAAGTGCCCTGTGAGGGCATTAATTATGCTGTTCGGAGGACAGAATCTTTTCTCGACGCGAATCCTGATGTATAACAACCGTCGCTCATGCACAGCAAATGACGAAATCACCCCCCCCACATGAAATCCAATCTGGCCATTCAGATTGAGATGCATCAAGAAAAAAATTATATTAATGGGATTCCAAACCACCTACGAATGTCGTTTGGACGAGGCTTTTGAAAATCGATTTAGTGTGTTTTTTTCCTGATCAGACTACAAAAAGCTAAATGAATTTGAGTGACTGCATACAAAAAGATTAATTTCTGCCTGTGTGAACATAGCTTAAAACTACAATCTGTCCTGTGACAAATGGGTTAGGCTCAACTATGCTCAGATTCAGAGAATCCACACTAAAACCAAGTAACCATTTTTCTCAGTTTCAGTGTTGATGTAGTTACTGTGTTTAGCCTTTGTAGGGCAGTATATTATGTCCTCATTTAGATTGCTAAGTAAAAATGTGTGCATTTAAGTGTATATGTGTGAGAGAGAGAAAGAGACAACAGCATAGGATTACACATGACAGCGCAGCTGCTCTCAGGGTCTTTCTAAGCTCAATAAATGAATCCCCATTAAATTGGATTTTGCATGGTTATTAGCATACAATTACATATATGTCAGATAACCCTTTTTTGACTAGAGTACCTGACACTGTCTTTCATAACACACAGCATACAAAAATCACTGGTCAGTTAAAGGTAAACCGTGTCATTGTTACACTACAATGCAAGGCCGTAACCATATCTCGAACACTGAGGGGCGGTAAACGAACCAGCTAAGAATCGATGTCTCATACAATACATTGATCTCCGTCATTGATTCCACATCGAAGTCACATTAAATCGAAGTCACATTAAATCTACATTGTTCACACCATTGAAAAATAACTTAAAATTGATCTAATTGGTTTGCTTACCTGACATTGAATTATGTTGATTTCAGTTGGGTGAAACAACATTATGCAATCAACATATTTTCTACTTTTGTTTTTAAAATCGAAAATAATTAAAAATGAATAAATCAACCTATATACCGTATGTACTCTTCATTAAATGCACAGCACATTCAGTTACTCATTGTTGTACCGTATTTATACAAAATATACAGTACATTTACAAATACATAATACTTGGAATTTTACTTTTTCTAGTATATAAATATTAATACTTAACAGGCAGTTATAGAAAATTGCCTGCACACTGTTGCATTCACAAATGAATGTATAGTAACAAGTTACAAGCTAATTTAAAGGTAGTGTTAATTTTACTGATTTTAAGAGTTAGCTCATCCATAAAATTAAAATGCTGTCATCATATACACACCCTCGTGTTGTTCTGAAACTTAGATATTTGTATTCTTTGGAACACAAAAGGAGATATAAGGCAGAACATTATGGACTAACATTCACAGTCACCATTTTATTTCATTGCATCTTTCTTTTCTATAAAATTAAGTGGTTGACTGATAATCAATATTGCAATATCTTTTGTGTTTCACAAAATAATAACATATGGAACATATATTTGAAACATATGGAGCCCCTTAAGAGGCCAAAAATAACCATTTTAGTTTTAGTACAGTAACCACAGTTAAACAATGGTATTAGTAGTAAAACCATAACCACAAAACTTACCGGTAGTAGTAACTATATTTTAACTGTTATACTTGTAGTGAAACCATTGTAAAATAACACAGGACAATGAAAATTATGGTAATAAAATTATAATTTTTTGGTTTCTACCATAATTAAACTGTTGTTACTGCTGAAAAATAAAAATCATCCTTTATGAAGATTAAACATTGTTTTACTACAGATATCACTGTTTAAACATGGTATTTGAAAACCATTACTACAAGATTTACTATGGTTACTAAAGTCATGTTTGCTACAATTTTTCTAAAGTAAAATGTCTAGGTTACGGATGTAACCTCCATTCCCTGATGGCCCGCCCCCAGACATACGGGTATAAAGGGAGGGATATGCATCTTTTCATTCAGGATTTTTCTGAGGAGCCAATAATGGTTCGGCCGCAACAGTGGCTCGGTTCAGCGACGTGGCTGGGAGGACACAACATCTCGTTCCCTCCATCAGGGAACGAAGGTTACATCCGTAACCTAGACGTTCCCCGTCTGTTGCTCACTTCGATGTTGTGTCGAAGAAGCGACACTAGGGGTCCAATTTAAATCATGCCATGCGCTGAGCCGTGTACGTGTACTGCTGACACAGGAGGGGGCAGGTATTTTACGTGCCAAAGCGACCGGCTGTGTCAGACTGCACGTACCCTTCCCCAACGCCCCATAATATCATCAGAGCCTTCTGCGATCCACCCGATCAGTTTGTCAGCATGTTATCGAATTCTACCGGCTCGGACCTGAGAAAACACGGGACAAAACCGACTCAACCCTGAGATTGTAAATTCTCGTAAAGGTATTGGGTGTTGCCCAACCCGCAGCTCTGCATATGTCTGCTAGGAAGGTGCCCCTAGCCAGTGCCCATGAGGACGCAACACCTCTTGTTGAGTGTGCTCGGACCCACGGGGGTGGGTGGGGTGGCACGGCCTGGGTGTGATAGGCCAATGTAATGGCATCCACTACCAGTGGGAAAGCCTTTGTTTGGAGACAGCATTCCCTTTTCGCTGCCCGCCAAAGCAGACAAAGAGCTGCTCAGAACATCTAAAGCTCTGCTTGCAGTCCAAGTAGATATGCAAAGCACGTACCGGACACAGCAATGAAGGGGCTGGGCCTGCTTCCTCCCGGGGCAGCGCTTGCAGGTTCACTACCTGGTCCCTGAAGGGAGTGGTAGGAACCTTGGGCACATAGTCCGGTCGCGGTCTTAGGATCACATGAGTGTCTGCCAGACCAAACGCCAGGCAAATGTCGCTGACAGAGAACGCTTGCAGGTCCCCAAGCACGATCAGGAGGGCTGTCTTCAGGTAAAGGGTCCTGAGTCCGACTGAATGTATCGGCTTGAAGGGGGGTCTCTGAAGGCCCGAGAGGACCACTGAGAGATCCCAGGAGGGGAACAGGCTTGGCCAGGAGGGATTTAACCTCTGGGCGTCTCTTAGGAACCTGATAATTAAGTCGTGCTTACCCAAAGACTTGCCGTCTACTTTGTCGTTGTGGGCTGTGATAGCAGCTACATACACCTTCAAGGTGGAGAGGGACAGCCTCCCCTCCAACCTATCCTGCAGGAATGAGAACACTGACCTAACTGCGCACCTCTGTGGGTCTTCAGCCCGGGAAGAGCACCAATTCACGAACAAGCGCCACTTCAGGTCATAAAATTGCCTGGTAGAGGGGGCTCTGGCTTGGTTGATCGTGTCTACAATGGCAGGTGATGGATCAGCTAGATCTTCCGCATCCCGTCCAGGTACCAGACGTGGAGGTTCCACAGGTCTGGGTGCGGATGCCAGAGCATGCCCCGTCCCTGAGAAAGAAGGTCCTTCCTCAGGGGAATTCTCCAGGGAGGGGCTGTCACGAGAAGTACGAGATCCAAGAACCAAGTCTGAGTGGGCCAATAGGGGGCCACTAGAGTGAATTTTTCCTCGTCCTCACTGACCTTGCACAGCACCTATGCAAGAAGGCTCACTGGGGGAAATGCATACTTGCTCAGCGCCGTGGGCCAGCTGTGTGCCAGCGTGTCTGCCCCGAGGGGAGCCTCCGTTCGGGCATACCAGAACGGGCAGCGGGAGGTCTCTCGGGAGGCGGACAGGTCTGAACAGATCAGCTGGACTGACTGGGGGTGAAGCCTCCACTCTCCGCTGGGCAAGCGTTGTCGTGATAGCGTGTCCACCACCACGTTGAGGTTTCCCGGGATGTGAATGGCACGCAGCGACTTGAGTCGACTTGAGCAACTTGAGTCACTGCTGGCTCCAGAGGAGGAGAAGACAGGCGAGTTGTGACATGTGGCGGGAGTTTATGCCACCTTGGCGATTTATGTACACTAACGTGGTGGTGCTGTCTGATCGGATCAAGACGTGTTTGCCCTGAATTAGCGGGAGAAACCTCCGCAAGGCAATAAGTACAGCCAACAACTCTAGGCAGTTGATGTGCCAGCACAGCGGGGCACCAAGGGCTGCCTCTGCGACCTTCGTGAAGACGCAAGGGGACAGGGACATGCCGAAGGGGAGGACCTTGTACTGGTACGCCTGGCCGTCGAATCGAACCGTAGGAAGGGTCGATGTCGAGGCAATATTGAGATGTGGAAGTACGCATCCTTCAGGTCTACCGCTGCAAACCAATCTAGATGCCGGATGCAAGTTAAAATGTGTTTTTGCGTGAGCATTTTGAACAGGAGTTTGTGCAAGGCCCGGTTGAAAACTCGCAAGTCCAAGATCGGTTGTAAGCCGCCGCATTTCTTGGGTACGATGAAGTAAGGGCTATAGAAACAATTCTTCATCTTGGTTGGAGGGACGGGCTCTATCGTGTCTTTGAGTAAGAGAGTCGCAATTTCCGCATGCAGGGATTTGGCATGTTCGCCGTGAACTGCGGTAAATAGGATGCCCCCGAAGGGGGTCTGGCAAATTGAATTGCATAACCGAGTCAAATGGTCCTGGCCAGCCAGTGTGACGGATTGGGAAGTGAGAGTCACGCAACCAAACTCCGAGCTAGGGGCACTTAGGGGGCGGTTATTTTTGACGTACCCGGCGGGGCGGAGCAGCGGGGCAGAGCAAGTAATGTGGCGTCGGGAGACAAGGGTGTGTCCCAAGGCTCTGGTGCTGAGAGAAGACTCGAAGCACTTACCTTTCTCTGCACACACAGCAGGGGGCAGGTTAGTAACTGAGGAGGAGGTCCCGTGGAGGCGTCCTCTGGACACGTCAGAACCGGCCAGCCGGGGAACATTCGAGAGGTGAGAGGTCTGCGTCCAGCGTGCTGGGACTGTTGAGGTGTTGTGGCAGAGTGCCGCGAGAATGGCATTTGCGGGTCAGGTGACTCAGAGACAAAGGAAATAGCTCTTTTATTGAGAATGTGTTACCGCAGCCCGAAGGGGGTGCGGCAAATGAAATAAATTAAACAAAGGATTCTCCTCCCAGCCCTCCACTGGGGGATGGATTGGTCTTCTTACCAGCTCCTGAGTGAATGTCTTGGTCTCTGGGTCGGGCGTCTCAGGACCGCTTGGGAGCCTTCCGGGTTCTCGAAGGGGTCCGTGAGATGGGGGGCGTATGCTTCCTGTGGGACACTTGATGCAGGGGCTGAGAGCTGGGCCCGGGTTGAGGCGGAGCTGCACGTTTCTTAACCGCAGGTTTTTGCGCTCACGCTCCGTCTCGGCAACAGACGGAGCGTGGCCCGTGGCGGCAGGTTTGCGGCAGGGCAGGATGTGTGATATGGCCTCAGATGTCATTCCTGAACCACGAGAGTGGCCATCGCCTGCCCGAGTGACCGGGTACTGTGACCTTCATGGCCCTGTGAGCGAGGTCAGTCACTGAGCGCAGTTCCTGCAGCATGTCAGGATCAGGACTTCCCAAGAGCAGATCTTTAAGTGCCTTGGCCTGGTGGACTTGCAGGAGGGCCATGGCATACAGGGCAGAAGCGGCCTGTCTGGTGGAGCTGTAGGCTTTGGAGGTCAGTGAAGTTGTCATCCTACAGGCCTTGGAGGGGAGCACATGGTGACCCCGCCAGGTGGCGGCGTTCTCGGGGCAAAGGTGGATCGCAACCTCTCTGTCCACCTGGGGGACCGTGGGTTGCTCTGCCATCGAGGGTAGTGAGAGCAGATGAGCAGACTGGGCGTGCTCTCCTGAAGGCGGCAGCCCAGTCAAGTCATCCGTGACAGACGCTGGATCGCTCTCCAATGCAGCGGCAAGCTCATCCAGCTCAGGAGGCTCAAGAGGATAGGCAGGCTGGCTGTGAGGTGAGCCACTGTTGCCTTGACGGAAGTCAATGAGCATGCCAGGGGGCGGGTGGTTCGCGGGGGCATATCCGGCGGAACCAAGCACGCTGCCATCCCCAGATCGCCTCCATCGCCAGCCGGGTCATCCTCAATCCCGTGGGAAGAAGGAGCGACGTGGGGGGCGGCTGGAGTGGTGTTCCTTCTGTTGAAGGAAAGCCGTGACCACAACGTTGCCATGGTCATGTTCTCGCAGTGAGAACATGAGCCATCCACAAACGCTGCCTCGGTGTGATCGCAGCCCAGAAACATGAGACAGCACCTGTGTCCGTCAGAAGTGGAGAGCACTCTACCGCATCCAAGAACTACACAGGGGTGGAAGGACATCTTTATAAAGATGCATCCAGAAAAGGACTTTCAACGCCAGCTGTGTATTGCTGTATTAGAGAAAATAACTCTTTTAGAGAAAATAAACTCTTTTAATTGCGCTGTCGAAGCACCCAGGGGCAAGCTGCACTGCCGTGCAGAGAAGGGAGAATGCAGCTGATATGCACCGTAGATCCAACAGCAATCGCACATAGAGATGGGAGGAACAGTGTGTGACTCGCAGCTCGTTGCATACACAACCTTCGGCTCCGAACAAAATTTCTGAACGAAAGAGATGCATTTCCCTCCCTTTATACCCGTATTTCCAGGGGCGGGACATGCAAATTCTGTCTGCCAATTTCTCATTAGCCTTTTCTCATAGATCTGAGATGCAAAAGGCTCTCAAGTGAGACCCACAGTGTCGCTTCTTCGATACAACATCGAAGTGAGCGACAGACAGGGAACCATTGTTAATTTGTTGCGAGGGAGCAATAATATAGAGTTAGTTCACCCAAAAATGAAAATTCTCTCATCGTTTACTCACCTTGTACATTCTGAAGCATGACGCAAATGAAACAGGGATAAAGGACTGGATGTCCCTCTGAAATAGAAAAATACAAGTACAAGTGACTTTATTAAGCAGTATTATTAACAGTCCTACTACTAATCATCATCATCATCATCATTATAAAATCATCATATTTAATCCATTAGGTAAAACACAAAAGACACCAACTGTTTCCAGCACAATTTATAAGTTCAGCAGATGATAATGTATTTAAATGTATGCTATATTGTAGTGAGACATACATTTCCAATATTATATAGATAACTTGAGAGATAGCCATGCTCATCTGAACCTCTATAAACATTAGTGGAGAAAATGCCACAAGGTTTGTCCCTAAAATTAAAACAGTCTTTGATAAAGTAATGTCAGTTTTAACATCTCTTCACTTTGTGTATTATTGACTCAATATGGAGTGCATGGTACCACTGCAGGCTTGTGTGCATGTCGAAGGACATTCAAAATCGAAAGACAGAGAAATTAATGAACAAAAGTTAAAGTTTAGAAAATATGAGTGAAATTTATCATGTTAAAGTTCTGAAATTAAAACAACTGAAATTAGTCTAACATGGTGAATTATCTAAATTGACCTCAGTTACCGGCTGCCTCATGGAAAACTGGGCAGTGTGCAAAAAGGCCATTTACCAAAAATTACCAAGTGGTAATGTTTTTAAAACACTGCAGGATAAAAATTCAAATCTAAAGTGAAATTAAATTATAGACTTACACCACTGTGTAAAATGATGAATAAAAGTACATTTATGCTTACCTTTTTCTAGTGATGCATTCATTGACGGCTGCCCGTTGCAGATTCAAAAATGCGCATGCCCAACACTCCAACTTCTCTAACCTTTCTCTAAAGTTTCAACATAGAACAAATGTTATGATTTCAACCAAAAAGATCAGCAGTACATGTTGAGGAATCAACCTAATTTCGATGTTTTTATGTTATATTTTCGACCTAACAATGTACTGATGTACCAAATTTTGAATGTTGATTCAACATTGAAAACAGATCAACGACTGATCCCCACCCTTACACCTAAAAATAGATGTTAAAGGACGTCTTGTTGCAATCTAGGAGGTCAACATACTGTTTCTGAATACACAGTGAGAAAGGCCCCTCAACCCATGTGATGGTGACATGGAGCAGACTCAGCATGACCTTCTGAACTTCCACACAGGGCTAAAGTAGGCTTTCTTTGAAAGATTTCCTTGTTAAAGCCACTCGTGTTTGCATGATACTAAGATGAATACATCTTAATTCATGAACATCTCACACAAAGTCACTGTACTTTTCTGAGTTAATGTACATTTGCTCTAAAATGTACAGAATGCATTTGGACCCAAATTGTACACAATACCAAGCCTTGCTAGATAATAATTTTCAAGGTTTTTTATTATATTTTAAAAGGTACATCAGGATAAAATCATTAATTTGACCTGTGATTACTTTTATAACTGACAAATGAATGATTATAGTCTGATGTACCTTTTAAAACGTGTTGTGATTTGTTATCACTTATAACTGACAAATCGATGATTAAAATCTTTAATCTTGTATTATTCATCTCATTCTCTTAAGAATAGTAACTTTTCAATGCTTAACTTGATAATATACCCCAACAATCAGGTTTCTCATTACGTGTAATGTTTTATCCATGTTGTAAAACCAATGAATTAACCAGTATGATTTGTAATCAGGGATTTTCATGTTTTGTTACTTACACATATAATATTCATGAAAGTATTTCATATTTAGTATGGGAATGATTGCTTGTTTACATAGAGAATGTTGATGACAACAAATGTCAAGTCTCTTTTTCATGTTTTCAAGATATAAAAGTTCACGTTTAAACATTCACTAGTTTGTAGTGTTTGGAAGTTTGTAAGAATCCTCCACACAAAGGATTGTAAACCAACTTTGAAAAGGAAAGACTAATTGACCATGTGACTCTGAAAAGCCACTTTTTATTGGCTCAGGACACCTTTGGGATGCAGCCAATTTCATCTCAAAAGTTGCCTGCCAAGGAAGAACTCAGCTCTTGGTCTCCTCTTCTCTTTCAGTCTTTTCTCTTTTTCGGCTCTCTTGCTCTTCACTTCTTCTGCAGCTCCTCATCCATACCATGTAGAGTTCAAGGAAATTCGGGACCCGAAGTCCAGAGGAAGCCTCTCACTCACTGCTCTACGGTTCACACACAAGTAATGGGAGTCGTGAGTCCACCTTGTGGAAGGCCTCGTTTCAAAGCCCACCTCATCATCCACTGACACAACAGATATCTAACAGTGGTCCAAGATATCGATGGAATAAACTTTCTACAAAGAGCCATTAGAAGCAAGCCATAGCAAGGAAACGCAATGCCAGGAAACACAACGACACACAAGAACACCTCCAGAATTTTACTCAAAGTGCTGGTGTATTAGTTAAATACTTGGATAAAATAACAAAAATAAATTACTGGGTAATCCGAGTGCAAAACGATTTAGACTCAAAGAAGGATAAATAGTTCTTAAGGTATGGTCAACAGACTCCATAAAGTTAATTTAATCTGTATTGTTCATTCTGTCATTTTACTCACTAACCTGTTTCATGATGTATGTGTTAGATTAGTTTATGTTTGTAATAGTAATAAAGTTTGTCTGTTTTCAAAGATTATTTGACTGTGCTATATTTTAATAAATAATCTCGTCCCTGTTTTTAAAAGATCTCACTTCAAAGCTATACTTAAATATGTGTGATATTATTTTCAATAATCCATGTGAATAATATTACTCTATTAAGTGAATTAATCATAATCCCCTTATTAAAGTTAGTTCCTTACAATAGAAATTTTGAGTGGATACAACGAGACGTTGCATTACGATTTTAATGGTGGCGAATTTTATTCAGACAAATAATCTAATTATTTGCCATTTATCTTTCTTATAACAGTTGTCGAACGCAACTAATTCCATTATACATTTCCTCACATAAAGGAAAAGATACGAGTGATGTTCCTCTATCTCTTTCTAAATGGCCTTATTTAACAGCTAGATTCAACAAGTCTATCTTAACTGTCTGTGGAGTAATCATTGAAGTAGATGTTCACATTTTTGTGAATGGCTCGCTGAGTGAAGTTGAAAATAATCATGTTATGTGCATCATTGTTCGAGTGTAATTTTGAACGAGATTATAAATGTTTGATCATGCTAGAGATTTGCAGTAAATCTGTTTAACTTCAGTGGACAGATCATGTTGCGTGTCCAGAAACTGACACAAAATCCGCTCTGATCAAATTACGTTGTTGTTCAAACATCCGCAGTGAACCTGCCACTGAAGTATAGACTAATCTCGCTCTGATCGAGTTGAAAGTATAAGTGCCACTCCGTAAAAAAATTACGTGAGTTGTCTGCAACTTGCATTGCTGAAGAAGGTCTCTAATCGAACTAGAGTGAAAGTACCATGCTGCAAAAGGCTAAACGTGTTACTTTATTTGTGCACAAAGACAGTGTATCCCAACCACTGTGCCATTGTGAGGTGTGCCTTGGAAAATGATCAAATTCCACAAAATAAATAAATGCATGAAAATAATAATAATAATAATAATTTCAGGGATCCAAACTCCCCACCTTTCTGAGAAATTCTCTGTTTTGAAACCATAATCGGTCACTTTTGTGATTGTGAAGAGCAATGATTAATGTGCAAAAGTGACTGATATTTATACCCGTTAAGGGTCTTTCACATGACTTGGGTCAGCGCTGCAGAATACATTGAAGTCTATGAAGTGACGTCACACCAAAGTGTTTTTCACACACACGTTTTTGCTTCAAATGTCTTTGAGTGTACTAAGCAACAAGATATATTTAAAAACTGTCCGAATTTGTGGAGACATTGAATGTCTCATAATTTATTTTAATTAAATATTACCTTTTCGTTTACAAATATCAGAGACCCCAGTTATTGTACTAATTTAAATTCACCAAGAAAACGCTTCGACCTAAACATAAACGAGTCCTTTACAGGTTTTCATTGTTTATTGAGCACATCTCCCACTTTTTTACATGGCAAACTCGTAAAATCGCCCTCTCTGATGTTTTCTGCAACTCTCGCCATGTGGAGGGCAATGCAGCTCTTGACGCTGGGTTCAGCCTCCAGAACCAAATTAAATATTCCACGAGAAGTCGTCTGAAAGACGCAAAATCTAAAGACAATATGTCTCCCTTGATGCATTTGATTACACACAGGCGAGCACCCACTTTAAAGCGGATGTGTTTTTGTTCATATTTTAATCGTAGGCCCTATTTGTTTTTTGTAATATTGTGTTTGTTATTTTACATATATTATATGTAATATAATAAATAATATTTTAGTGGTCGCTGTTACTGCGGGGAAAAAAACATTAATCTGCTTCATGTGGTGTCTCTGTTTTTCATCTGTTCTCTTCATAAATAAATAAATGCATAATCTGCTATATGCTCGTTCTGTAAATTCATGATTAAAAATGAAAATGTGAATGAAAATAAAATATATTAAATGTCTTATTATCATTAAAATATGAAAATTAAAATGATGGGTAATAATAGATTGTGACAGAAATTTTATGACCCTGTCCGTCTAAATGACAGACGTTAAGAAAGAATGTGACGTTTTTTTTTTTGCATTGCCGAATTTCAAACAGTACAAGTAAACATGCTACTCAGACAGACAGAAAATGTGGACAAGTTCTTGGAAAGGATAAATACTGATGATGGTTAGCCTGTGTGGGATAGTGGTGTGCCATAGAATATTTTAGTTGTAAAAAGTGTGCCGTGGCAGAAAAAAGGTTGGGAAACACTGCAATAAGATTCACCTTGAATGCACTGAGATCACAAGCGCCATGTTGAGCCATGACATGACGGCTGTGATTTGTGCATTGTGGAACATGCTGACGTTCATGTGAATCAATGAAACTGTGTTTTCATTAGTGCTGAAGAAAGATCATAAATCACTGGTTGCTATGATGACGAAAGTTCATGGGAAGTCCTAAAGAGACTCAACTAACCTTGCATGTGCAACCTGCCTACGCCATATTGTCAACATAGCAGCTAAACTAACATGTTTCATTGAAAGCCTATAATAGCCCTAGCACCAAAAGCTAGCAGATAGCATCCAGTGGCCTGTTACAGTTAAATACAGATTGTGTTTGAACAAACTTTAAACGATCTAACCCTTTATCTTCTTAAAATTTAAACACAAATTTGTCCCTCTCTCTCTTATGCTTGTTATTCAGTTTTCTCCCTCTCCATTATCTCATAACACAAAATGTCTCTCAATGAGCAATTGAGTTGAAGTTCATTTAAACTGAGTTTGGAGAGTCGAGAAAGAGAGTCGATTAAAATGTATCTTTTCTTCACGTTTTCATTATTACCACTTTTATCAAATTCTTATCAAAGCTGAACTACTAAATAAAATAAGTCTGAAACAGTGTACTTTTATAGAAAACTTACGGCTGCCTCTCATTCTTGTAATTATCTACCATCCATCAGTTTCCAGCTAATTTTTAATTTCTTATCAGCTGTTTTTATTTTATATTACTTTTGTGTGTTGGGCACTGAGCTGATTCTATTCTATGTGGCAGGCCCTCACTAGACATCATCAATCTCCAGGTCACACAATATAAGACTTCCCCATTGTGGTATTTTAAATTGTTAAAAATCCCTATAATAAAATTCTGTAACACAATCACGATCTACGAGCACCGAACTTCAATCAGATTCCCTGATATTGCTACTAAGCATAACAACAGAACATTTATTGGTGGATTTTGTTAATTTTGTCTTGGTTATTTTCCATTATATTTTCAATTCCCTGTCTCCCTCTAACTTTTCTATCACTACTGTTTACAGTCTACAGACAAATCCTGTCAAACCACAGATAATTCTGGTTAAAATATTTGTCATCAAGAAGAGTCATCTTGGAATGTCAAATCATTAATCACATTTTGTGTGTTCTCCCTAGTCTAACTTGACGCAACTACTTTGTGTTTATCAACGCAATCTAAATTTCGAAATCCAAATGCAGCCACGTCCGGAAATAAATTGCAGAGAGAAGTGTCAGGTAACTGTCACCGCCCTCCGAGCGTGCCTTGGAGGCATCTATGGTAAGCAGTTCAACTGTACCACATAAAAAGGCGTATGGTGTCAATCCTGCCAGATTGAAAAAAAATATTTATTTACACATCACTAGTTGCTCACATTCCTTGAAAACAACACTTATCTTTTACTACCCTTCATTTGTGTTCCACACATTGAAGCCAACATCTAGCTGTAACACAACAACTAGGACCTTAACCCCGTGCAGATCTATGTCAGCTCACTCTCCCTAGTCTTCCACTAAAGTGTGCCAACATGTGGCTGAAGACTGATCCCACGGGCCACTGGAAAGACTTGAAGACAATACTGAGTGACATTCTGGAAAAATTCACCAACTACCTGGCCCACAACCTCATAGGCCAGATGAAACCGAGTGACAACAACTCCACCCATCTGACACAGGAAGTAAACGACCTAAATCTGCAGTCCACAAAGACCCAAAAGGTGCTAACATATGCCATGTGCTGCATAGACCAGCTAGAAGCTGAAGCCCAAGAATGACAAAGATGTCAAAGCAACTGGAACAAGTGTCAACAAGAGAAATCGAATGGCCCCAGGAAGCACTGACACCTGCCAAGCACAGACAGCAGCAGGCTAAAGCTGCCCAAGAGGACCTGGAAAAGAAACTCCAGCACACCAAAGTGCAATGAAAAAGGCCATGTTTGATTTGAAAGATATGAACTCTCGAAACAAGACCTTGGAAGGTCATCTGGAAATGTCCAGAACTGAAACTGAAACACTGACCCAACAACTTGACCTCAACAAAAATGATCTTGACATGGTCAGAGATGAAATGAAACACTCTTATGAGTTAAGGCGACAGTTTAAGATGGACAGGCATCCCATAGCAGCACCCCTGGTCAACAAAGCAGCAGCCTACAACCAAAAGTTTCCACAAAATGAGAGACACGAGGGCCTGCAGCACAAAACCTCACAGACCCTCTTCCAAGAACCCCTCTCCAATCGCAGTGAAAGGATAAACATACCAACGAACCCTGAAGCAGGAATGGATTTTAAAGACCTCGACAAGCTGGCAAGGAACATTGACAAGTTCACACCAAATCCTGCTGAGGGTCACAAGATCCATGCTTACCTGCGTGACTCAGATGACAAAGAACACTTTATACCTACCATGGATACCATCCAGTTGGGAGGTACAAATCTTTCTTGATAGACAGTCAAACCACACAAAGTCTGACTAACAACTTCTGAGAGAGGCTTATTAAAGAATTTTCAAACCCAGAGTTCGAGCAAGAAATGTTTATCGGCCTGAACACCAAACAGGGATGGAAAGAGACCATACAAGCCTACTACCATAGACTACAGCAAGACTACTTCCAGTCTCTGAACAAACCTGAGATTGAATAATTCAACTTCAAATCCATTTCCTCTGAAACCTGCATCCCACAGTGAGCTATTATCTAGCCCACAAGGTTTATGTTAAACAAAGAATGGCCTCAAGAAAAGCCTGCAAGGCATCATCAGTCTCAAGCCTTACATCTTAAAACCAAGGGCTGGCATCAGAAGATATGTTGCACCACATCAAAGCCAGGTTCTTCAGCATAGAGCTGAGTAAACCACATGGCATTCAAGCATATCACAACAGAAACTATCTCCAAGACCAGAAAGGGGGTAGCTTGAAACAGTCTGACACAGTTTGAAACAGTCTCACATACAGCTAAAACAGTCTGACATAGTTGAACTGTTCTTACAACACACATTTAACACACCCAAACACTACAGGGAAATATCCAACTGTTTTCCTCATAGATAAAGCACCCAACATTACTTACATTACCCTACACTAATTTCATACAACGTCACACTTGCCACTCAACAATGTTATGTAACTTACTCACACATTATGATAGGAAACACTGAATAGGCAAAATGCTAATTATAATCAAATTAGCCTGCAAGAAAGACAAGGGCATTATATCAGGATTGAATCCTTTTTACTTTTTGTTTTTGCCACCATGAATTCATAGAACATTCAGAAAACCCTGTGTGAATAAGACCTTTATCCTTTATTTTTATGACTTAGCCTTTGGTACATCCTGAGTGAAGAGTGTCAAATGGAACTGTTTTTAAATGGTACTTCTTCACCCTTGGTTCTGAATCGTGACATAAACAAGGTGGAAGGAAGTCACCAAACTGAACTGAACGATCTCTCGTATTCACGATGATTCACCTCAATTGAATCCAAATGATCCTTTTTCTAAATATGACTCTAAAAACGAACAACCGTAGAAGAGTCCAATAGTACCAAAACATCCCAAGAATCCTCTGAACACTAGAACACTTACTGAATAATTCATTATTCTGCACCAGTGCTTTAGCTTTGATGGAGGTGTTGTCTTGCTGTTTGTTTGTGTTTGTCTTCTTCTGCTTGTTTTCCAGCAATTCCAGATATTTGCTTCCACTTCAAACTTCCACAATCGAAAGGCGTAAGGTAGGATATTAGGTGCAGAAGAGCAAATAATTGCTGACAAAATGACTTGAATCTAGAAAACCCAACCTTTTAATCCTGGAATTCCTCAACATCATAAATTAAAAGATTCAGCTCACACTGTCAGCAAGAAGACTAGCTTAAGTTCACATTTGGCCAATAAAATGAACAAAAAAGGCCATTGGCCAGAGGCCCCTCAACCCCTGACATGGTGACATGGAGCAGACTCAGCATGTCCTTCTGAACTTCCACACAGAGCTAAAGCAGACTTTCTTTGAAAGATTTCCTTGTTTAAGCCCCTCGTGTTTGCACGATCCTAATATGAAGACATCTCATCTTAATCCATGAACATTTCACACAAAGTCACTGTACTTTACTGAGTTAACCCTCTAAAGTGTCTACAATGTCAATTTATCATGCGATCATGTTGAACTGAAGAAAGTAGTAGAAAGATTTGTAACATAAAAACTACACAAATTTTATTATTCAGGGTTTGCATGGCCTGGTATGATTCTACTACTGAAAAACTTGGAAATGGGAGTTAAAGAAAACGGTGGGTCTGTTCCAAAAACTAGTGAGCATCCTCCAGAGGCAGCATAATAAGACATCATAGGTGCACTCCTGATTCGAAGGCTGTTCCAAAAGTTAGGTCTCCTAAATATGCTTCCTCTTAAGATGTCCCATTTTGGCGAAATTGTAAGGTAGCATCGGATGTATCCTTACCCGGGTGGGCAATTCCAGAATGCACCGTGATGAGCTCGATGGAAAAATAAATCTAAGTTGGCAGATAAATTGAGATAAATTTTAATTATAAATATACTTATAATCCATTCAATACTGAAAAATATCGAATGAAGATGAATAACAGTTTAATATGATACAAAACTGCTTTTATTTGTTGGCCACATTGTCAAGGGCAGTGTATGTGATGACAGCAATTACTGCAGCTTTTCATCTAATAGGCTGCACCAGGCAGCAAGGGCAGCAGCGATGTGGCTGGAGGCAGATCTGCCCTGAAAAAGAGAGAGGGAAAGAAAGACCAGCAGCACAGAGAGATCTCTTGAAACCCTGCCCTGCTGTGATTGAAAACTCTGCTGTCATATCAATCAGTCTAGCATGGCACCATGTTGTGCCCCTATTATATGACTTTTGGCAGTAACCATGGTGAATGCACAAAAGTGACAATGAAGTTTTTACAGACCAGAATTGTTTAGCTTTATGAAAAGTGCGTATTTGTGTTTATTTGTCACCTGATGAATGACTATGGTACTTGTGGCTTTGTTATTGTTTATTCAGCAAGTTTGTATTTCTGCAGTGTAGAGCCCATGTACAGTGACTTGGACTCGTCTAGCATAGCCAGCCATTTGATTAAATGGCATAAGTTTTGGTCTATAATGCAGCTTTTTCTAGCCAAAAACATCCACTTGGTAAGAGATCATCTGACATGTTAGATGACCCCCTAAACAGCTGTTTAGGGGATAATTTAACTGAAATCGTTTATGCAACAATAATTAAGTGGCATGACAAATAATTCTAATTTAAATAATGGATCAGAATTTTTGTCTGTCCAAAAGTAAAAAATACAGATTATTTCACAAACATTACTCAAAAAACAAATACTTGTTACTAACTGAGTCACTAACCTGACAAATTTTGGCAAATAAAGTGATTGGATTTGTCTCTGAAACGCTCACTGAGCCCATTTACACCTGGTATTAAGATGCATCTTGGGTGATCCAATCAGATGTGGTCAGGTGAGACACATTACTGTTTACACCTGGCCGCTAAAATTTGTCTGCTGTGACCACTTGTGTTCGGATTTGGAGTGGAGGGACTGTTTTACAAAGACATGCATCAATCACTCAGGGGCGGTTCTTTTTGTATTTCAAAGCCTAACAGTAATAAACTCTAGTACATTTGTTTCCCGGTGGACAGATAAAGAAAACCTGTGTATAAGTAAGTGTATATTGCGTAAAGCCAGCAAATCAGATTAGAGTTTTCTAGATTGAGATTTGTGTGCAATATGCATCAGAGTGTCTGTGAATGGAATGTGGGTGATCTGTGGACATGTTGTCTGCGGCTGAGACTAGACTGAGACTTAAACTTAAATGGGCATGTCACATTGTGGCAGCGGGGGCGTGGTCAAGCGCCCATCCGGGAGAGAAAGCAGTAAGGGCGCTTGCACCTGAGCTAAATTATGTCTAACACCTGTCTCTAATTTCAGTGAGCACGGGGAGAGCGGCATAAAAACGGCCACAGAACCTCCAGCGAGGAAGAGAGACGCACGTCAGTCTAGTGTTGGCGTGTACGAGAATTATAAGACAATTGAAAGTTTATGTTGCTGTTGATTGTAAATCTGTAAGCACTGCTGTGGCCATTAAACACATAAGAGCAATTCGACTTCGCCTCCTCCTTGACCATCTTACCTCGTTATACTGGTGCCGAAACCAGGGATGGAACCAGCCAAGTACGCCCCATGGAGCCCTCCCAGTTTGCCGAGATCCTCCAGTCCCTTGCCGGCCTGCACCAGACACATCAACAATCCGTGTTCCGGTCTTTGAAGCTGGGGAAAAATGACCGCCCATTTGCTTTCTCCCAGCGGCTCCGAGACGCGTGCCAGAAATGGCTGCTGGCAAGGGACCCTGATTTCCCCCCCTCCCTCTCACTCTGCTCTCTCTCTCTCCAGAGCCTGTTCCTGCCCCGCGGAGGCGAGGAGCTCCGCCAACGCGACCAGTTCCTCGCTCAAGGCAGTGGACGTCCCCCGCCTCTACAGCACCCCGCCGCCCTCCCCCTCCGTTGGAAGTGTCTGCCGACACAGGTGTGGGCGTGGCATCTGGGCCGGCCTGCTGGGGCTGCGGGGACCCAGGGCACTTCCGGGAACAATGCCCCATGATGGAACTGGGGACTGTGGTCCGGGTCCCCGACACCCCGCAGGCTGACCCTAATCAAGCCGGAGCGTACCGGATACCAGTAAGAATCAAGGGGGGTACTCACCAAGCATTGGTGGACACCAGTTGTAATCAAACCACTATCCACCAACGCTTGGTTCAACAGGGGGCATTGGGCACATGTAAAACGGTGAGGGTGAAGTGTGTGCATGGGGATATTCACAAATACCCTGTGGTGACCCTTGCAATTACATTTCGGGGAACAAAGCATAGAGTGGAGGCCACGGTTAGTTCCTGCCTCACCCATGGGTCCTGCCTGAACGTGAGGGGATGTGTTAGGTGCGATGCTCTGGCGGGGGAGGCGGAGCCAGCGCCATCTTCATCTGCTCCACGTCGGTATGACGTGAGGGGGAGGTTTGTGCCTAATTATTCGGACGTCACCAGCCCGCTGACTGACCTCACTAAAAAGGGGGCTCCAGACCCGGTCCAGTGGTCGGAGCAGTGCCAACAGGCGTTCACACAGGTTAAAGCCGCACTTTGTGGGGGGCCGCTTTTACATGCACCTGACTTTTCTCTCCCTTTCTTATTGCAGATGGACGCTTCAGACAGAGGGCTGGGGGCCGTACTCTCGCAGGTGGTGGAGAGAGAGGACGCCCATCAAGTGGGCAGTCCTCACTCTCAGATACTACCTGCTGGGGTGGACCTTCACTCTCTACTCAGACCACACCCCACTCCAATGGCTCCACCGCATGAAGGATACTAACGCCCGGATCACCCGGTGGTATCTGGCACTCTAGCCCTTTAAGTTCAAGGTGGTCCACAGACTGGGGATACAGATAGCTGTCGCTGACTTCCTTTCAGTGGGGGGGGGGGGGGGGGTAGGCAGGCCGGATGGCGCCCCAGCTAAATTATGTCTAACACCTGTCTCTAATTTCAGTGAGCATGGGGAGAGCGGCATAAAAACGGCCACAGAACCTCCAGCGAGGAAGAGAGACGCACGTCAGTCTAGTGTTGGCGAGAATTATAAAACAATTGAAAAGTTTATGTTGCTGTTGATTGCAAAGCTGTGAGCACTGCTGTGGCCATTAAACACATACTTGGGAAAAGCAATTCGTCTTCGCCTCCTCCTTGACCATCTTACCTCGTTACACACATGTTTATTATCAAGATGTCCATAGAGCAGATTTATAATTTATTCACTCACAGATAGTATCATTTCAATATTCTTTATTTAACTTCAGTGTCTGAGCAGTGCTAAATTCTGTTTGACCAGCAGCAGTGGTGGCTGCAAACTGCACATTGGTCATTTGAGCCACTTAAATCTTCTCAAGTCCCTCTTGACATGCAGAGTAAACTCAGCCACCATAGCGGACACCAGTGAAGATAGGGAACAAGCAGTCCTAGAACTGTACATTTAGAGTCTTGCGTAATATTCTTAAAAAGTTCTATATGCAGTTTTAATACGATCAGGCAAGGGGAAATGTGAATAGAGTTTTTTAATCTTCACTGCTGCTGGTACTGCTTTGTTTATGAAAGAAAGTTTCCATGAACCTTGTTCTATCGCAATAAAATACAAACGGTTCCTTTAAGATTATGGTATAGTGCTGACAAGTCAACGAAGAACAGCTGTAAAGCCATACTGATTGGATGGAAGAAAAGCAGAAAGATTTTTTAGGGGAACAGCTGTGTGAAGGAAAGCTAATGGGAATGGAGGTACACCAGGAAAGACTTCTAGACTTCTAGTCTAGATCAAGTCACGATCCCCAATTCCCCAGTCCCGTATTTCTATGTTTGTACCCAGTGAGATGCAGTCGGGAGTCTGTGTCTCTGAAGACTTCGCGAAGGGAGAAGAAAGAACAACAACACATAGAGTGCTTCTATTCGATCTACTCAAATGTTTAGTACAGCAAGCATGTTATTTATATTCTTCATGAGACAATGAACAGCCAATAGTGAAGCGACAGCAAGGCTCGTGGTCAAGGGGGAGAAATTGGGTATTCTGGAGTAATACAGGAACAGGGCCATATACAGATGCCCTAGACTTTATGCCATGTGACTGAGCCTATTCACCTCACGAGGACAAGTGAAATAAGTTACAGAAATAAGTATGCGGCGTGAAATACGGAACATCATAAAGAGGAAGAGAGAATAGAGAATCGGTCGGCAATTGCTAAATATATTGGTCAACCAAACAACACATTGCTACACCAATGGGGGCAAAGAATGATTGAAAAAACTTGTCATTTCTGTTCCAGATTCAGGCTCCGGCGTGTAGTTCGGCTGTGTCAGAGTGGAGGACGCCCTTTTTGGTCGGGTGTGGGTTGTTGAATCTACATGTTGAATTGTTCCCACATGTGGTGTTTCTTCTCAGGACCTAGGGTGTTATGCTAGCCACTGACGCTGCGCGTTCAGCTCCTCCAGTGGGGTCGCACTCAGCAGTTACCTGTCGGTCCCTCCTCTGGTGCTGGTTTAACTCGGGACGTGTGGATCCACTGTTGCTGGAGGTCAGTCAGGACTGCAGTTCAGGTCACGGCTATGACCGTTGCCGGACCCTGGTACCGGTGCTCCCCAGCCTTGGTTGGTTCCAACCTGAGAACGAGGACCGTTCAATGTTTTTCACTAAGGAGTCCACGTATTCCTCGATCACTAACTCCGTGTCACCTGTGGAGAGAAAGAAGCCAGCGTGACCTTTGACCCAGGGGGTCGGGAAAGGCCTACCCATTAGTATCTCAAAAAGAAGAGTTTAGTTACACTTGATGGTGTCATTCAGTTTTGGGCAGGGCCAGACGACCCTGCTTGTCTCTTAACAAATTACTCTGATTGGTTTCACTTCATTCAAGGCCCAATGTTGAATATCAGATTCAGATGAGTTTGCCTGTAAAAGTTTTACATCAATATCTTTTACTAAAGTTTTCTGCATCATAGAAAAGTTTCTTCAGCTTGATTTAGATCTGGTCTTATCACGACTTCCTTTGAAGCCATCTTTGCTACTTAATCAGCCAATCTGTTTCCTCTCACCTCCCCTGTCATGTGGCCTGCGACCTTTATGACAGCTAATTTCGTTGGCAGTTGTGCTACTCTGAGTAATTCTGCAACTAGGTCTTTGGTGTGATATGGGCTTTCCTTCTGCTGTCTTGAAATCCCTCTCTTCACCCCATATGCATATTTTGAGTCTGTGTACATGTGAATGGGTTTTCCTTTCGCCAATTGTCATGCTCTAATTAATGCAAATAGTTCAGCGGCCTGTGCTGATTTTTATGGGAGGGAGTAGGCCTCAATGATTCGATTAGGAAGTTCAGTTACGGCGTATCCACACCAGTATATGGAATCATTTAGCTTCAAACAGGACCCATCGACATACCAATGGTCCCCCTCCTCCAGGGCAGTTGATGAAACATCTGGCCTGCAGGAAGTTAATTTGCTTATATGGTCTAGACTGTCATGACAGTCATTAGAAAAAGCACCTTTGGTACGCAATTTGTGTAATAAGATTTTTGGACCATGTATCACGGAGGTCGGCTTAATGGTCAGATTAGCAGTTGCCAATAAAATTGCTTCATAGCCTGAGCAACATTGAGCGGTCATGTGTTGGGTGGTAATGTTATACATAATGGAACCTACCTGATGAGATGTGTGCACAATGAGCGGATGTGAGAGAACAATACGCTCTGCATCTTGCACCATCAATGCTGCAGCAGCCACGGCTCACAGACACACAGGGAGGCCTTTGGCGACTGAATCATGGGTGTTTGAGAGGTACGCAGCTGGTCTGTAGGTGCCCCCATGGGATTGTGCAAGGATCACTGCTGCTGTACCTGCTGCCTTGTGCACGTAAAGGTGGAATGTTTCACCATCGTTGGGTAAGCCCAGAGCTGGTGGGGAGCTAAGGCTGCTCCGGAGATGCTTAAAAGTCATGTCCATCTCAGCTGTCCACTTAATGGGTTCTTCGGCCCTTGAGAGTGTGGCTTCTCTCAGAATCTTGTCATATAGAGAGCAGTTCGGCACCCAGGCTCTTTTGTAGTTCTTGACCGAGATAGTCAACTTTCAGTTTCCCATTGCAGTTTCTCTTTGGATGCTTTGAAGCCAGCCTGTGCTGGAACATTGCAGACAATAGTTGAGGCAGCTGTGCAGGATCCAGCGTCGGGGCTGGAAACTAGAATGTTGACTGCATATTGTAGCAAACAAGTCTGTGGTGGAAGCTTTGTGTCTTTCAGCGAGGCGTGCACTACAGCAGAGAATACAGCAGGCTAGTCTCGGCAAGCCTGTGGCAGATGGCACCAAGTGTACTGTTGGTCCCCGTATGTGAATGTGAACAGAGGCTGTGTGGCATGAGATACTGGTACACTGAAAAAGGCAGAACACATGTCGATTACAGTCAAATGAGTGTGATCTGCAGGTATTGAATTTATAGTTGTACACACATCAGGAACCACCAGTGAGAGTGGAATGATTAAATCATTAATCTTTCTCAGATCTTAAGTTAGACGCCAATTGCCATTGGCCTTCTTTACAGGATAAAATTGGAGTGTTATATGGAGAGTTTATAATACCTTTACACAGACATTGTTGTATTATGGGACCTATACCTTCCTCCTTTTCCTTGGATAGTGGGTATTGTTTTGCAGTATACCGACATGTCAGAGCAGAGTTTTGCAACATATGGTCTGATATCATTGAGGCCTGCTTTGTCTTTGTTGGTGGCCCATAGTGCCTGGTTGACATTTGGCAGTTCTGTTTTTGCTGCTGAGGATTCAGCAGATGTGAAACTGCAGACATCACCACAACATCCTGTATACACAGACTGGGAATATACTGAGGGGAACAGCAATTGGAGAGAGTTAGAGTCAAATGTTATTTTAGCCCCAATTTTATGCATCAGATCACGACCTAATATGCAGAATGGAGATTCTGGTAGTAATTAATATCTTGTCTATATGCTGCCATGCTCTGCAGGAATGTGAGGAGGTCTTTATTAAAGTGTCATTGTCTCCACATGCCTAGTCTATGTGGTTCCTTTCAAGTCTTTACCTGACCTGGTTCTTCCTTCCTCTATCTGTGGCTGATCAAATTTTGTATCCAACAAAGGCACTTTATCCATTAATATCAATTCAGTTATTTCTGGAGGTAAGGGTTTGGACAGTATGAATCTATAATCACATCCAGTCAATTGACTGTAAGTCGTAAGTTTCTTTAAAACATTCACGTATTGTAGAAGATACTAAACTGGGTCGGGTAATTTCTTTTTTCTTTTTTCCCAATGCTTCTGTCATAGTTAGTGGAACGATTATTTCAGTTAACATTTTCATCAGTGGTATGCAGTATTAAACATAATTACAATAGGGATTTTATGATCGTAATCACAATTTTATGGTCATGTACAGTACTATTATGCCTATGCTATAAGAGTGTTAATTCAAAAGTAATTCCTCTTCTGTAATTTGATGGCTGAGTCACAATCGATGGTATTTTCCCCTCCGAAATTGTAATGGGTCAGTAGGTGTTTATTCCTTTCAGACCGTCTATCCTTTTATCATGTTCTTCATTGCGTATTGGCATTGTGTTTAAAACCAGGGGCCCTCTGATCTGCAACCATGCCAATAGCGTTTTTTGATTCTAATGATCTAATGGAAATGTTATTACTTGAATGCCAAGTTGTACTTGCATTTTATCAATGTGAACCATCGAGGTGTGACTGTAACCATGCACATATCCCACGTATGTATCAGAGCTTAAATATATATATTGTAATCTAAAAATGTCATAACTTAATCAGATTTGCAAACGCGGATGCAGATTATAATCTTATTTCCCTAGGACTTTATCCCGTCCCCTTCCTACCTGAGGATATGTTAAACTGCAACAGTCAATCTGAGGTATTCTACCCCCTTTTTGTATTTCACAGAGCTAGAGCTCCCTTTGCAAGGGCACACTGATGCAGAGAAACCATTTTATAAAAGTTTGAATCACGTATAGTGAACTGAAACACCACAGTATTACCTTGTTAGTGAAATAAGGTATAACCTTCTAAGGTATGGTTCTGTATTATACCCTTGATTATTCCTGAACATGAAAGCCTTTGGTGATTCCCCTGGAAGGGGTCGACTTAATTTGTCCCCCATTCTTGTTTTTTTTAGAATCCTTTTGTTTATTTTATTAATACTTCTATAAACACACAGTTGTAACTCCTACAGGTTCAATCCACAAAAAAAATTATACTTCTGAAAGTTATTATTTTTTGTACCAGGGACATTTCTTCACAGGACAGCTTTCATTCCCAACATTCATTCAATACATGAAAGACACTTTTTCTTTATTATTCGTATTCACACTTGTCCCTGTATTTACAGGGCTCATATAACATTCACTCTCAAATGTAATCACACTTACAGACACATATACTCTTCACAAATACATCAAAAAAATGCCAAACAATAAGAGACACATAACAAACAACATATAATTCTCCAAACACACAGTTCTAACGCCTACTGGACTGGGCACATAAAAGAATGGTTTGTTATATATGTATTATTTTTTCTATATGTATTGTATATCTCTTTTTTTTTTAGAAGATAAAACGACGATTTATCTTTGATTGACGTGCACTTGGTCAAAATCGGAATGATCAGTTCCCTTTCTTAGCAGAGCTATCAGCTTCCCTTAAAGGGAGTCTACCAAATGCACACACTATACGGTTTAGAGATACCCCAACAAACAGGCCAACATAAAGTCGTCAAAAATTTGACCTTACCTTGTTTGTGAGGTATCCCGGACGAGCCCCCAAACTGTTAGGAATATTTTGGATCTAGTCACGATCCCCAATTCCCCGGTCCCGTATTTCTATGTTTGTGCCCACTGAGATGCAGTCGGGAGCCTGTGTCTCTGCAGACTTCACAAAGGGAGAAAAAAGAACAACAACACAGAGTGCTTCTATTCGATCTACTCAAATGTTTATTACAGCAAGCATATTTATTTATATTCTTCATGAGACAATGAACAGCCAAAAGTGAAGCGACAGCAAGGGCTCATGTTCAAGGGGGAGAAATTGGGTATTCTGGAGTAATACAGGAACAGGGCCATATACAGATGCCCTAGACCTTATGCCATGTGACTGACCCTATTCACCTAATGAGGACAAGTGTGACTTATTCACCTTACAGAAATAAGTATGCGGTGTGAAATACAGAACATCATAAAGAGGAAGAGAGAATAGAGAATCGGTCAGCAATTGCTAAATATATTGGTCAACCAAACACACACAGAGAAAGCCAGAAACATACATAGAGCAGAACATCATGTACAATTTCATATTTCTCACAGTAACCTCATGGAAGTTCCTTACTAACCAAATCTAGAGGTCTGGCAAACTCACAGATTCCCTACTCATTATTTTCACATGCAAATGATTTCCAGAAGTTTGCAGCTCTATACTGGGAGTGGTGAACCTGCAGCAAAACTTTTGCAACAATGAAGAATTTGCAACAAAGTTAATTTGGGGTAAGTTTGCGACAAATTTTTTGTAAGGGTGTCAGCCATGTTATTTTCATACTTGAGATCATTCGACACAATAACGTGAAATCTGTGTTTTTTCCTACCAAATAAGAACCAATTGTGCTGAATTCCAGGTAACCACCATGAAGCGAATATTCATTTCCCGAAAATCACCCATACTGTGTCTTTGACGTCACATATCTTTTGATCTGTAGTATTGACTGACGCAATACTACGTTTGCAAAGTGACGATAGTAACTAAGTGAAATAACTCAGTTTACAGTAGGTCTCAGTACTGTTAGGTTTAAGTTTAGAGTTTGGGTTAGTGTTATATGAAATTTCTTCTGAAATACTGCTGAAAATTTTATAATTTGTGTCTTTCATATCACATCAATTCAAAGAAGTATGTGTAAGACCGCTATTATACACACAAATGTAGTTCCAGCTTCAGCCACCGGGGCATTTCAGAAATTCTGAAAACACTGACAGATTTTAGAGACAGGACAGGCAATATATTCGACTTCCTGTTGCTGATTTTCCTATGTGATTTTATTCTTAATTATACTGACATTGGCAACAAACTGCAACTATTTGAAATAATCTGTTGGCATGCTACAATCCATAATGGCCAGTGTTGACTTCAAAGTCAATGACTCTTCAGCTGACAGCAAGGAGCTTAACGTCATCCCTGTTTTGGTAATATGTTTATGCAAAACTGACTTTGGATTTGCTTGGGCTTTTGCTTTTAGAGAGTTTTACGCTGATGAATATGTTTAGCCTTGGCTGTCAACATTGCAATGTTTTTTTCATGGGGAACACTGAAAGATAACAAAATCAAAAGCAACTGAATGTTTTTTCTTTCTTTTTTTTCTTGTTCTCTGACGGCTTTTTCTAATATCAAAAGGTTAATTTAAAACGATTAACAACTCTGAATTTGCACAGGTATTCAGCTGCCTCTGAATTTAAAATTTATTAAGCACACAAAGACGTCATTTATGGGACATGTCCACACTTCTTTTTGCCTTGGAAAATTATGTCCCCACCACTTTCTGAAACTGCTTTGTCAGGTATGTTTCTAATGCAGAAGAAACATCTGTAGTTCTTCAGCAGGAGCTTTAATTATAATTTGCTTTTTTAATCTAATGATGAGTGCTGGCTGTGGTTGTTATTGGTGGCGTTGAGTGACAGCAGATGCCATTGTTCTCTCGTACACATAGACGTGCTCTTAAGCTGACGGCTATTGACACGAATGACTGGGAAAGGATTGCAGACAACCGCAGTTGCTGGCGTCAGGCTGTGTCTGAAGGCATCAAGTTGGGTGAGTCGAAGCGGAAGGAAGAGCTTGAAACAAAACGGAGACGGAGGAAGGAGGCCTTTCTGTGTGCATGGAAAGGCAGCAATCCTGCTCCTGACCAATAATAATCCTTCTGGATTGAACTGCCATTATTATAAGCAGTTTTTTAAAAGGGGTCACCATATCTACAAGTACACCTATCCAAACACAAATAACATCAATAACTAAGCAAGCTTAAAATTGTGCAAATAAGTCTATTTTGTCAAAAGCATAAAGCTTAAAAATGCAAAACTATCAACTATGGTTTATCAGGACGGGTATGGGGACAGGTAATTATAACTACTTAAGAAGTACAAAAAATAAATAACATATATTTAAAAAATATAATAATTATCACATGCACAAATTAATAAGTATCTTTAATTAAATACTGTGCAAATTATATAAATGAATAAGAAATAATGAATTTACCAAATTAAGGTATGTTACAGTAAATTATAATTTACATTTATTGTAAATAGTGTTATATGCTATTTTCAACCTGGTGTATAATACAAAAATTATATAATCTAACACATACTCAGTATATTAAATATTGTGGATAATGTCTAAATCAAAGGAAAGACAGGCTTACCCATAGACTTCAACACATACTTAATACATGCTTAAATCACTCAAAGCATTTTATGCATTTTTTGACTAGGCTTTAAGGACATGCACAACAGTTTAAAACTCATATATTAGAATTCTCATATTTTCACATATAACACATATTACACTTATTCACTAAACTGGAAAACATTCTGGGCTATAAATCATTAAATAAAATATGATTAATTCTAAATTTACATACCCAGATCTTGCATGTGTAAAACATGGTCAAACTCCACACATGCAATCCAAATGCATCCTTCAAAAATAACCTATAACATAACAAACACTCAATTTTAACATTCAACTCGTGTATATATATATATATATATATATATATATATATATATATATATATATATATAGTGCAATTTCTAAGCATTTTATATTTACCCAAATAATTTTCAAACGATGATCAAAACTGGGAGCTCTCTTACACCACGTATGCTCTCATGTCTCCAACATAAGAGAGTGCCAGAAAGCAAGTGTCTCAAAACTCAGGTCTTAATGGGGCCATGTCCAATTTATGACTAGAGTTAAATTACATGACATTTCTCCACTTGACTACATCAGATTAACTATTTATCAAAACAGTAAATGTTGTTAAAAATGATGTGGGCATCCATAAGCTAATTAATATTTTGGTTTCATGTGCCCACCAAAACCACTTTTTAAAACAAAGTCACACCCATGAAAGCACTTAATAAGTTAATGAGGCAACTCTTAGCGACATTGTTTCTCACTCCACAGACACATTTTGATCATTTGCATCAGGTCTTCTCCGGTCATGATCAGAAACCTAGCTAATAAAAATTTACATTCTGTAAATAAAAATGCAAGAAAACCCATGGTCTTTGGCTGACTAAATTCCAATCAAGGCAGCGTGGTGTCATGCTGAGCATCTACTTGCAACTGTTATTTTAAGTGATTGTGTAGTTGAGTGAAGCACACTGGGCTTGTTAACCCTCTGCTTGGTTTCTGTCCCTTTGCCTAAAACCTGCAGTGATGCATAAGTCACGGCGGGATGTAATCTGTCAGGTTAGTACGACCCTGTATGACTGATGGGATCTCAAAATGCCTCTTTGCTGGCAAACTTGCCACCTTTATTATGTGCAGATATCTCTGGTCCAAATGCTGATTCTTAATATATGTCAGTTCTAGTTAATATTCATTTTCAGAAAAAAAGTACTTTCTAAATCCCCCAAAAGCAGAATGATAAAGGGCAGCAGCCTTAATTATTAACACGATCTTTCACTTTTTGCTGGAGAATTAAAAAATATACTAATATGCAGACAACAGAGCCAGCAGCTTGCTCACAATGCTTTGAACATTCAGGCTTAAAGCAACTCTGGGTATTTCAGACTATTAATCAAACATGTGAGCTTTGGCTTTGGTACAGAGTGTGTAAACAGATGATCATCAAGGGACATTTAAAACGAACAACCAGTCCAAACAAAATAACTACAAATAATAATTACAAAAAAAAGAAATTGCAAGAGGTAAAACAGTAATGATTTAATGGAATGTTGCATAAGGTTTAGCAGTGAGAGATATATACAACCACAAATCATTTCAGACTAATCTCACAGAGAATTTTGAAACAGTAGGTTGATTTTCTTGAGCTAAAAGCTGTCTGTACTTACTGAAATTCAAAGCATTGCCCCTAGTGGCCCCTGTGTTTTTGAAAGTAAGATCCCGTTTTTGGCTGAAATGCCCAGAAGGGCGCCATAAGCAAGTTTTAAAGCAAGTTGTTTTAGCTAGAAAAAACCAATACAGTGAAGATAAATTTTTATTTTATTAACTCTACCAACCAAAACCTAAATCTAAACATCAGTGGAGTAAATGGAACCTCCAAAGTAAGTTCATCATTGATTATGAAAATATGATCATTTCCAGATTTCAGCAGGAGATGAGAAGCCATGTGTCTCAACAGCTCGGTCACACCACAGGAAAATGTAAATGCAAATGTCAGATGGGTGATGGCACTTGTCAGTAAATAAGCATAATGAGGCCACTTTCGGAGTACTGGAACATTTGAAAGCAATATGTCAAATTCCTGTGATCATGTTGCAAAATTTACTCATTTTTGGTTATCACTGCATGTATGATTGTGTGGCTGCCTTAGCAGTCTGACAGCAGAGAATATAAAACTAGACTAGAAAACAAGTTTACTACGTTGACTATGCCACCCAGGGACTTACACCCCTGGAACTCACTGTAAGCCACATGCTTTTTGGTAAGTTAACTTAAATTATGTCCATAAATATTAAAGTACACTAATCTATTATACTTATTTCATTTAATATGGTATAAGCAATTGATATTTCAAACAGAAACAATTCCTAACATTAGCCTATATAATCCATCCATCCATCCATCCATCAACCGCTTATCCTGTGTACAGGGTCGCGGGGGGCTGGAGCCTATCCCAGCTAACATTGGGCAAAAGGCAGGGTACACCCTGGACAGGTCGCCAGTCCATCGCAGGGCCACACATATACAGACACACACTCACACCTAGGGCAATTTTTGGAGACACCAATTAACCTAGCCTGCATGTCTTTGGATGGTGGGAGGAAGCCAGAGCACCCGGAGAGAACCCACGCAGACACGGGGAGAACATGCAAACTCCACACAGAAAGGCCGGGGCAACCGGGGTTTGAACCCACGACCTTCTTGCTGTGAGGCGACAGTGCTAACCACTGCACCACCGTGCCACCCCATTAGGTTATATAATGTCAGATGTAATTAATTTGATCGATTTGTAGTTCACAAAAGCGTGTAATCACGACATTGAGTGGGATGTAAAAGTCCAATGTTTTTCGAAACTTTACATTTGGGTAGTTAGGAATGTGTCGTTAACTTTAAGGTTCTTGTTTCAGGTGCGAGGCAGATTGAGCGTGACGGGGCACGCCATAATGGCTGAACTGCAGGCGGTGAGACGAACCTGAACTAAAAGGTGAAAACATTGACAAAACATTGTAAATGTCATTTTATCTTGGATGAATGCTTTTCGCCTTTGCTGTGCTTGTGAGACAAAACTACATGTTAAATACATACTTTCAGTCAGTTTGGGTGACAAAAACATTAGAAAATAACATGTTAACATGGTTGGATGCTGCGATTATCTCGTTTAATTTGCCAGTTTAAATTTCTTACTGAGGGCATGTAAAAGTAGAGCATAAAAGAGGCCTGCATCATAACTACATTGAACGTGAAGCAATTTGATGCAGTCGATGCTGAAGGAATGTATCTTTCGAAATAACTGGCAAAAGATATGCGATATTTCTTTCGAGATATTTTTCACTGCTCAAAGTTCCAATATATGAATTATTGTTCTCTTACTATAATTAGAACCTAAATAGAAATGAGAAATGTATTACTGTCAATTGTGTCAGCATGAGAGCAATAGCATTCTATGTTTAACTCAGCATATGAAAGTACAAAGTAATATTCCAAACTGTTCCTTCACCTGTGGTGTACCTGACTGTTCCCGTGCTTTTACAAAAGTTTAAGCATTCAAGTCTCATCTATATAGAGACCATAAGGGGCATCATAAGTCTCAGATTTGACCAAACAGACACAACATTGATTTGCCTGATTGAATATTGTCATTTCACAAGTACAAGGGCTTAATTAGGCATTTAAAGGGCCATATAGATGAGGGCAGGGAAATAAAATGCCCTTTTAAGAACTGTGAGAGGACATTTAATGTTAAATCCACATTTACATCTCATCTCAAGAACACACAAAATAGTCCACCTGAGCATCTACATGAAGCAGTTTTTGCAAACCTATCTCAACATGAGTGTTGACCCTGTACATCTCTAGATGAGAGTGAGGGACCTGAGCCAGATTAGTTCCCAGAAAGTGTGGATGAAAATGTTTTTCTGAAGAATTTGTCTTTGTTTTATTTAAAACTGCAAGCAAAGATTCTTTTACATTTTCAACTGTAATTCAGACCATCATTGAGCAAGTCCAGTGAATTCATGATTTGGCCCTGTCAAATGTCTTCTTAAACAAATTTTATTGTGTCTAGTGTCACAATAATAAATATAATTGAGGAACTCAAAAAGAACGATATACTTAAGGCAGGCAATTCTGTCTTGTGCACAGATCAATGTCGCAGTCTAACCAGTGCCTGTGTATTTAGGCACTAATGACCCAGGGAAACAATTCTTTGCAGAGTACGTGCCTATAAATGAAACTCCTAATGCCCTTTTTGAATCAAAGGCTTTCAAAAAGCAATATGACATTCTCACCTACAACCAATGATGTGTTTGAGGACATTTGGGATGAACATAATATTGCTAACAGTGCCTTATTTAAAAACAAATCAACTATAGCCTTGATTCTCCATCAAAGATGCATTTGAGGTTGTAAATCCTTTAGGATAAGGCCGAAAGAAACTCAAGATTTTGGCAGTATATTTAACACTTGGTGATATTTTGCCATACAACAGGTCCAATATTGGTCTTGCAGCTTGTTCTCAGCAGGGAACAAGATTTTAAGCATTTTGCAGAGGAAATAGTTATAATCAATTGATTAATAAACTTAAAGTTCTAGAGGAGAGTGGCATTGGACTGAAGGATGGTAAAGTTATTAAAGGGGCTCTGTGCACAATAGAAGGAGACAATCTGGGGTCACACAGTATTGGTGGCTTCCTTGAAAACTTTAGCATGAGTGCATTTTTTTTATATTTTGTGACATTCTGTAGATAGACAAACATTCCAGTCTAGTCCATTGTCAGCTGGATTGAAAAGAACACAGCTGTCATATCAGCAGCATGTTGAAAACCTTAGAGAAAGCAACACAGAATCAGTGTGTGGAATAACATTTGACTTAGTATTCAACATGGATAAAATACCCAATCGAAAGTAGTTTATGGAAATGTATTTTGCTCCTGAGAGAAATATTTGTGCATGTGTTCACCAGCTATTATTGCTGATCAGGTTGCTTATTTGGGTGTCCTCATTGAAGAATACATCCTGTCTAGAGTGGAGTTATTCCCAGAGTTTTCCCTTAAATAAAAACACCTCTACCACTGTCACTATCCAGAGTTTATAATCCAATTTGGACCTCTGATCCATCCTTGGACTGTGAGATGTGAAAGCACACTTCAAACAGTGTGCAAGAAAATTGCACAACTTTAAAAACCTGTGTGCTACTTTTGCAGAGAGACATCATATCTTACAATCATACTTAACTGCTGGGACTTTTTTTCCACCTGTTGTTCAGGTGGAAAGAGGAAATTAATTTTATATTGGTGACTACAATGAAAGCATTAAGGTAGCAACTGCAGTATTTAATTTCACTCATAACTCCACTTTTAAAAAAAAACACACATGTATGTTGTACTAAAACAAGATGAAGATGCTCTACACATGGGTGAGATAAATCTTACAAAAATAAGATAAAATTTTAATTAACTTGTTTTTCACAGATTGTCTCTACTTTGTTGTGAGGAGGCAGCAGGATGTGCAGCTAGTTATATGGGCATCCATTGTCTAACAGAGACAGTTCAAGAGTCAAACTGTGTGTGTGTAAAGCAAGACAATTTCCTTGATTATTATCCATTAGTGCAGTATAAGATGAATGGCTTACCAGTGATTATTTTTCATCACTCTCTTCCAGATTTGTAGAGTCATGTCAGAATTAGGGGAGGATGTATGTGATGCTATGTTGGCAGTCCTACCTGGGCTACCAGAGGAGAAACTACTTTCTCTCCTGGACAAGTTGGCGAGCATAGGAGTTGAGTCCAACTCTGACCTGCAGTTCATTAAAGAGGAGGATCTCCCTGATCACATCACGCCAATATAGTTCTGTCGACTCCTCAATGCGTGGAATGTAGAAGGTATGCCATGGTCAAGCTTCTGATCACTACTGTATAAAAAAACACTTAACATTAAAGATTTAAATAAAGATTTCACAAAAATCTTATAATTTTCTCACCTTTAATACTGTTTCAAACTCAAACAAATTTAGTTTTTTTGTGGAACACTAACAAATACATTTTGATGGAGATGTGTTTTTGTTCATACAACGCATGTCAATGTGGCCCAACACTTCCAAGCTCCAAAAAGGATTCACAGGAACCATAAAGATAATCTATACAACTGGAAGGGTTTAATCCCTGTTTTCGGAAGTAATATAATCAGTGTTGAGTGAAGACAGATTCAAATGTAATTTTCTTTCACTATAAATCTCGATATCAGTAGATTGCTTGGCATGATTATAAATGAAGTTTGATTACACTTCCTTGAACACTGGAGTCATATGAATTACCTTCATGCTGCCTTTATGTCCTTTGGAGCTTGAAAGTTTAGGACTCCAATTAAGGACCCTACTGACTTTGTACAATTATGAAAATATGTATTCTGCTGAAGAAATTAAGTTGCATTTGAGACAATATAAGGGCAAGTAATGAGAGAATAATTTTTGGTTGAACTAATTCAATGTTCATTGTTTGTGGATGTTGAGCTGTATCAGGCTATTACAATAATTTAGTTTTCTTTCAGACCAAACAAGTTATGTCAAAGTAACTCCTCTAGAATCCACAAACTTACTCTTTGATGATGGAGAATTCTCTGTTGTGGAATCAAAGTCTAGTTCCACAAGCACACCAAATATGTCCAGCACAAACAGCTCCAGTACAACTGTGGATTTAACTGGATGCGTTTTGGTATTAAAACAGCCATTGCACTGGGAAAACGCCCTAAAACTAAAGATCGCAGAGAAATACTAAGAATCATTGTTGATGTAATTGAGACTGACAGAGTTAAATCCATCAAAATCACAGTGCCTGATTGTCGCTAAGAAGATCGTTAAACAGTATTCATAAAGCTTTGCTGATGTCCTGAGAGATGGCACGAGGATTGGCACTGGCAATGGATCTCTTTTGACTGAACTAAAAACAAGAGTTGAGCATGTTAATCATGGCTGCTCATTTTCAAGATGCAGGAACCCGAAAAATTCATTAAATTCACCAGTGGAAGACATTGCTCCAGGAGCTGATGACCAGTACGGTTGTGTGAGATAGCAGCCTGAGTGTCCTCTTGAAGAAACCGAGGAGAATCTTAAAGATAAACAAAAAGAAATGAAGGACCTCTATAGTACTGAGGGGCCAGCTGGGGTAGAGAGAGGATATCTCAGTCAGTTAATGAACGCAATATAATATATCCAATGGAAGTCCATCAATGCCACCATCCATTGTGGAGTTGAAAAATGACTGGCCGTATCTTTTCACAGCCAAAGAACTGTATAATCACTTTAAATCACTTACAAACATCAGCATTCTCGAAAAACTTGAGAACTCCATGGAAGAAAAGGGAAAGATGATCCTTCAGCCCTTCTGACAAAAGCCAGCGGGGACTAATGCAGATGAGGTACAGCGCATAATTATGAAGTTTGATGATACTGGAGCATCTTGATTCATCCCATGTGTCGTCCTTCTGCTTCTATCACACTTCAAAGAGAAACCTGAAGCACTCATTCTTCAGACCGATGTAAGTCATATGTAGTGTAAAAAATTGTGAGTTGTGGGGGTGTATTTTGATCTCATATATGTAAATACATTTAAAGTATCATAAAAAATTTTCCAATTTTTTTATAGGTGTCTGCAACAGCAGCTTATGTGGAGAAAATGTTTATGTTTCCAGACTCTCCTCAGACTGACTTTCTTAGGTAGTGTACAATGTTAAATCTGTTATAAATTATTTAATAAACTTTGACTGTTGTATTTTAGTTAAAAAATTTTTTTATAAAGTATTGCTAATATTTATTAATTTTAGGTGAAATTCACACTGCAACCCAGTGGATGATGAGTATTGAGGGTGGGGTGGATGTGAATTCACACTCCAACCATGTGGCTGGATTTGCAGCTTTGTTTTCATCTTATTACAACTTCAACCTGGTGTCCAAGGAGGAGGCATCCTGCACACTTGAATTTGTTCAAAGTTAACAAAATGTATTTAAATATAAGTGTGTATATGTTAACTACTTAATACATTATTAGTGCATTAGTGCTTTTGTAAAGTGGTACATTTTTTTTTTTGTTTAATTAAATTCTGCACACTATCCTAAAGCTTCTGCTTGTGTTTTTGTGACTGATCTTTGTGCAGATGTTTTGTTGGAATCAACCCACCCATTGGCACCAGGACAGCCACAACAAAAGTTGGAGGCAAAAATAGAGGAATAGTCTCAGAGAAGAGGAACAACACAGTCAACCCTCGTGTGTGTACTCTTCTCTAAAAATTTGAGTGATTAAGCATGTAAGTTTATGTACCAAAAACATGACTTACTGTACACAGAAGAAGACTTCTGTTAAAAGACTCTTGTTTTATTAGACATACATGTTTTTAAGTTGCGTTCTAACATTTTTGACCTTTACTAAGATCTTGTTCACTGCCAAAATGTGGTCAACTTACAAACAAAATATATATATATAAAAAAAAATATTTAAAAGTTGTTTTAGATGGAATATTCTGGGTTTAATGGAAGATAAGCACGGCATGTGTTTCATAATGTTGTTTATCACAAAATATATATATTTTTCTTTAAAAAAGCCAGTTAAAGTTAATTTTAACAAGATTTAAACTGTGACAGTGATTTTGATAAGATTTTCTTTGTAATGTTTTAATAAATATTTTTCTTACAAGAGCTTTGACTTTATTTGATTTGTATTAATTTGCAAATAAATGTAAATAGTTTACATTCTAATATATTTACATCAAGATATTAGTAAATAATAGATTACAGTTACAGTAAATCATTCTTTACAGCATTTTCAATGCAAAACTGTTACAACAATCTTTGCTTTGGAGATATTTACAGGATTTTATTAGCAACTGTTATTGCTAGCTAAATACAGTAATTTAGTGGAATTAGAAAACAAATACTGTAACATATAATACAAGTTTAATTTTATATTACTGTAAAAACCAACAAAGCACTTTATTTCACATACAGCAGTTAACTGAAAATTGATTTGCAGTATTATACTGTAATCCATTTTACATCAATTAACAACATTTTTACAGGACTTTATTGGCAACCTTTTTGTCAGCTAATTCCTGTAAAATATACAGTATATTTTTTACAGTGTACCCAATCAAAAGCATACAGGTTCATTATCAGTATATAGAGATGGTTGGAGGCGTGGGTTCCCATAAAAAAATACACTTTTTTTGACACAATTAAGAGCACTTTCCATGTTAAATAATTGTGTAATGTTAATGTATACACACAACCTTATTGTAACGAGTAACAGATCCATTTAATAAAAATGAATCAAACAATACATCCATGTATAGACTACCTAAAAGTAAATATTATCATGCATTTTCTAAAATTCTCCTAAACTAACTTTTCTTCACTAAATATTAAAAACTTCCCTCTTTGTACTTTTTCTCTGGCTCTTGTTATCTTCACTGGTGATTGAAATCTCAGTACAAAAGGAAGGATTGTTTTATTTGTTGCAAATATCACTTCATGTTGCTATAATTCGCTATCGTAACAGGGCTTAATTTAACTTTTTCTTGGTTCAAACAGTGCATTTGTGTATAGGGCTGTTTCTTACAACACAACCATCAGGATATTTAAAACAGAAAACAATGTGTTGATTGTATTTATGCATTATTCATAATAATGCTATTCTCTATGACATGAAGACATTTATATAATTTTCATTTAAAATAGAGTGCTACAGTTTTGTTTCTTCCTTTTTCTTTCAACCAACCAATGGTGATTCTGAGAAAAAGCCCCACAGCCTAATATTGTTGCTTTAGTAATGAACACAACTTCTAAGCGTGACTGATTGACAGTGTAAAATCAGCTTTTATATCAGCTTTGTTGTTAGATTTGTAGTTATTTTTCGTTATTTCAGCAGACAGCTTGCTTGATTAATTGGAATCATCAGCATTAAGTTAAAAACTGTACATTTTATAATTCAACTGAACTGTACTCAAGCATTTTAGACACTTACAATCACCACGCTCTGTCATGTACCGAACAAATGCGCGTACTTGAATAAGCGTTTTTTTTTTGGAGCATTCACTTGAACCACACAGGTAAAGTCAATGGTATGGTCCATTTACAACTTTCTGTAAAATCAAGCAGAGCTATAGAAATGCACATATTTATAATTAAAACTTCACATTACAAGTACAGTACAGTCTACGACCCGCCATACATCTTATTTTGACTTAAAACAGAAGCTTTTCTTCAAGATGAAACAAAAAGTGTTTCCTGCAGTATCAGCAATGCAGTGCTGTTCTCATTTCGGTTAGTTGTAATCACAGCAGGTACATCCACTGAGGAATATGTGAAAAGAAAACTCAGACACCTACATCTGAAAGTTTTCCATCTGCTCTCCACTCTCCTTCACACCAGGACCAAACCACTGATGGAAATTTGGACAACAGGGGATGTGGAGCATCCAACTGAAAAGAAAAAGAAATGCAGCTGTTTCAAACACAAAAAGGGGAACTAAAATAAAATAATATAATTGAAGATCATCACACTGACAACAGTAATTTCTCTAGCACATTTGAAGTCAAACATAGCTCAAAGTGCCTCACAGGTCCGATTAAAATGACAATTTTAAAAAAGTTATTTATTCAATTATACACATTTATTAACCAAATGCTAGTATGATGTAAGGGTGGATGTGTAGAAAAAGTAGTTTGGAATTTTAGAGACAACACAACCCTGTGAATTTGCTTCCAGGGAACTATGTCATCCAGGGTTCCAAATCAAATCACAACTGATCCTAGAACAGCATTTACAGACTACTTTATCCCATTGTCGTGAAGATTTCTGACTTATGTATGGTTATGTTTAGGGTTAGGTGTAGGGGTGGCCTTTAAGGATGGGGTCCTATGTCTCCCTGCTATGGTCAGGGGTGAGTGTTTGTGTGAGCTTTAGGGATAGGGACCAATCAGGTATGGGAATAAGACTCTATGGCGGGGAGTCAGATTTTAACACAACATGGCTGCTGTTGATATCAGCTTTCTGTACCATTATTTATAACTGTTTGTGTCCATTTGACCAAAGCAAGTTAATTACTTGGCTTTTTTCTCCAGTTATGACATAGTATGCTTATATTGCTTTATATCTTCATAAAATGCAATATTTCTCCATAGAATAGTTTAAATACTAATAGAACACAGCCTAAAAAATTATAACTAAATAAAGTCACTTACTCGTTACCTCACTGTCTTTACAGTGAATGTCCCATTGTGCACTGTATAAAGAACAGATTTCAGACTGTTCTGAAGGGAACTGACCAAAAAAAAAAGCTAAATACTGGTTGATTGAATTTACTTCTGAACGAATACATGTTCAACATGCTGTGTAAATCTTCCTTTTGCAAGTATGTGCTACTAATAGCTCATTTTTAATTCTATGACCCTGCTTGATTTAAACATGGGCCTTAGAGTATCTGTCTGCCATGATATATTTCATTTGAAATTATTGGTGCATATATGTTAACGTCACACGATATGCACATCTATAATGCTTTTCTCATGGTTTACATATCATCTGTTTGTGTGTATTTTTGCATCAAGTCTTTATATTGCATTATGTGCATTAATTAATATTTATCCTTTATTCATATCAGGTCTATAATGCATGTAACATTAGTATTATTTTTCTGTTAAAAAATGCAGCCACACATAAGCTAATCCTCCTTGGTCCTAAATACATCTGTAACTCTACTGCTCAAGTCTTGTGCATGTATGTGCTGTCTACATTATATATATATATATATATATATATATATATATATATATATATATATATATATATATATATATATATATATATATATTTATTTATTTTTGCTCTCCAATTTTTCTCCCAATTTGGAATGTCCAATTCCCAATTTGCTCTAAGTCCTCATGGTGGCATAGTGACTCACATCAATCCAAGTGGCAGAGGATGAATCTCAGCTGCCTCCGCATCTGAGACCATCAACCCACGCATCTTACCACGTGGTTCGTTGAGCTCATTACCATGGAGACATAGCGCGTGTGGAGAATCTTTAGGTAAAGAATAATAATCTAATCTAATCGTTGTCAGTACAAATTAACAGCCCTACTAAAAGGTGTGTGGAGGTAGGAATATTTTAACACCTTGCATACATTAACATTAGTTAATGCATTATTAATTAACCTGAACTAACGATGAACAATAATATATTCATAAATTAACATTCATATAATAACAATCAATATCAGCTTTTTTAAAATCAGCTTTTATATCAGCTTTGTTGTTAGATTTGTAGTTATTTTTCGTTATTTCAGCAGACAGCTTGCTTGATTAATTGGAATCATCAGCATTAAGTTAAAAACTGTACATTTTATAATTCAACTGAACTGTACTCAAGCATTTTAGACACTTACAATCACCACGCTCTGTCATGTACCGAACAAATGCGCGTACTTGAATAAGCGTTTTTTTTTTGGAGCATTCACTTGAACCACACAGGTAAAGTCAATGGTATGGTCCATTTACAACTTTCTGTAAAATCAAGCAGAGCTATAGAAATGTACATATTTATAATTAAAACTTCACATTACAAGTACAGGTAAAGAGGTAAAGAATAATAGGTAAAGGTATAACCTTTTGAGGTAAAGAATAATAATCTAATCTAATCGTTGTCAGTACAAATTAACAGCCCTACTAAAAGGTGTGTGGAGGTAGGAATATTTTAACACCTTGCATACATTAACATTAGTTAATGCATTATTAATTAACCTGAACTTACGATGAACAATAATATATTCATAAATTAACATTCATATAATAACAATCAATATTACTAAATGTTGTAAAAAAAATACTGTTCAAAGTTAGTTCATAATAGCTCATGCATTCTCAAGTTAATGAAAAGATCCATATCATAAAGTATAGATCCAGATCTTTGAGGCATAACGGAAAAAAAAGCAGCATCATCTGATCTCTTATGGTTTACATAATAATATTCCCTAAAAGAGTGCTTTCGAAGACCTCAAACAATAATTTGGAACATATTTTGAAAAACAAATAGAACCCTCAGAAATATATGAAGTCATTCAGTGCTTTAAAATCCAATATAAAAACACTTATTGAGCTAAAACATCTTATCAGCTTACATACACATACTGTTCTGTTCGAGAAGTCTCTTGGCTCATGCTGTTTCTGAGGGACCCATGCTGTTCTGTAATTGCAGTGGGTGCCAGGCTCAGGGGGGCTGTCATGTCAATGTGCACCATCCCATTAAGAGTCATCAACTCTGATTAAAGCATTTTTGCAGTGATTTAGATCACTGGCTCAAAGTCAGACATTAACCTGCTCTCACCACTGCCATCTTAACACTTCCTCACTGCTCTGTTTCAGATTTTCCATTAGTCACAGTGGGCACAAAAACACTTCACCATAATGGTACGTTAGAGCAGATGAACATGACATTGGCATAATTGCTATGCCTCATCTGTTGGTTTTATCATTTAGTTGGTGCTGATTTCTGAATGCATTTAAGGAAAAACAGTTTATATTGATAGCCAAAACAATAATTAGTAATATTATAGATCCCATGAGTTGTGTTTTTTAGTTTTTGTCTGTAAGTTTTCAGGCTAAAAGTTGGCCAAATATTTTTTCTCAGAGTTTGAATACACCTTCTGGTGCTACTTGGACACGTCATCAGTGAAGAACCGATGACGTGTCCAAGTACATTACATTCTTCTCCAGGAACAAGAAAAAAGCAAATATTGATTATTTTTGTCTAAAAAGTGCTCTCTAGAAGGAAAATGTCCCTCTCTTAATACCAAAGGCAGATGTTATTATCCAAAACAACTTACAGTGCACTTATTACAAAGACAATTCCCCTGGAGTTAAGTGCCTTGCTCAAGGACACAATGGTGGTTGCTGTGAGGATCAAACCAGCAACATTCTGCTTACCAGTTCTGTGCTTTAGCCCACTATGCCACCAACACTCCACTCAAAAACAAGTAGCAAATCATAGTTCACGGCTGTGATGTTTAAAGCGTATTGGTTATTTTGAAGCTGAAGTGTGTACATTTTCCTGTGTTAAAATGAGTTCTGTGAATCTAAAAAAATACTAATTAACTCAGACTTCTGAGATTAAATTGCGATTATGGAACATACAACAAACATTAAAAAACATCATAAATATACAGTATTTAGTTTATTTTTGTCTGCAAGATATTGGTTAGTCATCATTTAGTTTAATTATTTAATTATGTACGTGTTTAACTGATCAGTCCCCCTCCCCCTGGATAGTTAATTTGACACAATTTTTACAGGTATTCTTGCACGTGTATGTATACATTGCCATATTGTAAAATCAGTGGATATGTTGTGATTACAATTTGGGCAAAATCTTCTGGTATATTCCAGTGGACTTTTTTTTAAAGGCATCATGTCAAGAGGAATCAAATTGTCCTCGATTTTTTGACATATCAGAGGTCATTGTACTATAAAAGCAAACTGAAGTGAAAACGTACTCATTAATAGAAAAAGAGCATGTGGTGGTGTAGTGGGCTAAAGCACTTAATCTTGATTTAAATGTTTTTATATATAAACGTGTACTAGATGATTGGCTTTGACTGTTATCATGCATCTCACGCTGCTTTTAAAAGGCACAGTGTCAAGTTAGAACTCTTAAATATTTAGCCAAGTGGAGAAATTTCATGTAATTTAACTAGCCATAAATTGGATGTGGCCCCTTTAAGACTGGAGCTTTAAGAGACCGGAGTTTGCGACACCCGCTGTGTTACGTGCATGCATGCTGTTTAGTACATGAGAGCATACATTGTGCATACATTGTGCAGGAGAGCTCCCAGATTTGTTCATCAGTTGAGAATTCTTTGGGATGCATATGGAATGCATGTGTGAAGTTTGACCACATTCTGTGCACACATGTGAGAAATTGGGTATTTAAATTTAGTATTAATCATACCTTATTTCATGAGTTTGCCTGCCCATATAAACTTTGAGTGACAAAGGGTAAACATATGTGGCTTGCTGGCTCCAGGAAGAGGCTCGACTCGAGCTCTAAAAGGCTAACAGAAGTGCTAGATCTTGGTAAACTGCATTGAAGCAGCCGGCTTGCGGAGGTAGCCTTGTGCAAGGGCCTACTCTGAGTGGAAGGTTTAGACGAAGGACCTTTATGCTGCTATAGGGGGTTGTAGCATTGATATATTGCATCTAATCAGCCAGCTTACTGAGTAAACCTCACGTAAGGGCCCAATCCAGGTGGAAGGTTTAGATTAAAGGAAATGTGTATGACCATAGGTAGTTGTACCATATGTATACTGTTAGATCAGCTGGCTTGCAGAGGTAGCCTTACTCAATGGTCTACCCAGAGATAAATAGGGAAATATGGTGATAGAAATGAACAGGAGGAGATGGTGACCGCAGCTCTAATGCTTATTGCAGCTGTCGAGAAGTAAAGACAAAGGGCTTCAGCGGAAGCATGATAAAACATTGCTGCAGCAGTAAAGTGGGCCTCCTGCGGGAGTGGAGTTTAAAGTACTGCTGTGGCAGTGGATTACGTATTTTGGGGCATAGTGAAGGAGCTCCTGTGGGTGCTCTGCTGTGTTTCCATTGCTGTAGATGCACTTCTATAAAAGTATGGAATATAGAAATTGAAAGCGCCTGTGGAGAATATAGAAATACCCCTGTGTAAACACCTGTAAGAGAAGCAAAAGGTTAGTTAAGAAAACATAACCATTACATTTATACACACCTGCAAGGGAAGCAAAAGGTTAGTGTGGAGCAGGTCATGGTCATGTGTCTGTCACTGGAGAAAGGACCATCACCTGGTGATTACTGATATTAAACACCTGTGTCTCATTTCAGGGATGATGGAAACGGGCTTTAAAAGGCCACCTGAGTGACATACTGAGAGAGAGACTAGAGACGCAATATGTACTCCTTACAATACTTTGTTGTGAAGCTGAAAAGCCAATACTTTGTTGTGACGCTGAAAAGCCAATACAATGTTGTGAATCTGAAAAACAAATGCATTAAAACTTGATTCACATGGACTGTGAAACCGGCTTCCATGTCCTTCCTACTGGAACCCTCTACACTAGTGGAAACCCAGTATTAAGGAAGAAAATGGGTCGCTATGGACACCTCACCGCTGGACAAAGTCACCCATAGCCCCGAACAGCACCATCAGCGATTCTGCACCCTCAACTTGAGTGACTCTGGCAGCCCGTTCGTGTTTGCCCAGCTATGGGAATTTGTAGTAACCTTGGGCACGTAGCCCGGCCGTGGACATCGGATCACATATGTTTGCCGGACTGAACTCCAGGCAGGTGTCGCGAACAGAGAACGTTTGCAGGTCCCCGATCCTCTTGATGGAGGCGAGCGTGATCAGCAGGGCCATCTTTAAAGATAGGGCCCTGAGTCCAACTGATTCTAGCGGCTCAAAGGGGGGTCTCTGGAATCCCGCGAGGACCACTGAGAGATCCCAGGAGGGGAACAGGCCGGGAGGGTTTCAACCTCCAGGAGCCTCTTAGGAACCTGATGATTAAGTCGTGCTTACCCAAAGACTTGCCATCTACTGCGTCATGGTGGGCCGCGATAGCGGCGACATACACTTTCAGGGTGGAAGGGGACAGCCTCCCCTCCAGCCTCTCTTGCAGAATAAGAGCACTGACCTAACTGCACACCTCTGTGGGTCTTCAGCCCGGGAAGAACATCAATTCGTGAACAATCGCCACTTCAGGGCGTAAAGTTGCTTGGTAGAAGGGGCTCTGGCTTGGTTGATGTTCCACGTCCCATCCAGGGGCCAGACATGGAGGTTCAAAAGGTCTGAGTGCGGATGCCAGATTGTGCCCCATCCCTGAGAAAGAAGGTCTTTCCTCAGAAGAATTCACCAGGGAGGGGCTGTCGCGAGAAGTACGAGGTCCGAGAACCAGGCCCGGATGGGCCAATAGGGAGCCACTAGGGTGACTTGTTCCTCGTCCTCCCTGAACTTGCACCAGCACCTGGGCAAGCATTGTCATGACAGCGCATCCGGTACCACATTGAGGTTGCCGGGGATGTGAGTGGCACGCAGCGACTTGAGTTGGCAACAAAGGAGGAGACGATGGGCAAGTTGTGACATGTGGCGGGAGCGTAGCCGCCTTGGCGATTTATGTACGTTACCGCGGTGGTACTGTCTGACCTGATCAGGACATGTTTGTCTCAAACTAACGGGAGAAACTTCCGCAGGGCAAAGAAAACTGTCAGCAACTTCAGGCAGTTGATGTGCCAGCGCAGCGGGGCCCCTTTCCAACGGGCCGCCACTGCATGCCCATTGCACACGGTGCCCCAACCCAATCTGGATGTGTCGGTCGTGACCAAGACGCGTCGGGACACCTGCTGCAAGGGTACTCCTGCCCATAAAAAAGTAGAGGTCTGTCCAGGGTTTGAATGTTTGGCGGCAGGTGGGGGTGACCATCACATGGTGCATGCCACGGCACCATGCTCGTCTCGGGACCAGTGTTGAAGCGGTCACTTATGCATCAACCCAAGTGGCGCGACCTCCGCGGAGGATGCCATATGGACCAGGAGCCTCTGAAAAATGTTTAAGGGGACCGCTGTGCCAGGCCTGAAGGTGGCGAGGCATTCCAGCACCGACTGTGCACACTCGTTGGTGAGATGTGCTGACATTGAGACTGAGTCTAACTCCATGCCGAGAAAAGAGATGCTCTGGACCGGTGTGAGCTTTCTCTTTTCCCAGTTGACCTGAAGCCCCAAACGGCTGAGTTGGCTGAGGTGCCTGAGTAACTCTCAGGAGTGGGCCAAGATAAGCCAGTCGTTGAGGTAATTGAGTATGCGAATGCCGACTTCTCAGAGCGGGGCAAGAGCTGTCTCTGCGATTTTCATGAAGACGCGAGGGGACAGAGACATGCAGAAGGGGAGGACTTTGTACTGATACACCTGGCCGTCGAACGCAAACAGTAGGAAGGGTCGGTGTTGAGGCAGAATTGAAACGTGGAAGTACGCTGCGAACCAATCTAGATGCCAGATGCAAGTTAAGATGTGTTTTTGCGTGAGCATTTTGAACAGGAGTTTGTGCAAAGCTAGGTTGAAAACTTGCAAGTCCATGATTGGTCGTAAGTCGCCGCCTTTCTTGGGTACAATGAAGTAAGGGCTGTAGAAGCCCTTCTTCATCTCGGTTGGAGGGACAGGCTCTATCAGGTCTTTGAGTAAGAGAGTAGCGATTTCCACGCGCATTGCATTAATACTAAGTGGGAAGTGGCATGGCAAACTGAATTGCGTAACCGAGTTGGATGGTCCGTGCCAGCCAGCGAAATGGGTTGGGAAGTGAAAGCCACGCATCCAAACTCCGTGCTAGGGGCACCAAGGGGACGATTATTTTTGACGTACCCGGCAGGGCTTCGCAGTGGGGCGGAGCAGGTAATACAGCGTCGGGAGGTGATGAAGCGTCCCGAGGCTCTGGTGCTGAGAAAAGACTCGAAGCACTTACCTTGCTCCGCACACCCGACAGGGGGCGAGTTAACCCTATCCACCTGGGGAATCGCGTATATCTGTGGGCCGCTCTGCCGTCAAGGGTAGCGAGAGCGGATGAGCGAGTGGCTTTGTGACGAGTGGAGAGGGGTGCTCTCCACAAAGACGTCAGCTCATCGAGGCACTTCCGGGAAAAATGGAACTGGGTGGGAGTGAGGGGGGCTGTGAGTGGCGCGCAGACCCCAGGAACCAGTTATTCAACCGCGATGGCTGTGGGGAGGACAGAGGGTTCCAGTCCCGGAAAAGCATGTCGGTCATCTGTGCATCAGCCTCAGCCTGGGCATGCTGGCCTGAAGGCGGCAGCCCAGGGGAGTCATCAGCGTCAGACACTGTGCTCTCCGATGCAGCGTCGAGCTCATCCACCTCAAGCTCTAGTGGATAAGCAGGATGGCCGTGAGGCGAGCCGCTGTTGCCTTGAACATGGACGGGAGTCAACGAGCATGCTGGGGGGCATACCCGGCGGAGCTGCACCCCTTGCCGTCCCCAGATCGCCTCCAGGGCCAGCCGCATTGTCCTCAATCCCGTGGTTAGAAGGAGAAATGCGGGGGGCGGCTGGAGTGGCGTGCTTTCTATTGAAATCGAGTCGCGACCGCAACGTTGCCATGGTCATGCCCTTGCAGTGAGAGCATGAACCATCCACAAACGCTACCTCGGTGTGAACGCTGCCCAGACACACAAGACAGCGCCTGTGGCCATCCGAAGCGGAGAGCACTCTACCGCATCCAGGAACTACACAGGAGTGGAATGGCACCCCTTAAAAGGATGATCAACGCCGCTGTGTAAAGCTCTTTTAGAGGAAAATACTCTTTTATAGAGAAAATCACTCTTTTACAATAAACTCTTTTAAGCTTTCTGCGCTGTCGAAGCGCCCAGGGGCAAGCTGCACTGCTGTGCAGAGAAGGAGAAAAGCAGCCGAAGTGCGCCGTAGATCCAACAGCAGGCAGAGCGTCAGAGGAACAGAAGCAGGAACAGGTGTGTGACTCGCAGCTGACTGCATACACGACCATCGGCTCCGAAGAAAATTTCTGAATGAGCTCAACGTATTTCCCCGCTTTTATACCTGTATGTCTGGGGGTGGGGTATGTAAATACTGTCTGCCAACTTCTCTTTGGCCTTTTTTCATAGATCAGAGGCATATTCGGCACTCAAGAGAGACCCCTAGTGTTGACAGATGGAGAACTGAGCGTTTCAGACGGAGGGTCAGAGATAGGGTGGAAAATTATCATATATTATTAAAATATGACTGTTTTGGTGCAAAAAATCTTTACTGACATTACAAGTGGACCTCAGGGAAGATAATAAAATGATTAAAAAATATATATGTCATGACCCCTTTAATAGTTGGATCAAATGGGCAGATTCAGTTAAACTTTATTGGCAAGAGAACCTGATGTGTACACTGACAATGCATTATTATACACTATACACACACACATATAAAACATATTAAATGCTGAAGTTTAAAATCTCAAAACACAAAACTGCACTTATGTGCTGGTACTGTACTTGAACTCATAAAAATGCTCAGATACCAAAAACCGATACAATCTGACATACGAATGTCATTACGTAAACATTCAGCCCACAAAATAAAATCATGTTATGTCATAGTGAGATTATTTACCGCAAAAGATGCGATTTAATGAGATAAATATATAGTTTGCATGTAATTCAAATGTGAGCACTTGAGAATGTGTGGAGTAAGCATTGTGCTGATGCCAGGTGCTCATTACTTTTAGAGATCCTTGGCTCATACAGGGAACAGAGGTGGGTAGTAATGCACTACATTTACTCTGTTACATTTACTTGAGTAACTTTTGGGGGAAAAAAATACTTTTAGAGTAGGTTTAAAAGTGGGATCACTTCTAGGCGGCCGGGCTCCTCCGTCCTCTGGTGGATGGTTGCGGCTGCTTCATTGGAGAGGATGGTAGTGGCGAGGACTCCTCTATGGCACATCCCTCCTCCTTTCCGGATTTCGGCACCAGTGTAAAGGTATTAATGGAAAGGAAGAGGCGAGAACTGGATTGACGATATAAATAATAGTTTAATGAAAAACTAAACAAAAAGACAAACACACAAAGGTGTCGGACAGCTGCCCGTAAATCTCTCTCTCTGTCCCACTGCAGTCTCCAGTTGGCATGTATCCCTCTCTGAGGCTTGATTAGCCTGATTAGGGGCATCACGTCCCACCCCTCCACCCTGTCACAATTTATTTTTGGAATTCTGTTTGTGGCACTATTGCCTAAGAAATTACACACTTGAAATGGATGAGCCATTTGATAGTTCACATCCTAATCTCCTATTTCAATAGAAAATATGTCAACACAGGAAAGAAAGCTGCACTCGTCAACAGATTTCATGGGGTCTTAAAGAAAATTTAAGAGCTTAGAAACGTTTTGTAATATAAAAATATTCTAGTCATGTCAGCAAATAATAGCATCAGTTTCAGTGATTTTTTTCTAAGAGGTAATAATAAATTAGTTAGTGTTCTTTTCATCAGAAATGATTGCAAACAAGGAATTCCCCAGAATGAAAGACTTTTTGTACAGTTGCCTTGGTGATGAATATTGCTTGAGTGTATGTGTGTGTGTATTGTAACTACCATTGATTGCTGCCATTAGGCCGGTCACAGCTGCCTATTGGGATACCTTGGCAAACACAACTCAGAACTGATCACGTTCAGGTATATTCTGTAAATTGAACTCATTCAAATTCACCCTGAGCTATATTTTGCCTTTCTTTTTGTTACCTGTAGTGTTATATCAATAATTTCAAACATGGAGTGCAACATTTTCTGCATCTGTTGGCTGCAGAATACAAAGCTTTTTTGATAACGAGTTAAAGTATTGAGTTTCTGATTTTCTCTTCGCAGAGATCATGTTGAACTGGAGGACTGGCTAGGGTGCAATTACATGACTGAGAAGTTTTGAGCCTCTTTATGTCTTGAAGAGGATAATGAGTAAAGAAGGTAGCATAGGTCAACTAAGAGAGCAACTGTTTGGGGCGCAATCACTGGGTTTGAGAGTACCATTCAGGGTCACTAAGTTTACCTCTCCCATTAACAAGAATTATCACCACCTAAGCACAAGTGCCCAACAAATTGCCCATTAAGTAATGACTGATCCATGGAACTCAGCTGAGCAGAAGGGTTTTTAAGAGGTGAGGTGACATTGCAGCACATACAGTAGTGCACCTATTTTAAGGTTTTCACAAGAACCTTGATGCAAAGAAGCATGTATAACAAAACTTCCTTTGTATTTGGTCATACAAGACAAGAGTCTTGAAAAGTTTACTTTATGACTATATGGCCATAATTTGCCTTTTCAGTCAAAAATGAGTTTAGTATTCTCCATAGAGTAGGGCCACATTTTGTTCGTATCTGTCAAATGCACCTCCACATCAGCACTAATCCACTTAAAGCACCTTTTACCACATTATGCTCAGGGATCAGGATTTACTGGATTATTCCTATCTTATTACCTCAGAATATCAAGGGTGCGTTTGCTGTATAATGATGTGACTTGCTGCGTAACCACCAAAGTATGATGTATCATTGTAGAAATTAACTAACTAGACACAGCTGTTTCCCGAAACCATAGTAACTATGCTGCACTCAATTGTCAATCATTTGAACCTCGTTTGCAGAGCTGTCGTTAATGACATTACTCAGGGGGTGGAGAAATAACTTCTGCAAATATTCAATTATAATTGCTCATTAACACCAGAAAGCTTTTTAATGTGAGAAAACTGTTGAATACATGAAACCGCCATGCACTTTGTGATGTGCAAATGCATTGCGCTGCAATAGTGGGATGTTCCCCTACATTAGACTTTGGTGTTCCCCTGACGCCCTTGGGCATATACGCACTCTACAAAAAAAATCATATTAACGTAAAAATAAACATTAACATATATACATAAGGGCCTGAGTAGCTCAGCAAGTATTGACGCTGACTACCACCCCTGGAGTCGTGTGTTCGAATCCAGGGTGTACTGAGTGACTGCAGCCAGGTCTACTAAGCAAACAAATTGGCCCGGTTGCTAGGAAGGGTAGAGTCACATGGGGTAACCTCCTCGTGGTCGCTATAATGTGTGGTTCTCGCTCTTGGTGGGGAGAGTGGTGAGTTGTGTGTAGATGCTGTGGAGAACAGCATGGGCCATATGATGTACAAATGTCATTATGTAAACATTCAGCCCACAAAATAAAATCACGTTATGTCATAGTGAGATTATTTACCTGCAAAATCTGCGATTTAATGAGATAAATGTATAGTTTGCATGTAATTCAAATGTGAGCGCTTGAGAATGTGTGGAGCAAGTGTTGTGCTGATGCCAGGTGCTCATAACTTTTAGAGATCCTTGGCTCATACAGGGAACAGTGGTGGTTAGTAATGCTAATCATAAAGTCAGAGCTCCTTGGTCAAAACAACACAGAAATACTTCAAAATAAAAGCTGCATCACTGTCAACTGTAAAGTTATGTACTATTCACTACTACTACTACTATTAATAATAATAATAATCATAAATCAGTAGTAATAGTATTTTACTTAAGCAGTATCCAACACCTGTGATGTTCTGTTATGCAGCATTTTATTTGATAAAATATAACTACAATGTTGTATTTTGGATTGTGCTGTGAGGTTCTGTATAAAAGCACTTCATGTGATTAAAAAAATATTACAACATTATGATGACAATTAATTGTTATATTTTAATTTGAATAAAGTTTTAATAAACAAATTTATTTAAACACCATTTTGATGATAAAATTCAAATAAACTGTTGATTTGGAGTTCAGGAAAACAGGTATCGGACTTGGTATCGGCGAGTACAAAAACATATTTGTACCCTTACTCATTCTAATATATATATATATATATATATATATATATATATATATATATATATATATATATATATATATAAAAAATATTGATACATCCTTAATGTAAGTGTAACAGCACTCTAAGAGTACTAAAATAATTTAGCTTCAGCTAAGTATGAGGTGAATAGAATTGACGGTGTTAAGGACCATCTCTAGATTCATGGGCCTATTAGTATTAACACTCAAATAAAGGCAATTTTAGACAAATAAAGGTGTTTAATTTTTTTATTATTTATTATGTGAATTTTTGTTTGGCAATTAATGTATATCTTTTTTCAAGGCTGAAAAATGTACAAAATGTATACAATACACTTGTGACTCTTTGTCTTTTTTCCCTTTTTGTATGAGTTTATAGATCTATAATATTTGTTAAGATTATTTATTTTTATTTGTTCTAATTGAGTTTGTGTTTTAGTTCCCCGTCTCTCGCTCACTTCGACGTCGTGTCGAAGAAGCGACACTAGGGGTCTCTCTTGAGCGCCGAAAGATACCTCTGATCTATGAAAAAAGGCCAATGAGAGTTGGCGAACAGTATTTGCATACTCCGCCTCCGGATACGGATATAAAGGCGAGAGAAATACGCTCGTTCATTCAGTAATTTTCTTCGGAGCCGATGGTCGTGTGAATGCTGTCTGCTGTGCTACACACAACTGATCTTGCTTCTGATCCTCTCACGCTCTGCTGCTGTTGGATTTACGGCGCACTTCAGCGGCTGTTTTCTCTTCTCTGCCGGCGTGTAGTTTGCCCCTGGGCGCTTCGACAGCGCAGAGTTGAAATAGTTCCCTTTCCAAAGAGTTATATTTCATCATAAAGAGTTTATTTCTCTAAAAGAGCAATACACAGTGGTGTTGAACGCCCTTTTCAGGGCGCGTCTTTATAAAGATGCCATTCAACCCCTGTGTAGTTCCTGGATGCGGTAGAGTGCTCTCCGCTTCTGACGGCCACAGGCGCTGTCTCGTGTGTCTGGGCGCCGATCACACCGAGGCAGCGTTTGTGGATGGTTCATGTTCTCATTGCGAGAACATGACCATGGTAACGTTGCGGTCGCGGCTCGCTTTCAATAGAAAGCACGCCACTCCAGCCGCCCCCCGTATCACTCCTTCTTCCCACGGGATTGAGGACGATGCGGTTGGCGCTGGAGGCGATTTGGGGAGGACAGCGGGTGCGCTTCCGCCGGGCACGTCCCCGCGGACCACCTGCCCCCCGACACGCTCGTTTACCTCCGTCCAAGCCTCGAGGTAACGGTGACTCGTCTCCGGGCCGGTCTGCCTATCCTCTGGAGCCTGAAGCCGATGAGCTCACCGCTCCGTCGGAGAGCGCGGCATCTGACGCTGACTCCTCCCCTGGACTGCCGCCTTTGGGCCAGCAGGCCCAGGCTGAGGCGGACGCACAGATGTCCGACATGCTTGCCCGGGCCGCCGTCGGGGTGGGGTTGGACTGGAAACCTCCACCCTCCCCACACCCGTCACGGTTGGATGACTGGTTCCTGGGGTCTGGGCGCCGCTCACAGCCACGCCCCCCCCGGTCCCGTTTTTCCTGGAGGTGCATGACGAGCTGACGTCTTCATGGAGAGCGCCGCTCTCCATTCGTCAAAAGCCCTACTCGTCCGCTCTCGCTACCCTCGACGGCGGAGAGGCCCACGGGTACACGGCGATTCCCCAGGTGGATAGGGCAGTTGCGCTCCATCTTTGTCCCGGTAACCCTACCACCTGGCGCAGACGCCCTGTACCCCCTTCCAAGGCCTGTAGGACTTCATCCTCCTTGAACTACAAAGCCTACAGCGCCGCGGGACAGGCCGCCTCCGCCTTGCACGCCATGGCCATCCTGCAAGTCCACCAGGCCAAGGCGCTCAGAGATCTGCACGAGGGTAGCCCTGACCCCGATGTGCTGCAGGAACTGCGCTCAGCGACCGACCTCGCCCTCAGAGCTACGAAGGTCACCGCGCAGGCACTCGGGCAGGCGATGGCCACCCTTGTGGTCCAGGAACGTCATCTTTGGCTCAACCTGGTCGAGATGCGTGAGGCCGACAAAGTCCGCTTCCTCGACGCCCCTGTCTCCCAGCTTGGCCTCTTCGGCGACACCGTCGAGGACTTCGCCCAGCAGTTCTCCGCGGTGAGAAGACAGACGGAGGCTATTTCTCACATCCTGCCTCGCCGCAAACCTGCCGCCAAGGCCACTGCCCCGTCTGCTCGCTGAGGGTGTCCCCCTGCGGCTAAGAAACCTGCTCCGCCTCAACCCGGGCCCAGCTCTTGGCCCCTGCGTTGAGCACACCGCAGGAAGCAGACGCCCCCCGTCTCCCGGACTCCCCCGAGGACCCGGAAGGCTCCTAGGCGGTCCTGAGACGGACGACCCAGTGACACAGACGTTAGCTCCGGAGGTGGTAAGACCACTCCGTCCCCCGGTGGAGGGCCGGGAGGAGAATCTTTTGTTTTCAAACAATTTAATTTGCCGCTCCCCCTTAGACGGGGTTGCGGTACCCACATTCTCAATAAAAGAGCTATTTCCTATGTCTCTGGGTCACCTGGCCCACAAATGCCGTTCTCACGGCACTTTGCCCTTAGATCTCAACAGTCCTGGCTTCCTGGACACGGACCACCCGTCTTCAGCCCCACGACTGTCCCCCGGCCGGCCGGTTCCGATGAGTCTAGAGGACGCCTACCCAGGACCTCCTCCTCAGTCGCTAACCCGCCCCCAGCCGGGTGTGCGGAGCAAAGTAAGTGCTTTGAGTCTTTTCTCAGCACCTCAGCCGCGGGTCGCCCTGTCGCCGCCCAACGCTGCCCTACCTGCTCCGCCCCGCTGCGAAGCCCCGCCGGGTACGTCCAAATTAACCGTCCCTTTGGTGCCCCTAGCGCAGAGGTTGGACGCGTGGCTTTTTGAGTCCCGGGACGAGCATGGCGCCACGGCACGCACCGGGTAACAATCACCCCCGCCTGCCAACAAACATTCAACCCCTGGACAGACCTCTGTTTCTTACGGGCTGGAGTACCCCTACAGCAGGTGTCCAGACGCGTCCTGGTCACGACCGATGCCTCCAGATTGGGTTGGGGCGCTGTTTGCAACGGGCACGCAGCCTCAGGCCGTTGGAAAAGGGCCCAGCTGCGTTGGCACATCAACTGCCTCGAGTTGTTGACCGTCCTTCTAGCCCTGCGGCAGTTTCTCTCATTAATTCGCGACAAACATGTCCTGGTCAGGTCGGACAGCACCACTGCGGTCGCGTACATAAATCGCCAAGGCGGCGTACGCTCCCGTCACATGTCGCAACTCGCCCGTCGTCTCCTCCTTTGGAGCCAGCACCGACTCAGGTCGCTGCGTGCCACTCACATCCCCGGCAACCTCAATGTGATGGCGGATGCGCTGTCACGACAACGCTTGCCTGACGGAGAGTGGAGGCTTCACCCCCACTCGGTTCAGCTGATTTGGGAACGGTTCGGCAAGGCCCAGGTAGACCTGTTTGCCTCCCGAGAGACCTCCCACTGCCCGCTCTGGTACGCCCGCTCAGAGGCTCCCCTAGGGGCAGATGCACTGGCACACAGCTGGCCGGTGGGGCTGCGCAAGTACGCATTTCCCCCAGTGAACCTTCTTGCACAGGTGCTGTGCAAGGTCAGGGAGGACAAGGAGCAAGTCACTCTCGTGGCTCCTTACTGGCCCACCCGGGCCTGGTTCTCGGACCTCGTGCTCCTCGCAACAGCCCCTCCCTGGTGAATTCCCCTGAGGAAGGACCTTCTTTCTCAGGGACAGGGCACGCTCTGGCATCCGCACCCAGACCTCTGGAACCTCCACGTCTGGTCCCTGGACGGGACGCGGAAGATCTAGCTGGTCTACCACCCACGGTCGTAGCCACGATCAACCAAGCCAGAGCCCCTTCTACCAGGCAACTCTACGCCCTGAAGTGGCATCTGTTTGTCAATTGGTGTTCTTCCTGGGCAGAAGACCCACAGAGGTGCGCAGTTAGGTTGGTGCTCCTGTTCCTACAGGAGAGGTTGGAGGGGAGGCTGTCCCCGTCCACCTTGAAGGTGTATGTTGCCGCTATCGAAGCTCACCACGACCCAGTAGACGGCAAGTCTCTGGGCAAGCACGACTTGATCGTCAGGTTCCTAAGAGGCGCCCGGAGGTTAAACCCCTCCCGGCCAAACCTGTTCCCCTCCTGGGATCTCTCGGTGGTCCTCGCCGGTCTTCAGAGATCCCCTTTCGAGCCGCTAGAATAAGCTGGACTCAGGGCCCTCTCTCTAAAGACGGCCCTGCTGATCGCGCTCGCCTCCATCAAGAGGGTCGGGGACCTGCAAGCGTTCTCTACTAACGACACTTGCCTGGAGTTCGGTCCGGCAGACACTCATGTGATCCTAAGACCTCGACCGGGCTATGTGCCCAAGGTTCCTACCACGCCCTTTAGAGATCAGGTAGTGAACCTACAAGCGCTGCCCCGGGAGGAGGCAGACCCAGCCCTCTCACTATTGTGTCCGGTACGTGCCTTGCGTGCCTACCTGGAATGCACCCAGAGCTTTAGGCGCTCTGAGCAGCTCTTTGTCTGCTTTGGAGGACAGCAGAAAGGGAACGCTGTCTCCAAACAGAGGTTGTCTCACTGGGTGGTGGAGGCCATTCAATTGGCCTACCACACCCAGGCCGTGCCACCCCCCTTACGGGTTCGGGCCCACTCCACTAGGAGTGTGGCATCCTCATGGGCACTGGCGAGGGGCACCTCCCTAGCAGACATTTGCAGAGCTGCGGGCTGGGCAGCACCTAACACCTTTACGAGATTCTACAATCTCAGGGTTGAGTCAGTCTCGTCCCGTGTTCTCTCAGGTCCGAGCCCGTAGAACTCGGTACACGTCGACGATCTGACCGGGTGAACCGCTTGTTCCAGCGCCGTTTCCCTCTGCCAAGGCAAAACAGTGCGCTTTTGTCCCAGAGGACCTAGGTCCCTGGTTGATTCCTCCCTAGCCCTTCGGGCCCGCAGCAGTTCAGCGGAGGAACGTGCTGGTCCAGTCAACTATGGGTACCTCCGGCTACCCCTACTGGTATAGGTGCTCCACAGATCAGGCCTCCTACAGGACTCCTCCTGTGTGTATTTCCGCGGTACGGTCACCTTACGAGCTGACCCGCGTCTCCCTTAGGCAGTCCTTCGTTGCCCTCCGGTCACGTGTTGTAGCAACTCCCCCCTCCTCGAGGTTGGATCTACCACCGCGCCATTTCCTCCCACATGCCCAAAGTGGCCATGTATTTTGCCACCTTTACGTCCCCTGCTGGGCGGGTGTGGCCTCCGCAGGGTCTTTTCCCCCTAAAGAATAGGAATTCGGGAATAAGACCCCCTTCCCTCGATGCGGTAAGGGCCCCGGCTGCTCTTGCTCTATGCCGAGAAAACATAGAGAGAAAAGAGGCCCAGCCAGGCTTGGCCCGTTCCCTAGTTGGGAGCATCACCTTGTTCCCCCCTAGGGTAACCAAAAGGATGCTGATGCTTTTTCGGGGCATTGGGGAAGAGTACGTGCAGCCTGAACACAGTTGGTCGCTTGTGCACGTGCAAATACCTGCCCGCTTCTGTGTCAGCAGTACACGTACACGGCTTAGCGCATGGCGAGTTTTGAAGTGGACCCCTAGTGTCGCTTCTTCGACACGACGTCGAAGTGAGCGACAGACGGGGAACGTCTCGGTTACGTATGTAACCTCCGTTCCCTGATGGAGGGAATGAGACGTCGTGTCATCCCCGGCCACGTCGCTGAGCCGAGCTGCTGAGGTGCCTGGTACACTCCCGGCTCCTCAGAAAAATCCTGAATGAACGAGCGTATTTCTCTTGCCTTTATATCCGTATCCGGAGGCGGAGTATGCAAATACTGTTCGCCAACTCTCATTGGCCTTTTTTCATAGATCAGAGGTATCTTTCGGCGCTCAAGAGAGACCCCTAGTGTCGCTTCTTCGACACGACGTCTCGTTCCCTCCATCAGGGAACGGAGGTTACATATATAACCGAGACGTTTAGTTTATCTTTTTTACTGTACTAATGTATTAAGTTTAGTGTTGGAATATATTAGTTCCCCGTCTGTCGCTCACACCAAGAGGCACCAAAACACTTTCCCGGACTTTCAGTTTCATCATAACACATTGGTGGAATGAACTTACCAACTCCATCCGTGAAGCTGACTCACTCTCTGTCTTCAAAAAATGGCTAAAAACACATATTTTCCAAGAGCTCTTAACTAGTCACTAAAAAAAAAAAAAAAAAAAAAAAAAAAAAAAAATTGCTTGTTGCACTTAAAAGCATCTTCCAAATGAATAAATGTAAATGTATTAATTATTAAAATAAATAGAACATTGAGTAGAATCAATATTAGCTTATTAATCCTTCAAATCATCAATCATCAAAGATAACTATCAATTATCAAATTCAATAGAATATTAATAAGAATTAATATTGCCAGGGCACAACCCTGGAATCAGGGACTAATAACCAGTCTGTATAGCAGTCTCAATAAAGAATTGTTCTATTAGGAAAGTCGACCTCTGGAGAACATCGACATTCAACAATGAAGGCTTGAATCCGAGCACTGACATCCCCAGCCAGCCCTTGGCACAGGTGCATCCAGAACAATACCAAAACACTTCTCTTTAAATTATAACAAAGTTTATTGATGCACTAATATCAATTAATAATCAATACAATGCAGTAGATAAACTTCTGACTTCCAATTACAAACTAATCAATAACATGATTAGATATGGTAACAGATAAACCTATAAAGCATGACAGGTGGGTAGGTGTGTGTGTGTGTGTGTAAGGAGAGAAGAAGTGCACAAAATGGTGGGCGTGGCTTTTGTGGAGAGTACGTTGCGTGAGGTTTCCGGCCAGAGAATGTGGACGCGAATGTGGGCTGAGAGACTGGTTAATGGAGTCTCTCCATTTAACGCGTGTCTCCACTGGTATGATTAGCTTGGGATCCAGCTGGGCTTTATTGCTAAGTTAGCTGTTCGCCAAATGTGTGTGTGGGTATGTTCGTGAGGGATCATGTGTGTGACGGCTTGTAATTCATCCGCCACGGTCGTTGTTTTTTTTTAATTGATAAACTCAGTATGCCAGTCTCACCTGCAATAGCGGAAATGCACAAATGGCCCAATGTGGTTGGACAACAACACAGCAAATATTATTTGTGGTAACAGTAAGTTACAGCAATACCCTGAGTATTATTAGCAGCAATGTGTGGACTCAGCAGTCCATAAACTGTACAAGCAATAATCTTGATACACAAGAATAACACACTATAATAATCTATCTCTGCCCAGATGTAAATCTCTTATTTAGTCAAGTGTGGACATGGGGAGAATGTGTGTTTGTCCACCATTTGACTCTGACTTGGTCCCTCGAAGCTCTGGTGATGACGTGAGGCCGTTTCCTTGCTCTGTCGGTGGGTGGTACGGCAACTGATTCTTGACAGGTGGTGGAGAAATCAGCGAAGTCGACTCGGTTGAAGAAGGAAGAGAAATCTTCTTTCTTCAATTCTTCAGGCAAAAGGGTGAGAGGCGGATTGGTCACCGGTCTCCTTCAGATCTTTGAGCATGCTCGGTGGAACACGGAGAATCTTGGCTCATCCAGTGAGATGGAAAAAGTATGGCCAAAGTTCAGTTACTTCTTTAGGAAGCGAGGCTACACCTGGAAGCAACAGGGCTGCAACTAGATGTGGCGAATACTGTCACTGGAAGCAAAGCTTAAGAGGAATCTCTAGGGTTTTTGCTCTCTGACATCATGGTTGAGGGATGCGTTCTGACATGTGTTACATCCAATAGGAGTTGAGAGTTTGATCTTTCAGAATCTCACACATAGGTGTAAAGTGAGCAAGGCTTGATGGGATCTGTAGTCTGTTTGGACTCACTTTGTTTGATTTTGGTGCTGCTTTCCTGTTATCAGGCTTTGAGTGTTCCTTTAGGCCTCAGTCAGGCTTTATGATGGTGTGTAGGCCTGCATTTGTCTCATACCTGAGCACACGAGGCCCAACATATCACAAACCACAATTGTTCAGTTGAGAACACAATTCACATATAAAAGATTTTTTTTTTCTTTCTTGTCTTGTTTGTTTTTGTTTTTCATCTTCACATTATCCAAGTCTTGTAATTGATGCAACAGTCTTTTATTTTGATAGTTTAGTTGCCATGTATCCAAGTTCCTGTCTGTCATGTGATTTACCAAGTTGTGTCACGTGACCTTGTTTAACGTGTTTCATTAGTCTTGTCTTGTTTTTATTTCTTATTTATTTGTCTTGTTATCCCCTTATTAGTTCTGTCTTTTTATTGGTTTTGTTATCAGTTTAGCCTTGTCATTTTTTGTTTTGATATTTGTTTGCCCCGGTCTCTATATTTAAGCACTCATGTTTCCTTTTGTGTTTTTCGAGTGTTGTGTTTGTTTAATCCAGTAAAGTTGTTCTCGTTTTTATTAGTCATATCAAGTTTTACCATAGTCAAGTCTAGTTAAGTTTATGTTTTGTTTTATATTTTCACCTTTTTGGATAATCTCAAGTCTTGGATTGCATGTCTTTGTAAATAAACTGCACTTGGTTTCTTTTCAATCGTCTCGTCTTCATCCTATTCCTGCTTGCTCTGCCTGCTAGACTGTTACAGTGGCTTGCCATCTTGTATTGAAATAAATGGTAGCACATTGGATTTCTTGGCACTATGCCATAAGTCATAAGCGCAGATTTAGAGGGCACGGCCATTAAGTTGTGGTATTTTTGTGCAAGTATGCACTAAGTTTAGGTGCAAGTGGGTTTGGCCAAATTGCACATGCAATGCACAAATGGCTGGGGTCAAGTGCAATTGAATTCTGCTGTTACTTCTCCAGTTATTGCAGTATCTGCATCCCATTGTATAGTCCATTCCCGTAAGTACCTGTGATATAAACAAAGACAGCACATTCATAAGTTGGCAGGGTAAATGGACGGTATGCAATGAATTAGAATAGGAAGAAATATGGACAAATTATTTTATATGCATAGGAAATGTTAATCTCATCAGGATTTGGTTGTACACTGCATTAAATTACAGGGAAGGTTAAGTATTATTTATAATTTTCATCAACTGACACACAAATCATGGCTAGTATTAAAAGTGATTGTATCAGCACACACTTTTATTGGTTGATTTTGAACATTTAAATAAACAATTTCTAAATTTATATTACACTTCAAACGACACAAATATACTCAAAATAACAAAATGGTAAAAAAAAATATACCAAATTCAAACATTTTATCATCTCCAACTTCTTTCACCGGAACCTTTTGCTGTGACTTAAAAATCACTCTGACAGCAGGTGTAAAAATACCAATACAAAATAAATCATAAATACAACTGTAAAAATAAATAAACCATAAACTGTTGATAGTTTAACACAAATCTCATAAATATTTGATTCACAAAACAGCAACAACAGTGACTGTGAGGAACAATATTTGATTTTCCACTATGTTTTCAGAGTTTGGACATTAACTTTATTACCATCTCCAAACTGCAAATGCAGGCACTGAGTTTGGACTTAGCGCTGAAAAAAAGTCCTGCTTTTGAAACATTTTAGCGCAATGACCAATTTTTCAGGAAATAGCAAATTGCAATGGAGTCATTGCATTAACATACAATACACCAACCATTTGCGACCAAGCACCCACAGATGGAACAAACACTCCCACTCATGCCCACTTGCGCTGGCACAAAAATGACTCAATTACTAATACAAAACAACTGGTATCTCAAACCTTCTAAACAAATCAAACAACATTTTCAGACTTCTCTGTTTCCATTTTAAATAAATTTTTTTTTTTTTTTTTAAATATCTTATTAGTCTTTCTCTCCATGTCTGATCTCTTCACTTTCCAATTCGTCCATTATGAGCTCCGTCTCTTGATTGGTCAACACTAGAACTCCTTCTGCTCAGCTCTTAAATGGGCAGTAAATAATTTTCCAGTTAACTATAATACATGCTTGTACAGATTTTTTTTCTATGTTTTCCCCCCACTATTTTTACAATTATTTGTAAATTTTAGTATGTTTTTAATTTTTTAATTATAATTTATGTTTTAAATTCTTAATTATGCATTTAAAATATTTTTCTTAATATATTTACTGTTAATTTACTTTGTTGGAATATATACACTGGGTTACATAAGCATATTTCTTGTATTTTGTAATTAACATTGTGGCAGGGCGGAGGGCATGGCCGGGTCGTGATTCCACAAATTAAGCTGATTAAGTCTGAGAGAGATAAGGCTGACTGGAGATGATGGTGTGACAGAGAGAGAGTTAAGGACAGCTGTCTTTTTGTTTCAGTTTGTTATTAAAATATTATTTATATTGTCAAGCTGGTTCTCACCTCCTCCTTTCCACCGAACTGTGGAGGGATGCGCCATTGTAGAGTCCTCGCCACTACCATCCACCCCAGTGGAGCAGCCACGGCCATCCGAAGCCCGGCCGCCTGAGAGTGGAGGAATGGCTGCTGACCACGAGCGTGGAGGGGCTCCTGGTCGACCGCTTAGAGTGGGAGAACCGCTGCCAGGGGCAGGGGAGACCCCTTCCGTCCACCGAAAATGTGGCGGAGGGGCCAGAGGACTGCCTCCGATCTGCCCGGGGAGGCACGGCTGTCGTCCGTTAGAGGGTGGAGGAGTGGCCAAGGACCAAGCTATGGCATATCGGACAACTGGTGAGTACGTTTTTTTCTCTCTCTCTCCTCTCTCCTGCTACAGCTCCGCATTGGCCTTTCCCTCTCTTTTTACATATTATTATATTAAGATGGTATCATCGGCCATTACGGTGTGTATGTATTGTGTTTTTTATTGTTTCCCTCCCTTTGTCACCCTCCCAGTTCCAGGAAGGTGGGGATGACTTGCCGGCAGACGGGGCCAGAAGGACACACCTCCCCCCAGGGAAAGGGAGCTCCCCGGCCTGAGAGAACGAAGGAGAAATGTGGCAGGGCAGAGGGTGGGGCCAGGTCGTGATTCTTCATACCCGGCCCCTAATTAGGCTGATTAAGTCTGAGAGGGATAAGGCCGACCAGAGATGGCAGTGGGACAGAGAGAGAGTTACGGACAGCTGTCCGACCCTTTTGTGTACTTTGTCTTTTTGGTTCAGTTTGTTATTAAAATATTAGTTATACTGTCAAGCCGGTTCTCGCCTCCTCCTTTCCACTAAGCTGTGTTACAATTTTTTTTTATTGATTCCTACAAAACATACATACAAGAGCAAAACAAACATATATAAATTAAATCAACATTTAAACACCACAACCACCCCTCCCAATTCCCAACCACACCCTGACCCCCAACAAATATCCCTGTGGTCACATATGTAAAAATAAAAAGAAATATACAAAAATAAAATAATAATAATAATTACACATCCAGCAAGCTCAGGTATCCACCCCATTTCTCCATAAACAAATAAAATTTTCCTTGTCTCCTAAAAGACCCTTCTTCAAAGGCCGCCACCCTCCCCATCACCGAGTACCACTCCTGAAATGAGGGTACTCCAGCTGACTTCCAACCCCTTAAATTAATCTGTCTGGCGATCATCACTTTAGTTAGGTTAAAAACTCTATATGCGACTATTCTCAATGTCGATTACCACCCCCATCACCAATACAGAGTCTGGGGCAAAATTACTTTGACCCTTCAACCTAAACTCCTGGATATTAACACCCCCCCCCCCCCCCCCCCTTTACAATCTAGGGGGGGGGGGGGGGGGGGGGGGGGTCCAATGAAATATATGTAAAATCTTGAATTTCATAAGGCGCACCCTTGCATCTCTAGATGCAGACTTGATATTTTTTTTGAATCCTAGCCCACTCTTCCTCCAATACCAAGTTTAAATCTTTCTCCCATAATCTCTTGAGAGAAGTTGAAGCACCATCCCCCAAACTCAGAATTAGCAGGGAGTAATACACTGATGCCTCAAGACCTTTTCCAAAAACAGAAATCACCACTTCCAGAGTATCTGCAGCTTCAGGGGTGTGTATGCTACTCCAAAAAAATAGCACAGAGCAGGTGTTGCAGCTGCAAATATCTAAAGAACTGAGATCTGGGAATCCCAAAATGTTCAACCAGATTTTCAAAGGATCTCAACAATCCACTCTCATATAGTTCACAGAGTATAGTAACCCCCCTCACAATCCACTCTTACCAGCAGAAAGGGGATTTACTAATACATAATTTGGGGTTAAGCCATAAGATCGAGGCAACATTTAAATAAATGTCAGAATAAAACACTTTGGACACTTTTGTCCATACCGAGTGTAAATGCGAGATAACGGGGTGTAATTTAACTTCTCCGATTGGTTTGATAGAAAGGCTTTGCAATAGCAAAATAGGGGCAAGAACGTCCTGTTCAATACAAACCCAGGGAGGGGCTCTCGCAGGTGGAAGTGTCAAATGAGCCAAATGTCTGAGACTGAATGCACAATAATAAAACAAAATCTTGGGAAGGCCTAGTCCACCTTTATCAATCGGCCTATGCAGCTTACTGAATTGTAATCTGGGACGTTTCCCATTCCAAATGACCGACTTCAATATGCTATCAAATTGCTTGAAATAAGAGAGGGGGACATATATAGTGATTGACTGTGGCAGGTAATTCAATTTTGGAATACAGTTCAATAACATTTTTAATAACATTTTTTTAATAACATTAACCTGCCCGATCATCAATAAATGTAACGAAGCCCACCTGCCCACATCGCTCAAAAACCTTTTATTAAAGGTTCAAAATTAACTATAACTAAATCACATTTCCATTCTTTAATGATTCCATATAAACTTCTAACAAAAGTGAAGCCAGTTCTGTAGCATAAGATCTAAAAATTCAGTGGCAAAACCATCTGGCCCCAGAGTCTTGCCTGTTGGCAAGGCCTTAATTACCATGCCAAGCTCCTCCAAGGTTATCTCAGAATCAAGAGAATTGCTTTGCTCAGTCGTCAGCTTGGGGAGTTCTAATGGTTCCACAACATTTCTAATATCTTCATCGGTAGACGAAGATGTGAAACTATAAATATCAAGATAGACTTCTTTAAAAGCATTATTAATATCAATGGCTAGGTTAAATATTTCATCACCAGCAGATTTCACTGAGGGAATGGTAGAAAAAAACTCTATCTCTGCTTTATATATCTAGCTAGAAACTTCCCTGCTTTGTCAGCCAACTCAAAGTATGACTGTCTTGCCCTGAATAGCCGAAACTCCACCTTACGTGACAAAATAGTACTATATCTGTATTTCAATCGGTTAAATTCTCTGACGCTATCAGATGTCATTCGGCACTTCAGCTCTGCCTCAGCACTTTTAAAATTCCCTTCTAACTACAAATTCTCGTTCTTTGGATTTTTTTGATGAATGAGGCATACTGTATGATCCGACCCCTAAGAACCTCTTTAAGTGCCTCCCAAGCCAAGCCCACAGAGGATACTGAGGACCAGTTGGTCTCCATATAAACATTGATTTCAGCCTTTAACATTTGTTGGAACTCAGGATTTTGCAAAATGTATACATTAAAGAGCCAACTATATGATCTCTTTTTCTCCATATGTGGCAACACCTCTAAACTCACCAGGACGTGATCTGAGATTAATATGTTTCCAATTGAGAAATCAACAACACATGAAATGAGGGACTTAGATAAAAAAAATAAATCTATTCTAGAATAAATCTTATGGACTGATGAAAAGAATGTATAGTCCCTACAAAAGTCTCCAAATATCAGCAAGACCAAGATTTTTACACATCCTGTGAAGTGTCAATGTTGCTCTAGGGGGTTTACACATTTTTGCTTCACTATGATCAAGGACTGAGTACATCAAAAGATTAAAGTCTCCTCCCAATATTATGATATCAATATCATGAGGGGTGCCAGCAGCTTGAAACATCCCTTCAAGATCTATAAAATAAGCTCTGATCATCAATGTAAATATTAGCCAAAATCAACCTTTGCCCCTGAATTTCTGCTAAAACAATAATGACCCTTGCTAACTTATTATTAACCTGATTGAGACATTTGAATTGTAGATGCAAAAAAACAGAAAAAAGGAAAATGTGTGCATTAACTGCACACACGACAACACACCCTGGTGTCCATCCCTCTAAACTCAAAGAGTCCATGTACACCTACGAGAGTCCCACGACAACTTTGCTGTCAGATTTCTCAAGACGGTGCTTCAATACAAATTTTGTGAGACAGAATTACACAGCACTAAATAGTCTATAAAACAAACTCAAGACAATAAATGGAATGAACACAAAAAACGTGTAGATTCATCCTAGCAGAACAGGATCTGTTCAGTCTTCGGGCAGTCAAACGAAGGTTCAGTAAGCTGGCCCATTTGGCGGATACATGCATACAACAAAAAACCCAATCACCCCAATGTCTGGCAAGAGATATTCCACAAACCAAACTCCAGCAGCTGGGCAGAACCAGCAAAAAGAGACAATAAAGGCGCCCTGGTTTCTTGGACAGTCAAGTGAATGTTCAGTGAGTCAGGCCCACTAAACAGCAACATGAAAGTCACCAAATGGCTAACTCACTCCAATGTGTTTTGAAGGACAGTGCTTAGTGTGGGCATGTAAATTGTCTATGTCCATCCTTAGTATCTATTCTCAATTTTGCTGGAAATATCAGAGCAAAAGTGACCTTCCGTTTATGTAGGAATTGCTTGCATTCCTTGAATCAATCACGTTTCTCTCTTGTCAAATTCGCAATGTCTGGGAAAAAGAAAATGCTGTGGTTCTTCCAAGAAAGTTTTCCTTTACTCCTCGCATTACGTAACACAAGATCTTTATTGGATGATCTCAGAAATTTGGCCAGAATTGATCGGGACATGTTTTCCTCAGCGGATCTCCGAGCCAGGACCCAGTAAGCTCGCTCGATTTCCAGCTTATGGCCTGTTATGTCGAGCAGACACGGGAAGAGCTTGTCTAGGAAATTTACCATATCTCAGTCTTCCTCATGCTCAGGAATTCCAACAATTTTGATGTTATTTCATCGATTACGATTCTCCAAATCCTCCAGTTTTTACCAAATGCATTGCAAATCCACCTTGATCGCTAGCGGGTTAGCAGTCCAATGACTCGATCCGTTTCTCAACATCCCCGATTGTTGTAACCAACTCAGAGAATTTTTACTCTCTGTCTGTAATTGATCGACGTATTACAGCAAGATCCTCCAAGTCTGCTATGACCTTTGTCAGCATCACCGACATGCTGGACAGTTGACGCTGGATTTCTCCCGCAATGCCGTCCAGAGTCTCTGGTCTGCGGCCCTGTCTTAGGTTTCAGCTTGAGCATGTAAGTGTCTTTTGATATCTCCAGAGCCCGATAATTTTTAATTCTTTGACATATTGTCTTCATAGAAAAGTTAAGAATCAGGTTGTATCGAATCTCACCGGTTTATGACATAAATAGAAATAAAACTAGCAAAGCGTGCAGAGCTCACTGTTCACTTGTCCAACCCTTGCATGGCGCCACCAGAACTATAAACATATTTCTTAAACATCTGTATACCCCATTAATTTATCTCTCAAAGTGAGTAGAAACTTAACTTAAACTTTTAAAGGAATAGTTCACCCCAAAATGTAAATTCTCTCATCAATTACTCACCCACATGCCATCCCAGATGTGTGACTTTCATTCTTCACCAGAACGCAACTGAAGGTTTTTAAAAGAATATCTCTGTAGGTCCATACAATGCAAGTAAATGGTGACCAGAACTGAGAAGGTCCGAAAATAACATAAAGGAGGCATAAAAGTTATCCATATGACTACTCTTTTGAAGCAATAAGATAGGTGTGGGTGAGAAACAGATTAATATTTAAGATCTTTTTAGCTATCAATCTCCACCTTTGCCCAGCCTCAACCAGTAGGTGACTGAATATGAAACTGGAGATTTAAAGTAAAAAAAAAAGATTTAAAGTTTCTCACCCACACCAAATATATTGATTCAGAAGATATGGATTTAACATGGATTTCAAGATAACAGAGCAGAAGGTATAAGTGCCATCTGCAGGCCTGGAGGGAGCATGGCATAGAAGGCTCAAGGAAAGCACCCCCTGCTGGTCAGGAGGGGAACAGCAACCCAAAGATGAGATCTTTACATTAGTATTCATCAAACATTCTGTTCTGAGTAATGTAGAAAAAAGAAAATGAAAAAAAGTCAAAATTGCAACAAACAAACAAAAAAAATTAATAAATAATTTATAACTACTTAATTACCAAAATTGTATAGGGTCATTAAAAACCTGAGATATGAAATAGTCACTTTTTTGTGCACCCACAAATCATATTTCTATAATTATTTAATATCTATGTAAGTTTACTATCAGAAAATATATGTATTTCTTTATTTACTAAAAGACAGATGAGTATTATATTGATACAAATGACTGCTTTATCATGTTTGTTTTCTGTGTGACAATGGTGAATTATCAGTATCCCAAATGTGTGTACACACATATTATACTTGCTCTTTCTTTCTCAGGGTAATGCTGATGTTTCAGAGAGTGACTTGATTTACATTGCTATTCGAAGAAGCAATGTGGAAGTAAACTATAGCAAGTGTAACAGATGAACAGTATGAGTGGGCTATTGTAATTTGGCTGTACTACTGAAATAAGTTGTGCATATATTTAGACTCAAAAAGTGCCTGCGTAAATACGTGTTATGTGTAGCTCAATAGGTGTTTGAAAGCTAGTTGCATCTCATGTGTCAGGCCCTCATCAGTCTCTGGTCCCTCTTTTCCCGCTTCAACTCTCCTGATTACTAATTATGCTCACCTGATCTCCATTAATCATGTCATCACGAACATTATAAACACTCACCTTGGGCTCTCATTCTTTGTCTAGTCTCGTTTGGACTTCTCATGTTCTCAAAATTCCTTTGTGTGATAGTTTTCTAGAAGATATCTCCAGTATTTGTCATGTCTTTGTCATTTGTTTAGCTTCATCTTTGTTTTTGTTTCCAGTTTGTTTTTTCCGTGTATACCTGTATTTTCTTTGTTTCTTTTAATAAATCAGCATTTGGGTTTTCCATTTCTGCCATTCTCTTCCTCTGAGCATAACATTATTACATTTTACTTTTGTAAGTAATGAACCCTGTTCTATATTTGTTGCATAATCTCTTTGATATAGGAAAAAAATGAATATATCAGAATATATTCTATTATCTAATTTTCATGAAATGTTTTTGAAAATTTCACACTATCTGGGCATTTTGTAGATCCATTTGTGATAGAAGTACATGCAGGGTCTCTAAAGACCCGAGTATGTAATGTTTTTGCGAAACACCCATACATTTAAGCATTAATCGAATTAATTACAATTAATCACATTTAATCTATATTTATAGAGAAAGACCATCAAATAATTTGTATATAATAATTATAAACATAAAACTTTAAATAAAAATATAAAACAAAAAAGAATATTGTTATATTTCCATATCACTGAATGTAATATTATCGGCCTACTTCCATCTGTGCTATTTTTAATTGTTGGTCTATGTACACATATACACAGGCCTGCCTTCAGAGGGGTCAAAGGGTACAGATGACCCGGGGCCCATGCAAAGGTCTATAGTTGACCCTTAATGGGATCAAGTACAACATTTTACTTAATGACTTATATCAACAAAAATAGAATGCATATGTATTTACTTGATAAATACATACATTTTTAACTTTAAAACACATTTCAGCTTGGCATCTGATTCTGATACCCCATCCCCCCGCGGTTATTGTGAAAATGGTTCGGTCGAAACACCTGGCCAATCAGATAACACACACGATGTGCATTGTGCAAAACAGAGAGCAAAAGTGAATGAAAGAAGCAGAGAGGCGATGGCCAAATTTGTTGCCAAGCATGAAGCCCTAGGTATGACAGGCGAAGCTGAACATGGCAAAAGCGAGGAGGTAGTTTAGACTAGCAAATAAAACTGCAGCTAGCTAGCTAGCTTAACCTTTAAATAACGTCAGCATGTTCACTTAACTAGATAAGATATCAATATCATAGATAGATATAAATGCCCTTATAAATAGGGATGGGTATGAAAACCCGGTATTAAACAGGCCCTTATGCTAAATTATTAAAGACCTTAGTATTGATAAGCTCTGACATTACGGATCTTTTTAACGTTTTGGTGTAATTTATAATCACGCTGCTGCAGCCTCTCTACTCTGTTACGGAGCTACGCTCCACACACACACATGCACTAGGGGTGACCAAATCCCAACAAACCAAATGTGGGACACGTTACCCATGCTGAGAAGTCTAAATTTGTTATATGACGTCTATCTAAATTAAAAAATAAACATTGCAATTTTCCCCAGCGCTATGTAGGCAGCAAAGACGGTGACAGGTCCACCTGCACTTGACCCACATGTGCACAGTTTGATTGACATTAAACACAGCCCCTTGATGACAGCCTTCCCTGCTCTCTTCACAGCCATTGGATACAATTATTGTATTGACATTTTAGATGGGTTTCCAGTGAGATATTGAGTTTATATAGTGACTTTGCTGAAACATTACTGTTGCTACACTAGATACAACATTCTTTTAAAAAATAATATATTTTTTATAAACTATTTAACAATTGATAAAAAACAAACGGATTAGGAGTATCGATCAGAGTAATAGTATTGATAAAATCCTAACGATACCCATCTCTACTTAAAAGGCAATTATATTGCAACCTGCTGGAGTTACTAAAGCTTGCAATTAGCTAATTTTTAGACCTGAAGTCAGCAAGAAAATAATCAGACTCCTTCATTCTCTAACAAAAACCGAGGGAGAGACGAGCATCCCCACCATGCAGAGCAGGTCCACCGAGGGAGAGACTAGCATCCTTAAACAGTGAGTGAGTAACACAAGAATGGGTGAGTGGTGGTGGACGGTGCTGGAGTGGGTGTGGATGAGGGCAGTAAGTAGGGGTTGCTGTTTTTTTTTTTTTTTAAATCAAACAAAATTTTTTAAGAGTAAATAAACGCTCTTTATTAGAATATTAGTTTTTCATATTCAGGTTGCAATGAGCATGTACAAGCAGAGTACAAGCATTCCGCACAGTCAAAGTCTAACAACCCCCCTTGTTGAAATGTTGTCCCCTTGTCCATAAATCCTGATGGTGGCCTTGCATAAACAGATGCTTTTGGAGCATCTCGATTTGGCTGTGTTGTATCTCACAAGTATTTCAGCATCTCTAGTCATAAAAGCTGTGTTTCTAGAATGCTGTGTCAAGTTAAGTGTAATTTGGAAAATGCATTTTTAGAATCTCTGGTGCAGCCTGCTCTTGTTGCTTTGATGAGGTGTATACCCTGCAGCTGGAGATGCTCAGAAAGCCCCCTACTGGCACAAATTTAAAAATACATCAAGGTGGTACATCAGACTTGAATTGCTGTGATGATAGGAACATGCTTTACTACAGAATTTATGGGTTGGGGCTGAATTAATTGCATTATTTTTCATATAATTAATCAGACTAAATTTATGAATTAAATTGACAGCCTTATATTATACAGTATTGTATTATTATTTTATTGTACTGTATGTTATTATATTGTTTTTATTATTATTACAGTCATGTTGTTTACCTCTGGCAGTTTTAGCTCCAAAGTGGCTCTTATGAGGGGGCCGATTATTGGTCCAGATAATTCCTCTGAGTCACTGCGGATTCTCACTCAAAGCAGCACTTTAGTTCCCTCCAGCTCTCCTCCATCATGCAAGTTAATCCACAGAGATCAAAGCATGTTTCTTACAGCCCTTTAAAAATATTATTTATGTGCATTGACAATGTATTACTTTATGAGTGCCTAAGACAGATATCATGTCACATTGTCAAGACATTATGCGTCTTAATGGTTAAAATAACATAGATCTTTTAGCAGTCCTGTATGATTCTGCTGTCATAGAAATGTTGTAGAAATCTAATCCAGCTCTTGACCCACAGCTAACATAAATTTGTGATTGGAAAACATGTGTGGAATTTTAAAAGTATACCTCTGTGAAAAAAACCCCCTCTAGGTTAAAATTGGAACCACAGAGGTCTGATTTCACAGATCTATAATATAGGATATGGGAGAGCAGAAAACTGTAGCAAGGAGGTTGATTAGACATTATTTTGAGTTTTAGTCAATGGGCACATTTGGAGCACAGGTTCAGTTTAGAGAAATTGTCTTTTTCACTGATATAGAGAGGACACAGGCTGAGGATACAGAACCTCCCATATGATGAGCAGCAGGCATAATTTAGTATTAGTTCTCAGCCCTAGTTATGTCCATAAAAATATATGTGCCTGTAATATATGTATTGTTTTCTTTAGAAAGACTCTAGAGTGGCTTTTAAAAAGGCTAGATATCAAACTTACTACAAACTTTTAATTCAAATTTACTTTTTTTTATTCTTTTTATTTTTATTTAAATTTGACACCTCACTGGAACATGTCCTCTGCTGGCTTTTACAATAGGAAAGATCCAGGAAGTTTATTCAACCACATAGAGATCTTATAGAAGTAATGTTTCTGTGTTTGTGAAGTCAGTTTTATGATCAGCTTCCTCTTGTAAAACTTCAACTTGTAGTTTTAAATTGAAGATATTTAAAAAAGAACGAAATATGATACTAAATGATGTCTTAAGCAATTACTGCATGCCAATTACACATTATCAATTCTTTCAGAAAGTGAAGGTTATACTGTATATTGTGCTGTGCTTGTTAAGATGTTTATATTTAATCAAAGTTAATCCAGATATCTTGTCTTTAATATTTTCCCAGTTGGGTTCAGGACCTATTGTTTTTAGGTTATAAACAATCATAGATTGACATGATAAAAGAGCATGCATAATAATAAACCAATTATTTACCAATTTGGGGTACAATGGAAAATGTATGTGGAAGAAACCACTCTATTGATTTAAAGCTAACAGTGTCTGAGTGGAGCTGAATCTGAAAACTAAAACATCTACGTTGTGTGTACTCTATGACAGCATCTGTTTTCTATCCATTATGGAGCTGTATTGGCACCACTGGGCATGGCAGCTTCCAAAGCTCTGCTCTCTACTATGTGGGCAGAGAGGTAACATTGCCCTGAAACAGTGAGCCAGGGACTGATCACTGGGCATTCATGTGAGTGAATGCCATCTGCTGTTAATGGACCATACACATACAAAATTACCTAGGTTTATTCTAGAATTCTAGATTTAATTAAAAAGAGAGGGTGATTCTTGGCAATGCCTTGAGTCTTCTAATGTAATATTTCACCCAAATGTGATGTCACAATTTTTTTTCTATTATCCCTTTTCATCATCAGCACATTAAAGTGCTTAATCTGCATGAAAACTTGACTTTTTCTTAAGTTTTATACATTTTACAAATTTACACAGTAAAATTATTTTTTCTTACATTTTAATATAATTATTTAAAAGAATTATTCACCCAAAAATAAAAATTCCCTCATCAACAATTGAAACTTTATTAGTCTCAATCTCCACTTTCACTATCACAGTATTTTTCATTTGTTTTTAGTGATTTACATTCTTCATGCATATTGCCACCTACTGGTCAGGGCTGGTCAAAAGTGGAGATTTATAGTAGACAATGACTTAAATATTGAACTGTTTCTCACCCACACCTATCGTATCACTTATGAAGATAGTTGTATAAATTACTTTTAATTTACCAGTGAGACAGAGAGAGAGAGAGACATGCTTCAACCACCAAAGTTGTCTGTTGAAGCTAATGCTGTGTTCCTTGTCTGGTCTTTTTCATTTATGACTATTTTTGGTGAGTATGGTTTAGTTTATTGTTTTGTTGTGTCTTGGCTAGAGACACAAATAAAGTGCAGCAGTGCTTAATTCATCTAATCATGAAAAAGATGATCAATCTATCAATTTATGAATCAAACTTACTCAGAATGCTGATAACAATGCCGTGACATGGATTTACACACTTTTTCAGGTTTTTTAATTCTACCCATGTTTGTGTTTACAAACAAATGATATAGAACTGTAAAATCAAAGATAACTTTAACTCTTTTTCCACGCTCGACTCCAGTATCTCACAGGAGAGGGATGACGTGAGTTTTACCACCTTCACTTCTATTGGTTGTTGCAATATTGCTCGACATTTGCATAAAGTTAAACCTTTCTGTTGTGTCTCTTGATGCTCCCAACGTTTGCTGTCACTCGTGTCAACGGAAGTTGCCAGCTCTCATTGAAAACGAATGGGCTCCTATCGCTTTGTGGCTGTGTGTTGCTGACATTGTGAACAGGGCTAAGCAACAAGACACCATCCCTGTGTCTGAAATTGCATACTGTCGCAGTATGTCATTTAATGAAGGATCCACTTCTCGGCTGGTAAAACAGTACATTCTTTAGGTATGCATACAAGTAGTATGAATAGATTCTGGACATATTTTATCTGGGGACGTGGGTAATGACCCCCAACCCGAATACTGTATATGATGTAATAACAACAACCATGAAAATAATCTACTCTGATTTTGTTAAACAAGCACCATTTCAAGAAACAACTTTCTTGGTATATTTATGGCTTATAGTTGAAAAGAGCCGGCTGAATTGCGATTAACATCAATTCTTTTAAATCAAGTGCTTTTAAATTTGATGTTGCGTCAGCTCTCGCTGGAAATAGTGGGTCATTCGGGTATTTCTCGCTTCTTGTTTTATTAATTCTAAGGATGCAAACAAACTTCTTCATTGGCATACTGTTTTCGGCATGCTATATGATAGGGTAATATGGATATTCAGCCACAGCGCATGCGTCACAAACTAAACAACTTTAAGCACTTACAGGTACATCATTGTAACATACATATTTTTTGTCCTTTAATAAAATAGCAGCAACAGCAGTATGATGAAATACATCAACTTGATATCATTAAATACATTTAGAAATTTTGATAATTACTGTATGGTAAATTATTCTTCTGCCAAGTTATAGCCTTTGTGATAACTTAATATCACAATAAAAACAGGCTGGAGACATTCATGGCTGCTGACTCAATACTTGCAGCTTTACTACACATTCCTGCTCGGTGTTACCCTGGTTTCTCTTATACATGCAATGCCCTCACCCACTTGTCTAACCAATCAGATATAAACATACTATCTCTTATGAAAGTCTATCAAATTTTCTACTCTTAAAGAAACAACACAATTTATTCTGTACAAACTCACATTCACTCACATTCACCAATTACTACAAGCCTATAGTTCATTATCCTAACTAACCATAGCCTCTTTAGGCTTGCCAAGTAATGTAGAAATTAGCACATTAATAATTCAATTACTATTGTACATTGGCTCAGTCTGGGTTTAGAACCAGAACTATGCATTTTATGTTATTCTGTTCTGTGAGTTCTGTCGTCAATGGAGAATGAAGTCAGAGGGAAAGTAATGTGGACACACTGTATTATTTTTTCTGTTTTGGTGGAATAAATTCAGCTCACTGCAGATAGGTAGTTGGATCTCATCTTTTAAAGTGATGTAGTTCTTCTGTTGGTGTGTCTTGGGCAGAAGCCTTTCATGAAGTCTTTTGGTCATTAGTGTGCAAAAAAAGAGAAAAAGATAATGTGCCCAGAACTAAACAATGAGCAAAACAAAGCAGCAAGCAGTTTGCATACTTCCGAGGTTTCCTGTAACAACCAACCGCTGCAGAGATGAATAGGAATGTTGAATGTTTTCTCCAGGCATTGTAGACCTCCTTGGTCAAAAGGGAATATGAAAAAAACTTGAAGAAATGAAGCGAGGTATGATAAGCTTGCCAACACTTCAAAATATTCTTATCTGCCTTCAAGGTTTAAGGCAATAAATAGATTTGAACAGTTTCATATTACATGAATAGAGCCATTACAGCTCACTGCAGAGCACAGCTTATTATCTTGCTGTATTCCCTGTATTCCCATCAATAGAGTGGTCACCATAGGAGCCAGCATTAAAATCAACACACTTACCCAGCATGCCAATTCTATCCTCGTTAAAAGATATATTACAGGAGGAGGTCTCATTATCACACCTCTGACTGTGCAACTGAGCTGATCTCTGAATTGTGGGCTAGCAGCCTGAGGGAACCCCTGTGGCATTTCCAGCATTTACACATTACTCATAACGTAATCAGTGGAAAGACACCTGTATGAGGTCTAGTGAAATGACAGAGAAAAACATTCTCTGTCAAAATCACTGACCTCTATAAATAATGAATAGAGGATAACTCCAAGATTAGACAGGTGTTTACCTCCCGTGGGAAGCTGAAGTACATGTATCTTCTGCTTTGCTCTGTAGTGGTGAGTGAGTATATGCGTGTCAGCATTATTGATGTACATGTAGGCCAAGGAACCTTTCAATTAACTATTCTATTTAAGTCAAATAAATCCAGTATACAAATTTACTATTTCAAGATGAAAGAGTCAGTTAAAACCCTATTACATAAGTTTATTTTTCAATCAAGGAAGTAAATTAAAAATTAAGCACATAGTTTTTGATTTGTTATTATAATAGTTTCAAAGAGCTCAACTGCTGCTGCACTAAAGAGTAGAAACATGTAGCAATTATGTGTGTTATTTGAGACCACCTAAAAATATTTGAGACTTTAAATACAGTACGTCTGGATCTAATTACATTCTTGAATTCTGGAATTGAATTTAAATTCAGTCTCTAATAATATATTAATAATGGAGACTGCCATGCTGTCAAAAAACAACAATCCTCCCATGTTCCTCTTTTTCAAACGCCTCGCGACTACCATTTCAAGGATTGCCCTTATATTGAATGTCTTTGTTGTATATGTGTGTACATATTCTGTAGAAATAACAGAGGTGTTTATTGATCCTGTTACATCAACGTCCCACTAGAGGCCAGTGTTATAAGCCTCATGTGAGGAAGTGTTTTGCACTAGAGTGAATAGTGTTGTTCTGAATAAAGAGACAACTAAAATGTCACACTGATGTCCTCTATGTGGTTTCATGAATAAAACTCAGTCAGAAGTCAGAAGTGCGGCCTGTCGTCAGTGTTGTAAGGAACAGTCAAGATATTGGTAAAAAGGGAGAAAATAAACAAATAAAGTCGACACACAGCTACGAGCAAACCTGCCATGCACATCAGACAAAATGGAGCATGTCAAGCCACCCTCAGCGATTATCCTGATTGGCAACATGAGTGAAAACTGACGCAGATGGGAGCAGAGATTTGTGTTATATGTGACAGCAGGTAAATATATATATATATATATATATATGAGCTCGCTAAAAAGAGTGCTGATGTTCAAGTTGCGGTTCTGCTACACTAGGTGAGGATACATTTAAGGTTTACTACACTTTTGAAATAGCAAAGGAAGCACCAGAAGAAGTAATTGTTGAAAAGATTTTTGGAAGCGTTCAGAAACTACTGCACACTGAAGAAAAATGTGGTGTTTGAGAGGCATTCATTTTGGACATGGATGATGCAAGAGCCAATGCAGTTTGATAAGTTTGTTACAGAACTCAAGCAGAAAAGCAAAGACTGCGAGTTCAGAATGTCAGAGAGTGACATGTTAAGAGACAAAATTGTCTTTAGTGTTATAAACAAATGTGTAACAGAAAAAGTACTGAGAGAACTGAATCTGACTCTACAAAAGGCCATAGATATTGCAGAGCATCAGAGATTGCCAAGGAAAGAATAAACATAATGGTGTCAACAAAAAGGGAAAATTAAGTACATGCTGTCGAGATGGCTAAAGGTGAAAAATACAAAAACAGATCCTTTAAATGCAGAGCGTCAACCATTTTGCAAAAATGTGCAAGATGAAAGCTGTGCAGACACTGCAAGCTGTTAATAGTTTGTTTATGGGAACTGTTCATTGCACACAGAAAAATGCTATCAGCAAAAGTGAAAATTCATGGTACATGACTAGGACCATTAGAGGGACACCTATCAAGGTCAAATTAGAATGCAAATGTCTTGCCACTAGAGCAAATCAGAAGGCTGCCTGGGGATGACAAACTGAAACCCAATCAAACCATGCTAGTAGCATATGGCAGCGAAATATCAAACCAGTAGGTTATGCATTCCTGAAGAGTCAAAAGGGACAACAAGAGAAAAAGCTGTTGTTTTTGTTACAGAACAGTCAACACCACCAATATTGGGCAGAGCTGCCTGTGAGAAATTGAATCTAGTCAAGCGTATTGAGTCAGTGAAAGTGAACCTGCCTGCAACCAAAGATGATCTGGTGAAACAATACCCAGAAGTGTTCCAAGGCCTATGAGAATTTCTAGGTGAGCATTACATATGCATTGATACAGAGGTGACTCCAGTGATTCATGGATATAGAAAAATTCCGCTGGCAATACTGGGCAGACTAAAAGGGACTCTATATCAGTTAGTACAGACTGATGTAATTGTTCCTGTCACAGAGCCAATAAAGTGGGTCAATAGTCTGTTGGTAACCGGAAAAAAAAATGGCTTACTTAGACTATGTTTTGATCCTTGCGAACTGAACAGAGCAGTCAGATGCCAGCACTACTCCATACAAACACCAGATGATGTACAAAGCAAGCTTGCCGGTAAACAATTGTCCACAATTCTGGATGAGAAGGATGGTTACTGGCAGATCAAGCTATACAAGGCCTCATCATTGCTGTGTAATTTTAACAGACCGTGGGTATGCTTTAGGTTTCAACATGTTCTATTTGTCCTCAAATCCTCCATTGAGGTGTTTCAGCAAAATATAACAGTGAAGTCTTTGGTGACATAAGTGGTGTGCGTGAAATCACTGATGATATATTCATCGCAACTGTGGATGAAAAGGAACATTTCATCAACTTTTTCACAAAGTGACAGTCAAAGGACTGAACATCAATTTCAATGCCGACAAAATACAACACAAATTCACAAAAGTAAGATATATGGCCCACATAATAAGTGCAGAGGGTGTTCAACCAGACAAGGAAATGGTACGAGCAATTGTCAATATGCCTGCTCCAGAAGACAAAAAAGGCTTACAGAGGCTGCTTGGCATGACGAAATACTTGTCACAATACATAAGTAATGAAGCACTTTTGACTGCTCCATTGAGACAGTTGCTGAGAAAAGACTCAGTGTGGCTATGGATGCCTGAGCATGATGCATCATTGTTAAGTTTAAAAGTGGCACTCACTGAGGCACCAGTGCAAAAGTATTTTGACCCAAAACCCATTGTGCACAAGCAGATGCATCAAGAGATGGTCTAGGTGCATGTCTGCTACAAGAAGAACGTCCTGTCGCATATGCTTCAAGTGCACTGACTGATGCTGAGCGCAGATTGAAAAGGAGTTGCTGGCTGTGGATTTTGCTGCACGTAAATTCCATCAGTATGTATTTGGGGCGTCTGTAATTGTACAGTCTGATCACAAGTCACTGGAGGTAATTTTCACAAAACCCCTGAGTCAAACTCCAGCGCGTTTGCAAAGAATGCTTCTGCAGTTGCGGCGCTATGATCTGCAGGTGATATACATGTTTGAGGCCGATACCCTGTCGACGGCATTCCTGTCTGATTATAGGCTACAAGACGAAGACATGGATTGTGAGGAAAGAGTAGTTTATGTGATGGAAGCAACTGAAGCACTTGGCACAGAAATGCTTGAATATCTTAAAATGGAGACAAATGCAAATGAAATGTCTGTAAAACTAAGCTAAGTACATCAGCGAGGATGGCCTGCTCACAAACAAAACGGCTTGCAAGGACCTGAGGAGTTACTGGCCTATGAAAAACACAATAAGAATCAGTGAGGGGTTGATAATGACAAATTCATCATTCCAAGAGATATAAGGACAGCAATACTGGAAAGATTGCATGCAGCTCATCAAGGAGTACAATGCACCTAACCTAACCCTAACATGAGATAGGGTTAGGTTAGTGTCAGCATATGCTACTAAAGAACCAAAAAGCAACAATTTTTCCTGATAAACAAACAAAATAATTGCAGCACCTATCTACTTGAATGAGGAAAGATCAAAATCCTCAAAATGGTTGCGCAAGTTTATTATTGAAGAACAATTTAAATCGGCTGTAAAATCTGACAACACTGCTGTCATAAATTGTGCTCCTGTACCTCAGATTATACTAAAAAAATGAAATTGTCCCAGCTTGTCTAGCTAATGCACATTCTCCAGTTGATTGGTAGGCGATGTCTGTATCTAAAATGTGATTGTCACTTTTACCTATAAGGTGAGACTTCCTTTCTACATCCATTTACCGTTGGGTGTTCCAATTTCTCCCATTCATTTTAATAGAAGTGATCTGTCTCTGCTAAATAGTCTGTAAAAATGTTGCAATATTTAAGATTTGAATGAATGGAAAATCTTATTTTAAATCTCCACTTCAGTCTCGCACTCCACATAGGAACTACAAAGATAGTGTAGCATAGCATAAGACACAAGATATTATTAACCAAAGGCCATGCAGAAAGTAGAACAATGTTTGTATAATATATATTTAAATTATACTATAACCAGACATGTATTGAGCAGAATTCAATATTTGTCTCCTTTCAGATTTCTTTACTGCTGTAAATGATGGGTTTGTGTGAAGCAGAGCTGTGCAGTTCCACTCTGTCAAGGCCCTGGAAATGTTTTGTGCCTGGCTGTTGAAAAATACATGTTTAAATGCCTCATGCAGAAGGACAACCCTGGGTGTCCCTTCATCACAAGCCTCCTATAACCCCATAATTACAAAGTCCTTATCACAGCAGCTTGGTCCAGCGTAATGAAATGCAGTGTGGCACTAAAGTGTGTTTGAGCAATTCTCTTTCCTGGGGAAAATATGATGTGGCTTGCCACTATCTCTGTATATAAAGAGGGAGAACACAATAGAAGAGTAGTTAGATTATTCTCACTGGGTCCACTCTGCTGAAAAGACTAGCATAGTCCAGTATGAATTTCCATGCTGGTCCAAACTAGTTTATATTGATTAGTGCCTGTTTGGGACAGTAAAAAAATGCTACTATAAACATAAATGATTTTGTAAATTTGATCTACCCTGTGCTGTATTGACTACAACAAAGCATTATTTGATGTTTACTTAGTGATTTTGTATTGTTTTGTGAATATATATATATATATATATATATATATATACTGTATATATACACTCACCTAAAGGATTATTAGGAACACCATACTAATACTGTGTTTGACCCCCTTTCGCCTTCAGAACTGCCTTAATTCTACGTGGCATTGATTCAACAAGGTGCTGAAAGCATTCTTTAGAAATGTTGGCCCATATTGATAGGATAGCATCTTGCAGTTGATGGAGATTTGTGGGATGCACATCCAGGGCACGAAGCTCCCGTTCCACCACATCCCAAAGATGCTCTATTGGGTTGAGATCTGGTGACTGTGGGGGCCATTTTAGTACAGTGAACTCATTGTCATGTTCAAGAAACCAATTTGAAATGATTCGAGCTTTGTGACATGGTGCATTATCCTGCTGGAAGTAGCCATCAGAGGATGGGTACATGGTGGCCATAAAGGGATGGACATGGTCAGAAACAATGCTCAGGTAGGCCGTGGCATTTAAACGATGCCCAATTGGCACTAAGGGGCCTAAAGTGTGCCAAGAAAACATCCCCCACACCATTACAACACCACCACCAGCCTGCACAGTGGTAACAAGGCATGATGGATCCATGTTCTCATTCTGTTTACGCCAAATTCTGACTCTACCATCTGAATGTCTCAACAGAAATCGAGACTCATCAGACCAGGCAACATTTTTCCAGTCTTCAACTGTCCAATTTTGGTGAGCTCTTGCAAATTGTAGCCTCTTTTTCCTATTTGTAGCAGAGATGAGTGGTACCCGGGGGGGGGGGCTTCTGCTGTTGTAGCCCATCCGCCTCAAGGTTGTGTGTGTTGTGGCTTCACAAATGCTTTGCTGCATACCTCGGTTGTAACGAGTGGTTATTTCAGTCAAAGTTGCTCTTCTATCAGCTTGAATCAGTCGGCCCATTCTCCTCTGACCTCTAGCATCAACAAGGCATTTTCGCCCACAGAACTGCCGCATACTGGATGTTTTTCCCTTTTCACACCATTCTTTGTAAACCCTAGAAATGGTTGTGCGTGAAAATCCCAGTAACTGAGCAGATTGTGAAATACTCAGACCGGCCCGTCTGGCACCAACAACCATGCCATGCTCAAAATTGCTTAAATCACCTTTCTTTCCCATTCTGACATTCAGTTTGGAGTTCAGGAGATTGTCTTGACCAGGACCACACCCCTAATTGCATTGAAGCAACTGCCATGTGATTGGTTGATTAGATAATTGCATTAATGAGAAATTGAACAGTTGTTCCTAATAATCCTTTAGGTGAGTGTATATATATATATATATATATATATATATATATATATATACTCATTTCAAATCAGATGATTTCAACACACTCCAAGTTGAAACTGGGGAATGTAGGACAAATAACTGAAAAGTTGAAATAACAAGGTGTTGTGAAGTCAGGAGATGTAAAACAGTTGACCCTCCAAAAAAGCCTAGTCCTTCAAGAACTAGGATTGGTTGAAGCTTGGCATTTTGCCAACAGATACATCTGCAAATAATCTAGTGCTTTGAGAATAATGTTCCCCAAAGACAAATTGGAATGATTTTGGGCATTTCACCCTCTATAGTGCACAATATACTGAAATACTCAAAGAATCCAATAAAATCTCATTGTGCAAAGTGCAAGGCTGAAAACCCCTTCTGAATATACGTGATCTCTGAACCCTCAGATGTCACTGTCTAAAAACCTTCATGCGTCTGTAATGGATTTCATGACATGGGCTCGGGAACACTTTGATAAAAAGTTGAATCGTAGAAAAGGGGAATGGTGAAAAGGGGAAAAAAACAGCCGTCATGTTTTCCGGGCCAAAGAGGAAAAGGACCATCCAAGCTGTTATCTGCATCAGGTCCAAATGCCAGTGTTTGTCATGGCATAACTTGCACATCTGTGAGGATACCATTATTTCAGAAAAATATGTACTAATTTGGGAGCAACATATACCACCATCCAGACATTGTCTTTTTCAGGGATGTCTCTGCATTTTACAGCAGGACAATACCAAAAAACATATTGCCCGGAATTTCAAGTGTGTCAACATGGATGCCATGCAAGGTTCGGATGTGTGAACGGCGAGCTCTGCGTACTTTACTAGTTTTAACACTATTAATGTCATAAACCGGTGATATTCGATACACTCTGTTCCATAACTGTTCTAGGAGGACAATTTGTCAAAGAATTCATAATCCTCATGCTCTGGAGACATTAAAAGATACTTACGTGCTCAAGCTGACACCCCCGAGCAGCAGGTCCCGAGCCAGGGGGTCGATTTGGTTGGGGAAGTGCAGGAAATTTGGTGAGAAATTGCTGACTCAGAGGATCTTGCTGTAATATGTTGATCAATCACTGCCATGGAGATGAATTTCACTGAGATGGTTATAAGAGTGGGGGATGTCGAGAAACGAATGGATTATTGGAGAGGGAATTATCTGCTAATCTGCTAGCGACTAAGGTGGATTTGGAGCATGTCTGAGAGAAGTTGGAGGACTTGGAGAACCAAGCCGGCGGAATAACATCCATATTGTGAGAAAGTCCGAAGAGGGTCAGGATATAGTGAAATTCCTGGACAGGCTCTTTCCGAGTCTGCTCGACATAGGCCATAAACTGGAAATCGAGCAAGCTCACAGGGTCCCGGCTCGGTGATCCACTGAGGGAGACAGGCCCAGATAAATTCTAGCAAAATTTCTGAGATCATCCGATAAAGATCTCGTGTTACGTGAGGTGTGGAGTAAAGCATGGCTTTCTTGGAAGAACCACAGCATTATCTTGTTCCCAGGCTTTGCAAATTCGACAAGAGAATGTGAATGATTCAAGGAATGCAAGAAACTCTTACATCAATGGAAGGTCGCTTTTGCATTGATGTTCCCGGCCAAATTGAGAATAGATGCTAATGATTGCCGTAAAACATTCACATGTCCCCAGAAACCTATGTCCTTCATAAAGTCAGTGGAGTAAGTTATTTTGTGGTACTCACTTTGCAGCCGAGTGGACTGACTCACTGAACATTCACTTGACTGTCTGAGGAGACTGAGCGCCTTTTTAGTTTCTTTTTGTGCTTGTTCTGTCTAGCGGTTGGAGTTTGTTTTGTGGAGTAACACTCCTTCAGGACAGTTGTGGGGATGAATCTGCATATTCATTGTGGTTATGCCTCCTATTGGCTGGAGTTTGTTTTGTGGAGTATTTCTTGCAAGTCATTGGAGTGGTTAGGTCATTTGTTGGCCGGCTCACTGAAGATTTATTTGACTGTCCGAGGAATCTGAGCACCTTTTTTTTTCTTGCTAGTTCCGCCTAGTGGCTGGAGTTTGTTTTGTGGATGAACACACCTTCGGGACAGTTATGTGGATGAATCTACACATTCTTTGTTTTTTTTTTCGCCTATTGACTGGAGTTTGTTTTATAGATGATCTTTTACTGTGTAAATCTGTCTCACAAAATTTTTATAGAAACACCGGATTTGAGCAATCCGATGGCAAAGTTGTTGCTGGGGCTCTCGTAGGCATACATGGACTGTTTAAGTTTAGAGGGATGGATGCAAGTTGGCGCTGTCGAGGGTTAATGTGCACGTTTTTATTTTTCTGTTTGTTTGGTTTGGGGTTTGATTGTTGCACTAATGTTGGAGTAATATGTCTTTATAATTTTGTAATGAGTGGATTGTCTCTTAAAGGGTTTGGGGCACCCCATTAAAACAATAAAGGTTATTTCTCTTCTTAAGTGTAAGAAATTTGATTTAGTGTTTCTTCAAGAACGCATCTTTTCCCGCAGAAAGCTGAAAAATTTCGGAAGATATGGGGCGGACATGTTTTCTTTAGTGCTGGCTCAAGTAAGATCAGGGGTGGCTCAAGTAAGAGAAGGGGAGTCATTACACATGTCTCAAACAGATTAAAGATAAATTAGGAAGAGTCATTATTGTTTTAGCAGAAATTCATGGGTAAACTCTTAATTTGGCTAATATTTACGCACCTAACGTTGATGATCAGGGCTTTTTATAGATCTTGAAGGGACATTGCAAGCCGCTGACACCCCTCATAATATAATATTGGGAGGAGATTTTAATCTTTTGATAGACTCATAGTGAAGCAAATGTGTGTAAGCCCACTAGAGCAACATTGACGCTTCACAGGATGTGTAAAAATCTTGGATTTACAGATATTTGTAGACTTTTAAACCCATCTGGTAGAAACTATGCATTTTATTCATCAGTCCATAAGATTTATTCTAAAATAGATTTTTAAGATTTTTAAATCGAAGTCCCTCATTTCATCTGTTGTTGATTGCTCAGTTGTAAACATTTTAGTCTCAGATCACGTCCTGGTGAGTTTAGAGGTGTTGCCACATATGGAGAAAAAGAAATCATATAGCTGGTGCTTTAATGTATCCCTTTTGCAAAATCCTGAATTCCAACAAATGTTTGTAAGGGGTTAAGGGAAAGGAGGAGGTGCGAACCAGCTTAATAATATAAATCATATTTAATTAAATAAAAAGACACACAAAAACAGATACAGGGCAGCTGCCCGTAATTCTCTCTCTCTCTCAAACTATCATCACTGGACGCCTTTACCCTCGCGCTCCCCATCAGGCCGATTGGGGACCAGGCGTGCGTCACTCCAGCCCGACCCCGCCCCCCTCTGCTATACAATGTTAAAGGCTGAAATCAATGTTTATATGGAGACAACTGGTCCTCAGTATCCTCTGTGGGCGTGGCTTGGAAAGCACTTTAGACAGTTCTTAGGGGCCAGATCATACAGTATGCCTCATTCACCAAAATTCCAAAGTACAAGAACTCATCGAACTTACCACTTTTAAAAGTGCTGAGGCAGAGCTGAAGTGCCAAATGTCATCTGATGGCCTCAGGGAACTGACCCGATAAAATTACACATATAATACTATTTTGTCGCAGAAGGTGGAGTTTTGGCTATTCAGGGCAAGACTGTCATACTTTGAGTCAGGGGACAAGGCAGGAAAACTTCTGGCTAGATATATAAAACAGAGAGAGTCTTTTTCTACCGTTCCCTCAGTGAAATCTGCTGGTGGTGAAATATTTACCTCAGCTATTGATAATAACAATGCTTTTAAAGAATGATATCTTGATCTCTATAGTTCCACATCTTCTTCTACTGATGAGGATATTAGAAACTTTGTGGAGCCATTAGAACTTCTTAAACTGACAGCTGATTTTATATATATATATATATATATATATATATATATATATATATATATATATATATATAAAAAACAACAAAAACAATTAAATTAACAAGGTAAAACATCAAATAATGTGTTGTTGTAGCTTTCAATATTGCACAGGGTGAATCAAATTTAAAAACCATTCCTTTTAGTTTTTATTAGCATTTTCCATACTGTCCCAACTTTTGGGAAATTGGGGTTGTAGATGGTGGACGAGCATGGACATATTTTTCACCAATGAAAAAAACGCTGTAGTCAGTAAGCTGCACTGCAAAAGTCTCAAAGGAAAATATCACTGCGAAGGAATCACTTCATTTTTTTTTTTTAAATAAGACCAACAACACATTAGTCCCACTACCCAAACATGTCTTTACACTGAGTAGATATTGAAAGGGTAATATACTGTATGTACTAATGTTCCGTTCACAGCAGTGTATTGCATTGCATTAGTTTGGACTTGCTGTGATGTTTTTTAGTTGTCTAATTCACACTCAAATGAGTTAACTCATACTCATAATATATTGCTTAAAGTAAATGTTAGTCTAAAGTGCCCTTTTTATTCAAGTTATATTGACTTTTGCAACAAACCTGTTCTCTCAGCTTTATGAAGGTGTTATACACGGTAACCAACTAGTTTCACAGTTCAGAGAGGTTAAATAAGTGCTTGTTATGGTGTGAAACTCCAAGAGTGTGCCATGGAATAAGGTAGAGAAATAAAGGTGAGGATTCCACTGGCTGAAAATGGTACAAGTCACACACAGAACAAGCTGTTTGCATTCTTATCAGACGTCTGTATCTGCACCTCAGCTTTATCTTCAGTTCCTTGATAACAGATTCTATCACACTCAACAATTCCTTGTCAGTGCAACGTGCATGTACATAACCATTGCTGACGATCGTTTCCAGTTAAAATAAATAAAAGTCACAATAAACTCTGAACAGATGTGAAATAAATTATTTGAACAAAATTACGTTTCAAAGTGCTGTGAGCAACATGCATGCTTTATTCCATGAGTTAACCTTTAAATGGGTTTCAGAATATGCATGCGTTTATAAAGGAAAGAAGCCCTCCGGGTGTCAAGTTTTTTAAATAAATCAAAATAAAGAGGCAAATGCATTTATCAAATATGACCATTTGCTTAATGGGTTCAGACAGAGCTGCCACTCTTTATTTGGATGCAGATGACTACCATCATATTTTCTGTGTTGCTCCAGGGGATATGAGCTCAGTCATTTTACAGGAAATTTTGCCTCGCCTCTCTCTCTCTCTCTCTCTCTCTCTCTCTCTCTCTCTCTCTCTCTCTCTCTCTCTCTATGTGTGTTCTGGAGTGACAGTGTTTCTATTGATATAAATCAGTGAGCACTAATGAATACTTACCATTTCTCTCAAAATCTTTTTTTTTTTAAATCTTTTATTACACACAAATAAGTGAAATAATATGCATTGCTCAGCATTTAATGATTCTTAATTTACCCCTTCAGTGAAAAAGAGGATAAAGATAACTTTTAAAATCATCTTAAGTACATGAAATCAATTTTCAACTAATAAGTTGTATGTGATTAAGGAGTCTGATGCTCCAGCAAGAGGACGTCTTCAATGTCCATTCGTTATTACACTGGAAGGTCCTGAATAGGGAGGAAAACTAGTCTGTGGAACAACAGTGACATCTACAGGTGATTTGGCGTTAGTTCTTGTAACCAAATCATCATAGGCTGCCAATAAATAATAATAGGTTTAATTTATATTTATATAAATATATTATATATATATTAAATTATACACAGAAGAAAAAAACGAAATTGAATCGAGTAATCTTTATTAAAATACAAACATACTAAATATTTTAAATGGTATATGATTGATTTAGTTAAGGATTACACAGATCAATTTGGTGTAATTTTGTTATGAAAGTGTAATGCTTAAATCTTAAAAATAGGCAAAACTATATTGAGTGTAAATAATACTCCAAGGCACTCGAAAGTGATCATCCCTAGCCCTGCTCGCTATGAAGGACTGAGTTCTCGATGTGGGCTCTCTGGAGGGAGCATGGCATTACAGTTTGAATGTAGCCGGCACTAAAAGTCTTATGATAGGGCCCTTTGTGAAAAAATAAATAAAAATATCTTACTTTTGTTTGGAGCGACCCTTCGAGTGGCGTCGCCTTCTCGAGGTGCCCTCCAAGAGCGCAAAAATCCCGTTTTGAAAATGCCCAATACCATGGTATTGCAAGCTTCAGTCATGTCCTCCAGCGGGCGCTCCATCCGCGCGCTGCCCCGTAAAAGCGGAAGTGAGAACGCGCTCGTTTCATTTGAGCACGCGCAACGTCCGCTTGGTTCAAACATTTTTGCACTCTTTTTAATTTTGTAAAGCAGTACTGATTTTGTGTTCGAGACAACCGTACGAGTGACCCAGTATGGACATCCAGAGTAAGTTTGTCTCTTTATGTCACTGTTTCTGTGAGTAATGTATTTGTACGTTGGCATAATTGATAATTTTGTTGAGAGACGTGCGTGAATGTGACTGCTAATGTGAACAGCTAAATGCAGGAGATTCACGTGTCTTACCAGCTTTTTCTAACAACTAATAACATACCAGTGTATATGGCTATTTCATATTTAAATTAAAGTTACAAAACATGGGGAGCCTGCAAACAAATGTCAGTATTGTGATATAGCATGCTAGAACCCTTGTTTGGAACGGTTGATTCATTTTATTTTTTTGTTACTTAACCCTTGTGCGGCCTTCGGGACATTTGTCTTTTTTTTCTCGTTAATTTTGCTGTGTTAATGCCAACGTCACACAACTTTGGCAAAAATTCTGTAGTTTTTGAGGAATTTTTATTTTTCAACCTCCGTTCCTAAAATACATCTATAATACACTGTGTAGACAAAATAGTTACACTCAGGACTTTCAGTACAAAAATCCCCCCATTGAAACCCATTAAAATGAAAATATTTGATCCCAGTGCCATTAAAGCATAAAATCATGAATTCTATAAAAGTATGCGATCCAGAACCTGTCTTTAAAATGTACATATTTAATATTTTCCACCAGATGGCGAAATTTTTCGCATGTTTTGCCAATGGAGCAAATACATTCTTTTTACCCCTATTTTATGTTTGCTGTATTATATAGCACTACAGGCCAAATTAATAAATGATCAGAATCAGCTTTATTGCCAAGTATGCTTACACATGCAAGGAATTTGTCTTGGTGACAGGAGCTTCCAGTGTAAAACAATACAAAAACAGCAGCAAGACATTGGGTAAACAGTCTGACATTTTCAGGATTTTAACACTTTAAATGCATGAATATTTGGTAGTTATGATCAGGAATGATGTTTGGTAAAAAAAATCTAAGTCAGTGAAAGTGGAAAATAATTAGAGCCCGACCTATACCGATTTTAGAGGGGGGGAAAATTCACCGATTACCGACATGGTGGCCAATATAGTTAATTTTTGATTAATAATTATTTCATATTGTCAACAAATTCTTGAAAGGAACACTGAGAAAATAAATACAAATAAAATAAATAGCTTTAAAACATCCATACTGTATGTTCAGTATCAGTCAGTTTCTGACCATTTAAATAAAAATACAATAAATGGCTTAAAAAAACATCAGTACTCTTTAGTATCAGTCAAATGCTGACTATATTAATACTGCCAGTCCATTAGGGGCAGGTTGTAAAAGAAGCATTTACACCTGCCGAGACCTGAGAAAAACTGTGGCAGTGGTGTTGCACCGTATTCTGCTATACAAGTTCAGAGGAGACTTTAAACCATGGAATACCAGACTCTTAAATATTACTTTTTTATGAATGCAACAACTGGAATTGTTCGGTTGAAGGTGGTACCTAGATTAGAACGCGATGGCTTGCGATTATTTAATCATAATATGTCACTGTGCATTTCTTATCGTGAATAAAATTGGCAATATGCAGCTTTATTAATATGAGAGCACTTTGCACTTTAGTTTGGAAATAGTTTTTTATTAATTCTATTGTATGCTTGTTTATTAATTTTTTTTTGTACTTTTTTAGTACTAGTAAGAAAGTTGAAGCAAATCTTATATAAGTGTTCAAAAATACTTTAAGCATGCATTGAACATTTTAGTTATAATACAAAAATAATATATTTAACTTGAAGTGTTGCTCAATGGTATATTATTGTTCTTAGTTCTGCTGCTAATGTTTTGTTAACTTTGTTAATAAAAGTGTTGTTCAATAACCTGTTTTTGTGTTTTGCTTTGGTACCAAAATGGTATCGAGTACCGTGAAATTTCACTGGTATTAGTACCGACTACTGAAATTTTGGTACCGTGACAACACTGCTGACAAAATATATAGCTGGTGAACATGACAAACAGATGTGATAAACATGAGTGACATGGTTGTCAGGGACAGGGTTGTCAGGGACAGGGTTAACGTTATATTAGTTACATTGAAAAGGGAAAATGATGGGGTCATTGTTTATTAACTTAACAATATTTATTTCACAAACTAGTAAGCAACTTGCAGAGAAGATGCTGCTTAACTCTGCCCTGTCTGCAGAGCCACCGTCAGCTCAGAGTCAGCTCTGTAAACAATGGAGTCGGAGTGTGCTCTGCTGGACAAACAACGTTATTACACCAGTTCTACAGCATTGTTTTCTGCATTATATGTTCTGAAAGTTTTCATATCTGCACATATCTGAAAACATACACGCTGATACTGATATATCGTTGAAAGGCTAATATCAAGACAGAGTCTAAAACAGTCCGAGTCGTGTCAGAACAAATCTGTTCATAAATCTGAATTAAACTTGTAACCGTAAACTCAACATCAATATTTTATGCTTATTTTAAACTTCACAACTAAGAAAAACAGTTTGTCAATATAAATGTAACAAAAACACATTTGTTGCATTTCATACATGTTATGATTAGCTGGACAGACTTCAAAGTGGTTTCAGAATGAATGCTTTAGGTTTATGAATACAAAACTGTCCTTCAACACTCTTCTTATTGCGTTCTGTTGACATTTCAATTATTTGTTGCTTTTTCCCTCCAGTCAAACATAGATTAAAGAAAGTGAAAGCTGTTTTAGTCATTACAACAAAGCTTATGTTTTGAATTTTAATTTAGCTTTTATTTCTACTTCATTTTCAATTTTGTCAATTCAATTTAGTTTTAAAATATCCCCAAGTCAAGTGGTTTTTATTGTCGTTTCAACCATATACAGTTAGTACAGTACACAGTGAAACGAGACAACGTTCCTCCAGGACCATGGTGCTACATAAAACAACAAAGGACAAACACAGAACCACATGAGACTAGGGTTGCAGCGGTATACTGGTTTCATGGTATACAACGGTTTGAAAATTAACGGTTATCATGCCATGTACATTTGCTTATCTATGGTATTGAGAAAAAAATCTTGCGCATATCCTTTCCTCCTTGTCTGCCTGTCAGACTCGTCAACTTGCGTCACACACATACAAATGCAGCAGAGAAAATGTCAGAGAAGTGAGGTGAGGGTGTCTGACATGAGTGTGTGCAAGTTAAAGCAGTGCTTCTCGACTGGGTTGCGGACAGCAGGGAAAAGGCAATGCCATGGTTCTCACATTGAAGATATTTCGGCGGCCGCCCAAGTGATAGACTATTTAGGACAGCCGAGGCAGATTTAATGATAATCTTGCAAAACAGCTAAAGCGGACATGGGCAATTTATGGCCCACGGGCTGGATCAGGCCCTCCACATTGTTTAATGTGGCCCGTGGCTAATTTATCATAAAATAGTTAGACAGTGCTGTGCCGACTAGTACACAGTAGTGCAAAAGATGAAAGTTTCTAAAAATGCCAAATGTAAACATAATATACTATGAGATAGTGTTCTATGCACATAGCGGTTATTGAGGTAGCAGACAGTTATAAAGTGACAATAATTAAAGTGCAACTCAGGACACGTGTGTGTGTCAAACCAGTCTCTTGAGTATTGAGGAGTCTGATGGCTTGGGGGAAGGAGCTGTTACACGGTCTGGCTGTGAGGGCCCGAATGCTTCGGTACCTCTTGCCAGACGGCAGGAGGGTGAAGAGTTTGTGTGAGGGGTGTGTGGGGTCGTCCACAATGCTGGTGGCTTTGCGGATGCAGTGTTTTTTGTAAATGTCTTTGATGGAGGGAAGAGAGACCCCGTTGATCTTCTCAGCTGTCCTCACTATCCTCTGCAGGGCTTTGCGGTCCAAAACGGTGCAAGTCCCAAACCAGGAAGTTTAGCTGGTCACTAATGTAAACTCCGGTTATGATAACAGTGGTGAACTCCCAGTGTTTCCCCTAGGTTTACAGCTTTGGGGGGGGGGATGGTCTCCTTGCAGCCTATTGCGGATGTTTGTCTTGACCTGCAAATGCATTAACTGTTAAATGTGATAGCTTAACATATAGCTAAAAGCAGCAAATCCTATTGTGAAAAGTTTGTATTACCCTGTTCATGGTTGAGAAGTCCCTTTCACAGTTTACACTACTGACTGGGACCGTCAGAGCAATAGAAGCCAGCAGGCTGTTAGTCTGAGCAGACAGTCAGAACAAATATGTGTGTGATTGAGCATTAAGGCCTATATTATTTAATTTTTTCGTTCTTTGAATTAGTTAATTATATTAATTTAAATCTTTTGATTGTTCATATCTTAATTTTTTTTAAAATATTTTTATTAATAGATCCGGCTCTTCTGATATGCGAGCCGGGTCCCAACGTTCCACCTACAAGAGTCGGCTCTTAGAGCCGACTCGTTTGCGAACGACCCATCACTAGTGACTGGACTTTTGCTGCTTGTCAGGGAAAGGGCGTGCAGCACTTGGGCCCTTTTCTGTACTTGGACTCGGAGCAGTAGCGCTACTCCGGGTGCTACTTACAGGAGAGCGAGTGTTGTCATCTTCACCACCCTGGGAGCATTTAAAAAAACACAGATATTTTTGTCTTCTTTTCAGGTGATTGACGCAACATATTTCCGACGCACGCCTTCTGTCCGCTGGTGGGAGTGTGTGATGGGGAGTCGACTCCAAAGAGTCGATTCCTCGACTCTGAATAGCCCCAGACTCGGGGTCGACTCCATCACAGGAATCGACTCTTGTTGTCGACTCTGTTACTGTGTCCGAAATCACTCACTTGTGAGTGCCTAATCCCTATAAAAATTATATTTTTTGCAGTAAAGTCGAGTAGATTGTATATTTTTTACATTTTGAGTGTATTACTATTTGTTATGTTGAATTAATGTGACGTCATATCACGACCGTAGTCTCAAAGTCTAGTGTATCCGCGGCATTACACCATGCCAGAGAGCTGTCGTAGAAACTTTGTATTTATCCTACTCGTAGCTTGTAGCTTATCTCTTTAGAAATAGATAACAGTCATAGTGACTCTAGTTTGTAATTATGCGTACCTCCGTACTAGAAAACCTGGAATCGAACACCCCTATGCTCACCTGTGTGTGCGCGAACGTGTTTGTGTGCGCGCGCGCATAGGGGCGGAACTCCGCTGTGCGCGATTCAGAGAGCTGAGGAGAATAGTAAACGTGCGACCATGTAGAGACAGAAATGACATGCCGTTGTGTAAATAAGATAAATAACTTAAGGGCTATTTAGTTTGTTTAATAAAATAACAAGGTATAGACCTGTTCTATTGGAAAGGTAACCTTAAATTACTTCTGTTGTGATCTGGCGCTATAAAGAAAATATAATTAACTTTACCTTCAAGGGGGGGCGGAGGGTGCCGTTGGGGGGGTGGGGCGCCCTCCTAATATAATGGCAGGGGAAACACTGACTCCCATGGTAAATAAAAAGGTCTGCATCTAACATTCACAAGCTCCACCAGTGATGAGCAGTAGCTAGAGACTAGCATAGAGTTCTTGCACCATTCCGTGTTGATGTAAACACACAAGCCACCAAAGCGAGTCTTACCGTACAGAGCTGCATTTCTGTTGGCACGAAACGAGGCGAGCCCGTCTAGCTGAATGGCGCCGTCCGGATCTGTCGCTGAGCCACGTTTCTGTGAAAACAATGATGTAGCCGTCTCTAAACTCACTTTGCATAGCCTGCTGGAGTCGGATGAAGTCCAGTTTATTGTCCAGGGAGCAAACATTTGAGAGCAGAGAGCCGGCCGGCTAGGGTTTGTTTTTAGCCTAGCATGGACCCCCGGCCTCTTGCTGTGCTTCCGCTTCCTTGCATACCACTTACGACGTCCTCTCCCCCGGCCACCGGCATCAGGCGACGCCGAGGACTGGAGGCCTGGTCTCTGCAGCAAGCAGAGTTTGCGTAGCGCCTTCTGCAGGTCATCATGCAGCTTGGTTGTTGCATGAATCCTATATTTGAGCAGTGTCTGGCGATTGTAGACACGAACACCGGTTGCTCTGATGTCCATGTGCCGCAAAAGTCGGGTTATTTACCAAAAATAGCACCATTTTGGATCCGGAGTGGCCGCTGCGTGCTACCGCACCGCCATCTTGGATCGAATCCTACATACCCAATGAAAAAAGTCTATACTGAGATTTCTTTCTGAATCTTTTTTTTCTCTTTGCTGACTGATTTGGGTAAATACATACTGTAAAAATGAGTCAACACAGTAGCAATTAGCACTCACTGACAAGTTACGTCTCACAATTTTACTTAATGCTACATCCAAAAACACTGGAAAAGCCCACTGCTAATATTAGGGCTATGTCATCACAGACACGATTTTCTAGTTAATTTGCGGGAAACCGCACAATGCAGGGCAGTGCTGGTCATGTACCTAAATCCCCGATGTGTCTGTGTGCATCTCGCAGTAGTTGCCGCAGAAGATAGAAAAAAATTTATCTATCTTAGTTATTTATCTGCAAAAACAAAATAATTTTGAGTCATCAAGTCAACAAAATTGTCCTTTGCCATTTTCAGAGATGTAGGCTAAAAAAAGACGTGCATAAGTTATGCGGTGGTTTACCAAAAAAAAAATTTAATAAAATGTCCGACCAACTAAATTCATCTCTTAACAGTTTAGCTTCATACATGAATTTGGTCATCAAATAATACATTTATTTTTTAGTCTGTAAATTATAAAACATTTCACTGCCCAAAATGTCCTATTTTTTTATTGTGCATGGTTGAATGTTGTGAATGGTGGACAAATGCTGTAAATGAATGTATTTTAAGCAGCTCGTCAATGCTTTGAAAATGGTCAGTCAATAATAAATAGGTTCTGTTTATCTGTTTAGAGATGCTGTCTGCTTTAGCAATAGCGCTCTCTTCCCCAGACTATTTAAAAAAGTATATAGTGCATGTGGAGGCTCACGCCATTCTCCGCGGCATCCACAAACAACTCCCCACATGCCTCACCGAGAGCGAGAATCGCACATTATAGCGACCACAAGGAGGTTACCCCATGTGACTCTACCCTCCCTAGCAACCGGGCCAATTTTGTTGCTTTGAAGACCTGGCTGGAGTCACTCTGCACACCCTGGGTTCAAACTCGTGACTCCAGGGGTGGTAGTCAGTGTCAGTACTCGCTGAGCTACACAGGGCTCTCCTTAATTTCTGTTTTGTTATTTGTTTATTATTTTTTCATTGCATCACAAATGTCATGGACTTGGCTGGACGCTGAAAAAAAATCCAGAGTCCAAAGGCTTGAGTCAAGTCAATGTCCACCCGAGGCCGTTACAAGTCCAAGTCCATTCAAATTTGTCTCCGACTCATGTCTGAGTTTAAACTGAAATGGAGTTGTGGTACTTCAAAAAGAGTACCACAACTCTAGAGCATTTCAATATAAATAACAGTTCCATTCACTCCAAACACCGCACAACATTACAACAAACACAAAGTGAACAAACCAGTACTCTCAAAAATCCCTTTTCTGCCTTGCCAGCTAGACAAATATGGTAATGCTGTAAACTAATTCTTCATATTTTATCTTATTCTGACTAAACCCCGTTTTGGGGTGTGCATAACATCTGTGTGCATTATAATGTAATATGTTTGTCAAATGTGAGGATATCTCATTTACTTGCTACTGTCTGCCTTATAGCTGCAAGTTACAGTTTAATAACCATATGATACAATGCCATATTTTGGCAGGTTCATAATCATATTTTTGAGTCAACAAAATTAATAGGCCTCAATTTTTTTTAATTTGCAGAAATGTGCTTTGTAGCTTTTATTTCCTTTCATAATGTAATGGATTCATCCTTAATCCATCGCTGTTTAAAAGAAGCAAAAGTACAATTCAGGTTTTTGATATCACAACAGGAAAACGGTTTTAATGTACAGCCGTGGCCAAAAGTATTGGCATTGACTAGTGATGCTCCGATTGATCGGCCGCCGATCATGATCGGCCGATATTGGCTTTAAATAGCTCAATCGGCAACCCCCAAAAGCGCCGATCAAAAAAGCCGATCACGTGATGTAAATAACTCGCGCAACTTTTCTGCATGTGGCGCGCGCGGGAACACAATAGCAGAGCAGAGCTGGCTAGACAGCAGCAAAATGACTTCTCCTTCTCCCGTCTGGAGGTTTTTCAAAGTGTCAGACAAAGACATAAAATTAGCCATATGCAATACATGTCGTGCTGAAATCCCTCGAGGTGGAATACACCAACGGCATTTTAATACAACCAACATGATTAGGCATCTTCGAACACGCCATACAACAGCTGAATATGCAGAGTATGAGAGACTAAACCAGCCGACGCAAACATCCCCATCCCTCAATCAGCCGACTGTGAGTGATGCCTTTAAACGACGTGAACCATACAGCCGGGATAGTAAGAGATGGAAAGACATCACGTCCAGTATCATGGAATTCATTTGCCTCGACGAACAACCTCTATCCGTTGTGGAGGATAAAGGGTTCCGTCGCCTGCTAACCTGCCTTGATCCACGATACGACCCCCCAGGCAGGAAATATCTAACTGATGTGTGTCTCCCCGCGTTGTACAAATCCGTGCACACACACATTGACAAGCTTCTGAATGATAGCGTACATATTAGCTTCACAAGCGATATATGGAGTGCAGACGCCTGTCCAATGTCCCTGCTAAGCTTAACAGCGCACTTTATTGACTCAAACTTCAAAAGACACAACATTGTGCTACACTGTCAGGATTTCACGGGGTCACATTCTGCGGAGGCTTTGGTGAACGCATTTAGCGGCATGTTTCAGTCATGGGGGATCCAAAAAGAGAAAATCCATGCAATTCTAACCGACAACGCCAAAAACATGCAGAAAGCAATGAGAGACGCAGATTTCCCTGGCCTGCCTTGTATGGCACACACTCTCCAGCTTGCTGTGCATGAGGGGGTATTGTGGCCAATTGTTTAATTTTATTACATTAAAAAACACTACATTTTACAAGTAGCCTGAGCCTAAATGTGACCTCATCCTATCCCAAGTTCATGTGGGTTGGTAACTATCTGCTTGGCCTCCTTTTGTTTCTCTGCCTTGTTATTTATGAAGGATGGCATTGGCTTACAGTAGCTAATCTAGCTATACATTATTTTATTTTTTGGATCTGATGTAGTTAGTTCCTCAACTTCATCCATTGTAGTCTGCCTGACCCCTCTTTGTTTTGAAAAATGTTACTCTGCCTTATTTGGAAAAGATGGCATACAGTAGCCTTATGTTATCTTGTTTTCTAACTACAATCAAATAAACATTGGTTCTTTAAGATTTTCTTGACTCTAGCATATTTCTACTGATAAAAGATTCCCATTCCCCTGCCATTCTGTGATCGGCAGTGATCGGCAATCGGCAGATCATGATTTTGGTGATCGGTAATCGGTGATCGGCCCCAAAAATGCTGATCGGAGCATCACTAGCATTGACATACATTTTGTTTCGCAAAAGTTTCTGCTTCAGTTGTTGTGGTGTAGATTCACATTGTTTCTAGATTATTGCGCAGAGTGATCAGATGCATTTTAAATGATTGCAAAACGCTTCATTGGCCAAAAAAAATTAACCATCTCAAAAACCCAAATTTCACTGTTTTTTGGCTCTGGCACAAAATGACCAGCTAGCATAATTTCACTAATCATATCAGCAGCATCTGGGGAAGTGTGTACGAGTACTAGTCAGGTAAAATCACTCTATCATTCTGATTAGATTATAAGAGCAGACTGATTGCTATAAAAGGAGGGAAGAAGTGCTTCCAATCATTGCGTTATTGTTAGCAATGGCTACCTCTAAAGAATGACGTGTAGCCATCATCGCTTTGCATCAAAATGGCCTTGCATGCATGGAAATTGCTACACCGAATATTGCACCTGAAAGAACCATTTACCAGATCATCAAGAACTTCAAGGAGAGAGGTTCAACTGCAGTGAAGAAGGCTTCAGGACGTCCCAGAGTGTCCAGCAAGCGCCAGGACCATCACCTCCTGAGGAGTAGTCTATGGAATTGTTTCACCACCAGTGCAGAGCTTGCTCAATATTGGCAGCAGGTTGGTGTGAGTGCATCTGCATGCACAGTGAGGCGAAGACTTTTGGACCATGGCTTGGTGTCAAGAAGTGCAGCAAAGAAAACATCAAGGACAGACTGAAATTCTGCAGGAAGTACAAGGATTGGACAGCAGAAGACTGGTGCAAAGTTATTTTCTCTGATGAAACCCCCTTCTGACTGTTTGGGACATCTGGAACATCAATAGTCCGGAGAAGAAAAGGTGAATCTCACCATGAGTCCTGTGTCGTGCTAACAGTGACGCATCCTGAGACCATCCATGTGTGGGGTTGCTTTTTATCCAAGGGAGTGGGTTCTCTCACAATTCTGCTCAAAAACACTGGCATGAATAAAGAATGGTATCAAAACTTCCTGCAAGAGCAACTTCTCCCAACGATACAGGAGCAATTTGTTGATGATCCGTGCATTTTCCAGCATGAATGGAGCACCATGTCACAAGACAAATGTGATAATGAAGTGGCTCGGAGATCATTACATTGATATTTTGGATCCGTGGCCAGGAAACTCCCCGGATCTTAATCCCATTGAGAACCTGTGGTCAATCCTCAAAAGGCAAGTGGACAAGCAGAAGCCCACAAGTTGTGATCAACTCCGAGCACTAATAAGGCAAGAATGGATCGCCATCAGCCAGGATTTGGCCCAGAAGCTGATATCCAGCATGCCAGAGAGAATTGCAGAGGTTATGAAGAACGAGGGGCAACACCGTAAATATTGACTCTGCGTAAATTGAATTTTTTTCCAGTACACCATTCAGTATACTGAAATATGTGAAAACATTATCTACAAATTCTGAAGCAGCAAACTTTGCAAAACACAAAATGTATGTCACTGCCAATACTTCTGGCCACGGCTGTAGTCTAAATGCATTAACTACGCAAAAACATTTTACAGCATTATTTAATTAATCCTATTACATTTGGCAGTCCCAGTATATGGCAATACTGAGTGAAATCCAGGACAGTGTGTAGCCTAGGTCTATGATAAGAAATATCTTTAATATCATCTTTGTCACAAAAACAATATACTACATTATAGTATTACTTCATGCCTTTGTATCTTTATCTCTTCAAAACTGCACAGAACTGCTGTGTTCAATGTGAGGAGATGCACTGTTCTTAAATAGACAGTAAGACTGCAACATTTTTAGCAAATATTTTATTCAAAGTGACTTACAAATTAGAGACACAACATACAAATAATCATATTGAAATCAATTATGTGCATTGTGCAAGTATAAGACACTTGATGATTTTTAATTTCAGAGTTCTGTGAGTTTTACAGTATTAATATTTAATTTTGAAATGATACAGTTTGATGTATGCAACATTTACTTTTGGCCCACTGCCCTCAATCAAGTTTGGGGCACCTCTGATATAAACAAACTGACATTTAAATGGTTAATATTCTGAAAATGAATATTTGATACTTATCAGGACTGAGGTTTAGTGATGTTTAATATATACAATTATAGTTTTTTTTTTGATGAGGACATTTGTCTTCTGAGTAACTTTTTATATTGACGCACAAGGATTAAAGTTTGAAGTTGCCTCTTGAATTAGTTCTGGACTTGCTTGGATATTTCAAACTGTTAAAATGTTCAAAGACTAGCTGTTAAATGCAAACATGTAATTTACTGATGGATACTCTAATTTGCATGATGTATTAAAGCTCTAACACTGAATAAAAAATTGGGATTTCTCAAAAAACAGGTATTGAACCAATGACGCTCGGCTCCCCAACATCCCCCAAGCCTGGGGCTCAGTTTTTACCTGGGTTTCTGATGGGAGACCTTCCTGCTCCAGTTACACCTCAACCTAGATCTTTTGGGTTGACAGGAGGTGGGGCAGAAACGAGGTCTCCTCTGCTGGCTGGTAAACAACTATTTATCCTTTTCATTTATGGTGTTCTGTTAATACCTGAAAGAAGCAATGATTGTCAATGCCTTTTTTAATAAATTGCATAAAAGTTAACTTTTGTAAGATATTTGATCCGCTCTTCCATCAGGGGGATCTCCTCCACAGCCGGTTGTCCCAACACCCAAAGACAAGAGTGGCGCCCCTCCAGTCAGAAGCATTTATGAAGACCTCAACAGTTCTGGTGTGGGAATGTCACCTCTCGCTGCTCGCAAACAAGTGAGGACAATAAACTGTATGATATATATACATATATATATTGTAAAGATGAGACTGACGCACATCCTGTGTGTACAGAAGAACATGTTATGCTTAATTACTGTAATTAAATTACTATTTCATTGAAAAAAGTTAAATTACGGGATTACTCTTAAGTTTTCGGTAATTTAATTGGTTACTTCAGATGTAGTTGTTAAATACTGTATAGACTATAGAACAATTCTATATAAAACAATAGTGAATTTAAAATCGAAATGTAAAGTTGAAATGTATGTTTTCTAATTTAATGAAGCCCCCTTTGGCCAGTTCATGAATAATTTATTTAATATTATATGATCTATTTGAAACAATTAAAATAACTATTTCAAGTAGGTTGATTTCCCTGTAATGCGTTAACGCTGTGGCTCTGCTCTGTTATTAAATTTGCTTTGTTGGCTCAGCCATTGCCATGAGTTTGGGACAAGACTAACCATTTACCGAACAATGACAGACAGACAGAGTGTTTGGAGAAACATTTTTGTAAAAAGGCAGCAGAAATTACACACTTCACCTTAATTTTTAAAAGGATTATTAATGAAAAGGAGCATTTGCCTTTTTATGGAATTAAATTTTCCTTAACTCATAAGTTTAGCTTGTTTTCACAGCCATTTGCAGGAGTGCATACACCACTGTCTGGTTTACCAGGGACACCAGGGACAGGTAAATATCAAACTCATTTGATTTAATTTCTTGTTAAATTGTTCTTTCAATAATTAAGCTTAATTTATTTTTTCTTTTGTTTTTTAGCTTCAAATTTTTTTAGCCCAGCAGGACAGCAGAGGAAGACAACACTTTCCCCAGCTCAAGTAGATCCCTTCTTCACACAAGGAGATGCTTTGTCCTCTGAAGACCAGCTGGATGACACCTGGGTCACAGTGTTTGGGTGTGTACATTTTGTCTTGAATTTTTAGATTTTTAAATGAGGCAGGGCAATATATATTTAACATTTATTATGTAATTTTGCTGGTAATATCAAATTGAGCAACGATGTATAAATTTGTTAGTGATTTGAATAGGTTTTTATTTAATTAGTGTGGCCCCTATATACAATGAGTTCAAACCCAAACCAAGTAGAAAAAAAACAGCGTTTGTTTTTTGTAACCAGAATGTTTCTGTAATTTACCAAATTTTGAAAACATGGATATTTCCAAATGTTATCCATTATTTAGATATAAAACTAAAATATTTAACCATAGCACATTTGTTGTCATTTTAACAGGGTTCGTACAGGGTGCTTGAAGTACTCTTAATTTGGCATTTTCAAAATTAAGTCCTGTAAAATTATTCTAAAAATTTTCAAGAGGTGCTTAAAAAGTTCTTGAATTATAGAAAATGGTAAAATACATTGCTTAAATAATTTAATAAATGAAATGTATTTATTTAAAAAAAAAAAAAACACAACGACTGACCACTGCTGAAGCAGTCAGCGCATAGACAGCTGTCACGTGGCACATGTTACTTTTGGCATCGCTGTTCAGAATGGGCCAATCACAAAATTGTTACTGGAGGATTTAAAAAATAAGTATTTTATAGATACTGTTGTGGTGGATTTAACAAGTATGAATTGTTGCAATTATCAGTTTTCATTAAAAATTACTCTCCAGAGTGAAAAAATTGAGATGTGAAACATTGTGAGATTTGAATGCAGATCAATGGATGATTCAGTTTTGCGAGTCGTATAGTGCCTCCTTGTGTAAAAGCTTTGTGTCTCACAAAATAGGTTATTTCTGACAACATTTGGATCAATATCAAAATATGTTGACAAACATGTCCCTTGACTTTTTTTAGTTATGAGTAAGCTTTCAAATAGCAAAAAAAATAAAAAATGCATTTAAAAGGTATTATTCTATAACCTAACCTTTAATGATATGAAATGGCTGGACTCTGTTTTGCTAATTGTTTTGAAAAATATATTTGGAATTGTCAATTACCTGAAAAAATTATTTGTCCCCTTCATCTGGTACACTTCTATGACATTTAAAGTTATTTATGTATTTATTTTTAATATAAGCATTAATTTGCACTATTCCATGGCATTATTATCATTTATTATTATTATTATTATTTTATTATCAATGATAAAACCTTGTTTTATTTTTTAATGTTTAAAAAAAATAATACAGTGTTTCCCCTAGGTTTACAGCTTTGGGGGGGGGTTGGTTGGTTGGTTGGGGAAAATTGACAGACAAACATTTAAAGGAGTCATGGTGTTCATTTTGTTTCTTTTAATGGCAGCAGTGAATATATTAACTGAACAATGATTTGAACTGTACATTAAACTAAACATTGGAACATTTATTTTTATGTAATTTATCCACAAAGTGTGCTGCTTTTGTCACTGCTGTGTATCTTTCTGGGCTTCTGGAAGAACATTTCCAGAGCCCCTTGATATGGGAAGATGAAATTAAACTTATTACAAAAACAAATTTAACTTTGAAGCATCTGTACTAAACCTGTTTTAACCATCTTCATGTGGTGTGTATTTATACAGCTTCTCTCTCTCTCTGTGTAAGATAGTATAGGCATAGATATATTACAACACTGTTTGTTTTGGTGACAAATCGTTTTTATTTGTAGCGCAGCCTCTTGTGGAGTCGTTTGTTGAGGTGTTCGATTTATTTCCATGAAACTGTTTCAATAAATAATAATAAAAAAAAAAATCTGATTCAACAATTTGTATTATACCTTAAAATTATCATGGAAATCTTCATATGGCAATTTTGTATTCAAATGTTTTTGTAAAAAGAGAAACATTTAGCTGTTCATCACCATATATTGTTATATCTGTGCGTAAAAGAGGGAAACTGGTGAAATCAAAATTTTCCTTCTGTTTATTTACTCAAAAGCAGGAAACATCTTGATTATTCACAACCAGACTAGATGCTTATTTTATTTAACTTGCATTTAACATTTTGAATCTCCTTGGCAACAACTGCACTTTGGGTGAAATGATTCCTCTAGGGCTGGGCGATATGTAAAAAATAAAAATGTGATTGATACTCGGTTTAAAAAATATCGCGTTACACGTTTATACCGATACCTTGACTTCGATTCCTAAACTATACTTTTTCCGATACCAATTTTATAAAATCTGTTTTAACAAGATTACAAACATTTACACATTACCTTTTTTTTTAAACTTTTTTTACAGACTCAAAGTCTCATCTCCTGAACCTTCTGGTCTCCTCATGTCAGGGTCGGCAGGGGCAGAGGCTACAATATTAATGTGAAGAGGAAAAATCTAAACCGTTATTTCAGTACGGTTTAACAAGATAACTAGTTTAATGTACGTTAAACTTAATCTGTTATTGTCAATTTTAAAGTATTTTTACCATTGATTTATGTAGCTATTATAGCCATACACCCAAACAGTATCTAACGTTACGTAGGTCCCAGTTTATAGGACTGTCACCGCGCACATAAATGTTAATTTAACATGTACACAAGCATGTAGCACTACAAGTTAGCCGGTTTGTTTGCTAAACGTTAACCTTACCTCTTGATGTCCCAGTCACAGCGCCGTTGCATTCATCAATAGTTTTACTGGAGGACTCGTGTGGTGGGCATGTCGAAGGAAGCTCTGTGGCAGGAGGGCGTGGAGAGGATGACTGCACCGGCTCGGTCTTCTTGCAGTCGAAGACGGAGCAACTTTCTGCTCTTAAGTTTATTCCGTGCACTGTCAAGTGCTTCATCAGATTTGTCATGTTGCCGGTCTTGGCAATTATCTTCTTGCAAATATTGCATCACTCACTGTTGGCAACTAGCCTGGTGACATGTAGCCACACTTTTGATCTTTTCCACATCTTTTACATCTATGGGGTTGGGACACATACATACTACAGCCTCACGTGTGAGCCGCGTCTCTGGGCGTAAACGCCGTAAACTAGTGTTTTTCCTTTGCCTAAACACAGCCAATCACTGGCTTTTTTAGATTTGGGCACATCTAGCATGCTACATGCTTATCACTGACATTGATTAGATTAACCCCTTAGGTATCGAAATTTGGAACCAAACAACAAAACATTTTACATTTATTAATTTGGCAGACGCTTTTATCCAAAGCGACTTAGAAAAGAGGAAAACGTAAGCGAATCATCTTAAGGAGACAGTGGTACGAAAAGTGCCATACTACAAAGTTTCACTATCATCAGAATAGTATACAAACAGATTTAAGTGCAACAAGAATTGTACTTTTTTTTTTTTTTTTTTTTTTTTAAGTGACTCTTGGAAAAGATTTGTTTTTAGCCATTTTTTTTGAGACTGAGTCAGCTTCACGGATTGAGTTGGGAAGGTCATTCCACCAACGTGGCAGCGATTTGAGCGGCACTGTGGTGTCGTTGGGCTGGAAAGACAAGTAGAGTTGCGTGTCATCAGTGTAGCAGTGGAACCATGTGACTGGATGATGGGTTCTAATGACGTTGTGTATATGGAGAAGAGAAGTGGCCCATGTACTGATCCCTGAGGTACCCCAGTAAGTAATCCCTTTCCAGGCTACCTCGAAGGACCTATCTGAGAGATAGGAGTTGATCCAGCCAAGCACAGTTCCGGTGATGCCCAGTTTAGAGAGGGTGGAGAGTAGGATCTGATGGTTGACTGTGTCAAAGGCTGCAGAAAGGTTCAGAAGTATCAGAACTGATGATATGGATTCAGCTTTCGCCTGTCTCAGCGACTGTGTGACAGACAGCAGGGCAGTCTCAGTGGAGTGTCCATTTTTGAAGACTTACTGATTGTCATCCAGCAGCTTGTTCTGTGAGAGATAGGCAGAGATCTGATTGAAAAATGCCCTTTCAAGTGTTTTTGCCATGAATGGGATGAGAGAGACTGGTCTGTAGTGTTCTATCTGTGTGGGGTTAAGTGCAGGTTTTTGCAGCAGCGGGGTTACTCAAGCCTGCTTAAATGTAGTGGCAAAAGTGCCTACAAGAAGACATGTTAATTATGTGTGTAAGTGCAGGTAGGATGGGCAGAGAGATGACCTGGAGAAGGTGTGATGGAATGGGGTCAAGGGAACAGGTGGTGGGGTGGTTGGAGTTTAGAAACCTCCATGTCATTTAAAGGAGAGAACATAGAGAAAGAAGAGTTGCATACAGGAGGTGGGTGTTTGACAGGGTGTGGTGCAGTGAATGTATTGCTGATGGCTGTAACCTTATTAGTAAAAAATGTGGTGAAGATATCTGTCAGTGATGTCAGGTGGTGGAGGGGGAGGGCAGAGTGTTGAATGTTCTAAACAAGCTACGAGTGTCTGTTGTGCTGTTGATCTTGGTCTGGTAATATTAAGTTTTTGCAGCTTTAACGTTATATGAAAAAGTTGCAAGCAGAAGCTGATATTTACCTAGATCGGCTGGATCTTTAGATTTCCGCTATCTCCTCTCAGCTGCCCTGAGATCAGTCTGATGTTCACAAAGGACGTCAGACAGCCAGGGGCTGGGTGGTGTAGTTCGTGCTGGTCTAGAGGAGAGCGTACAGATGTTGTCTAGACAGGTTGTGTGGAAAATACATTTATTGTGGGAAGAGAGGCAGAGACATTAGTGGAAAGGCTCTCATCGGGTGAGAGGGAACGGAGGTTACGGCGAAAGGAAACCAAAGGTGGAGTCGGTTTTACTATGTTCAATTCAACATGATTCTCCCATCCAAAGTAGTGATCGGAGACATGTAAATGTGTAACAAGAATATTTGAGGTGGTACAGTTACGTGTAAAAATTTGGTCCAGCTGGTTGCCCGATCTGTGAGTTACTGTGGTGTGTAGTCTTTCCAGGTCAAATGAGGCCAGAAGAGTATTCAGTTCAATGGCCTGGTGTATGTTGAAATCGACAAGAACCACAAGTGGCCTGCCATCCTCTGGCAAGGAGGACAGCAGGGGACATCCAACTCCTTAAGAAAGCTTGTCAGCTGACCTGGAGGGCGATAGATGACAACATGCATTTTTGTGGATTGCATTGTAGTAATGGCATGGAATTCAAAGGATGTATTGTTACATTGTGAAGCCTGTGGTGAAAAAGTCCAGTTATTATGAATGAGCAAATCTGTTCCCCCACCCCTACCGGAATGTCGAGGGGTGTGAGAGAAGTTGTTGGAGAGAGCAGCAGGTGTTGCTGTATCCTCAGGATGTATCTGTGTCTCCGTCAGTGCCAGGATGCTGAGGGTGGACTGTGTGGCGAAAGCTGGACTGAAGGCAGCTTTGTTCACAGCAGACTGGCAGTTCCAGAGTCCCACTGGGAATGAGAGTGGAGCAGGTGTTGAAGTGCAAATTGGCCGTGGGTTGCGTTTGGTCTTGCATCTGTATCTTGTGAATGGTCTACAACAGATAAAAGGGATGTGCTTGAAGGCATGTGTTATTGGTGAACTAGACATGTTAGTAAGTATGTATGTATGTATGTATGTATGTATGTATGTATGTATGTATGTATAAGTGAAAATAATGCAAGCTAAAATAAAAAATACTTAAGTGCTTTGGTGAGTGGAGCCTTGTCAGTGTCCTTGCTCGGTGGACTCACAGGTAGACTCGCTGGTCTTTACCCAAGTAGGTCTTCACTCGAGGAGGGCTTAACACGAGGGCTGCCACTTCCGCGTCAACATTCAGTCCAATAAATACACACTTTAATGAGCCATTCAGTGGAAAAAGCAGCCACGCCTTAATGCTACTTGGAACAACAAAACTAGTCACGTGGTCAACCAAAACTGAGGGTCACCCCTAAATCTAGCAGTGAATACTATGGGACAAGTCAAACCAAATCTAGCAGCGAATACTATGGGACAAGTCAAACCAGATCTAGCAGCGAATACTATGGGACAAGTCAAACCAGATCTAGCAGCGAATACTATGGGACAAGTCAAACCAGATCTAGCAGCGTATACTATGGGACAAGTCAAAACAGATCTAGCAGCGAATACTATGGGACAAGTCAACACCAATATAGCGCACACACAAACGCACGTTTAAGGGACCCGCGTTCAAGACAGTAAACAAACAGCACCTGATCTAGCAATGAATACCACTCTAACGATGTTAAAAACAATGAAATAAACACTTGCATACAACTGCAGACTCCTGTAGATAGATTGCTTCTCCTTGAGTATTTTTCGATACTCAATTGTTTAGAGGCAATTCGGTTGGTGCCTAAAATGTACACTATTATATCGTCAACCCCTATTTTTGCTTTAAAAGTTTAAAATTCATTTATTGAAACACAAAAAAATCCTTCATTTCTAAATTCAAATTGCACTTTAAACTAATTTAACAAAGTGATCAAAAAATCACATCTAACCACCCAAATCCAAACATTTACCATCTCCAGCAGCACCATTTTCCATCACGCACGTATCAGTCAGTGTCAAGTGGAAAATGACTAATAGTCAACAAATGAAGAACTAAAAACAATTCTAAATGTAATTATAATAAAAAACCTAATAAATACCCTTGTGTTCCCAAAATAATGCTGCCAAATGTGTGTTCTTATCGAATTTGTGTTTGTATTGGTTTTGGTAGTACAGTTAATGCTGCCTATAGAAAATTAAACCAAACTCAATTTTAGGTTCAAGGTGAACATGTTTTGTATTTTTATGATTTAATCACTTTCTTTAATACAAAGATTATTATTACTGAACCTGCAGAATTAAGTTCACACCACAAACTGGTCTGTGGAAATAAAGTGAACTGAAATCACAGCACCTCCTGATATGATCAAAGATAATTTGTAGCATTCTCATAGATGACTCATTCTGAACAAACAGCGAATCAGACACAAGCATTGACAGCTTTTCTTTGTCTGCTCTTATAAAATATAATAGTGTGTTTCAAGCATGCCTTTGTGACTAACAGCATTTCTTGTCATGCGTCTTTCCGAGACATCTTACTGGTCATCTGCCTGTTGCAGGTAGATGAGCAAAATCGCCCCGCATGAAATGCATTTAGACAAGGAGCTTGTGAACTGGAATCAGCCTCATCACATTTTGCGGGGGGTGGGTGCTTGTTTCACACCCCAGCCACTGTTTAATATATCCTATTTGGCGATTTCCAGATCCATAGTTTTGCCATTTCCCGATATTGTCAATTGAGAGTGCAATCGGCATCGATATCCTAGTAAGATATTGTCGATATCTGATAACATTGTCCTATCACCCTGCCCTAGATTCATCTGACACCCTGTTAAGCCACTTCAAAGCATAATATTAAAATATATTTCAAATATCGTCAAAAGGCTGTTAAATTCTGTAAATGTTAAGATTTTAGCTACATCGCCCAGCCCTGATTTCAAAGCATTGTGATTGTTTGCCCCAGGCTTTTATTGGTATTTACCCATGTTGTTCTATTGCATTAATTTATTGTAGTATTTTAGCACAAATATGATGTCTGGTTGTATCACTTCCATGTTTTTTTTTAACCATAAAATTCTGTTTGTGCACAGGTTCCCTCCAGCGTCTGCTTCATACATCCTTTTACAGTTTGCACAGTATGGAAACATAATTAAACATGTAGTAAGTACAGGTCATTCTCATACAGGTCAAGTTTCATCACAGGCTAATTTTTATGAGTTATTAATTATTAAATGGATAATTGTTTCTTTTATTTTCAGATGTCTAATACAGGAAATTGGATGCACATACAGTATCAGTCTAAACTGCAGGCACGAAAAGCTCTCAGCAAAGATGGAAAGATATTTGGTGAAGCCATAATGATTGGTGTCAAACCATGTATTGATAAGGTAAAAAGAACACTTAATTTTCCTTGTGAAGAAGAAATGTTTCTCTAATATTTGTAAATGTGATAATGCTACACTGGGATTATTTTATTTGGCAGAGTGTAATGGAAGTTTCAGACAAATGCAGTACTTCGAATTCTGTGTTCACACCCCCGCTGAAGGCTCTCTGCACCCCCAGTCACCCTTTATCAACTCCGCGGTCTGTCATGAGACCTCTTAGTTCCGCTTACAAAGTATCCAGCAGTGACTACCAGGTAAAAGAGCCCAGTAACCAGTTTCACTCACCCATTCACTCACTAAACGATGATGAAAATGGATGAACTGTTCTGCCCTAGAAAGCAAAATGCGGTAACCATGACAACAGTGAAACTAAGAAAAAAAAAACACTTCATAGTTGCATTGTAGTCTTTTGTAGCTACTACAATTTTCACAAAATGAAGTTGGCATGCTGTAAAATTATATTTTAAAAACATAATTTGTGAAGTTCTTGTCTTTTTTTATTTGTAGGTTGTGTCCGATCAACAGACACCAAAAAAGGATGACAGTTTTGTGTCTAAGGCTATGGAGTATATGTTTGGATGGTAATCTGTCAAAGGGTCCTGATGGAAAAAGCTCTGAAGCCATCAACAGCCTCCGATATGTTGACACTGCTCTAAAAACTGACATTGGGTTTTTCTCTGAGCACAATTAATGAATACAAAAGCACTTTCTCGATGTTTGCGGACTAATTGACTTTGTGCTATATTATGGAAGATGGACTCTTGAATTTTTCCAACAGACTGCTTTCAGCTGCTGTATTTGCTTTGTTACTCTCTATTGTCTGTCCTGAATATGGCTCAAAGTCTTACTTTTTACCTACTGGTGAGCATTAAGTGTGCAACCTGCCAAAAAAGGCTTATTCTAGGAAAATTATGTATCCAAATCAAGACACTCCCAAATGGGACCGTATTGTGCAAATACCTTGCTTGACATCATACATGGTTATGGTCTGGTTTATGTAGAAGATTGGATCTCACAAGAGGATATTATTGATAACACCTTTAGCTTTCTGGGATTAAGGTCTTAAGGTTCTCATTGGTTTGTATACTTCAGATTTTAGGTTATTGTGGGTTTTCACTATCTTGATCAATTATTTTAATAAATCAGAAAATAAATTTTTAGAAGTGTCTGATTTTGAAAATATATTTTCTCTTTAATAAACAACTGTTTAACAAGAAACTGTAGTGTGTTGTCTCTTAAGTGTTATATATATATATATATACACATACATACATACACACACACACACACACACACACACATGTATATTAACTAGTCAGGCACAATGAAGATAAAACACGAAGCAACACAATTAGCGCTTTCTTCAATATTGAAAATATGTGACTAATAAGCCTCAGTGTCACTTATCATGGAGAGGCACATTTATGTCTTTTTGCAATGGGCTTAATGTAAGACTTGTGTTTAATAAATCTCAATTCTGCAAAATAACTGGAACGGGAGTTCTTTATTTTATTTGCTATTTTGTCATCATGGGATTAAGAATTTTATTTGTGTACTTTGTAATATATGAATAATATAGTATTTGGAAGTGATTAATTTATAGCTGACTGTTAAATTCCAGTCTTTCACAGAACTGAAGGTTTTGGACTTGGTTTTATGTCATGACTAAGCAGTTGAGCATTGCATTGCACCATAAATAAATGAGCATCTTGTGATTTTTTTTTTTTTTTAAATGCTTGCCATTTCCAAAATGGTCATACAATTATTTCCTGATGAATACGCAATTTGCTGCTATTTAAAGCTTCTCTTCCTTGAGTCAGACTTAAAACTTGTCTTAAGACTACAAATATTAAAACACTTGACATGATTTTGACCGTATCACAGTTGTGCATGTCTTGCTCGGGTGGATGCTATGTGCAGTGATTTCAATCATTAAACTGTAAAGGGGGAAAATCCTATTGTGTTCTAATTGAAAAACAATTCTCAACTCAGGTACTGTCTATGGTGTGCAAATATCCAAACAAGTTATTCATATATGAACCATTTTGATAGTAACATCTAAAATGTAACAATACAAGCATGTAGTTTGTTTCATGTTTATGTCTGTTCCTAAATAATTATCCATAGATTACCCATGCTCACTAGGTAAGTTTATTTGGACTCTCAAAAACATCGATTATCAAAGCAATCATCAGCTACATGTTTTTTTGCAAGAGGACCATGTGACTTGCATCATGTTGCATTTGTTTACAATCATCTTGTTCATCTTTCCTCAGTGAACAGACAACAATTGTATCTGTGTAAGATACTGAAGTTAAAAGGCAAAATGAAACTTCATTAACCCTGTCATTGTCTTCGGTAATTTTTTACCAATTAGATTTTTTTTATAAAAATGGCTTCCTTCAGAGTGGTACAAGGCTTGGTTGATGTCTTCTCCTACATTTGCCATCTAAATACACACACAATCTGAATTGTTTCTATGAATCTATATGTTTTTTTTTATCAAACATTGTTACACCTTTTGTGTTCCCAGTTGAAAAACACAAAAAATTAGACTCACTCACTCACAGAGAACTTAGTGTGGGAATCACGCCATTCAGACAAACACTTTCTCTGTTGAGTGATTTTTAATAACAATTTTATGCAATCTGTTTTAACAAGATTACAAACATTACACATTACCTAAAAAAAAAAAAAAATTTTTTTTCAGTTTTTTGACTTTTTTTTTTTTTTTTTTACAGACTCAGACTCATCTCCTGAGCCTTCTGGTCTCCTCATGTCTTTATTTATTAAAAGACTTTCTTACAAGACTTTATTATTCTTCAATGTATATTACTGGTGTTTTATGAATTATTTATTGCTGTTCTTTCTGTTTATTATCTTGCATTTTTTTTTATCATTTACTTCCCTGACTGAAAATGAATATTATTTTCATGTTTGCAAAATAATATGACAGTAGAAGGGTTAAATGCATTCAATTATTGAGAATGACCGATATACAGTTCTTTATGTGTGAGTCATGTGCACAATTAAAAGGGGGGTAAGATTGGCAACTTTATGATTTTCCTCACACAAGTCCCCCCAACTTTATAAGCAAAAAAGCTGCAGCATTTGTTGCAACATAAATCAGATCAAATTCATATTTGGTCAGATGTGCTAATGAGAACAAATTGGCATGCAATGCCTTCATTCCTTTGAAACCTTTTCTCAGCTCAGCATATTGAACTCATTAATTGAATCATTGATTTTCTGTGTGCTTGCCTTCTTTACACTAGATTCTATTTTCTTTGCAAATATGTCATATATAATAGAATCCAATATATATTTGTGGGCTACTTGAAAGACCTTCAAGATCTACTAACATCTAAAAAGATGTTATTCTAGCCTTTTTGAGTCATAGTTTTGCTATGTGAAATTACAATCAACAAACAAAACCAATGTAGTCTTTGACATTCCATTGAGTAATTCTCCAGTCATAATTATAATAAAATACTTAAAACACATATAATCTTACAGACATCATTTAGACTACAATTTAGAGGGCTTCTGATTTAGATGAAAAAAAGTATGATGCCAAATGGAATACTACTGGAGTCTTGCTATACTGGATAAAAGATCAAACTCATAATTTTTTAAGATTGAAATCATAGACTATTAGTTTTCTTTATCACAATTAAGTGAACATGGGGTGAATTTTAAACAATTTAATTTCTTGGCTTTCAGAAGATGTTGCCTTTTTTCCCCAGGTGCTTCTTTATTTTCAATCCCCCCGAAAAATGATACGTTTTCTTGGGAATGTTGTTTTAATAGGTGATATATTTTTGTTTTTCCTATAGGCCCTTAATAACATTTTCTAGTTTCTTAAAACAAGTTCGCCACCAAAGGGAACTGTGAAAAGCTTTCAAAAGCTTTCCCAAATGTTCCTCCTATCAGCTGTTATAAAAAAATAAAAAAAATGAAGATCCCACCCCAAACTTGAGTCAATGTTGCTGTCGGAAGTGACATTATTATACGGGAAAGCAACTACAACACAAACATCAGTAAGTTTTTGCAATGCATTTTATGAATTCTGTGAAATATTTTGTGTCACTAAAACTTTTAATCATGTTTAATGCAATTACAGAACTGTCTATGATTAAAAAGAAAGTAAATGATGGTTGAAAGTATCATAATTTACTTTTAATTGACACTGAAGTGAGCTAACTCACAATCCCTTTCTGAAGTTAACAATGGTTAATTTTAGTTCATTATTTAGTCATCCAGTTTATTTTCTTGCCATTGTGTAAGTAATAAAATTATTAATAATGTTTCAGTGCCTGAGCCCGAACAGAATGTATTTCTTAAAGTATGCTGTACCCTTGTTAAGAAATACTTTCTTAAATTACAACACAAGCACACATTTTGTACAACAGCCTAAGAGTGTAACTTCATACAGACTTCATGTAAATCTAGTCTTTTATATCATTTCTTTAGACTTGATTTGAGACACACAAGTTGGTTTAGTGATTTGCTGTAGAATTTGTCTGCTGTGGACTCTTTCATTGATTCCCTACAAACCTTGGACTTGTTTCAGGTGTAAGTATGAACCTTGATCTGATCAGGCAGCAGAGGTCAGGCAGGTTAGATTGGATCCCGTGATCAGACACATGGCTGAGTGCTTGGTGAAGGTGACACTGAGCTGGGTCTCTGGAGGTGAGACTCAGGTGATGTGCTCAGAGATGCACGCTATCCACAGGCCTGCTTGAGATATAATCCATCCTGATTACTGTTGTTTTTCAACCTGAGGCATGATTTAAATAACCTTGAAACAGGCTTTTTATTTTTGTGGCTCATGCCCAAATGAAATAAGGTTTAGTGGTTGGTATGCTGTTGAAGCAGTCATGGTTTTCTTGACCTTAAAGGGCATCAGGGGGCCACTATGCAATACTAGATTTTTATTTCAATATATCAATGTTTTGAAAATATGCTGTATTAATGGCTAATAAAATAAATGCTTTTTGTTTTGTTTACAAAGTATACTATTTGCAAAGATTAGAGCTAAGATTTTGTAGCCTTTGTCTTTTTTGTTTTACAAAACAATCACCAAGAAGCCACATATTTTCCCTGTTTTTCGACCCTGGCTGCCCCCAAAAAATATGTGACACTGTGACCACAAGATGGCAACGTTTTCATTTACTACACTGTTGATTTCTCTCTTCTTCAGTGAGTGAGTGTCTTCAGATTGTTGCAGTGTCTTTATATAGTTTGATCTTTATGAAATTATACATCTTTGCATACCTTTCCAAATAAACAACAGATGTTCTGAAAACTGAGAACAAATCACAAGAGCTTACTTTTGATGCTTTACTACATTACTGTGTCAAGATGCAGCAATGTATGGGCAAACTTAATGTATGACAATTTTAAAGAAATTTGAATTCACCTGTCTTTTTGTCATTTTAATGTGAATATAAATAAATAAAATACAATTCAAAACAGTGTCTTTGGCTCACTGTTTGGTGATGAACAACATTTCAATCCTGTTTAAAACTTTTAATAGACTTTATGCAATTTATTACAAATCTATTTAACAGAGCATGCAAGTTGCTCAGAGTTTGTGGTGGAAATGAACTGAACAGTGGATCGTTTGTTTCTAAAGAGGTGTCTTAAAAGGTTAATTCACACAAAAATGTAAATCCTCTCATCATTTTCTCACCCTCATGCTTTCCCAGATGTGTATGACTTTCTTTCATCTGCTGAACCCAATTTTGTTTTTATAAGAAAATATCAGCTTTGTAGGTCCTCACAATGCAAGTGAATGGTGACCAGAAATTTGAAGCTCGAAAAAGGATATTAAAGTAACATAAAAGTAATCCATATGACTATAGTGGTGAAATCCATGTCATCATAAGTGATATGATAGGTGTGGGTGAGAAATTTAAGTCAGTTTTTACTATACATTCTCCTCCCTGCCCAGTAGGTGGCTATATGGAATGGCATGAGTACATGAAGAGAGAATTTTCAGTTTTGCCTTTAAGAATGTGACTGATTAAAAAATTGAAAATTAGATACATTGCAAAATATTTTGGAGTCAACTTGCACAGCTGATATTTTTAACGGAGTATCGAGTAATGGGATTCTATAATAGTGCCATTTTAAATTTCATAATTTTATGATTAGAATTAAGTTACAGGGGAAAAAGATGATCCTTCATATGCCCATCATTGTACTTGTGATGCAGGATTAGACACAAACATTGTGCTTTGAGAGATATATGCAGCCTAATTCAAAACATATCAGGATGCAGGCCCTCTTAGTAACTGTGTAATCTTATATTAAAGAGATCAGGAAGGAATTAAAAGAGACCTTGGCTATGCGATAGGATTTCTGCTAGTCCTATTAGACGTATTAATTTATAGTCTATTAAACAGTCCCACCAGGATTTAAAAAAAGTCTTTTGTGATTTTTGCGATAAAAATTAGCCAAATTTTGTGGCTGTAATTTCCAGAATTTTGCGGAAAATTTGTGATGTGTTTTTTATAATTAGGGTACCACAATTACCATATTATGCATGATGTTAGATGTACAGTACAATAGTCATACATGACACAAAAATCGAGTAAAATGCATAAAGATTGTTTATTTTTGTGTCTTACCAAATTTAGACATACATACAAGCCAACTTTTAAACAACTTTGACAATAACATAAGCATAGACAATTTCCCCAACTCACCTATGTGAACATGCACAAATAGCAGGTGTAGTCATTTATACATAGATACTGTATGTAACTCCAATTCACACATGATCAATATCTCAGATGATCACCCACATAAAGCAAAACAGTAGGTGACATCCCTCAACCTGTTGATCAAACTATGATCAACTCATACTTTAAACAAATAGAATACAAACATTGATTATAGGCTATTCTAATATATGCTACACTTGCAAACATACACCAATCAGCAACAACATTAAAACCACCTGCCTAATTTTGTGCAGGTCCCCCTCGTGCTACCAAAACAGCACCATACTGCATCCCAGAATAGCATTTTGACACTATTCTGAGTAAATTCTAGAGCCTGCTGTGTGTGAAAATCCTAGGAGATCAGCAGTTACAGAAATACTCAAACCAGCCCGTCTGGCACCAACAATCATGCCACGATCAAAATCATTGAGATAAAAATTTTTCCCCATTCTGATGGTTTATGTGAACATTAACTGAAGCTCCTGGCCCATATCTGCATGATTTTATGCACTGCACTGCTGCCATGCGATTGGCTGCTTAGATAATCGCATAGTTGATTGTTGTTGCCAGATGGGCTGGTTTGAGTATTTCTGTAACTGTTGATCTCCTGGGATTTTCACACACAACAGTCTCTAGAATTTTCTCAGAATGTTGCCAAAAACAAAAAAAAACATACATTTAACAGCATGTGGACGGAAATGCCTTGTTGTTGAGAGAGGTCAAAGTCTATGGTAACTCAGACAACTGCTCTGTACAATTGTGGTGAGAAGAATAGCATCTCAGAATGCCATACTGAGATGCGGGTTGGCACTGTTTTTGGAAGCGTGATGGGTACCTATACAATATTAGGCAGGTGGTTTTAATGTTGTGGCTGATCAGTGTATTTTGGAACTGTGTAGCCACATTTGGCAGAGGTAATTACATTTCACAATCGAGCAGTAGGTCCTCCATTTCCAGACGACCACTGTCTATTTCCAATTGTAATACAGGAAGACCAGAGCCCAAGTTATTTCTTGAAGTAGATCACCTTTTGTTGGAGAGAACAAGCTAATAGATGCTGTTGCTACATTTGGCATCTGCAGAGTTGGAAACTGCATCATTGTAGCAGTTTGCTCAACACAGGAAGCCTATCCTGTAGAACTGCCAAAAGGTGTCTTAGTCTACAATCCCACTCACACATGCTGGACCCATGTTGGTGATGTAGCTTTTCATCTCATCCTCAAGCACTGAGGAGAAGCCAGGAATGGCTTTGTAGCTGTTGGGGCTGTCATCCATAAATGCAAAGCATCGTGGCTCAAAAATTCTGACTTCTTTGAGAATCTCAATGCCAGGTTGTCCATGTTGAATGTACTTACTCTATTTTTCTTCAGCATCACTTAATTCTGCTTTCATCTGAATTAAGAATTTTGTCTTGAGCTCATGAGGCAACAGAAAATGTGAGAAGTACTGACTACTCACCTCATCATGGAGCTTTTGTTTGCCACAAAGTTCACCCTGTAGATCCTCAAAGTAATCAAATACCTTATTATTGTGACAGGGCGTCTGCTTTGAAAAAGGCCCAACATTTGCAGGATCACCTTGCACTTGTCAGACACAATGCTCAGTTGAACCTGTAGGGACTCTCGGTCTTCCAGCATTTTGTTTAGATTTTCCACTGATTGTGGAGCACAGGGGAGGGGGGAGGAAGAGGGGGTTAGGATTATTTTTATCATACTGTACACACGACAATAAATAGCTAGCTTAAATTGATTTTATGCTTTAAACTTACTTGCATTTCTGCCTGTAGAAATTCCCTATAATGAGTGAAATGTTCAGTGTGCAGGGTTGGGGAGTAACAGAATACACAACCCGGTATCACGCCAAAGCGTGAAATAGACACGCTGGTCCACTAGCGGATGCGTGTCGGTGTCACGCTTTGCCTCCTCTAGGCGTGTACATGACACGCGCGCGTGTTGTTGCAATACCGGCAGGGGGCAATCATTTCCTCAACGCCAACAACTCTCCGCGCACCAAAGAGTAAGCGATACCGTTGTCGTATTGTACGTTCGCACGGGCAGGATGATGGCCAATTTCGCTGCTTACTTTCACTTGTGACTATGTGACAATAAAGGGTTACTACACATACTACGTTCAGGACATGTTTGTTCATTATAGTGCTGCTTTCATGAAGAAATCCTAGCGTTGCTGTAGCCTAACGTTGTTATATGTGTGTGTGGGCTGTCGAGTATCTTATGCTGATGTAAATATATATATATATATATATATTTAAAAAATATATTTATATAAAAAAATATATATCCTGCTAACCGGAATTGGAGAACGCGATATATCGCTTTCTCTTTGGTGCGCGGAGAGTTGTTGGCATTGAGGAAATGATTGCCCCCTGCCGGTATTCTACCTAGACGCGCGCGTGTCATGTACACGCCTAGAGGAGGCAAAGCGTGACACCGACACGCATCCGCTAGTGGACCAGCGTGTCTATTTCACGCCTTGGCATGATATCGGGTTGGAATACATGCAACGGGATTACGTATTTAAAATACAAACTATTAGTAACTGTATTCCACTACATTGGTAATTAGAATAGAGTTACATTCAAAACGTATTTTGATTACTGAAGAGATTACTTTGCATTTTATTGTCATTTGTTTCATTTAATATTTAGTCCTTTCAGATGGAAAATATTTATACATATGATGCGATCCAAAGTGCATTTGAACAGTGGTGAAACACTTTCTTATGATGTGTTACATTTATACGAGCAGACATAGAAGTAAGTTTGAAGTAATTTTGGGGCAGAAGAAATAGAAATAAACCTTGTGTAAATTGTCAGCTTTTCGCTAAGCTAATTCTAGCCAATTTACATTGAAATAATTACATAGAATATTCACGTTGGATCATCATTTCTTTTTTTCTAGTAAAGCCTCTGATATTAGGGCAAAAACATTATTCTTGATAATAAATTTGTATTGTTTTCCTGTAAAAATATCTAAAAATCCTTAAAACAAGATCAATTTGATTTATCTTGTTTTTGAAACAACACTGCATGAGATATTTTGTTTTTTCAGAGAATGTATTTTTAACATGTGTATTTTGTCTTACTGTACTGGCAGAGTTTTTATAGTCAAAACAAGTGAAAAAATCTACCAGTGCTGAAGAAGTAATCCAAAGTATTTAGAATACGTTACTGACCTTGAGTAATCTAACGGAATACATTACAAATTACATTTTACAGCATGTAATCTGTAATCTGTAGTGGAATACATTTCAAATGTAACACTCTCAACACTGTTGTGTGATATTGCACTGCAGAGAAGCAGGAGTTCCAATGGGCACCTCCAATCAAATTCATGATGTGTGCCATGCAGGTAATATGGATGGAATGAAGGAAAAGGGACTGCAGTGGTTCCCTGTATGCTTTCAGCATGTATGCCACATTGTCTGTATAAAAGACAATGACATCTTCATTAGCAATGTCATACTCTTGTAGAGTTTTGACAACAGCCATCGAAACAGTGGAGTGATTGCAATTCTCCATGAAAACTGTATTCACTAGATGTGCAAGGATTCTTCTAGACTCATCTTTCTTTAGTGGTGATATCAGTATGTTTAGCACACATCTTCCCTCCACGTCTGGACTTTCATCAAAGATGACAGCAACTGTCTCCCATGAAAGTTTTTCTTTAAGTCATTCATTCTCCTGTCTGTACACTTCTCCCAAGTATTTCTCCCAGAGTTGGTGGGACTTGGGGATGTTGCCACCAAAGGATGATCAGACTTGGAAAGGGGGATATTGAGTGTGGTGCATAGCCTTACCCATTCTTCACAAATCTGAAACATAATTTTGCAACATTGTTAGGCTAGTACTGTAGATAGCTAGATAGGCTAGTCTAACGGTGCACTGTCTAGCTTTAATAACATTATGATCACATTATAATGCACAAAAGTGAAAAACATCACATGCTTACTTAATTTAATTCCTTTCTTTCGGCCATCATCCTAGCAGCTAGCTCTGACATCATTGACTGCCTGCATTTCCTTTCATTCCAAAGGTCCAGTTGTCACAGGTGTATGCTCATGCTGAGAAGGTAGTCAACGGTAGACTTTCTTTTGTGATCCAACATTTTAGTACTAGGACTGATAAACAATTTACCCAAACTCTTGTGTAATACATTGGGATATTGCTTCATTCGGTCCTTGGCACTTATGTGAGGTCGCAAGTGAGTAGGATTCACTTTTGCCATGTTTCACATTGACTGACGACATCAAGTGTGCGACATCTGTAGCCTGTTACGAATGGAGCAGACGAGGAGTGAGGATCTAAATGCAGCTTTATTGGTAGTCAAACAAAGGAAAACACTGGAACAAAGAAATATCCACGATGGGAGAACTAAGGTAAATACTATATAAATAAAAACGAAGGGTACAGGCAGGAACACAGTGACAGGCTCAGATGACATTCAAGAACTGACAAAGGACTGAAAAAACAACAGGGCTTATGTACACACACAGAACAGAACGAGGGAATGACAGGCAGGTGGGGATAATGAGGGAGTGATTAGGGCCGGGAATTGTGGGAAACATAGTTTGGAGTGAAGGTGAGGGAAAAACAAGGCAGACAATGGGGAATCGTAACATAGCCTCATGAAAATCATGATTAAACATTTAAAACTGAAATATTACTTGCTTTGATGAAGATAAACAGCACTCTTATTCACATGTTTTGAATGAATGAATTTTACACTTATAGCGCTACAGTCAAAGCACTTTTAAATAAAGAACAGGGGACTCAGCCTCAGTTGATGATGCAAGTGAACCGAAATACAAAAATAGTATGTTTATTCAATACACATATTTACACAGTAAAATGTGATAAACTCTGTAATGATGGGGATAAAATATACTTTATTAAACATGAAAATAATATGTTGAAAAATGCAAGCCAACATTTACAAGAAGTACATTTCAGAAGTCCTAAATATTAGCAAACATGTCACAGTAACTTCCCCCGACAACATAGATACATCACAGTCAATTAAACATGAGTAAAATTCGATTCATACAAGCATGACAAGCAATATTAGCTTAAACAACCCTACCAGACAACATATCCATGCATTAAAGCAGGGAAACAACTTTGACAAACGGATAACAGTTAAACTTTCATCTAGACTGCAATGATGCTGTCTGGAATTGTGTGTGACTGAACTGAACTTGTTTCTTTCTTTTTTTTAAAAGCTACTCGTAACCTAAAACAATGCATTACCACCATCTTCTGTTTACCTGAGAATGAGACAGCCATTTCTTTCATATTTTCATGGAGATGATGTAATGGCGCAAGGATCATAAATCAGCGATTTCGTGCCAAATCAAACCCGACAGCTCAACTACAAATAATTTTTATAGGCTTACTGTAGTGAATTGGGGTGAAGTAAGGACATTGTTTTGAACATTAGTTGTTTATGTACTTAATCAATAATGGCAATTTGTTAATTTTTAACCAAAAACTCTTACATAGTGCAACTTTAAATTCCAGAAATGTAGCATTGCAAAAAAGTAACATGTTACTGGATAATCTGGGTGTGTGGACATGCAGTTCATGCATATCAATAGCGCCTCCAGTGAAAAGGTCTCAGCAGTATGGACTGTTTAATGAGAGGATGCAAATGAACTTGAAGCCAGACAGTGGAATAGGAGAGTCACCGTGTAATGAAATGCTTCTTTATTTGGCACACAATGGAATAAGGGCCGGAAAAAAATCAATGGTAATATCTCCTGATTACAATCATCAAGGTTTACTTCTCTTTCAAAATGATTCTTATCAATTCCCTTAAGAGTAAGAGCCTGTGTGAAGGATCAATACACCGCTAGTGCTGTGGTTTTACTTAATACATTCAGCCTTGGGTGTTTTGTGTGTACAGTATGTGTGAGTGAATACATGCAAGGGCTTTCCTGACACTTTAGAAACATCTCACTTTCATTTGCTCTAAAGAAGATTAGAATAAGGACAGAAGCTTCTTCATCTGAAGCATTCTCTTCTTAGATCACATCCATGATATAATTATTCAGGAGGGTTCTCCATGATTGTTGATGACAGTATTGAGGACTCCCTCCTCATGTTCCGATTGTTTAGAGGGAACAAGGGAAAGGGAGAGGAAAGGGAAAGACAAATTAAAGGTAGAGAGAGATCTGTTTACAATTGAAACTAAAGCGTATGTATCATTTTTGTGCCATCAAATGGAATTGCAAAAACAAACATTGTTTTCAATCAGGTGTTTCCGAAAAGTTGGAATTGGTCAAACAAACAGAACTCTATTGGTTCCAGAACCCTTTGTGATTGGATCACTTAAACATCATGCCTCATGACCACATTGCATTTGTAGCATAAAAATAGTTTCATCTGTCCTGATGCATCTCAAACATCAGTGACAGTCTATGTATTCACCTGTCAATCAACCACTGCGCTAAAACTTTACAAGAATTGTAAATAACTTTAAAGGAAAATAAATGTCTGATCTGATCATCTGAAAAAGCACACATCTGTATCAGAAATACATTTTCATATTAAAAGGCAATATTTGCCTCCTGGATTTGATTTTCAGGGGCATTTTTACCTAAATAAGGGAATTATGCTATGTTATGATATCAAAACACTTTTACTATAATGCATCATTTAAAAGTGTTCATATTTTAACAATTGTATTACAGACATATACTACATTAACTCAGGGGCGCCATAACGTGTGTGTGCTTGGGGGTGGGGGGTTAGGATGATTCTAAGGAACTGGACAAACATGGGGGCCCAGCAGATCCCCCAAGATTTTTCCTGCATGATATTTTGTTAAATGGCCACTCCTCACTGTTAAGCTAAAACGAAGACTGCTCTTACTTGATAATAAATGATGATCTAGTGTGTGCGATCCCCCTTAAGACGTTCATTGATTTATTCCAAAAGCACTTTTTAACGCACTAAATGTGCTTACCATTTGTATGGCGTGACTTGCGTACTGGACATGTCATAAACCAGACTTTACTGGATCGTGCGGACCATTAAACAGCGCAGTGCAAACCAAAAAACCTGAGTTTAACAGATAATTTTATACTTTGAAACACTATGAAGAATGTCAAACATTTCATAGGGCAAGATAGACCTGACATACTAAACAGCACTGATGAGGAAAAGACAAGAAAGCCCAATGTGTGTCATAACTGTTGTATTACCAAGTGTAGTAACAGGTAAATAAATATTATAGATTTGTATTATAGCTAAAACAGGGGAGGGAGAATTCTACTTAGTTTTATTATAACAAAAGCAGTTTTAATTATGGATTTGAAATGTTTAGACTAATGTTTTTTTTTTTTTTCCAAATAAAATGCTATAGTTTGTTTTATAGAAACCATAGTTACATTGACCTACTCAACGATGAACCATATGGTTTAAACTATGGTAATTCTTACAAATGAGAAAAGTAAAATCAAGGGCTTTAAAGTGGTCATGACATGAGGAATACAATTTTCCTTGATCTTTTGACATTTGAGTTCATTGTACTATAAAAACATACTGTAAGTTTCAGGACTCAAAACATTCTCCTTAATAGAATAAGAGCATTTATTTAAACCAGGCTCCAGAAATGGCCCATTTGGAATTTGTGGAACTTGTGAAGTCACAAGGACCAAATCCATCTGCATATGATTTCCTCTTCAGCAAGACATCAATGCCTATTTTATGTCATTGCACCCCTGGCCCCGCCCACTGATGCTCAAAGTCAGTGTCAGGTGAAGAGGGGAGACATGGGCCTGTCATGGGAGATTCATCTACAGCATAGTATTGATGCATTTCTGTTGATGTGTGGCACATTAAAAAAAAAACAAGCGCGACTTTAAAAAAAACGCATCTCATTCTGCCTCTGCCACTGACTGGGAGAAACACATGTATGTATTTTCGGCTCATACCAGTGAGGATTGCTTGTGAACAAGTCACAAAATGATACAAGTTTTGCAAAGGAACTGTTATTGAAAGATGCTGCAGTTAAACATACAATTGATTAAACATTTTAATTCACGAATTTTTCAAATGTCATGACTGTTTGATAGATGCTGTGTTTGAGTGAATATTTTGAGAGATGAAATGTGTTGGGTGTACATTGTGTTAACCCTGAAATTTCGCTTTATATAACTATAATGTGAATCGTGCTCATTTTCGTCTGATTGAGTTTCAAATATAGTTGTATTTGAGGGGCTACATGAAGTTAGCCAATCAGAACAGTGGGTGTTACATTTAAGTTTTAAAGGGCCTGAAAGCTTAAAACCGAGCATTTCAGACAGAGGGCCAAAGACATGGTGAAAAATTATCAAATATTATTAATTAATTCGTTTTTGTTTTTTTTTTCGTGCAAAATAACTTTATCGACATTATAAGTGGACCTCAGGGAAGATAATAAAATTATATATATAAAAAAAGTATGTCATGGCTGCTTTAAAGCCTAGAAGTCTTTGCTATACATTTTTCACCTGTATAAATTCTGTTCTATTCTAATGCCCTTGAAGGGGGGAAAATCTAGTTTTGCTTGTCATCAGATATTCCAAGAGATGACTTAAATCAACATTTAAAACACAAACACAGTCCCAACTCTCTAAAATGACATCATCAATAGTTCTAATTTATAAATGTAATGTATAGTTATTTCTATTAAATGCATTTAACTTTTAGTGTCTCTTATTAAGTGTGCAATCATGCTGATGTTGATGTTCATTGTTAATGTTCATTTTTAATGAAAAATAAATGTTGGATGGGTTGTGATAAGAGTGCAAAATTGTCAGGGGGCCTAAAAATCCTGTTGGCGCCCCTGCATACACTTCCAATGTGACTATCTTCCCAGTTGCTCACCTCAAAGAGTTTTGGACTTTGGACTGTGATTCGAGACCAGTCAAGCACGCAAGCTGACACATGAGACGACAGAGTCACCGAAGCGACACAAAATGACGTGGTTGCTTCAGAAGATGTACTTTTCATTTCTCATTTTGTTTTTGGACACTATCAGTTAGGTTTAGGAGTTAGTTTAGAGTAAGGATGTCAGTTTTTTTTCACCTCTCATTTGATTTTTCACTATTGGCTAGATTTAGGTTAAAGTTTTTGTTTAGGGAGGTTCGTTTTACTAATTGAATCATTCACCTTAACTTTGTCTAATTACGACACCATTTGACTTATTTTTGGCACCTTGCTGGACATTTCACTGGGAAACTGCACCCAAACGTGAAATAATGCATGCAATTTAGTTTTGCAAAATTGTTGCTATGGTCATGATATCAGGCTGACTGAATCAGATATTGCAAAGAAAACAAAAAATGGAAGAATTAATGTATCAAGCAGGGCATCGCCAAGTGGTAAGAATGGAGGGGGGGGGGGCTTATCTCAATCAGCCGGGAGAGAGATAAAGAGGAGCCAGAGCAGCAGTTGGAAAGAGAGACGCATGGAACTGTGTGTGTGTCTGTGTTAATGTGACTGCTAAAAAGCAAATCTTCATGTATTTATTTATTGTGCTGAAAAGCAGTGTGTGTATTTATTTTATGTTATTCTGAAAAGAAAAAAAATTATGTTCACTGAAAAGTGTTGCCATTTAAAGAACTCATGTTGGATTGTTGGACATTTTTTGCTTCCACATTTTCAGATTCAGGGGCATTTTTGGTGGCATTTTTGCACTGAGCCCCACTTTATTTCTGACCCTGAAACAACATTGTGTTTGAGCCAAGATTATAATGAAAGTACAATTGAGAGGAATAGTGTGTTTTTTCTATTAATATTTTATTAACATGCAGGAAAACACAGATATTCAGTATTTAGTGATGCATGCAGTCATAAAATGAGAAACCCTCCCTGTGAAATATGATCACATGTGGTCACAGTAGATTCATTTGAGATACATAAAACAACCAGGTGTAAACAGTGATTTGTCTCTCCTGACCATTTGTGCATCAGATCATCCGAGATGGATCTTAATACCAGGTGTAAACAGGGCCAGAAAGAGAGAAGGTGATAGGAGGAGATGGTGTGAAAGGAGGGGGTTGCGGGTGATGAGGTTTATAAACTGACTAGAACTGACAGAAATGGGGTGGGTAGCACATAGCAGGTGAGAGAGTTGGAATCAGTGCTCGGGTGTAAGCAGGGACCATGATACGATGGGACTGGAATGTGAATGAAGTGTCACGTAGAATCTATGCTCTTGTCATCCAGGATTATGCTCAGATGTTGACAGCCACAGGAACAGAGAGCGTTATATTATTTTGAAAGAAGATAGTGCCAAACTTGGCTGCAGGTTGTTACCTTGTTCTTGTTTGACATAGCATTACGAATGGAGAACCTGTATTCTTTAACTAAAGTACACTTAACCGTATGTTTATTTTTTTGTAAAAATACTTTTTCCTTCTATCTCATCTTATTACATGGCTCTCTGGAATACTTGATTCTGATTGGTCAATTGTGGTATTTCTGAAGTCTGAAATATTTTTGTAATTAAAGCTAAACTGTATAATTGATGGTTCCCTGTCTGTCGCTCACTTTGACGTTGTGTCGAAGAATCGACACTAGGGGTCTCTCTTGAGCGCCGAATATGCCTCTGATCTATGAAAAAAGGCCAATGAAATGTTGGCAGACAGTATTTGCATATCCCGCCCCCGGACATACGGGTATAAAGGCGGGGAAATACGTCTGTTTCAATCAGAAATTTTCTTCGGAGCCGATGGTCGTGTATGCAGTCAGCTGCGAGTCACACACCTGTTCCTGGCTTTGTTCCTCTGACGATCTGCCTGCTGTTGGATCTATGGCGCACTTCAGTGGCTTTTTTCCTTCTCTGCACGGCAGTGCAACTTGCCCCTGGGCACTTCGACAGTGCAGAAAGCTAAAAGAGTTTATTAAAAGGGTGATTTTTTTCCTATAAAAGAGTATTTTCCTCTAAAAGAGCATTTACACAGCGGCGTTGAATGTCATTTTCATTATGTGTCTTTATAAAGATGCCATTCCGCTCCTGTGTAGTTCCTGGATGTGGTAGAGTGCTCTCCGCTTCAGACGGCCAAAGGCGTTGTCTCGTGTGTCTGGGCAGTGATCACACTGAGCAACGTTTGTGGATGGTTCATGTTCTCACTGCGAGAGCATGACTATGGCAACATTGCGGTCGCCACCCGCCCCCTGCATTGTTCCTTCTTCCCACAGGATTGAGGACGATACGTCTGGCGATTGAGGCGATCTAGGGATCGCAGCGGGTGCAGCTCCGCCGGGTATGCCCTCTCGGATCACCCGCCCCCCAGCATGCTCGTTGACTCCCATCTGTGCTCGAGGCAACGATGGCTCACCTCACGGCCAGCCCGGTTATCCTCTAGAGCTCGAGGTGGATGAGCTCACCGCTGCATTGGAGAGCGTCTGACGCAGATGACTCCCTTGGGCTGCCGCCTTCAGGCCAGCACGCCCAGGCTGAGGCTGACGCGCAGATGACCGACATGCTTTCCCAGGCCGCCGCCAGCGTGGGGCTGGACTGGAACCCTCAATCCTCCCCACAGCCATCACGGTTGGATGACTGGTTCCTGGGGTCTGCACGCCGCTCACTGCCTCACCTCCCCCCGGTCCCGTTTTTCCCGGAAGTGCATGATGAGCTGACGTCTTCGTGGAGGGCACCCCTCTCCACTCGTCACAAAGCCACTCGCTCATCCGCTCTCGCTACCCTCGACGGCGGAGTGGCCCATGGGTACAAGGCGATTCCTCAGGTGGACAGGGCTGTTGCGCTCCACCTGTGCCCAGGAAACCCTACCACCTGGCGGGGTCGCCCTGTGCTCCGACCTCGCCCTCAGAGCCATGAAGGTCACAGCACAGTCACATGCCTCGTCTTCTGGCCGAGGGCATCCTCCTGCGGCTAAGAAACACCCTGCTCCGCATCAACGCGGGCCCTGCTCTCAGCCCCAGCGTTGAGCACACCGCAGGAAGCAGACTCCCCCTGTCTCACGGACCCCCTCGAGGACCCGGAAGGCTGAGACACTCGACCCAGAGGCCAAGACATTAGCTCCGGAGCTGGTAAGCAGACCACTCCATCCCCGGAAGGCCGGGAGGAGAATCTTTTGTTGAATTTATTTCATTTGCCACCCCCCCATACAGGGCTGCGGTACCCATATTGTCAATAACAGAGCTATTTCCTTTGTCTCTGGGTCACCTGGCCCACAAATGCCATTCTCACGGCACTCTGCCACCAAATCTTTACAGTCCCGGCATGCTGGATGCGGACCCCCTGCCTTCAGCCCCATGACTGTTCCCCGGCTGGCCGGTTCTGATGAGTCTAGAGGACGCCTACACCGGACCTCCTCCTCAGTCACTAACCCGCCCCCCTGCTGGGTGTGCGGAGCAAGGTAAGTGCTTGGAGTCTTTTCTCAGCACTAAAGCCTCGGGACGCATCTTTGCCTCCCAACGCCATACTACCTGCTCCACCCCGCTGCTCAGCCCCACTGGGTACGTCAAAAATAACCGTCTCCTTGGTGCCCCTAGCACGGAGTTTGGATGCATGACTTTCACTTCCGAACCCATCACACTGGCTGGCCCAGACCATCCAGTTACGCAATTCAGTTTGCCCCTTCACAAGCGTCTGCTTTACCGCAGTACACGGCAAGCATGCCAAATCCCTGCGCATGGAAATCACTACTCTTTTTCTAAACAAAGAAGCAATATAGCCTGTCCCTCCAACTGACATGAAGAAGGGTCTCTACAGCCCTTACTTCCCGCTGCACTGGCACATCAATGGCCTAGAGTTGCTGACTGTTTCTCTGCCCTGTGGAAGTTTCTCTCGTTAGTTTGAGACAAACGTGTCCTAGTCAGGTCACACAGCACCACCGTGGTAGCGTACATAAATCGACAATGTGGTAGCGGACACGCTGTCACGACAACGCTTGCCCGGTGGAGAGTGGAGGCTTCACCCCCAGTCAATCCAGCTGATTTGGGAACGGTTCAGCAAGGCCCAGGTAGACCTGTTTGCCTTCCAAGAGACCTCCCACTGCCCGCTCTGGTATGCCCGAACAGAGGCTCCCCTCAGGGCAGACACACTGGCATACAGCTGGCCTGCGGGGCTGCGCAAGTGTGCATTTTCCCCAGTGAGCCTTCTTGCACAGATGCTGTGGAAGGTCAGGGAGGACGAGGAACAAGTCACCCTAGTGGCTCCCTGTTGGTCCACCCGGGCCTGGTTCTCGGACCTCGTACTTCTCACGACAGCCCCTCCCTGACAAATTCCCCTGAGGAAAGACCTTCTTTCTCAGGGATGGGCCACGCTCTGGCATCCGCACCCAGACCTTTTGTAACCTCCACGTCTGGCCCCTGGACTGGCCGAGGAAGACCTAGCTGGTCTGCCACCTGCCATCGTAGCCATGATCAACCAAGCCAGAGCCCCTTCTACCAGGCAACTTTACACCCTGAAGTGGCGCTTGTTCGCGAATCAGTGTTCTTCCCAGGCTGAAGACCCACAGATGTGCACAGTTAGGTCAGTGCTCTTTTTTCTGCAGGAGAGACTGGAGGGGAGGCTGTCCCCTTCCACCCTGAAGGTGTATGTCGCCGCTATCATGGCCCACCATGACGCAGTAGACGGCAAGTCTTTGGGTAAGCATGACTTAATCATCAGGTTCCTAAGAGGCACCCGGAGGTTGAATCCCTCCTGGCCAAGCCTGTTCCCCTCCTGGGATCTCTCAGTGGTCCTCGTGGGCCTCCAGAGACCCCCCTTCGAGCCGCTAGAATCAGTTGGACTCAGGGCCCTCTCTCTAAAGACGGCCCTGCTGATCGCGCTCACCTCCATCATGAGGGTCAGGGACCTGCAACTGTTCTCTGTTAGCGACACTTGCCTGGAGTTCGGTCCGGCAGACACATACGGGATCCTAAGACCGCGACCGGGCTACATGCCCAAGGTTCCTACTATGCCCTTTAGAGACCAGGTAGTGAACCTGCAAGCGAAGTTGCCCCGGGAGGAGGCAGGCCCAGCCCTTTCATTGCTGTGTCCGGTACGTGCTTTTCGTACCTACTTGGACCGCACGCAGAGCTCTAGATGTTCTGAGCAGCTCTTTGTCTGCCTTGGTGGACAGTGGAAAGGGAACACTGTCTCCAAACAGAGGCTTTCCCACTTTTCCTAGTTGACACCAGTACATTGGCTTATCACACCCATGCCCCTCCCCTTACTGGCCAAGCACACTCGACAAGGAGTGTTGCATCCTCAAGAGCACTGGCCAGAGGCATCTCCCTGGCAGACATATGCAGAGCAGCGGGTTGGGCAACACCTAACACAGGGTAGAGTCAGTTTTGTCCCGTGTTTTCTCAGGTCTGAGCTGGTAGAACTCGGTAACACGCTGATGGATTGACCAGGTGGACCGATTGTGCCTAGCGCCCTTTCCCTTGACCAAGGTAAAATTGTGCGCTTTCTCTCCCAGAAGAACCCACTCATTCGGATCCCTGGATGGTTCCTCCCTAGCCCTATGGGTCCGCAGTTCAGCGGAGGAACTCGCCGACCCAATCCACTGTGGGTACTTAATCTACTCTGTACTGGAATAGATGCTCCACAGGTCAGGACTCCTACGTGGACTCCTCCTGTGTTTATCGTCCGCGGTACGGTCCCCTCACGAAGTGGACCCGCATCTTCCTTAGGCAGTTCCAGCTGCCCTCCAGTCGCCGTGTTGTAGCAACTCTCCCCTACTTTCCACTTGTCGCCTAAAAACCCATGTGATGTATTTGCCATGCTAACCTCCCCTCCGGGCAGGTGTGGTCTCCGCAGGGTCTTTTCCCCCTGAAAGATTAGGAAACTGGGTATGACCCCCTTCCCTCGATGTGTGTAAGGGCCCCGGCCGTTCTTGCTCTATGCGGAGAAACACAGAGAGAAAAGAGGCCCAGCCAGGCTTAGCCCGTTCCCAGGTTGGCAAGCGTCGCCTTGTTCCCCTGTCTAGGGTAACCAGAAGGATTCCAACAATTTTTTTGGGGCATTGGGGAAGGGTACGTGCAGTCTGATCGCCTCTGCACGTAAAATACTTGCCCACTCCTGTGTCAGCAGTACACGTACATGGCTCAACACATGGCGTGATTTAAATTGGACCCCTAGTGCTGCTTCTTCGACACAACGTCGGAGTGAGTGACAGACTGGGAACGTCTAGGTTACGTATGTAACCTCAGTTCCCTGATGGATGGAACGAGACGTTGTGTCCTCCTAGCCATGTCCCTGAGCCGAGCCACTGTTGTGGCCATACCATTTCTCCTCAGAAAAATCCTGAATGAAACAGATGGATTTCCCCGCCTTTATACCCATATGTCCGGGGGCGGGGTATGCAAATACTGTCTGCCAACTTCTCATTGGCCTTTTTTCATAGATCAGAGGCATATTCGGCGCTCAAGAGAGACCCCTAGTGTCGCTTCTTCGACACAACGTCTCGTTCCCTCCATCAGGGAATTGAGGATAAATACGTAACCTAAACGTTTTCACTGGCAACCAATCACCTGTACTATGCTAGTTTCATGTCTCTCTTTAGGGGTGTAAAGGTATGAAATGTTCACAGTATGATAACCTTCATGAAAAATACAGCAGTATAACAGTATTAAGGTGCCTTGCTAAAATTATTAGAAAAAGCAATGAGTCATCTGAGTGGATGATAGCCTAGGATGTGATGTTGGGGCATTTTTCTGGATGAATAAATAGATACATTTGAAAATTTTATTGCTTGTTGATGCCGTCCTTAACTGATTATTGAAATGCAGGCAACATTCTAAATTATAATACACAGGCCTACAGTATATTAAAATATTAAAGTATTTCCCATTAGGGGTACCATGTGAATGAAGGAATACCCCTGGTATGCGGTATTTCCCCGCTTGATCAGGGGCGGCTTGTGACGCTTCAGGGATCTGGACCCACGGCCCCACATCATTCACTGGGCATTGATCACGAATATGTCCCAGTTCCCCGCAGCGCCAGCACACCGGCTCAGACCTTACCCCCACGAGAACTCCATGACGGCATTCTTCCTCGATCCTGGGTTTTGGCACCCCTTTAACCTCTTTAAGTCCCTCGGTTCCAGAGAATGAGGAAGTGGGATACGGCATTCTGCGTTCACACACAACTTGAAGCTCGCTTCTCTTTCGCTCATGTGCCGCCATCTCCTCCACTTTTATCTCTGCCTCAGCTCAATGGAAACACAAACAGGTGTTAGCATAGGTGTAAATCCTTAACCATTACGCTTTCATGGACGTCACTCTCCACAGCTTGGTGCTCGATCACACCCCTGCCTCCACAATGCTGTTTTGAAATATAATAATAATAATGGGAAAACCCTATAATCTTGTTCTCCCCATTTATGATAACATTAAACCCACAAATATTTCTAATGTTTTGCACCTACATCTCTATGCTCTTTGCATTTTTCACACAATATACAGATTTACATTCGAGATAAAAACGATTAATGTGTGCGAGTGAGTAAACGAGCAAGAGGCAAAGAGAGAGAGAAAGAGGGAGGGACCTGTGCTGCTGATCCGATCTTGATCAGCTCTGATTCTGATCACACTTTTTTTTGACAGAGTTTACAAATTAGGTAGCCATCAACATTGATGATGCCTTGTGGGTCTATTAAATAAACATAATATTCCCACACTGCAGACTTCAGCCTCTTGGCGGAGGGAAAAAAAGGCTCTGTCCCAAATAGAACACTTCATGTGGACTCGCAAAGTCCACGAGACCGTAGTGTGTTCCATTTGACATTTTAGCACTCCCTTTCTACCCTCAATGAGCTCTTCGGCTGAGCCCGCATCAGTACAAGCTCCATAGAGGACTACTAGCCAACAGTCCTAGCTACTGATCCTCTCAACCAGTCACAGCACACTGGAGTTTCCGAGCTGGAGAAAACAAAACATGACGGACAATGTGATGTCAATTGCTGATTAAATATTGATTTTAATAATCCTTTTTTTACTGATTGTCAATGGTGGATCACTTGCTTTTCTTATGTATACAGTGTCACATTTTATACCTGGTTAAAAACTTGGCAATGTGGAATTACTCCTATTTAGTTTCTATTGAAAAGTTTTTCTTGGTGAAGTTATAAGTTCGTAAAAGTAAGTCATCTGACACTAAACCCTTGCTACTGTTGTTTCAAAGAGGATTTTAGAATTAGTGTGAGTCTCAAAAATATCAAGATAGGAGAGAAAACCTCACTACAAACAGCTGTAGCTCGTAAGATTTATTATATGTTTTTAAAGCTATGTTCGGTCTTGCAATGATATTTATACCTGAAGAAGTGTGGCTATATGCCTTTAGTAACGATGTTTCGCGATCTACAGCCATGTGTGAGATGTATGTTCTCCTTTCTATATATGCACCTGCCTGTAACAACCCATGTGTATGTATAATGTTTCATTCTCTAAATATTTAAAATGGTTTTGTTGTTAAATGTGCATTTTGTTTTTCAGTTTCTTGATGAAAATGGCCAATTGTCAGTCTGTTGCATGTAATTATTTAATGAAAACAAATATATATATATATATATATATATATATATATATATATATATATATATATATATATATATATATATATATATAAAAGAGTTAGTTCAAAGTGTGTTCTTTTACCCTATCTATCATCCATCCATCCATCGTCAACCGCTTATCCTGTGTACAGGGTCGCAGGGGGGGCTGGAGCCTAACCCAGCTAACATTGGGCGAAAGGCGGGGTACACCCTGGACAGGTCGCCAGTCCATCGCAGGGCCACACATAGACCCCTATCTATCAATGTTATGAAAATGCTGTTGTCTGATAGAAAGTCTTAAAGTCTGTCCCAAATGCACACTTTTATCACTCATGCACCCTCGCAGACTTGCTGACTAGCATCCCATCGGACTGCACTCGCTTACTTCACCAAAGTCTGGACTTTTTTATTATTTGGTAAGGAGCTGTGTAATAAGCAGGATAATGTACATTCAGTTGGTCATTATCACAAAATAAATGATCCTTTACTTAAAAGGATTGTTCAACCATAAATTATAATTCTAGCATAATTTATGCCATCTCAAAATCATGTGACTTTCTACTGCAGAATGCAAATGAAGATATTTTGAAGGATGGATGATGTTATGTGAATGAGGTCCAAAACATTAAAGGTTTTAATAATATTCAGTGACTATAAGTTAGCCATTTGTATGTTGATTTAGGACAGGACTATCTGTTTGCTATCCAAAAAAAGATGTGGGGACTGTTCAGGAAACCTGTTAGAAACCATTCATTGCACAATTTACAACAGCTTTCTCTAGTTAAATGTACTGTCTCTCTTGTGCCTTATTAGTTCAAACATCATTCTAATGTCTAATGACATGAAGATGTGCCTGTGATGATGGAGCTTGGAAGTTCTGAGCCTTTTACACTTCACACATTAAAGCTCCTGATTCTCAGCCATATTAATGAGTGAAAGTACCAAACAAGCTGAGTCAGAAAAGCTGATCCCTTCTTAATGTCAAAAGCTTCAAATGTCATCGCTCACCCCTCCTGAGTTCTCCCATTTATCTCCATCTCAGCAGCCTCCTGTTTCTGTCACAGGAATGGCTGCAAGATACTGTTCATCTTTATTCTGTGGAATACTCCGGCAAGTATAAAAGAATGAGAGAAAAAAGTGAGCATGAACAGAAATAAACGTGTGTGGGAAGGAGAGAAATGTTGGGAACACTGAGTTTGAAAGAGATGAAAAACAGGAGAATACAGAGAAGAATAATAAGAAAGAGGGATTATTGAAAGAGAGAGAGAGAGAGATTCAGAGTGAGGGAGAAAAAAATGAGCAGTGTACATCTATTCAAGAGTCTTGGGCCCCCCAGGCCTGTAACAATAAGTGGGACACCACAGAGTCCTGCAGTTCCTGGGACATGGTGTGTGTTTGTGTTTGTGTATGTGAAAGAGAGAGATGGGCGGAATGAGAAAAATTGGAGACCAGTTTCTAGGCTGCAAGACCTCATGCTGTGATTGTGCACACAAATTCTACATGGTGAGAGAATGATACAAAAGGAGAGGAGCGTTATGGGAAAGGGAAATATCTATAGATCTGCAGAAGAAAGCAATAGGATGATTTTCCAGTTACATTCACTCCTGCATTAATATATCTGCATAAATATATTTAATATAATTTCCATTCAGTGTTGGGCAATGAACTGATAATGTGCATTTGTTTTTACAGCACAAAAAATAGTTCAGCCCAAAATAAAAAAGTATATCATTTACTCACCGATCTTGTACATGTTGTTCCAAACCTGTATGACTTTCTTATGTGGAAAACAAAACAAGATAACTTAATGATATTTTAATCCAGTCCTGGTTGAATTCAATACAATGGCTGTACACTGTGACTCATTTGAAAGCTTAATAAAGCTCCCCCAAAGTGTCAAAAGTATTCCAAGCATCAAGTCTTCTGAAAGCATGAGAGCACATTAGTGAACAATTACATAAATGTTATTTTTCACTCTCAAAACAAATCAAATCAATTGATAAACTATGTAAACAGTGCTGATTCCAATTGGCAGAGATGTTGATAACATCAAAACTTATTGGTCCTTGTGTGTCATATGACCAAACATCATGACATTATGTCACATGACCTCATAACGTTTGGTGAACGGTGCTTAGTTTGCTTGCAGATTAGTTTCCATAAATGGTCTGTTGGACTGGGGAGTGTTAGAGCTAGGATTTAGAGTACATCAAACTCTTATTTAAAAAATAAAAAAGCAAGTAAAATCATGTTTTCTATGATATGCCACTTGAACATTGCTCACCATCTATACAATAATTTTTTCACCATCGTCACAAGTGATATGCAGGAGAAGAGGTGAATGGGATAAAATCGGAAATTGGCCTTGCAGTATGTGGGACAATTTGTCTTTGGTACATATACTGTATATCTGACTGCTGTGGATGTGGGCAGCTCTTACCAACCAGCTGTTGTCTCTACTCCCACTGCAGCTCACAGAGAAAGTCACAATCTTCTGTACATTTCTCATCTACAAGCAATCTAAGCCTCTCTTAGCCTGCATTTATATCCCAGAGAGAAAGACCATTTGAAGTCTCAACATTTTTAGAGATGTTTTCACTTACAAATGTTTTCAAATGCTTCCTTTATCTGGGTAATAGTTCATGATTAGCAGTGCTACAAGAAGCCACCACAACCAGACAACAGACACAGATCTTTAGCAGATGAGCATCAGAGGAACTCAAGTGCTGATATATGGGCTGACTTCAGATATGACATTATCTCTTCCCCTGTCTGATTACCTGAATGACAAGTAGCACTGACTCAGGGGAACGGGGACTCGTGGACCTCACGCAAAGTGTGTGCACCTGCCAGAACTCCATCTGTAGCCAATCAGTCAGTCCGTTCAGCCATAGTTGTCCTTATAATGACTCAGGCTCCTTCAAAGTTATATAAGAGGTGGGGAAGGTTGTTATATAGAGCTTCAAAAACTGACATGTTCAATTGATTTGGAGGAAAAGGCATGAGGAGGCAAATTTGTTCAGAATTCAAAAGTGTTGCCATGCTTTGCTCTACGTTCGTAAGTCAAATAAATAAGCGTTAGCATGTTATACTCTGAAAGTAGCTCTTAAATAAAAATGTTCTCTATATTGAGTCTCATTAAATGGTCCCAATCCTGCAGCGTTATTATTGTAAGATGCCATTTTATAAGCCATAGTATATCTGTTGCTCTGTAGATGTGCTTAGGTTAGATGTATTGCTCACTTTTTTGGGTGTTTCTTCTATGTAATGCAATTACTTAAGTACTTTAATCTGAGTTGCTGGCTTATATGTCATGGAAGCATTAAAAAATAAAGAAGGCGATATAAATACTAGATCTAGAGTGTCCTCAGTGACTTTTTTTCCACAATGCCCCATTGTACAAGCAGTATTTACTGGTTGGTGTGTGTCATCCATCTTGTTTACATTTCCCAGCTTGCAGCATGAGATGGCTTTCAGCCAGTGCTCAGGGTCTCTTGGTATAAATCTAACAGCATTGTTTGCTATGATGCCCAGCCTCCAACAGTCTGACATCAAAAGGATGCAAGCTTGGCTTGAGGAGAGATTTCCCCCAACCACCTTGTCTTGCCCTGTTTCATTCTAGATAATATTGAAAAGAACTCATGGAAGTTGGGGTTTTCAGGCTCAAGAGCCTGCAGCAGCCATGTTGCCACGTATGTGCTTGCTTTCTGTCTTTCCAACCAGTGCTAGAGGTAACCGGTAATCACCACTTTGTATGTGAGGGCATTAAGATAACGTAGGTCATGTGGCTATTGTACCACAAGAAATTCCTTGGGGCCTTGCCTGCTTTAGAGCTAGCCTGAAGAATGTGGCATCTAGAGGACCAATCAATGTGTATTTTCAGTTCCCTCTTTTTCATAATTGTAATGGAGATCCGATTCACTTGACCTCCAGCAGCTTTGGATGTTACACACCACTGAAACCCTCTAAGGAGCTTGTTAGCATTTTTAGCCACTTTTCCTTCTTACTGTTTCCATGCAACAGATTCAAAGATGACTAGTTCTGCATGACCTAAGATAAGGTAGGTACATCCTATGAGACTCTCAGCACATGTGAAGGTGGGTTGATGCTGGATGATTGCTTTCCCACAGGGAACGCTGGTAAGTGTGAGATTTAGCATGAAGGTTCCCAGGGAGGGGCACTGTGATCAAGAATAGATTTTCAGCAATGGTAGATAATGGCAGCCAGAAGAAAATGATGCCAGGGTAAAAAAGAGAAAGTAATACATTATCCGGAGTCCAAAGCAAGGCCGTCTCCACCCCAACTTAAGAAGGTGTGGGCGTAGAGAGTTTCTGGGAAATTATAATGGCATTTACTCTCCACTTGGAAACAGGATAAATATAATATGTCAGTAGTGTCTTCCGAATGAATCCAAATGGGCCAGCTCCTTGAATATTCAAAGAGCATTATATCTCAAAGGCCCTGTTAACATGCTATTTGTTCCCCACCAGTGTGGCATCCTATTTTTCCTCCATAATCAGGGCCCAAGCACTGAAAGTGCAGAGACCCTATTGTTCTTCTAAGGATCATTAGGGCCCAAGCACGGAAAGTTTGCACACACATCATCGTTGGCCATTAGGGCTTGGCAAAGTTGCAAAGTTGGGGGGGGGGGACTCTGCAGCACCACCTAGAACATGGGCATGTTCAGAGGCAAAATTTGTACACATATAAACTCAGCAAAGAAAGAAACGTCCTCTCACTTTCAACAGCTTTTATTTTCAGCAAACATAACGTGAAAATATTTGTATGAACATAAAAAGACTCAACAACTAAGACATCAACTGAACAAGTTGATGACTAACAGAAATGGAATTCAAACAGTATCTGGTGTGGGCACAAGCTGTATTAAGTACTGCAGTGCATCTTCTCCTCATGGACTGCACAATATTTGCCAGTTCTTGCTGTGAGACGTTACCCCACCAAGGCACTTCCAAGTTCCTGGACATTTCTGGGGTAATGGCCCTAGCCCTCACCCTCGATCCCTAAATGGGACTGAGATAAGGGCTCTCCACTGGCCACTGATATTACTGTCTTGCAGGAAATCATGCACAGTGTGAGCAGTATGGCTGGTGGCATTGTCATGCTGGAGGTTCATGTCTGGATGAGCCTGCAGGAAGGGTACCACATGAGGGAGGAGGATGTCTTCCCTGTAATGCACAGCGTTGAGATTGCCTGCAATGACATCAAGCTCAGTCCGATAATGCTGTGACACAACGCTCCAGACCATGACGAACCCTCCAACTCCAAATCAATCCCGCACTTGAGTACAGGCCTCGGTCTAACGCTCAATCCTTCGAGTCCGACCATCACCCCTCGTGAGAAAAAAATCGTGACTCTTCAGTGAAGAGCACTTTTTGCCAGTCCTGTCTGGTCCAGCGAAGGTGGGTTTGTGGCCATTGTTGCCGGTGATGTCTGATAAGGACCTGCCTTACAACAGGCCTACAAGCCCTCAGTCCAGCCTCTGTCAACCTATTGCGGACAGTCTGAGCACTGATGGATGTATTTTGCATTCCTGGTGTAACTCGGGCAGTTGTTGTTGCCATCCTGTACCTGTCCCGTAGGTGTGATATTTGGATGTACCGATCCTGTGCGGGTGTTGTTACACATGGTCTGCCACTGCAGGATAATCAGCTGTCCTTCCTGTCTTCCTTCCTGTCTTCCTGCACTGTCTTAGGCGTCTCACAGTACGGACATTGCAATTTATTGCCCTGGCCACATCTGCAGTCCTTATACCTCCATGCAGCATGCCTAAGACACATTCACGCAGATGAGCAGGGACCCTGGGCATCTTTCTTTTGGTGTTTTTCAGAGTCAGTAGAAAGGTCTCTTTAGTGTCCTAAGTTTTTATAACTGTGACCTTAATTGGGTACCATCTGTAAGCTGTTTGTGTCATAACGACCGTTCCACAGGTGCATGTTCATTAATTGTTTATGGTTCATTCAACAAGCATGGAAAACAATTTTTAAACCCTTTACAATAAAGATCTGTAAAGTTATTTGGATTTTTACTGAATTATCTTTAAAATACAGTGTCCTGAAAAAGGGCTGTTTCTTTTTTGCTGAGTTTACATCTCATCAAGCCGGACAACTTTCCCGCTGACAGTCATAAGCTCTGCCCAACAGGAAGTTGGCAATTTTGGATTGTTTGAAAAATGCATGCTCTGGAATTTAAAATACTCCTCCCAGAAATATCATGTTACAGGTACCAAATGTGGGCGACATCATGACAAGACACTGACGATGCTAAATTTCAAAAGGATTTTTGATATATCAAATGGTGTTGCCATGGTGATGCGATAAAATAACGTCAAAAATTGGAATAAGGAAATGTCTCATGTCTTCTGTGTGCATGGTGTGATGTACATAAAAAATTATTCAAATGTTTGTTCTTGCAGGCTGATCACATTGATGTGGCTATTGTGGGTCGCGGTTGTAGCATGGAAGGAAGTGTGTCACTTTTAACAGACTTTGATCTCTTTTAGATCTCTATTATGTTAACTTGAATTACTTCAAAATGTTTTAATAATGTCAAGTGCAGATTTAAAATTCTGAAGGGATTCTTGATAACTTAAATACTGTTGCCATGACAATGCATTAAATATCATCATTCCTTTTTGTGTATATTCAAATGTTCTGAGGTATTTGGCATTCTTGAATTTTCAAGTTTATTGTTCATTAATATTTTCTTATTTTTTATATAAATAAAATATAATAAAAATATCAACTGAAATGTAAAATTACTAGAAAATCATGCCATATGTCTAACCCAGTTCAGAGTGGCAATTACAATAAATGTTCAATAGAGGGCAGCCAAGCTCCATTGTTGAATGATTCCCAACTCAAAGTCCCTTTCAGACTTTGAAGGGATCTCTCTTTCGTGCACATGCGCAGTCTGTTATGTATGTCTAAGTATGTGTTAACTACAGATAACTATTTTTTTTGTCAAAAGAACAACAAGAAAAAGTTAAATATACGTTTATTTTATGATGTTGAGGAATGCAGTGTTTTTTCATTTGATGGCTTTGTTTGTGGATAATCCTACACATATTCCTTTCTTTGTATTTAACAAGATAGCACTTGGGAACCATGAAATTATTCCAAGTTTTTTTTGCAAGTGAACAGCCAAAGTATTCATCTCTGAATATGTTTGTTAGTTTTAAATCTTCTGGAAGCTGGCGTGACTTGTGTTGACAGTGTTTGTGTAATTGCATAGTCCTATATTTTAGCTAATATTTCAAATATTTCTTTGAAATTTCAGTGCAGTGTTTGAAATCATGTTATGTGACATTCACATGCTTGAATGAGTTTGTTTTTGCACAAACTCAAATCAAAACAAAGTAACACAAAAGCATGGAAATTATGCAGTGACCAAAACATATTAAATCAGAAACATGTTCTATTTGAACTTCTTTCATCTATTCCAGCTATGCATTAGGGATGGGCGATACCACTTAATTTCTTTTCAATCCGATACTAAGTCCAATATCTTCGATACGGATACCAATACCAGTATAGTTACTTCTTTGACGATTACTTTGGATAAAATGGGTAATTTAAAATAAAATTTGTATTCATTTATTATTCTTATTTCTGTTTTGTTTACCCTTACAAAATGTAACCATTTCACTACAGTAACTATAGTTTAACCATGGTATTTAGTTAAACCATAATTACCACTCAATTAACCATGGTTACTACAACAATATTACTGTAATAAAACAATGGGTTCAGCACAAAAAAACAAAAAAACATGGTTACTACAATATTACTTTATTTATATTACCATTTTAACTAATGAACAACAATTACACACAGTTATAAGAAATAAGAAATGTCACCTTTAGATATGTTGTTATTTTAGTGTGAATTTACTCAAGAAACATTGGTGAAGTATTGTTTAATGAGGTGGGCATACTGTGAATTTATGAAAAACACCAGATCTTCAAAATGTATTTACACTGAAATACAGTTAATGTAAAATGTGTAAGAATTTTTTTTTTTCCATTAAAATTGGTACTGTTGTAATTATAGTCCCACATAAACATACAATATGTATATCAGGGTAAGTTTCTTGCTGCCATGGTGTAGAGTACCCGGCTAAGAAAAATGGTATGGAAACTAAATGTTAAATATGTATTTAAATTAATAGGTTTCATTAATGTTCCATATATTAGGCAACTATGAAAATTGTTAATATGTTATTATTATTCTAACTAATAAACTAATTCATAATATGCAATAAACTGTTAACCATTGTAGCTAATATGAGTAGTAATGTTCATGTTAATACGTTATCTTGTATTACCATATATATCCTACATAAAAATGTATGGTTATATTTTTTATTTGTGTACAATTATGGGCTTTTCTGTGTAGAGTGAAATTGTTTTCCTACTCAGAAATATAAATGTAACTTATTTGATATCACGAGAAAAAGACACCACCGACAGCAGTAAAAGGCCAAAAAAAAAAAAAAAAAGGCCAAAAAAAAAAATGGTCAGGGGTGCAATAACATGCAGTATTTTCACAAAGTTTAATTGCATAAGTTAAATTTAAATGTATATACATATATTTAGGTTTAGCAGGGAAATAAATATGCAGTGTAAATGATAGTTTCTCCAGGGATGCTTGTGTATCAGATGCTGGAAATGTCGCGCCCCTTACTTAAATGGAAAATATGACTGGTTAGCAAATATCCAATCGCGTCTGAAATGAACTTTCTGATTGGTGGATCAACTTAGTCTTACTGTCTGTCTTGCCAGTGCTCCCCAGTGGATCTTTGTGCATGTTTAGAGAGATTCTCTGTACATTCAGCAACGGTGCGGCCAAACATATCATCACTTATTTCAGGTGTGCTTGCGCAAAATCCTAAAACAGATAGGAGGGCATATGACGTATGCCTGCATATGCCCTAGTCTAACCCTAACCCTAACACGATCAGAAGCTATTTCTCTGATTTTCTCTGATCATAACAATATCCCTAGTTAAAAAATAAATAAATAATTTAGAAACTATATTTTTGTATGAGGATCAATATTTTTGATACAATATCAGCATCAGAATTATTGATACTTTAGGATCGTTCCGCCCATCCCTACTCTGCACACAGTTCATTTTCTCAATCAACTTCATGTAGATGTCTGATGTTTTTGAGTTTGATGTGGTGAAAGATTAAATCTTTGTCAAAAATTAATGCTTCAACGATATTAAACACGGCACCCATTCTAGAAGTGAGTACAAATGATGAAGACAGGTGAGAGAGATTTACATGGGGTTTAAATACTTGCTAAATACAAAGAAAGGAATATGTTATGATGTTTGAATCATCTCCATAGTAACCGTGTAGCATCTCCTCCATGTTGTGTGTTCACAATCAAAATCCTTCAAAACTTTCACAGACTGCAGTCAGCACATATACACAACAGCTTGTGTTTAATCTTTACCCTGCGTGCTGAGCATGAGACACAAAACCTGCTTTTATACAAAGAATCCCTAAAGTTCACTTGAAGTCCTGATTAGATGTGTAATAAAATGTGGTTAGAATTTGAAGTGCTATTAATACAGTAGACTACGAATCTGAAAATGGCAATATATGCTGAAAACTTGTATGCTGAAACTAAGTGTTCATAAATGTTTTTACAGATATAAAATTGATATATAGTAGATATATGCAATATACAGAATATGACAATATTTAATGTTTGTTCCAGTGTTCACCGTTTGCTTGACTCCGTGCACCTTCTCAATAAAAGCTGTACCTGGATCCTCACTCCTTGTCTGCCTCCCCTTCGTTACAGAATAACCAACCAACAATGGATCCAACAGCTTTCTCCGTGGAACTTTCTAAGGCGAACCTATCTGTGAGTTCACCTACTTCTTTTCCAACGTGGCCAGCTACTCCGGTTGGAATGACCATGTGCTGAACGTGTATAGGCTCGGTGTACCCATCCGCCAATGGTGGAACTTGCCGGAGACCGGGGATTGCACCTGGCAGGAGTATGTAGACCTAATCCTGGAGACTTACGCTGCAGGGGAGCCGCCTCTCTCGATTCCGGGCAGGGCTCCTGGGTGTCCCACGCCTGCCACGGCCAACGAGCCAATGCCCACGCCTGCCACGGCCAACAAGCCAACGCCCACGTCTGCCACGGCCAACGAGCCAACGCCCACGCCTGCCACGGCCAATGCGTTGCCAGCCTCGTCCGTCCCAGCGCCAGCGTTGCCAGCCTCGTCCGTCCCAGCGCCAGCGTTGCCAGCCTCATCCGTCCATGCGCCAGCGTTGCCAGCCTCGTCCGCCCAGAGGAGGAGGAGAAGAGGAAGGGCTTCCGCTCTCCAGTCTCCGCCTTCCACGGCTCTGTCCTCAGAGCCAGTGCCAGCGCCTGTAGCCTCGACCGTCCAAGAGCCAGAGCCAGCGCCTGTAGCCTCGGCCGTCCAAGAGCCAGAGCCAGCGCCTGTAGCCTCGACCGTCCAAGAGCCAGAGCCGGCACCTGTAGCCTCGACCGTCCAAGAGCCAGAGCCGGCGCCTGTAGCCTCGACCGTCCAAGAGCCAGCGCTTCCCGAGCCTCCCACGGCTCCGGCTCTCAAGCCTCCCACGGCTCCGCCCTTTGAGCCTCCCACGACTCCGCCTCTCGAGCCTCCCACAGCTCCGCCTCTCGAGCCTCCCACGGCTCCGTCTCTCAAGCCTCCCACGGCTCCGCCCCTCGAGCCTCCCAGGGCTCCGCCTCCCAAGCTTCCCACGGCTCCGCCTCCCGAGCTTCCCAGAGCTCCACCTCCAGAGCTTCCCAGAGCTCCGCCTCCAGAGCTTCCCAGAGCTCCGCCTCTCGAGCCACCCAGTGCTCCGCCTCTCGATCCACCCAGCGCTCCACCTCTCGAGCCTCCGAGACCTCAGTCACCTGGGCCTTCCACGCCACAGTCACCTGAGCCTTCCACGCCACAGTCACCTGAGCCTTCCATGCCTCAGTCACCTGAGCCTTCCACGCCTCAGTCACCTGAGCCTCCCAGGTCTCTGCCTCAGAAGTCCGCCTTGGCTCCGCCTCCCACGGCTCTGCCTGCGCCTGCTCCGCCTCCCACGGCCACCGCCAAGCCTCCAGAGCCCTCCAAGACTCCAGAGCCTTCCAAGCCTCCACCTCCAGAACCCACCTGGTCTTCCACTTCCATGACTCCGTCCCTGGAGTTTCCCTGGTATCCGCCCACCATGGCTCCGCCCCTGCAGTCCTGCTCGGCTCCGCCTACGGAGCCCTCCGCGGCATCGCCCGTTACCCCTGGGACTCCTCCCAGGCCTTCTGACCCTGCCCTGTGGCCTCCTCCCAGGCCTTCTGACCCTTTCCTGTGGCCTCCTCCCAGGCCTTTTGACCCTGTCCTGCGACCTCCTCCCAGGCCTCCTGACCCTGACCCTGTCCTGTGGCCTACCCCTAGGCCTCCTGATCCTGTGACCTCCTCCCAGGCCTTTTGACCCTGCCCAGTGGCCTCCTCCCTGGCCCCCTGACCCGGTCCCTGCCCTGCGGCCGCCTCCCTGGCCTTCTGACCTGGTTCCTGCCCTACGGCCACCAACCAGGCCCCCCGACCCAGTCCCGACCCAGCAGCTGCCTCCCAGACTTCCTGACCCGGTCCCTGCCCTATGGCTGCCTCCCTGGCCCCCAGACCCAGTCCAACGGACATCTATCAGGCCCCTTGACCCAGTCTCGACCCCGCAGCTGCCTCCCAGACTTCCTGACCCGGTCCCTGCCCTATGGCTGCCTCCCTGGCCCCCAGACCCAGTCCAACGGCCATCTATCAGGCCCCTTGACCCAGTCTCGACCCCGCAGCTGCCTCCCGGACTTCCCGACCCGGCCCCTACCTTGAAGTCGTCCCCTGGGCATCTGCCTGGCCTCCTTGGTCTCCTGGCCGCCCTCCTTTTCTGTCATGGTCTCCCTGTTCTAGTCTTGTTTCTCTGTGCCCCCTTGTACTGCTTGTTTGCCTTTCCTTTTTGTTTTGTTTGGAGCGTCTGGAATCCGCTCCTTAGAGGGGGGGGGGGCTTCTGTTACGATCCATACTGTCTTTTGTTTATAAGTTTCTGGCACCTTTTACGTTCCATATTGTCTTGTGTTTTATGCACTCTTATTTTGAAATCACTCTTATGTTCCTGTTTCCCAGTCTTGTCATGTCCTGTTTTCCCTCCATGTTGATGTGTCTGGTTTTCATAGGTTCATTGTTTGATTACCTTATTATCAGTTCTAGTTTTGTCATTGGTTCTAGTTAATCGCCTTATTATCTTGATAATAAGGTATATACACGAGGAATCATCCAAGGAGGGCACGGGCAGGAACACGGTAGAATACAGGAGCAACAAGGAACGTCTTCAAACACCTAACTTCAAACAATAACCAACAAAGGACAAGGTGAACATGAGGGCTTAAATACTAAACCAAGAGGGAAACAAAAGCCAATGGGAAAACAGAACTCAAAACAAGATAATAAGGCAATTAACTAGAACCAATGACAAAACTAGAACTGATAATAAGGTAATCAAACAATGAACCTATGAAAACCAGACACATCAACATGGAGGGAAAACAGGACATGACAAGACTGGGAAACAGGAACATAAGAGTGATTTCAAAATAAGAGTGCATAAAACACAAGACAATATGGAACGTAAAAGGTGCCAGAAACTTATAAACAAAAGACAGAATGGATCGTAACACTGTTATTGCCATTGAGAAAGAGATCCTTATGGATTTACAAACCTGATATGTTCTGCATGATCGTGCGATTGATTAATTAAACAGGAAAGGAGGGCTAATTTTCACTTCAAGCTAAATGGTAAGTGCTTTTGGCATTGTTATAGCAACATCAGGAGTTTTCAAAGCGTAAAATAGCTGCTTGGGCATTCAGTGTTGAATCAAGTTTTGAAAAGTAACCGTGTACCCTGACGAAACAAAATGTATTGCAAGCAAAATTTAAATTACAAACATTATTAGAGAGCTTTTTCTTGGTTTTAGACCTCCTTGGTTCTGGCTTTCGTGCATGGACGTGTTTTTAAAATGTCAATTGGTATTATTAGCCACGTAATGTATGATGGGCATATGGCATCTTATTCATTGTGAAACTGTGTTTTTTTAAAGGCACGAGTCGCACTGAAGGCCTAGACTTAAAATGCACAGGCCGCTGCTGTATATGGCCATATACCAGATTTAAATATCAGAAAATGAAATAATGGCAACAGGCCTAATTATTGAATCCTCATTTGTACTTTTAGTTAACAAATTTATTGTATGTCTATTTTAAACTTAGATACGTTCCCTTTCAAAAAGCTATACTTATGATGCTGCGCTGAGTTAGCGCTTTGGGAACAACATTAGGAGTGATCAGCTGTGAATATGTGTGCAACACGTCAATGAACATTGACCGGAATTTATAGCCTCTGCCGGTGACATCATTGGATGCACCTATAGCAGGCTATAAATAGATGTTTCACAGGTGCATCTTCAGATCACTCTGTGTGTGTGTGTGTGCTTCATGAGCCTGTCAGAAACTTTCTACTTTCCTCTGTTAGGAGTTAGAATTGTTAGGCAGTGTGCAGAAAACTTTCTCTTTCTTTTTTTCATTTAAAAAAAAAAAAAAGAAGAAAAAGAATGACTGATAAACAAAGCAAGTGGTGTGTGGTCTCATGTTTACGCTCTATGGCTGAAACAGACACACCAGTTTTGTTTTGTGTGTTTGGGGGAAGAGCACAGGTCCGTCCCTATTGCTCGCTCTCTCTCCCCAGATCCAACTGATCCTTCTCGTAAGCCTGAAGCGCGCCTCAGTGCCTCTTCGGTTCACGAGGTGTACGCTGAACCTCTGTACATTCCACGCACAATAATAAAGTGGCTGGGGAATTACTCGAGGTGGTTACTCGGGCTGTGGCCAGACTATAGTTAGACTGGCCACGCGAACAAGAGATACCCAAACACTCCAAACTAGAAGACAGATTTCTGTCTGGTGGCCAAAAAAAAATAAAAAATGAAATAAATAAATAAAAAAATGGAAGGGAACGCTATATCAGTCCCTTCCTTTCTTCTATGACCTCCATAAAGAGCATTCTCATTCATGGAGGATTCCTTATACTTCCTGTGTCTTCGTGCCCTCGACATTGACATATTCGACTATCGTGGGTGCTGAGCCTTGGGGGTATTCGTTGATGCCGCCGGTAGAAGAGAGGGTTATCTCTCGCCTGGCTCGGCAGCATCGATAAAGAGACCCACTCTCCCCACAAAGCAGTGCAGGACAATCTCCACGCTTGTAGGGAAGGCTTATCAGGCAGCAGGTCAGGCTGGTGCTGCCCTGCACACTATGGCACTGTTACAGGTGCACTAGGCTAATCTGTTGAAGGATCTGAGTGCGGGCACCACGGTCGACGAAGAAGCTTTCTCTGAGCTTTGTCGAGTCAGGGATCTGTCTCTCTGCACAACCAAGCTGATGGCCCGCACTATTGGCCAGTCTATGTCTGCTTGACTCAGCGTGGAGAGACACATATGGCTTAACCTATCGGGCATCAGAGACAAGGACAAAACATTCCTTCTCGATGCCCCGGTTTCGCCTTCTGGCTTATTTGGTGACGATATGAATATACAGTAGTTATCACCAGGTTCCAGGAGGCAAAAAGTCACAAGGAAGCCTTTGGGAAATTCCTTCCTTGCCACACTCAGGGGGAGGGGCTGTCGGCCACCCAGCCCTGCCCTGGTCCTTCTAGATGGAAGGGTCAAAAACAAAGCGTGGCAAATTGTGCTCCCCCTCATAAAGACTGGGGGCCGGTTCATCGCCCTCAGCAGCCTCCAAAGCAAGACCTTATGGGAGTTATTTCTAAAAATAAAAAAAATAAAATAAACCCTGACGGTTTTGCACCCAGACTTGTGCCCCCCCTTGGGACGGGTCACGTGAAACATCCACCTGTATCCTCCCGATACCCCCATGAAACCGCTCCATTCCCGCCACCTCTGGTGTTTTGGGAGTTAGTGGTTTCCAGCGAAATGATGGGTGTTCCGTTGCTTCCTGCCTAAGTCTAGGACAAGGGTCACTTTACATCCCCTCAACAGGAAGTGTCAGAATCAATACCCATCTTAGAGAACCTGTCAGCATGGAAACTACTGCCAGGTGGTTCTTTGTGGGTCCTGAGAACAGTAGAAAAATGCTACAGAATTTAATTTGTTAGCCATCCTCTGCGTTTCAACGGCGTGGTTCCCACTACCGTAAAACCGGAGCAAGCATGTTTACTGTGGAAAGAACTGCAAAATCTCTTGGATAAAGGGGCCATAGAACATGTTCCCCTTCCAGAGAGAGAGTCAGGTTACTACAGCAGATACTTCCTGGTTCTCAAGAAGGATGGGGGGTTGCGTCCGATCTTTGACCTTCGAGGGCGTTCAAGTTCAAGATGCTAACCGTCAAGACGGTCGTGTCTCAAATCCAACATCGCAATTGGTTGGTCACGATCGATCTCATGGATGCATACATTCATATAGAAAGTCTGCTACAACACAGGAAGTTCCTGAGGTTCACTTTCGGGGGCGAAGCTGTCCAATATCGGGTTCTTCCATTCGGGCCTTATCACCCCGCACATTCACGGAATGCATGGATGCAGCACTGGCTCCTTTGCGACTCCGGGGCATCCGCATTCTGAATTATATAGACGACTGGCTCATACTAGCACAGTCAAAAGAACTGGCATTACAGCACAGGGATATCGTCTTAGCTCATCTGGTTTCTCTGGGGTTGAGGCTCAACGCCAAGAAAAGCGTCCTTTCTCCCACTCAGAAAACTACCTATCTCGCGATTGTATGGAATTCAATAATTGTCTCCCGCACTAATCAAGTCCATTCAGAACACCCTGAGCAATGTCAGGCTAGGCCAAGGTTGCACTGTTCATAAGTATGAATGACTACTAGGTCTCATGTCAACTGCATCCTCGGTGATCCCTTTGGGCCTTTTTGCACATGAGACCATTTCAGTTGTGGCTCAAAGCCAAGGGATTTCATCCAAGGGCCAATCCCCTAGGCTGATAAGGGTTACGCACTGCGTGCTATGTACCCTTTCTATGTGGTTCAGACCCCGGTTCCCCACTCTAGGTGCGTCTTGCCGTCACAGTTTGCTAACGATAGACGCCTCCCTTACGGGCTGGGTAGCGGTCTTAAGTTGTCATCCAGCTCAAGGGGAATGGGAGGGTTGTCAGCTCGATTGTCACAATAACTGTCTCAAGTTGATGGCCGTATTTCTGGCCCTGAAATACTTCCTCCAGAGTGTGCCATGTCTTGGTGCGGGTGGACAACACAGCAGTAGTCTCTTACATAAACCATCAAAAAGGTCTACATTCACTCCAGCTGAACAGACTGGCACGGCAGATTCTCCTTTGGGCCCAGGGCAAGCTCCTGTCAATCAGAGCAGCTTGTATCCCTGGATGCCTTAATGGGAGCAGATTTACTGTCCAGACAGAAAATACCAATGGGGGAGTGGGAACTCCACCCCGAGGTAGTGGAACAAATCTGGTTGAGATTTTACAAGAGCAGAAGTGGACCTCTTTGCCTCCCAACAGACAGCGCAATGTCCACTCTACTTCTCTCTGAGTCACGTAGCCCCCCCCCTGGGTCTGGACACGATGGCACATACATGGCCCAGAATGCGCCTGTATGCTTTCCTTCCCGGTTTCTCTGCTCCCGGGAGCCTTGGCCAGAGTTCGCCAGCAAGGGTCCTGCCTCTTACTGATAGCACCGCGCTGGCCGAACAGGGTATGGTTCTTGGAGATAATGTCTCTCCTCGACGGCTCACTTTGGGCGATTCTGGACAGGAGGGACCTTCTGTCTCAGGTGCAGGGGACAATATTTCATCCCCGGCTCGATCTGTGGAACCTTCATGTTTGGCCCCTAAAGTGTATCAACTGAGGGACACTGGGTTTTCACCTGAGGTTATCGAGACCATTCTAAGTGCTAGGGCTCCCTCTACCAGAAGAAGTTATGCCAATAAATGGGGTGTCTTATAAAGATGGCGCAGTGCACATAATGCAGATCCAGTTCACTTCAGTTCTGGACTTTCTGCAGGAACAATTATCAGCAGGCACATGCCCCGCCACTCTCAGGGTCTATGTGGCTGCCATTTCGGCTTGCCATGCCTTGATTGACGGGGTGCCATTAGGAGGACATCCTCTACTCGCTCGCCTCATTCGTGGAACTATGCGACTGAGGTCTCCTGCTAGGACCAGGACCCCTTCATGGGACTTGGCAATAGTCCTTGAGGGTCTGGTTGAGACCCAGTTCGAACCTCTAGAGTCAGCGTCTGATAAACTTCTGACTCTCAGGATGGTTTTTCTTATAGCAATCACCTCTCTAAAAAGAATTGGGGATCTACAGGCTCTGTCTGTCTTGCCAGCCTGCTTAGATTTTGCTTCAGGAATGGCAATTTTGCACCCTCACTCTGACTACCTGCCTAAGGTTCCTTTCTCGACCTTACATCCGGTTACTCTCGAAGCCTTCTGCTCCCCGCCGATTACAACGCCGGAGCAGGAAAGACTTCACAGACTTTGTCAAGTCTGTGCCCTACAGACCTGTCCACTGCACTAGCCAGTGGTGTAAGTCAGGGCAACTATTCGTTTGCCATGGGGGCCGCCACCAAGCAGACTATGTCGCATTGGGTGAAGGACGCTATTGCCCTGGCCTACGAGTCAAGCTTTGCCAGTAGATATCTGGGCTCACTCTACCAGAGGGGTCACCTCCTCTAAAGCCTTGGCTAGAGGTGTCCCTCTGCAGCATGTTTGTGATTTGGCAGGCTGGTCCTCTCCGCACACATTCATTAGATTTTATAGTTTGGATATTCATGCCACTCCGGGCTCTTATGTCCTTGAGTCGACATCACAAACTCATGTCTGAGACCTCTCGCGCTCTCGTGAGCACACTACACAACCGTAAGGGGTCCGAACAGCCACAGTGCGGTGGCGTGGGTATTCTCGTTCCCAAAGCGCTAACTCAGCACAGCATTATAAGTGTAGCTTTTTGAAAGAGCCCTTGTTGCCTGATAAAAGCAGAAAGAGATGCTGCGCTTCTTTGCTGCACTGGGATGCCCCAGGACAGCTCTTCAGACAAAATAACTGACGATGCACCTGTGACGCATCTATTTATAGCCCTGCTACAGGTGCATCCAATGAAGTCACCGGCAGAGGCTATAAATTCTGGTCAATCTTCATTGACGTGTTGCACACATATTCACAGCTGGTCATACCTAAAGTTGTTCCCAAAGCGCTAACTCAGCGCAGCATCTCGTTCCGCTTTTATCAGGGAACAAGGGTTACAGTCAAGTAACCCGAGACGTTTTATTGAATTCTCTGTGGCAGAAAATTATAATACAAAAATTAAAAATTAAGGGTCTTTCAATACAGACAGCTTTAACCTCAATGTGTGATTTTTTTTTTTTGTGTGCATTTTTTTTTTTGGATGTTAACTGCATATTCAGTTATTATGCACTAAACTATTTACATGTAATTGCATTTAAAATGTAATTGACAGAATTACAGAGGTATATAATGATGATTTGTGAGTTTTCAACACAAAACAACCCCAATAAATACAGCAAATTGCATTGCAAAATTTGAGAATTTATTTCCTAAATACAGCATAATTTGATGACCAAATGTAACTGATTACGTTGTGACAACCTGAAAAGTGAAATTCCTGTATTCGTTGTCACAACGTAACTTTGGAACGGTGCCAGTCCGTCATGACAACATTGTGGCAAGGTCGTGGTTCAATAGTGTCGGGGGGGGGGGACAAAGGACACAAATGCAAAGATGATGGTTCAATGGTTTTATTAACAAAGTTTTCAAAATCAAGCGCACCCGGCTGCAGAAGGTTGAAATCCAGTGAGCCACAATGGGCTAGTGAAAGGTGTGTTCGTATGATAAGTGTGTGCATTGTGGAAGGCAGGAACAATCCGAAGAGAGTCTGTTGAAGCTGGTGTGGTGTGAAGTACCACACAGAGAGGCTGAGGAATCCTCCTCTACATGAATTGGGCACAGAGCTGGCGAGGCCGGCGGCAAACAGGAAGGTAACTGCACCTCTACAGACAGGCAACCAACAGACACACGAGCATGCTCCAACTACACAAGAGAGCACATTCAACATGACATTGAACAATAAATAGGCAAAGTAAAGATTAAGTAGGAAGTGCAATCAGAGTGAAGCGGATGGTAATGGGCGAGTAAGTCATTGCCATGGTCAGCGTCTCCACTAGACTTATCACTGTTCCCATGCAAATGCTGATCACGTGTTGGCTCCACCTATGAGACACGAAGGAGAGAGAAAAACAAACAACAGTATGAGCCGGTACAAATGCAGGAACTGTGACAAATAGTTGTATGTAAATTTTTGCTTTTAATCATTATACTATAGGCGGACATGCAGTATTCTAACCTAATTTGCCAAACATTAATTTAGAGTCTATTTAAACAGTTGTGTGTATGAATAATGAATGCAGACTCAAAATTAATGTACTTCATTTATGTTGACAGTGAACAGAGAAAAATGCAACAATAAAAGAAATTTAAACCTATTGCCACAGATTTGCAATGAAATTACAAGACTAAATGACTTCTGTTCTCATATTAAAATCTTAATCTTAACACCTAATGCCTTGAATTACATTTGTTAATTTAATTTAAAGCCATTTTAAGAATGAATAAAAATGGTAAATTACTTCATTACAAAATAATCTTTAGATCTACATATTTTTTTCTTCAATAAATATGTTAAATTATAGCAAAAATGTTAAATTAATCAGTAAGCAAAATTTTTTAAAATTACAATTCTAATTTTTTTATAGACAACATTATGTCAAGACATTGAAGATGCTAAATTACTAATAGATTTTTAAATATGGAACGGTGTTGCCATGGCAATTAACTAAATTAATGGCAAAAATATGGAAACAGGAAGAGTCTATTATCTTCTGTGTGCATTGTGTGATTTAGATCAAAATTTATGTTTTTTCTTAATCGCATAGATGTGGCTATTGTGGGACATGGTCATTGCGCCACCAACTGGCAGCCAGAAGTGTGGCACTTAAAATAGACTTTAACCCTCTGGGGTCTGAGTGTATTTTGGGCCCTGGAAAAGTTTTGACATGCCTTGACATTTGTGCTTTTCTCAGTTGCTTAAAAATATATTAATGGTTAAAGTCTGATAACACTGTATTCAGCACAAACTGGGCTACAATAATATGTGAGCAACATGTGTATACATATTTGTATTTTTGAGAATATAACGTTTATGCATGGTTTTTGAAAAAAATAAAAATTTAAATCACTGAAATAAGGTCATATAACACATACTAAACATTTGTCCACAAGAGTTTTGAGTGCTGTATCTTGTAGCCTAGAGTTTTTGCTACAAAATGATGTGAAAACCATCCTGATCACTCATTCATACAAAACAATATACTAATTTAACTTTTGTAAGACAATTTTAGTGTTGATCGTCTCAGTACATTAGCGTATGAATGGTGCGCTCTGCTGGTGGGTGGGATCACATTACAGATAATTAGATAGACCAGTAAAAACAGAACAAACTGAACATCGCTTTGTTTCAAACAGATTGCATTGCAGGAGAATATTTGTTTTAAATTTGAATTGGTTTACTAAAAAGTAGACATTTCAAGCTTTCTTTAGACATATGTTTCATGTTTGTGTCATAAGTATTCAGGTAATTTTTGTGACGTGTTTCAGATATATGCTTGTGAACACAGAGACTGCTGAAAGCTCACCCTTTATATTTTCTTTATTTTACAAAAGCACAATGTTTCATTGTTATTATGAGTGTACACAAATAAAAGTAGTCTATAATGATGTCTTACACTTATCTGTATACCCAAAAATGAGTATTTTAAGTTGTTTCTGCTGTAATGACGAAAATATACCCGTGTGGAAATGGACCCATGGTTCTTGGGCCCATCATTGCTGCTTGGAACAAAATTAATTATTATTTCTTTCAAGGTTTCAGGGGCTTTTTGGGCACCTAACATCCTCAATAACTAGAACCTGAGCATGCCACCTAGAAGATGGGCATGCTCAGAGGGCTCTGTAGCACATCCCTTTTGTGCTACAGTCACCAAACTTTGTACATATATAGATCTTATTAAAAAAGACAACTTTAGCGCTGACAGTCATAAGCTCCACCCAACAGGAAGTCGGACATTTTGGATTGTTTGAAAAATGCATGCTCTGGAATGTGAAATACTCCTCCTAGGTGATTCATGTTATAGGTACCAAATGTGGGCAACATCATGCCAAGACATTGGTAATGTTAAATTGCGAACAGATTTTTGATATATCGAGCAATGTTGCCATCATGCGCTCCCGTACGTACATCAAGTATTCTCAATCAAAACTGCATGGAACTTCTACCACATATAATAGTTTATACAAAGCATCGTATATTTGCATTGATCCATTGCAAAAAAGCAGTGAGAACTTTTTATTACGGTTCTGATTGATCATGCACTTACAGCAGCATTTGGAGATGTTATGCCTCCAGGCAGCTTGAATGTCAGAGCCCCTCTTCTGGATTGCTTCAAATTATCATGTGGTTAATGCTGCTTTCTAAATTGAGAAAGGCCAGCCCATGTAACCATGGAAACCTCACACTATTGCCTATATGACCTGCCAGTCAAACCATTACTAGAAGTCTATTGGCCAGATTGATCTAGGCAAATAGCCAATGTGCATTTGGTAATACCAAAGTGTGTCTGATCTGTGTTGAATTTGAGCTCTGGCTCTGTATCACAGATCAAGGTGTGGGTGAGCTCAAAATACTTGGAAGAGTCCACAGAATAGGAGAGACAACATCAATTTTGATTGCATAAAAATTAATTAGTATCAATATTTTATTGAAATGAGACATTTTTGATTACATGATAAAATTAAAATAGAGGATCAGTCAGGTTTATTTCTCCATTTTACCCCTATTTTTGATGTTTTGGATAAATTAGTCAATTTTCATCAGTGGACCTTCACAATGAAATACATGCTGTTTTTCTTAAATCATAATCATAAGCAGAGAACATGAAACATAAGTACTGTCTCTCACATGTCGCATGCTTTAAAAATCCACTCTTTTAACATTTTAAACCATGTTTTTCACTGTAATGTTCTAATTGCAAAATAGACTGCAGAAGATTAAAGTTAAGATTTGAAGCTTTAATTTGATACCAAGAATGTTAGCATTGATGTATTTTTTTTATATATAAAACAAAGCAATAGCCACATTCAAACTGCCCACCTGTTGGCCAGTGACAGCTAACAGGTTTAGAATGGGCATGTATGACAGCCTCTGAAGCATTTTCACCTACAGTCACCAAAATTGGTACATATACAGTTCCCATGAAGCCAGACAACTTTCATAAATATAGTTATTAGTCTTCCCAACAGGAAGTCGGACATTTTTGATTTTTGGAATATTGCAGTCTCTGAACTTTTAAACACTCCTCCTAGGGGATTCATAAGTCTGTCACCACATTATGACAAGATATTGAAAATGCTATATCGAGTGTCTCATATCTTCTGTGTGATTTAGAACAACATTCTCCTACAGTCACCAATATACGTATGTATACATTTCTCATCAGGCCAAACAACTTTCATACAGTCATTAGGAACAGAAAGTCTGCCATTTTGGATTTTCTGAGAATCCTCCTAGGGGATTCATGTGACTGGCACCAAATTTGTTCAACATCATGACAAGATGTTAGTGATAGGTTGTTCATGAACAATTAGCTCATTTTGAATGATTATTTTATGTGACTCAGAAGAACGAGTAGACTAAGAGAGTGATTCATTCATTTTAGTGATTCGTTCATTTGCGCATTGAGCAACCTCATAAATGATTAGTTAACGTTTCATCTCTTTTGGTCCGAGTCATTTGTTCTTTTGTCACGTGACAGCCGTAAACGTTATGCATTGCTCACACAGGAAACAAAAACGATTTGTTCACTTCTCGAGTCTTCTTGTCCAAGTCGTTTGTTCTTTTGTCACATGACAGCTGTATATGCTCTGCATTGCTCACATGGGAAACAGAAATGATAAGTTCACCTCTTGAGTCATTTGGTCCATTTTGTTCATTCTTTTGTCACGTGACAGCCATGCATTGCTCACACTGGAAACAGAAATTATTAGTTCACCTCTTGAATCTTCTTGTCCAAGTTGTTCATTCTTTTGTCACAAGACAGCCACATATGCAATGAATAGAGTATATGGCTGTTACGTGACAAAAGAAAGAATTAATCTGACCAGATGACTCGAGAGGTGAACTAATAATTTATATTTCCTGTGTGTGTGCGTAGCGTATATGTCTGTCACATGACAAAAGAACGGAAGACTTGGACAAGAAGATTCAATCAAAAGTTGAACTAATATTTGTGTTTCACAATCTGTCATTGGCTGCATTATAATTTCCTTATTGTGACTATAATCAAAGTTTGCGTAATTAGACATGTTGGAGGGGTTTTGGCTATTACATTAACTTAAATTACACTTAAATTTAATTCTGCCCAAATGAACGAAATGAACAAAATGACTTGAATAAAGATTTGTTCATTTTGCTGAATGAGACTCAAAGATCCAAGTCAGTAAAATTATCTGATCATCCCATCACTACAAGACACTGTAGATGCTAAATTGCAAAATTATTTTTTTATATATCGAACAGTGTTACTACGGCGAGGCATTAAATAAAAAAATGGGAAACAGGATGTGTCTCGTATCTTCTGTGTACAATGTGTGATTTAGATAAAAATTGCGATTTTATGTTTAGTCTTGGGGGCAAATCACATGGATGTGACTATTTTGGGTCACGATCATAGCACCACTACCTAGCAGCAGAAAGTTTGGCACTTAAAAATATATTTTATCTTATATTTAACCAAATTGCATCAAAATTGTTTAGAATAATGTAAAATTCAAAATGCATGTGTCCACTTTTTATTGTTTTCCGAAAGCCACCAGGTGGAAATAGATCCATGGTGCTTGGGTCCGTTATCGCTGTTTGCAGCTATATTTTGTTGTATTCGAATGGGACACTGATGAAGACGTAAATCGAAATCATTTTGTCTTTGCACTGAACACTTTTTGCACTTTTGCACTCTTTGGCCTCTCAATAAATTAATACATTTTAAGACTTTTTCTACACATTGTGAGCGAGCTTCCTCTCTCTTTTGTATGATTTTTTGTGCTTACGCACCAAAGCTACATGGAAATATAAGTCCTTTCAGTATTTAGTCGTACGTCTACAGCTTTTGTTCTGCTGTTGGTTTACTACGTTGTATACTTTGTTAACATACACTCAAAGTTGATGTGTAAATTCAAACACTGTGGCAAACAATGTATCTTATTTGCACTCTTGGGAACGGCATGAGAGAAAAACAAGCCAAAGCAATTAGAGCATAAACCAGTTGCTCAATTAAACTACAGTCCAGTTATTTTACCTTTTGCAACACATTAATGTATACACTCGTTACATGTCTTTGACAAATTCCTTTTTTTAAATCTTTTTCATCAGAACATTTATTAATTAATTCTGCATGACACTTTGAAAAATATTCATTGCTACTAAGAAAGCTCATTTGATTCCAGGGATGCTGCAGGTTTACCACAATCTAAGAAATTGCTGTTTCAAACACCTGTGGCCTTCAAAAACACCACACTAATAAAAACCTTGTTTATCCCTGTTCTAGAAGATTCTACTGCATCAGAGATCCCACCAGAAAAATAATTATCACACTGTGCCAGTAATACCTGCTTTAGAGAGTGCAGGATGCGTCCACAAGAGGGATTAGCCATATTGATCCCAGATGGTGGACAGAAATATTTGAAAGTAAGAACAATCACATCGGGAACAGACTCTGTGGGCATGTGCATGAAAGGAAATGGTAGATGTAAGATAGAGTTGCAGAGGTACATACAGAGGAACAGTGAAAAAAACTGTCAGCAGATAACAGGGGACAATACGTCTTTCTCCAACTTTGCTTGGCAAATTTAACCAAGTTACAAGCTTCTCATATTAGTAGTAGTTCAACTGCAGTCAAGCAACTCTTTTAAGAAGCTAGGAACAAAAAGTATCTAACTACATTGAATATTGATGGCAGTAGCTTTCCATCTATCCAATGTTGTAAAGCTTTGCTCTTGTTCATTTAAGGTAACATGGATGAGAGGAGAATTTGTTCAGAAGGAAAGATGGTGACAGGTTTGTTCTGTGTTCACAAGCTTATTATACGGGTGGTAGAATTTGACTCGAGTGCAGCTCTGAAATAAAATGTTTTTAAATGTGTTTTGTCCTGCAGCATTTTCATTCAGACACTATTTTATGAACCACTGTGAACATCTGTTGTTTTGTATCTGTGCTTTGATTAGATGTATGACATTAAGATGTTGGACATTATAACTGATCCAATAGGTGACATGATCTGACTTGGTGGGATATTTCAATTAAGTGAAACGTTTCAGTGCTGTTTTAAGAAATTACAACACTCTTGTTGTGCTTGTCCAATCAAAATATAGGACTGGAATTAATAGTTGTATAATATTGGTTATACCTGTACCTACTGAATATGTACTAATAAATAAATACACATTTATAATGAGGGTGTAACGACGGCAGACGAGGAGTGAGGATCTACATGCAGGTTTTAATGGGAAAACAAAAGACGAACAGGGTAACCTAGAATATACAAAAACACAGCAAACAAAATAAGACATCCACGAGGGGAAAACCAAGATATAAACAAGAGAAACATTCAGGAAGGGCACAGGCAGAACATGGTCAAGAACATACATTTACATTTAACTACTGACCACGAATGGTGGAACAACAGGGCTTAAATACACAAACACTAATGAGTCAATCAAACACAGGTGAAACATAATGAAGCTGGCAGTGATGAAGGCAGGGAATTATGGGAAGTGTAGTTAGAGACAGAGGGCAAGGGAGAAACACAGGGCAGACAACAGGGAATCATGACATAACCTCCCTCAAAGGAGCGGATTCTAGACGCTCCTAAACGAAAATCACAAAAACAGTGGTGTGGGGGGGGGGGGGGGGGGGGGGTTCGGGGCCGGCAGGCAGACCAAGGGGGGGGGGGGGGGGTTCGGGGCCGGCAGGCAGACCAAGGAGGGCACAAGGGGCAAACAGTCAGTCCAAGGGGGGCACAAGGGGCAAACAGGCAGTCCAAGGGGGGACACAAGGGGCAAACAGGCAGTCCAAGAGGGGCACAAGGGGCAAACAGGTAGTCCAAGGGGCAAAGACAGGGGGGCAGGGCCAAGATGGAGCCGAGGACCAGTGAGACTAGAGCAGAAATTGGCAGGCAGAATTTGCATGTCCCGCCCCCCGGACATATGGGTATAAAGGGAGGGAAATGCATTTGTTTCATTCAGATTTTTCTGAGGAGCCGACAATGAGGTTCGGCCGCAACAGTGGCTCAGTTCAGCGACGTGGATGGGAGGACACAACGGCTTGTTCCCTCCATCAGAGAACGGAGGTTACATCCATAACCTAGACATTCCCTGTCTGTCGCTCACTTTGACATTGTGTCAAAGAAGTGACACTAGGGGTCCAATTTAAATCACGCCATGTGCTGAGCTGTGTACATGTACTGCTGATACAGGAGCGGGCATGTATTTTATGTGTTAAAGCGACCGACTGTGTCAGGCTGCACGTACCCTTCCCAAACGCTCCATAAAATCGTCAAAGTCTTCTGGTTCTTTACCCCCAACAGGCGGGAACAAAGCGACGTGCCAAGCATGGGAGCAGGCCACGCCAGCCGCACCTTTTCTCTCTCTAAGTTTCTCGCATAGAGTTAAAGCAGCTGGGGCCATCTTAACGCTATCATACACATCGGGGAAGGTGATCTTTCCCAGTTTTCCTATTCTTTCAGGGGGGAAAGACCCTGCGGAGACCACACCTGCCCAGACTGGGGGAGGTAAAGAGCGGTGAAATACATCACATGGGCTTTTAGGTCTCATGTGGAGAATGGCGCGGTGGTAGATCCTACCTCATTGGGAGGGAGGAGTTGCTACAAACACAGCGACAGGGGGTTCGTGAGGACTGCCCAAGGGAGACGCGGGTCATACTTAACTCAACTCGTCATACGCATCCGGGAAGAAAGGAACTGGGTGTGGGGGGGGGGGGGCGTGGCTGTGGGTGTGCAGTGTTGTGAAACCAATCGAGGGGGCTCAAGGGAGAATGCCGGTTGGCCGCGAGGCAAGCGAGGCAAGCCCACTCATCCCGAGCTCGGACGGAAGCAAGCAAGCGCGCCGGGGGGGCGGGTGGTTCATGGTGATTTAACCGGCGAAACCGAGCCCGTTATTATCCCCAAATCGCCTTCATCGCCAGCGCCGCCAGCCCCAATGCCGAGAGGAACAGTTTTTGTGAATCGCAGCTTGTTGCTCACACAACCAGTCGGCTCCGAAGAAAATTCTGAATGAAACAGATGCATTTCCCTCCCTTTATACCCGTATGTTCGGGGGCGGGACATGCAAATTCTGTCTGCCAATTTCTCATTGGTCTTTTCTCATAGATCAGAGATGCGAAAGGCTCTCAAGAGAGACCCCTAGTTTTGCTTCTTCGACACAACGTCGAAGTGAGTGACAGACAGGGAACTCAACCTTTTACCTCTGGTCTTTTAATCACTATATATCAGGTCTGTGAGTGAATCAATACTTGCCGCAATCTAATCTAGACCTTTCCGATCTGTATGACTTTTGACTGTATGGTGTAAAGTAATTAATCGTATTTCATAAGTTATGAAAACAGATCTCTTCTAATATGTCAGCAGATTTTAAGCTTTAGAACGACATCCATTGTGTGTTGTTCAAGCAAGCAGTTATAGATTCACTTGATTATGTTTTTCACCACAGAGCAGCAAAGTATGACACAATATTAATAAGTGGCACAATAAGTGACTCAAAACAAGCACACAGTCTAGGACAAATTTATTGTCTCTCATCAAGGCAGGCAACGTGTACTACAAATAATATGTACTGTACCTAAATAGACCTAAAACATACTTTGATGAACTCGTTTTTAATGCTTCAATGATTTAATAAATACTTTTGAATCCACTGCATTGCCTTTATTTATTAAATATAAATTTATTTCAGAAATTAAGGCATTTTTGTCTCAAAACAACAGCATGTTGGTTGTGAACTCACAGAACAACTCAGACACACCAACGCAGAACTATAAATGCAAACCCACCTGTTGGGCACAATGCGGAGCATACACCATAGGTTCGATGAAGAATTACAAATCAGCCTTTCCTGAGGGATTGTCCTTGTAATAAGTGTGTTTTCAATTGTTTGGATAAAAGTAGATTTGTAAAATTAATTAAACAGGTAAGTGGCAGCAATGCTTCTGTACTTTCATTCAGCCTTATCTGGTCTCGCATATTGATTTGAGATTCCCACAATATATACTGTGAGTACTCACACTTTGCATAAACACAGAGATGTTTATGTAAAGTCATTAGAAATTATATGGCCTTTGCTCAGGGGAAAACACCACATATCTTAACTTGATATTTAGAGGCAGAAATCTCTGCTCTCTTCAACATCCCAAAATTTTGTGTCAGTTTTTAAGGAATGTATAATGTTCTCACAAGGGAAGAGAATTTATTAACCTCACCATCTGGTTATTGCAACAAAAACACTAGGTGAGATTACTGATAATCACTGACATTCAGGAAATTTCAAATCATTCTTTATAGTTATATGGGGCTTGCATCAAAATATCACTCAATCAGATTATATTATCTCTGTGAATGCTCACTGTTACCACAGCTGAGCACTTCTTACCTACAGCAGTGTTGTGGAGTAACTAACTGAAATAATTGACACTACTAACTTAATCAGCCTGATATCATATAAATTATAGTACTGTGGCAACATTTTTGCAGAACTATATTACGTGGTTAATTTCAAGTATTGTGGCAGTTTTTAGGTGAAATGTCCACTGTGTGGTGATAAAAGGGAGGGGAACTGTTTCCAAACAGATTACGTCATTTAATATTGATTATATAACACTTTTGGCTCACGTGTTGACTCATGCTCTTCAGGACTCGTGCCCCAGTCTTTCACTTTGCAAGGACAACACTCTATCAGTTGAGCTATCACGCAACTTAAGCATACCTGAATAAGCTTGCAAATATCAGTGTAATACCATGCATATGATATTGTATTGTACATTTAAGTCCTGTTCTATAGTAAAAGTGTTTTGATGTGAACCTAATGAAATAAAGTTGAGTACCACTTACCTAAGGTATGCGCTTGAGTCTGAGTTTGTGTATAGCCCAATTTTCAGTTAATTTTCAATGTGACCCCTAGAAAGATGGATTGCTCTTATCCCCTCAGTGCTGCATCAAAAGTTTCTAAATATAAGCCAGGTGCATCAGAACAACATACCCCCTCACAACATGTCACCATACCCCCCAGACAGCCCACAGTGAACAGTTGAATCACAACTTTGAGAAGAGTAATGTCCTGTTCTTTTCTCCAGTGATGATGCCTCTAAAAGCATGCCTGCCTCCCCATGCACTTAGGAGATGTCAATCACTGCTCCTGAGTCAGCAATCACTGCACTTTGGCCATATCTGTGTTTGCTGATGTCAGGAGTCTTCAGTTTCCCCACCTGAGATATAACACACTGTAACAGGGTAAAAGGGAAAGGAGGAGGCGAGAACCGGCTTGACAATATAAATAATAATTTAATGATTAACTTAAAGCAAAAGACATACAATACAAATGCATACAGGGCAGCTGCCTGTAGCTCTCTCTCTCCCAAACTGCTGCCTCCAGCCACCTTATCCTTCTTGTGGGCTTGATTAGCCTGAATGGGGCCGGGCATATGCCATCATGGCCCGGCCCTGCCCTCCTCCTTGCCACACACCCTAACCTGCTATTTAGGTGAAACGGAGAATCTATCTTTGTCCACATATCAAAACATTTTTCCCCCCCTTAGTCCATCCTTTAATTGCTGCAGAGAGATTGGAGTGAGTGACCTGGTATGTGGTAAAAGAGCTTGGAAAATATTCTGTGTGGAGCGAGAATAGTTGTGAGGCTTTCACAGGTTTCTCAATAGCATGTAATGCACAGTGCTGTCTCAATGGTCCTTGTGGAGTATAAAAGCTGTGGATGCATTTTCCAGCTAAAAATGGTCTGTAGCCTTAGGAGAGTGATTTATACCTGCTAACTCTGAATAGAAGACCTCTGCCACCAATTAGATGATGCTGCTTGTCTGTCAGCCTGTCAGGTTAGTCAGCCTTGTTCGAATTTATTGTTCCTTGATTGAAGAGAGAAACTCATTCAGTGTGAGTTTGAACTGGGTGCTTGCCAGCCTTTCTACTGATGCATTTAACTTTCCTTTTTTTAATGCACCTATGGTTCTTAACTAGATGACAATGAACTTGAAGCAACTAGGGTTTTGAGCTGTCAGGCATGTTTTACAACTGTCCTCTGATGCATTGCTCTTTCTGTGTGTGATAGATAAGAACAATATGGATGTAATTTATTTAGCATGTGTGCTCCATAATTTAAGCTTATGCTATACATAAGCTATGTATTATATTTTAATTCATTTTCGAAAACTTTTATGCCATGCACAGGACTGTCAGCTCAACAAGAATTCACAGTTCTTGCACAAAACCCCAGTTGGAGTTTTGCTCTTTTCCATTTAATTGAGGTCATCTGTTCTCCCATGACATCATCTCATAAAAATAAACCTCCTCTAACATTGCATGCATATTCTAAATAAATTCCTTTTGAGATCTGACTATTTGTTTTGAAAACTGAAACTTAAAGAGATTAAGATGGCATTTCAATGTTTGTTATGTTTACACTTCTGCTCAATTTGTGTCCCAATGTCTTGGATTTTAAACACATTGGGCATTTCCTGCTAAAATGTGGATCATCTACTCTCTCCTGGATATGGATTTAGAAATAATACAACACAATCTACGGCTTTTCAACTGCTGGTATGTTTTGACAGTTTGAAGTTAAGTTTAGGAAAGAAGCGTCTTCGGCAGCAAAGGGGAATCAAATTCAGGTCAAACTCTGTGATCCAAAGAAGATTGCTTTTATTTCATACATCACAAACACAATTGCCTTTTGCAAACCTTATCACTTACAGAAAATGTTTGGCTTCTCAACTACATTGCCAAGATCTATTTCAATAAAAGTCAGGCTCTCTAGACCATTGGATGTGACAGAATCAATGGTTCCTTGCCTTAAGCCTGAGAATAAGAGTATTGACGCTTGTGTGATTTTGTTAATGGCTTACTGGCAGACTGGCCACTTAATTAACTTCAAATGGTTGAGAAATACACAGGTAGATGATGTTATATTGAAATAAAATGTGACATTACAAAGAATACATGCAGAGCGTGTACAGCTTCTCAAGTTGAAGAGCGAAAACGTCTCGGTTACTGTCGTAACATCCATTCCCTGATGGAGGGAACGAGACATTGCTTCAATGTAGTGGCACTAGGGGTCGCCCTTGGGAGCCCCACACACCTCTGATCTTTGAGAAAAGGCCAATAAGAATTGGTGAGGGCAATTTACATGCCACTCCCCTGGACATATGGGTATAAAAGGAGCTGCAATGCAAGCACATATTCAGGTTTCATACTGAGGAGCCGAGACAAGGTCCCGGACATTTCAGTGGGTAGTTCAGTGTTGTGGTAGAAGGGACACAACGTCTTGTTCCCTCCATCAGGGGGAATGCCATGACTAACTTACCTGTGTTATGTGGACTGGAGGTGCGAGACAGGCAGCCCCCTGAGTGCCTTGTGACAAGTAACAAGTAGCAAGTAACTTCCAACACATAACCTCCCTCAATGCTCTCACAGGCATCAAACGGTCCCCTGCACCTCGGGGACAAGTCGACTGCCAAAAAATAATGGACCTCCCCAAAAGGAACGAAATAATTCAGGGCACAGTGGATAGCACCCCCCCGGGGGGAGGGGTTTGAGTGGAAATACGTCACATGGTCTTATCAAACCTTATTGGAAACATCTAATTTGGAGAAGTGCCGTTGTCCTGCCCAGATGGGGAGGAGTTATACAAAAGGCGGTGACCAGGGGCAGAGGGATCTCTGCCAAAGGAAGATGTGGCTTACCAACGGGGAAACATTTTCAGAAAATACATCATACAGGGTTGCGTACGGGGCAACCAGTGCATGTGGAGCATCTACACCAGTACAAGGACTAGTTAGCACACGTACAGGGCAGGCAGCAAGTTTCTCCATAAACTTGTCACCACAGGGCTAAGGAGGAAGAGCATCCAGGTTCCATAACTTTGAGATCCCGACTGGGAAAAAGAGCACATGTCTTAATCTCAGGGGAGGGGAAAGGTGCCATGTGCAATTGGTAATCCCAGCCAGCTGTCCCGGAACATACCTGTTCTTACCTGACAACACATGGGACGAGACCGGCTCAATCTGGAGATTATAGAATCTCGCAAATGTGTTGGGTGTTGCCCAGCCCACTGCTCTACAGATGTCTGCTAAAGAGGCGCCATTGGTCAGAGCCCAGGAGGCTGCCACAATCCTGGTAGAGTGGGCACGTAGCCCCACAGGGAGCGGCACGTTCTTAATAAGCCATAGTGATGGCATCATTGTCCCAGTGGGCTTTCCTCTGTTTGGAGACAGCGCTCCCTTTCCACTGTCCACCAATGCAGACAAAGAGCTGCTCAGAAAGTCTAAAACTCTGCGTGCTATTCAAGAAGATGCATAAAGCGCACCGGACACAGCAACACCAAGGCTGTGTCTGCCTCATCCTGGGGCAGCGCTTGCAGGTTCACCACCTGATCTCTAAATAGGTTCATGGGAACTTTGGGCACATAGCCAGGTCGGTGTCTTAGGATCACGTGAGAATAACCCATACCAAACTCCAGGCATATTTCGCTGACCGAGAACGCCTGCAGTTCCCCTACTCTCTTGATGGAAGTGAGTGCAGCCAGGAGGGCAGTCTTCAAAGACAGTGCCTTAAGCTCATCTGACTCTAGGGAGTCAAATGGAGCTCCACATAGGCCCTGAAGGACCACAGATAGGTCCAACAAGGGGATGAGGTTCGATCTTGGGTGATTGTGTCTACCACTGAAGAAGGTCCTTCCTCAGGGGAATTTGGAGGAGCATGACATCTGGGTGGGCCAGTAAGGTTCTACGAGGAGTGAAAATAAGGCTTGACAATACACTGGAAAACGAGAGGAAGAATGACGTCACCGTGTTTTTCCACCTGTGCCATCACTGTCCACACTCATGCCCGCATTCTCCACCATTGAGACAGACACAGTGGTTGTGGTATCAAGCCTTGGAGAGGCTTTACTGGAAATAATAATAAAAATAAAATGTCCATAAAAAGGGAGAAATAGTGTCCAGGGGAAAACAGTGTCCGAAATAAAAAGGGAACTGACATGGGGGAGTGTCCATGAAATGGTCCAGGCATTAGACAGCCTTTAGGTCCAAGGCACGCAGGGCCGTGGAATCCTTGGTGGCCTGTCTTCCCAGGCATTGCACTCTGCATTTTAATGACAGCCTTTTTAACATCAGGTGTGCTTTATCAACTGCTGTCGGAACAAGGTATATTAATTATTAAAATTTTCTCACTTTAAAGCCCATTCCCATTGTGAGCCTGGCTGAAGGATGGCCCTCAGAAGTGGGGCGACGATGACTAGAGGGAGGTGCGGGTTGATCCACCACAATTGTAAAAATTTCTCAAGAATTTATAATAACAACTATGCTATCTTCATTGCAAAACTTCTTCCTCAAAGATAGAATATAACTTTGGAAATATCGTTTTATTAATATCTGTATATTTTGTATTTATATCTGTGCATAAGATCTATAAAAAAAATTGAAAATAAATAAATAAAAAAACATCAAGGTTACAATGGTAACCCTGGTTCCCTGAAAGGAGGGAACGAGACGTTATGTCAGTGAACTAATGCTATGGGTCACTCCTGAGAACCATGAACTTTCTGAGTGGTTTTCCATCATGCCAATTTCATTGCTAGATGTCTTTTGACGTCCTGGCTTCCATGCTCAGCGCGCTTATTCTGTATAAGGCGGGTTGGAAGATAGCCTCCTCAGCACATTTGACTGAAGAGGTGAGAGGATCTCTAAGACCTTTTCAGCAGCACTCAGTATTGTGTCAAGGTTTCTTAACATCTCTTGTTCCGTCCTTTCAGGGAACCGGGTTACCACAGTAACCTTGATGTTCCCTTTCCAGTCACTCAACAGTACGTCAGTGAACTGAAGCTAGGGGTCCTTATAGCACAACCACACAATACAATTTTGGCTCAGCTTGCTACTAAAAAAATTGGTAGAAAGTTTGATGATAGCTTGCATCCCCCCACAGTGGGGAAGAGCCTAGGACAGTGACTGACACTAAATAACTATATCTCGCCTGAAAGGTCCGAGGGTAGGGAATTTTCTCCACAGAACTCATGTCAAGTGTGGTGATGAACTGTTTGGGGAAGGACTGAATTCACAGTCATTTGATCATGGTTATAAAAGGGGCCGCCAGTGAGGGCAACTTAAGCCGATCGGAAGAAGAGCTGAATCTTCCTATATGGAATCTAGGAGTAAAACACTAGATTAATGATCAGAATAGTTTTACCAACATTGAGAAGCAAACAAAGTGATAGGAAAAAGGCTCACCCTTGGTAAACATTTTTAAATATGGGAGACAGGAAAGGAAATCTTCCTGTGTGTAATCTAGTAAAAAAATCATATTACTAGAATGATTACAATAGCTATTTCCGTAAAGAAAAATAGCTAAGAAAATAATATAAAAGGGCTCACCCATGGGGCAGCCGCTTTCTTGTAATAAATAGAGATATCTTATAGAAAATATTTCCTAATTTATTGGATTAAAACATAGAAGAGATTTATTCTAATGGAAGATATTTCCTAATTCATAGGATTAAAAGTATGTGATAACTTGTTTACTGGGAGGCAGTTCACACATGTTCCAAAGGACACACTGTCCCACAGACACAATGGTGCTGTACAATTTGTGATAGAGTGGGGATGGGGTGTGGTCATGTGTTTGTTTGTTGTTTCTTGTTACAGTGATGGGGTAGAGAGACCTTAAAAGCAGCCAAAAGTGCAGCGTTGGAGTGTCTTCTGTGTGTTTTGTGTTTCTAAATATCGAGAAGGTTATGATTTCAAGAGGTTTACATTTACTGAGAGTGTTACTGATTGAACTAAGCAAACTAAGAAAAAGCACAGAGAAGATTACATACGGTGTGCTGAAGTCAGAAAATAATAACCTTACCTGAACTGTAACTGCTCTCCATCTCCTCCTTTCCATACCTGAACCTTAATCTGGTTTACATATTGATCTCTTATTTCAACTGGAGAGAGGCAAACATTACAACCAATCTGTATTTGGACAAAACACATAACAAAAGGTGTTCTCTCTTTTGTGCCAGTAAGGAAGAGCTTAACCTTCCGGAGTGAGTTCTTAGTGTAACTAGCCAAGTGAGTAGTGTACAAAAAGATTGACGCCACTAGAGCAGTATTAATCTGTTATTGTGCTTAACAACCCAAGGAGAAGTGTTTTACTGAGTGGAAAACTATCTTGTATGTGGTTTAAGCGCAAAGCCTTATAGAGACATTAATGTTGTAACTAGCCTGAGGGGGGAGTATACAAAATGATCACAAGGCTTTTGTTCAGCGCTACTCATTAGTAATGAGAGCTTAATCTCACTTTACAGAAAGCCCCTGGGAAAACAGAGAATAACATTTCTAGATTATAAAATCTAGTGAAAGTATTTGGGGAAGCTCAACCTGCCACCTGTTAGATGTCTAGTAAGACAGCCACTGCGGATGCCAGATCGTGCCCTGTGCCTGAGAGAGTAAATCTCTCCTCACCGGAATTACCCATGGTGGAACTTCAGCTGTTCCACCAGCTCTGGAAACGAAGGCTGATTGGGCTATTTCGGCACAACCAATAGCACTGTTTCCTGAACCAGCCTGATTTTGCTCAGTACTTGGTGTATCATGCGAATAGGGGGAAAATGCATATTTACGCTGGTTATCTGTCACCAATGGTAAACACATGCCCCTATAGGGGGCAGTTTTCAGAAACCAAGGCTGCAATCCATATCCATGCAATCCATACCTTGTATCCTTACTCCTCTAATTTTGTGCAACATTTTTTTTTGTATCAGATGTATATACATACTTGAGTTTCGTCACTTGCAGGTTAAGGTGTCCAAACCTAGCGGAGCTTGACTCATGGTCGAATGCCTTGATGCAAGTGCAGGTCAGCTCCACAAGTCAGTCAGCTGGGAAAGTTTGAACTGCCCGGACAGATTTAAGGTGTTTTGACACCGCAAGGGAAGTTGGTGTGTCAAATTCAGTATTGGACACCACCAACCTCCTTTCTGGTGTATTTTATATATGTCACCACTGACATGTTGTTCGTTTGATTCACACTTCTTTACACTGGAGTTTTGGTCGCAGTGATTACAGAGCCAGAAATACTGCCAGATATTTTAGGCACTTTATATGCATTTAAGCACTATTGGACTAGTTTGTGGTGATTATAATGTTTTTGGACATTTGAACGATGTCTCTTTTCAAGTAGACAGCATGGTTGAACAGCGGCATGTTGATAGAAGACAGTGATGTCCTTTTGTGACATCATGCGTTCTATAGCACTCTCGCACCGACCCACATTGAAGGGGCCTCAAATGCAGTGAGCCCAGCGGTGTGGCAGCAGCTTAGGTGGCCATAACCCGAGTGCTCTCTGAAATATTTTTAGAAGAATCATTCTCCCCATCTTGAAGCTTTTCAAGTGATGAAGGATAAATTAACTGCGTGCATCTGCGGGCGTGCTTGCATCGTGCGAAAGAACTCTTCACTTGTCTCTCAACATCTCAGTTTGTTACAGATGTGCGAGCAAGATTTTTTTCTGCTTGCCACTCTGAGCTTCAGACTATGCTAAAGTTAGCACAAGAACATTTATCTCCACCAACTCTTTTTGAACAGAATTCTGATTAGGGTCCGATTCAGTTGACTAAAGCCCGTAGTTGGCCACACAGCTGCCGTCTTTCTTTGGAATAAGAAAGAAATGGCTGCAAAAACCCATAAAGAGGTTCTTCACCCCTGAACACAGTATAAACGTGTTCTACATTCAATTGTGGAGAACACAATGCCATTAAAGTGAGACATTGAACTGTGTAACCATACATCACTGTTCCCATCCCCATTGCCAATCTTACATAGTCGGGAGCGATTCGGCTGGCCCGGGGGTTTTTCTGCACAGTGGTGTGAGCCTAGACCACAATTCTTTGTTTCTCGGTCATGGGCACAGTAGTCTCACTACCAACTCTCCACCGCTTGACAGGGCTAAAGCTAGAGGAGCATTTGTTTTGAAGTGAAGTAATTGAAGAGGCTTTTCAGTGGCTGCAGCACAAATAGGCAGGTAAAGTTTCATAAACGTGCAGATTAGAGTTTTTCAGATCAAATTTATTCACATCTCCAAAAAAGCTTGGCTATGACACCAGAGTGTCAGGAAGCCTTACCTTGTTTGCTTTGCGTATCTCTGAAAGGTTTACCCAGAGATTCTGCTCGAGTGCCACAAAATTGTCTAGCGATCTTCTGATGGCTTGGGTAGTAATCTCAGGATGTTGCACAACAATTTGAAGAGCGCAAGGTTTGGATTCTATTCGTCTATGTCCTCCAAGATTTTGCCTGAAATACCTGCAAAACTGCATGGTGTGCAGGTCTGATACGGCTTGTCCTGATGCTGTGTAAGACTTAGCCGTGAGAGACACTTAAGTCTGCAAGGTTTAGATGGTAGTGAAGGGTGTTACTTCCAGCTAAGTGCATAAGCAGGGCATAAGTGTGCTGCAAGTACTTCTCCGACCTGTGTCAAGTTGGTAAATCACTTCTGCTCTGCGTGGTGCAGCGCGATAGAGGCATTCACTCCTAAATATGCGTGCAAGCCAAACAAGGCACATGCCTTGCTTTGTAGAGTTCAACATCATTCTCGGTGAGAATGGCACCTTACTCCAGTGAATGCATTGCACATCCATGAACGATGCTTCTGCGCGGGCGCTGTCCAGGCATGAAAGACAGCAAATGTGCCCATCCTGTGGAATGTGTGGCAGGAACTACAGTCACGATATTCTGTCCAGAAAAGGATGTATAAACCTCAAGTTTTACTATTTTATTTTTTGTATGCCTGTGAAAAGAACAAAGAATCCAAAAAAATATTTTTATCAAGAGGGTTACCAATCCTCTTTTGATAATTATAAGGACACATTTTACCAAGCACCCAGGGAACAGAAGAGGGCTCTGTCTGCTGAACTCTGTGCACAAATCATAATGAAGGGCATGATCCACATGATGGCTTGAAATGGAACAACAGTTCTTCAGTTATCTGGTAACTGTTTTCTGTTGAAAAGACCAGCATCCCTGGTAATCAATATATGTTGTGTTTTGGATGCTGTATGCCAGTATTTTGGTGTGGTGGCTGGTGTCCTTGCCAGTGTAACATAGTTAAAAATGTTCAGGTTAAATCCTACTAAATGGGATTATTGTGCCACCTGCTGTCATAAAGTTGTACCTGCAGCGAACGCTAGTAATGACGAAGGATTATGGGTAATCCTCAAAGCAACGGAGGATTTTTCCTTGAGGTAACGTGTCTGTGAATGTCCGTGGACTAAACAATGCTAACTCACTTGAAAAGCATGTAAAAGTTAAGATAGATTTCTTTGGTTGAATAATATGTGTTGTTGATTAATTTCGCCATGTTTTTATAAAGTCAACCATCTGGATATGTGTTTTATAGTCGATTGAAAGTCTCTCCAGTATAGCTAGCTAACTTTAACATGATGCCGTCTTTCCAGACAGAGCATACGCTGTTTGTCCATATGGGATTATTCAACTGTTGTCCTTTGTCATGAATGCAGGTATGTTACCGTATGTTATTATAATGTGTTGTAATGTTTGAACGTAAGATTGAGGTATTTTCTGCTGTTTGTCTGCCTCTTGTATGTTGAATTGTAACGAAGTTACATAATTGTTTACACACAACTGTTCATATAAAATGGAAAGGTAACTGTAGGAAATCAGTATAATTACATTGTTTTATTTTGTTTCCTCCTTGCAAGATTAAGAGGGACAATTTGGTGTGTTTTATTTATTTAGTTTATATGAGTTTAAATCCACTATACGATCAATGTGTCAAACTGTACTGTACTTTTGTGTAGAGTTTTAAGAGTAGTAGATACAGTAATTTTTCAAAAAAGCAACGGAGGATTTTTCCTTGAGACAGAGCATACGCTGTTTGTCCATATGGGATTATTCAACTGTTGTCCTTTGTCATGAATGCAGATGTGGAATAAACCTGCTGTTACCACAAACCTGACGGGCTCCAAAAGATTATTATCCGGCAGAAGACACTACACAGAGGTCACATTGGTGCCGTGACCCGTCGTCCATGACTACACCGGACCGGGACTGATGTCTTCTTGCTGCTACATCGTTGTGGAGCTGCACTTCTTCCATCAGTGTATTTGACTGTCAGGTTTATTTAGTTGTTAACAGCCATATTGACTTCAAATTCAATTTGTCATTTTGTTTAAGTAAGGGTTCCAGTATGAGTTTCAGTAAATTTACTACCTCTGAAATGACTCCTCTAGGTATTGGTAGAGGTAGAGGGCTGCTTAGCACACCCGTTCCATTCTCACTGGGTGACCATCTAGGGGGGGATAAAACATATTTTGGTGAGGATTCTGTTCACAGTCCTTTTAGACATAGGGATGTAGTGGCGCCCCAAAATCAGACTATGATTGAGTTACACCCACCACAGTGCACTAGTACATCAGTTCCTAACCCTCTCCCCGATGATGTGAGACTGGTTGACCAAATGAGCACCATTGTGCAGCAGATAGGGAAGCAGCTAGCTGATAGCATTATGTCACAACTCAACACATCTAGCCCTGCTGCTACTGTGAATGCAAGTCATGAAGAAACATGCAATACAAAAGCCTCTTTCCCTGTCAACACGCTAGATCTCTCCCAAGTCCAGTTGGTCACTCGGAGAGGAGTTAAAGACCCACCTGTTTTCCGAGGAGAGAGTTCAGATGCACTGGCTGTCGATGAATGGGAGGAATTGATGAAAAATTACATAAGAAAAAGTGACGTTCAGTTAGAAAATCAAGCTGAGGAAATTATTGTCCACCTGAGAGGCAGAGCAAAGGATGTTGTGAGATTTGGGATAAGAAATGGTGAAATTGATGTCCAGAATAACCCACAGGCCATCTACGGGCTCCTGCGCAAACATTTTGGCTCAAGCCATTGCTCCTCAATGCCCCTAGCTGACTTTTATTCTACCCTGCCAAACGAACAAGAGGACCCCTATGAGTACTGGCTTAGACTGAACAGAGCTGCTGATGATGCTGCAAGCTGCCTTAGAGAGCAGGGTAAAACGTTTGATAACCCCAGTGTTGAAGTCACACGTATGTTCATCAGACACTGCCCCAGTAGAGATTTAGCTCTTACCTTTAGGTCCAAGACGATTGATAAGTGGTCAGCTCGTGAGGTTCAGGAAGTGCTAGATGAATACCACCTGGAGAAGGGACTCAGGTCTTCTACCGAGAGGAGTAGACAAATCAGCATGAACAAAGTCGAGGTTAGCCCTAACGCTCCATTAGTTTCAGACATCCCAGAACAGAAACCAACTACAAGTCAAGACACCTCCACTCTAGAGAGGTTGATTGGAATGCTAGAGAAAGTGTTGCTTCAGGGCCCAGGTTATGCTCAAGCCAATAAAAAGCCAAATACCAGCAGCAGACTTCCACAGATTGAGGGCTTAAGAGACATGCCATGTTCCATATGTAATGACAGCTCACACTCTGCCCTCACACACTGTCGGGAGAACGGACTGTGTTTCCTGTGTCACTTACCTGGCCATTCAAGACGCAACTGCCCGGAGGGGAGACGTCCTCCTCCACATTTTCAGCAGGGAAACTGAATGATCTGCGCACAGGGGAGGACAGCGCAGATCAAGTGAGTGAGCCTCCCACCTTGGATTTGACAGACATTAATGATTATGAAACATTGTGTCACGCCTACAGCAGCATTGTGCCATTACGAAAAACACTGATTGTGCAAGGTCTGCAAAGACTTTCAAAGACTGATAGCCTATTCTACACAGAGGTGTCTACTGATAGTGGTCATGTACTTAGAGCACTGGTGGATAGTGGCTCTATGGCATGCACTCTAAGTGAAACAGCCAACACAAAACTTTCACAGTCTATTCCTAACATTAAAAAGAAAACTGCTGAGGACTTTGTTATTGTTGGTTGTGGGGGTCATCTGGTCACACCTTCCGCCATGTATGACCTCACTGCATCGGTTTATGGATATAAGGTGATAATTCCTGTTCTAGTGGTGCCAGGCCAAACCGATGACATGATCCTTGGCAGTAATGCCATCAAGTGGCTCATTTCACAGATGAAAGACACTGTTGGGAGCCAAAATTTCACGTCCCCAGTAAGTAGTGCCCAAGCTGATAACTTGCACCATTTAATATCTCTGTTGTCCTGCTCAGACAGATGTGGAGCAATGAAGCTTAAAATTGGCACGGCAAAGCTCAAGAGATGTGTCACTCTACAACCGATGTCTGAACATTTGGTGTGGGCTAAACTCCCTGCATCTGATGTTTCTGCGGTGGGAAGTACAGTCATCATCGAACCCACTCAGTCCAAAGCCAGACCTGCTCAAATTCTGGTGGGGAGAGTTGTCACCTCATTATGGGGAGATGGCTGGGTTCCAGTCAAAATAGTAAATGCTACTGAAAAGCCACTCACCCTTAAAAAGAATGCAAAAGTTGCAGATGTGTCACCCTGTCTTTCTGTGCAGGACTTACCTGAGCCAGATCGCATCCAATCCAGTGCACAGTTCACACAGAGCTCATCACCTGCACCTAGGTCAGAGGATGAAATATCACAAATTCTGACTGACATGGGCTTGCGGGAATTGGACCTCTCTTCATGTGAAGTCTCCCCTGAGTGGAAGGATAAACTGCTGCAGATCATTGAGCAGTATGAGTCCATCTTTTCAAGGCACAAAATGGACTGCGGTGAGGCAACAGATTTTGTACACAGAATCCGCCTAGTGGATGACAAGCCCTTCAGACTTCCGTACAGGCGGGTTCCACCATGCCATTACGATAAGCTTCGGTCTGCTCTAAATGAAATGGAGGAATTGGGGATAATCCGTAAATCTCAGAGCGAGTATTCATCTCCTCTCGTCTTGGTTGTCAAGCCAAGTGGTGATCTTCGCATCTGTAATGACTTCAGGTGGTTGAATGCAAGAACAGTGAAAGACGCACATCCCTTGCCTCATCAGACAGATACTCTTGCTGCACTTGGTGGCAATGTGTTCTTTTCAACAATGGACCTCACGTCAGGGTTCTACAACATCAGAATGCATGAAGATGACAAACGGTACACTGCGTTTTCCTCCCCATTTGGCCTCCATGAATATAATAGGATGCCCCAGGGCCTGACAAACAGTCCTGCAACCTTTATGCGAATGATGATGTCCATCTTTGGTGATGAGAACTTTACAAGCCTGTTATGTTATCTGGATGACCTTATGGTCTATGCACCATCTGAACAGATGGCACTTGAGCGTCTGCAGATGGTTTTCTCATGTCTTGCTGCCAACAACTTGAAGCTCTCACCTAAGAAGTGCTACTTCCTTCGCCGGTCTGTTAAGTTCTTGGGACACATCATATGTGGAGATGGTGTTAAGACAGACCAGAGTAAAGTGCAAGCTATAAGTGATGTGCAGGAAGCCGATCTGATGGAATCTGATGGGGAGACACCAAGTGCTAAGAAAATCAGATCTTTCTTGGGAATGGTTCTCTACTACCACCATTTCATCGAGGGATGTTCTGCTAAAGCTAAGCCACTGTTCAGCCTTGTGTCTGAGCCTGCTACACCACACAAAAGAGGGAGAGGCCATAAACCGAAATTCAAGAGTGGCCATGTTAAACTGTCTCCAGCTGACTGGACTGTTGAGTGCAGAGAAGCATTCAAAACTTTGAAACATGAGCTTGTGCATAGTGTTACCTTGGCCCATCCAGATTTTAATGCACCATTCATCCTCGCTGTTGATGCCTCCTTTGATGGCCTAGGAGCTGTCCTCTCACAGTTGCCTCCTGATGGTGATGTTGCCAGACCAGTGGCGTTCGCCAGCAAGACTCTGTCGCACTCCCAGCTGAACTACCCAGCACATCGGCTAGAGTTTCTCGCTCTTAAATGGGCAGTCTGCGACAAGTTTAGCCACTGGCTGAAAGGGCAACGTTTCACAGTCTGGACGGATAATAATCCGTTAACATACATCTTGACTAAGCCTAGGTTAGATGCATGTGAACAGAGATGGGTTTCAAAGCTCGCAGCATACAGTTTTAATCTGCGCTATGTCCCTGGCCCAAAGAATGTGGTTGCAGACGCACTAAGTAGGGAGCCATTTGTCCAGTCATGCATAGGCCATCGTCTTGTAAATGAACCTTATGCCTCATTGCTGAACCAAGTGAGTGGAATGGTGGATGAGACCGTACAAGATGCATTTAGATATACTGCTGCTAACTGCCAGTTAGTTGTTGATCAGTCCACAGATGATGCTGTTGAAACCCCACCCCACCCTCAGGGGTCCCTCTCCCTGCAGGAGGTCTTAGCTGTGTTAGAGGCGCACGACTTTGGAGGTGTTAGCCGAGTGAGAGGCACGGGACCAGCTATTCCCCAGCTTGTCAGTGTCGGCCAGAATGCCTCTCTACCAAAGAGTGAACTGGTTAATCTTCAAGAACAGGATGATGTCTTGGGCAGGGTTCTCTTTTACATCCAGCGTCACAGGAGGCCCACTAGACGTGAACGTGCCAGTGAGTCTCGTGGAGTGATGAAAATGTTGAGACACTGGGCCAAGCTCTCCATCAAAAATGGCATGTTGTACAAGGTAAAGAAAGACAGGCAAATGAACATGACAATCCACCAGTTTGTTGTTCCAGACTCCCTCAAGGCCCAGGTCCTCTCCGGGCTCCACGATTCAGCTGGTCATCAGGGACAGGCTCGCACACTCTCTCTCGCCAGGCAGAGGTTCTTTTGGATAGGGATGGAACATGACATCATCAGTCATGTGAGGAACTGCTTTCGCTGTGTGGTTGGGAAGACCCCAGAGCCCAATGACCGTGCTCCTCTTGAAAGCATTTGCACCTCTGAACCGATGGAACTTGTGTGTATCGACTTTTGGACTGCTGAGCAGTCGGACAAGAAGTGTGTGGATGTTTTGGTTGTTACGGATCACTTTTCGAAGCTGTCACATGCATTCCCCTGTAAGAATCAGTCAGCAAAGCAGGTTGCCCGTCGTCTGTGGAATGACTTCTTTTGCATATATGGCTTCCCAAAACGCATCCATTCGGACCAGGGAGCCAATTTTGAGAGCCGACTCATTAAAGAGCTCCTGGAGATGGCTGGTATCCAGAAGTCGCATACCACCCCGTACCATCCTATGGGAAATGGAGTTGTCGAGCGATACAACAGGACTCTTGGGAACATGATAAGGGCTCTGCCTCCCCATTCCAAAGCCAGGTGGTCACAAATGCTTCAGATGCTGACATTCTGCTACAATTGCACTGAGCATGAGACAAAAGGTTTTGCGCCCTTCTTTCTCATGTTTGGGAGGATTCCACGTCTGCCTGTTGATGTTTTGTTCCAGCACACCCTCCCCAGCGATACTGTCGTTAGCCGCCGTGAGTTTGTCTCTAACTTGAAACGTGACCTGTCTGAAGCTGCACGCATTGCCTGTGAAAACAGTCGGACAGAGCAGGCTCGACAGGCCAAGAACTACAACCGCAAAGCAAAAGGGTCTCCCCTCACTGTTGGTGACAGAGTCTTGCTTGCAAATCGTGGTGAGAGAGGGAAGAGGAAAATTGCAGACAGGTGGGAATCCACAGTTTATGAAGTTAAGTCTGTGAAACCTGGAATCAATGTGTACTGTATCAGTGACCCAGTGACATCCAAAGAAAAATTTGTTCACAGAAACCTCCTACTCCCGGTGAATTTCCTCCCAGCAGGAAGTCACGACATTTTGGAGTCAAGCTGCTCATCAGATAATGAAAGTGGACGAAGTGACCCCGTGGTTCCTGTTGACGTGCAGGACAGTGAGACAAAGACACTTGAGTGGTTACTGCAAATGGATGAGGCTAATGATGAGGATGCTACAGCCAGCCATCCCAATTGCTCACCTGTGAGTGTATCTCTCTCAGAGACAGAAGTGAATGTGGTCCCACATGCTGTGAGTGTGATTTTGCAAACCCCTGTCTCATCAACACCTGCTGAGCGATCACCTTCCCCTGGACCTTCTGCAGAATGTGTGGTGTCTGAAGTAGGACTCTCCCCACCCTCAGTGGAAAGAGCTCATTGTGTTCCCTCCCCTGGACATGCAAGTGACGCACAGCCAGGTGCATTCACACAGGACCATGTAGTTCGCAAACAGCCACCCCCACTCTGCACTAGGGCAGGTAGACCTGTTAAGCTCCCAGCTCGACTCATTTGTGAAATGAATGAACAGGTTGTAGATGACTCAGCTTCAACAGTTGATTCTTTGTTTTCTTTTGTGAGGAACATGTTTTCTGGATAGATTGCTTGAGTTTTTGCACTAGTTTATCTGAGGTATTTGACAAGAATCTGCTATTGAGCAATGTTTACAATATGAGAGGTGTACACGGCATCTTTTGTGTCTTTGTTGGTATGGGGCTTAGCTACTCCCTTACTGACTTAATCCCAAGTGGAAAGTTTCTAACTGACTTGAAACGTATTATGCTCCTAGTACGAAACAACTGTTTGGTATTTAATGGATTTTTTTTTAAATTTTTTTTTATTGTGCCCAAATTTAGCAGGATTTAAGGGGGGTGTATGTAACATAGTTAAAAATGTTCAGGTTAAATCCTACTAAATGGGATTATTGTGCCACCTGCTGTCATAAAGTTGTACCTGCAGCGAACGCTAGTAATGACGAAGGATTATGGGTAATCCTCAAAGCAACGGAGGATTTTTCCTTGAGGTAACGTGTCTGTGAATGTCCGTGGACTAAACAATGCTAACTCACTTGAAAAGCATGTAAAAGTTAAGATAGATTTCTTTGGTTGAATAATATGTGTTGTTGATTAATTTCGCCATGTTTTTATAAAGTCAACCATCTGGATATGTGTTTTATAGTCGATTGAAAGTCTCTCCAGTATAGCTAGCTAACTTTAACATGATGCCGTCTTTCCAGACAGAGCATACGCTGTTTGTCCATATGGGATTATTCAACTGTTGTCCTTTGTCATGAATGCAGGTATGTTACCGTATGTTGTTATAATGTGTTGTAATGTTTGAACGTAAGATTGAGGTATTTTCTGCTGTTTGTCTGCCTCTTGTATGTTGAATTGTAACGAAGTTACATAATTGTTTACACACAACTGTTCATATAAAATGGAAAGGTAACTGTAGGAAATCAGTATAATTACATTGTTTTATTTTGTTTCCTCCTTGCAAGATTAAGAGGGACAATTTGGTGTGTTTTATTTATTTAGTTTATATGAGTTTAAATCCACTATACGATCAATGTGTCAAACTGTACTGTACTTTTGTGTAGAGTTTTAAGAGTAGTAGATACAGTAATTTTTCAAAAAAGCAACGGAGGATTTTTCCTTGAGACAGAGCATACGCTGTTTGTCCATATGGGATTATTCAACTGTTGTCCTTTGTCATGAATGCAGATGTGGAATAAACCTGCTGTTACCACAAACCTGACGGGCTCCAAAAGATTATTATCCGGCAGAAGACACTACACAGAGGTCACACCAGGCTTCACCAGAATGGACAATGCTGGTTTAGCAGCGATATTTATTTATTGTGAGCAGCATGGCGAGACTAAATTAGCACTAAGTAGTATAAACCAGCATGGAACACCTGTCTGAGCTGGTTTGAGGCCCTTGAAATTCAGTCCTAACCTTTTTCTCCTGCATGGTGGTCTTGTCAAAGGAAGCCAAATGTGGATTTGAGCTCAGATTCTGTTCTCTGGTTTTCCTGCCTGGGATAGTATAGCAACCCACTAAGCCAGACCTGGAAGCTGTCAGGGGGATTGTGCAGGTTTAAATCTGTCATTTGTGAGAGATTTGGAGAGTGACTTAACTCTGCTTTAGCACGCTGTAAACCATCAATTCTCCAGCACCAGGAGTCCTACAAGAATTCATTATTACCTCTATTTTCACCATTTCTCTCTCTTTCTCTTTCCTTACATTCTTCTTTATATTTCCTTACATTCCTTACCTATGTACATGAGCTGATATTTATGTGGACAAGCTCCAGTGTGCTGCAAAAGTGAAATAGTAACCTATTTGCTGACACATGAAGTTGGGCTGATATCTGTGGACACAGACTCCATGTACACCTCTGTACTCAATCAGGCCTGGCCAGGTAGAGATTCAGAGAGAGAAAGAGAAAGACTTGCTTTCTCCTTCCTGATAAGTGAATGACTGAGCCACAGGCCAGGCCAGGCCACTGTGTTTGAGGCATAACAAGATACTTCTGATTGGAGCTGTGCATTTAGCTATCTCATCCCTGTTGAGCTAGAGTGAGTACAAATGCAGAGAATGGTCTAAACAGGATGAAAATGAAATCATTCAAGAGACAAAAATGATATATAGCAAACAAGGGAATCAAGATGGCGCCGAGTATGGCTGCTGCGTCGCGAGCTCTGTCAAAACACTGCAGTTTATTGTTTGTTTTGTTTACAGTTCTGTGTTTTTTTTTGTCTTGGATGTTGTCTGCCTTATTGTGTACGACAGACAAACGCTTTTGGACATTGGTTCGGCAATCACACACCGAAAACCGGACTTCACATTCCTCAATGCCGACCCGCGGTTTACAAACACGCCAGCGGAGCCCTTTGTTTGGGCTGCCCGGCCGCGGAAATGCAGAAGGAAAAGAGGAAAAAGAGCCGGCGTTCTCATCAGATTAAGACGTCGCGCAAATCGCCCCCCGCTACCCAGTATACTTCTGGCAAATGTTCAGTCTCTGGACAACAAGCTCTGCGAGCTGAGAGCGCGGATCTCCTTCCAACGAGAGACGAGAGAATGCTGCGTTATCTGTCTTACGGAAACCTGGATGTCCGCGGAGATTCCAGACTCGGCCATCGAACCCACGGGTTTCTCCGTGCACCGAGCGGACAGAGCGAAAGACCTCTCAGGTAAAAGCAGAGGTGGAGGTGTATGTTTTATGATCAACAAATCATGGTGTGATCAGAGGAATGTACATTTTATCAGGCCTTTCTGCTCTCCTGATTTGGAATATCTCATGCTTCTGTGTCGACCATTCTGGCTACCGAGGGAATTCACAGCGGTCATTATCACAGCTGTGTACATCCCCCCACAAGCCGACACAGACCGGGCACTTAGGGAACTGTATGGCAGTATAAGTGAGCAGGAAACCGCGCACCCTGAGGCTGCGTTCATTGTTGCCGGGGACTTCAACAAAGCCAACTTTAAAACAATAGCACCAAAATACCACCAACATATCAGCTTCAACACACGAGGGGACCGGGTTTTGGATCATTGCTATTCTCCTTTCCGGGATGGCTACAAATCCCTCCCCCGCCCACCATTTGGCAAATCCGACCACTCTTCCGTTCTGCTTCTGCCCGCTTACAGGCAGAAACTGAAATGGGAAGCACCCGCCCTCAGAATGATCCAGTGCTGGTCGGACCAATCAGACTCTGCGCTACAGGACTGTTTTGATCACGCGGACTGGGAGATGTTCCGGTCTGCCTCCGATGACGACATCGAGGTTTACGCTGATAGCGTAACGTGTTTCATCAGGAAGTGCGTAGAGGACGTTGTTCCGACGAAAACTATACGGATCTACCCCAACCAGAAACCATGGGTTAACGGCGATGTTCGCGCGGCACTTACTGCGCGGACCACCGCTTTTAATTCCGGGAACGCGGAGGAGCGTAAACAAGCCAGTTATGCCCTCCGTAACTCCATCAGTACAGCAAAACGCCAGTACAGGCACAAAATTGAAGGACAGTTCAACACCACTGACTCCAGAAGTATGTGGCAGGGAATTAACACCATCACGGACTATAAACAGAATAAAAACTCCGCCATGAACACTGCTGCCTCTCTCCCGGACGAGCTTAATACTTTTTATGCTCGTTTCGAGGATAACAACATCACCGCCCTCGCAGAGAGAGCACTCGCGGCCGATACTACAGATGATGGTTCACTCTCCGTCTCTGTTGCGGATGTAACCCGATCCTTTTGACGGGTGAACATTCACAAAGCCGCGGGTCCAGACGGCATTCCAGGCCGCATTCCATTTCCATTATCCCTCCAGTAAAAAGAATTTTAGACAGAAAATATATCCTTATATTTTACCTCAACAGAATTATATAAATTATGCAGTTAAATAAACAATTTTAAATTACAAACCCATAGATTTTCAAAATCTGTATGATCTGTATGATGATAATTGTATTAATGATCCTATAAACAGAGAACCAAATCTGAAAAATAAATAAATAAATGTAACTGCAAGATAATGCAGAACATTTTGGTACTTTATAGCTATACAATGCCATAAAGGAAAAGTAATGGTGATCTAAAATCATTACTAATATTTATCATAGACATGTTGCTGTTTTCTAATCATGTACCTGTTTAGCTCTAGCATTTAGACTGTGTCCACAATAAATACATTAATATGTTAATTAGTTTGAACTTTTAAAGCTTATTTTAAGAAAATTGACAGTGTAGCAGTTTTTACTCAGTTCTCTAGTATTGTGCTTAATTCAAGACCGGAAATAAAGAAACATCCTCCCTTTACCTTGTTACATTGGAAGGAGGAAGATATGCTGCTTTTCATCCTTGCTATCCGTGCTAGCTGACCTCACTGGACTTCCTGTTGCCGACGGCACGCTGCACGAGCGTTTGTTTGTAGCCTGCTTAGGCTGCTTAGAATTGCTTATTCTTAATCTCATACGTTCATCGTTATGTTCTTTGTCATTTTACAGCATTTCAGGTTTTTCCTCTTTTTACTGTTTCATCTGCATTTTACCTGTTGCTGCTGGCGCCTAGCTAGAGTCTGTGTTTGTAGCCTGCTAGTTTTTTTTAGCATCACTTATGTATCTGTTTTCAGTCTTTAATTATTAACATCTGCCATTTTTAAGCACGCATCTGGTTTCCCCTCTCATTATTCTCTTATCGGGATTCAACTGCATCCATTTTCTATATTTTTTGCAAATAAACTGTGTGCATTTTTAAGAGCGCACCCGTTTTTTCTCCTCTGTTTTACACAGATAATTGCATCGATCTCAAAGCACTTATCAAGAACAATGAACAATAACAACAAACAATTGCGTGAGGGATTCACATCAATCTCAAACCCTCACTGCTCCGGAATAACAAACAACAACAAACATTTTGTGATAAGTCATGGCATCCGCTCGTGTTATTTCTTCCTGCATTGCAAGTCTCATGTTTACAATAGCCTCCTCCATCAGCAGTGAGGGATTCACGTGTGATAAATGTAAGGAATTAGTCAGGCTGATGGAGAAGGTTAATGAGTTAGAGGCACGCATCCGAACGCTAGTGGAGTTCAGTGAAAAAGAGAAGCCGGTAGATACTGTTTCGGATGCGGGCAGTACAGGGAGCAACACACACACTTTGGTGCCAGCTGTAGAGCCCCTGCAGCAGGGCATTTGGGTGACGTCTCGGCGGCATACTCGCTCAGCAAAGAGACACCACTCTCACATTCCTGTTAGGGTTTCCAATCGATTCTCCCCACTCAGTGATGCACCCACTGGGAATCATGTTGAAAGAGCCCTTGCTATTGGCGATTCTATTGTAAGGAATGTGGAAATAGAGACTCCAGCCACTATTGTTAATTGCATTTCGGGTGCCAGAGTGTCTGACATCAAATAAAATTTACAACTGCTGGTTAACGCTAAATGTAGATTTTCTAAAATTGTTATCCACGTCGGCGCTAACGATGTCCAGCCTTGCCAGTCGGAAATCACTAAAGATAATGTTAAAGAGGTGTGTATTTGCAAAAACTATGTCAGACACTGTAATATGCTCTGGTCACCTCCCTGCTTGTCTATAAGGTTTATAGTAGATTAGTGTCACTTAATGGCTGGATGTCTGAGTGGTGTCTGAAGAATAAAATAGGATTTATAGACAATTGGAAGAGTTTTTGGGGTAGGCCTGACCTGCTAAAGTGAGATGGACTCTATCCCTCCAGGGAAGGTGCCACTCTCCTCTCTAGTAATTTGGCTCATAAACTTAATAATGATAGTATTTGACTAACTGGGGCCCAGGTCAGGAAGCAGACAAACTGGTTAATCCAAACGTCTGCTTGCTGCCTTGAGACGTCACACAGGTCTCATAAACTACAACACAGAGACAGTATCTCCTAGATATCTCATAGAGACTGTGTCTGTTCCCTGAACAACCAACCACAAAACCCTCACTAAATCATTTAGAAAAAATGTGATTAAGTTCAAACCTGAACAAAACAAACAAATTAAAAATAAACATCATATAAATATAGGGCTACTAAACATTAGATCTCTTTCTACCAAAGCACAAATTGTTAATGAAATTATTACAGATCATAGTTTGGAGGCGCTCTGTTTGATTGAAACCTGGCTTAAACTCGATGAATATATTAGTTTAAATGAATTTACTCCCCCAGGTTATTGTTAGAAACATGAGCCTTGTCTGAAGGGTCGAGGAGGAGGTGTTGCTACAATTTACAGTGAAGTTTTTGGTGTTACTCAGAGGACAGGATATAAATGTATGTCTTTTGAACTAATAATGCTTAATGTGACACCGTCAGATATAAATAAAAAGCAATGTTGACTTTTACCCTTGCTACAGATCACCTTGGCCTTATTCTGATTTCCATTTGCTCATATTTTATCAGATCTTGTAATTACTTAAGATAGACGTTTAATTGTGGTGACTTCAACATTCACATAGATAATGAAAATGATACATTGGGATTAGTATTTATCAATATTCTCAACTCTATTGGAGTCAGACAAAATGTAACGAGACCAACTCATTGTCATAACCATATGCTAGTTTTAATTCTATCGTATGGAGTTGATGTTGATTAATATAGAAATTCTGCAGCAGAGCAATGACATCTCAGATCATTACCTCTTCTCTTGTATGCTGCGATCAGCTAATGTTACACAATCTACACAACGCTATCGTTCAGATAGAACTATTCTTTCAACCACTAAAGATAGCTTCACTAATAACCTTCCAGATATCTCATATACTCAATAAACCCCAAAGCCCAGAAGAACTTGATGAAATAACAAAAAAAATTAAAATGCAGCCTTCTCTAGCTCTCTTGATAGTGTCGCCCCACTTCGATTATAGAAAATTAAAGAAATAAGCCCTGCACCATGGTACAATGATCACACTCATGCTCTCAAGACAGCAGCTCGGAAAATGGAGCGAATGTGGAAGAATACAAAATTAGAAGTATTTCGTGGCGCATGGAAGGATAGTGTCTGTAGATACAGACAGGCACTAAAAGCTGCCAGGTCAGCATATTTTAGCAAAATCATAGAAAATAACCACAACAATCCTAGGTGTTTATTCAGTACTGTGGCTATATTGGTAAGGAATTATGCAATCGTCTGTCATTGCACCTCAGAAAACAGTGTCTAATAATTTTCCTCACGTGCAACTTCAATCCTTCGCTGTCATAGTTCATGAAGAGCTAACAAAACTTATCGAAACATCAAAAGCCACAGCGTTTGTTAGATCAAATACCAACTAAGCTCTTAAAAGAGGTATCTCCTGTAATTTCAGAACATCTTTTTAATATTATTAACTCCTCGCTATGCTTAGGAAATGTCCCAAGAAACTTTAAAATGGCAGTTATCAAACCACTTATTAAGAAGCCACAACTTGATCCTGGAGAACTGTCTAATTATAGACCGATTTTAAATCTCCCGTTTATGTTGAAAATACAAAAAAGGTAGTATCCTCCCAAATATGTTCATTTCTACAGAGAAATTGTATATACGAAGAATATCAGTCAGGATATATTCCTCATCACAGTACAGAGACTGCACTTATCAGTTACAAATGACTTGCTCTTATCATCTGATCGCTGCTGCATTTCTCTTCTAGTGCTTTTAGATCTTAGTGCTTCATTCGACACGATAGATCACAACATTCTCTTGAAAAGGCTAGAGAATTATGTTGGTATTTGTGGAGTTGCATTAGCATGGTTTAGGCCCTATTTAGCAGACCGCCACTACTTTGTCTATGTAAATGAGGAATTGTCAAAACAAACAATAGTAAAATATGGAGTGTCACAGGGATCAGTTTTAGGGCCTCTGCTTTTCTCCTTGTATATGCTTCCCCTGGGAGATATTATCAGGAATCGTGGAATAAGTTTCCACTGCTATGCTGACAATACACAACTTTATATTTCTTCAAAACCTGATGAGATTTCACAATTCTCCAAATTAGCAGTGTATCAATGAAATATTGGATGGACAGAAATTTCCTTCAACTCAATTCTGACAAAACAGAGGTACTAATTATCGGACCAAAAAACTATAAAAAATAAGCCACCAAAATATAATTTGACTCTCGATGGATGTACTGTTACATCATCTTCATCAGCGAAGAACTTAGGTGTTATATTTGATACCAATCTATCCTTTGAAAATCAAGTTACCAGTGTTTGTAGAAAAGCATTCTTCCACCTAAGCTTCGTTCAAGCCCTTAGAGTCAACAGACTTTAAGGCACTCTCCTTGAAGACTGCTCTCCTGATGGTGCTCACCTCCATAAAGAGGGTAGGGGACCTGCAAGCATTCTCTGACATCGTTCTCTCTCTGCGTTCTCTGTCAGCGAAACATGCCTGGAGTTTGGTCCGGGCTACTCTCACATGATCCTGAGACCCTGACCGGGCTATGTGCCTAAGGTTCCCATGAGCCCATCCAGGGATCAGGTGTTCAACCTGCAAGTGCTGCCCCAGGAGGAGGCAGACCCAGCCTTGACGTTGCTGTGTCTCTCTAACGGACATGTGCAGAGCAGTGGGCTGGGCTACACCCAACACCTTTGAAAGATTCTACAATCTCCAGGTCGAACCAGAAAGTCCGGGTCATCCGGCCGGGTATATCGCTTGCACATAGCAACTTTCACCTCCCTTGAGCTGAAGATGTGCGTTGTTAATTCCCAGTAGCGTTCACAAATGTGTTCCCTGGTTGACTTCCACCTAGCCCTGTGGCAGGCGAGTTTGCGGGGAAATTTGCTGCCAGCTCAGTAATTGTGCTAACTAAGCCCCGTGCTGGGACAGGTGCTCTGCATGCGCTGGTTCCCCGTAGGTAATCCCTTGCGACGTATTCTGCTGATAATGTTTCTCTGTTGGTAAGCTGCGTCTTCCTTGGGCAGAGGCCCAGTCACCATGCTCATAGAGGCTCCTCCCCCATTGGATAGGACCTACCATGGGACTCCTCCGCATGACATACTTCCGACTAGAAAAGGCAAGACCATGTGATGTATCTCCACTTGAAATACCCCCCCCCCCCTGGGGCAGGGTGTGGTCTCCTCAGTGTCTTCCCCTTGGGAGTGAAACCCCCCGACGTAGACACTGGTGTCCTTGTCAGTTAATGATTCCTCTCTTTTTCTGGGGAGAAAAAGAAAAAAGAGAGAAGAGGCACAACTGGGCTAGCCTGTCCCTATCCTTTTGGTAGTCGACTCATCCCCAAAGGGCTGTTCGACACACATACTAGCGTCAGGGGAGGTTACGTGCCAGCCCAGTGTGCTGGCTATGTAGCACACAGTAGTCTGCCCATCTCGCACCACTGATCCATGTAACACAGTTCAGCTAGTTGTGGTGTTTTTGTAGGGGACACCTAGTGTCACTACATTGACACAACGTTGAGTGAGTGACAGATAGGGAACATTCTGGTTACTTCCGTAACCTCCATTCCCTGATGGAGGGAACACTGCCACAATGCTGAACTACCTGCTGAAAAGGCCGTGACCTTATTCTCGGCTCCTCAGCACAAAACCTGAATTAGCGGTATGCATATATGTCCGGGGGAGTGGCATGCAAATACAACTCGCCAATTCCCACTGACCTTTTATCAATGTCAGAGGTGTCTTGGGGTCTCAAGAGTGACCCCTAGTGTCACTACATTGACACAATATCTCGTTCCCTGATGGAGGATACGGAAGTAACCAGGACAATATTATTGGTTTAAAACAGCAAGCACATCACTCTCCATTAAATATATATTTATAGAAATGTGCATGAGATGCTCAGATTATTGAATAGTTTAAAACCATGTGAGGGAAAGCAATGGGACTAGGTTGACAGAGTTTGAAGGAATATTCCGGGTTCAATTTAAGTTAAGTTCAATTAATAGCATTTGTGGTATAATGTTGATTACCATAAAACATTTTTTTTAGAATCATCCATACTTTTCTTTAAAAAACGTAAAAATTTAGGTAACTGTGAGGCACTGTCACAGTCTATCTGCACCTTATTCAAGTACTCTTACTCCAGCGTTTGCTCTACTCCAGCATTTGCTCTACTCCAGCGTGTGTTCTTCTCCAGCGTGTGTTCTACTCCAGCGTGTGTTCTACTCCAGCGTGTGTTCTACTCCTGTGTTTAAGATAAAAGGATTTAAAGTACCTACTCCTGCGTCTCCTATCTCCTTGACTCCTAGGACACCCAAACATTACAGAAGGACTGACCGATACAAAGAATTTAGATCCTTTTATCAACTACATAGGATTACAGATTCACTGCCCACAGGAGCATGGATCCAACGGCTTTATTCCTGGAGCTTTTCAGGCATGATCTCCCCAACTGGAGTACTCAACCAGGTTCCTTCGCCTCGCAGCAACTACAGGATTACCTGACTTATACCTCAAGCCCATCTATGGTATAGGGTTAAATTACCATCGATCAACTGTGCTTCCTGAGGTGGGAAATCTCCCCATGGTTGATTATGTTGCAGCCACCCTAGTCCTCCATTTACCCTCGCTACCCTTCTCCGACTTTACTCAATTATTAGTGTACTCTCCTCTCCTAGAGGGTTATGGCGGAAACTCCAAGGTCTCCAAGACTTCCACAGCTCCAGACTCCAAGCCTTCCACGGCCCCAGTCTCCAACATCCAACATCCCTAAATAATTTTTTTGGGGGGGCTCACCCTATCCTGTTTCCAGTGGCCGATTCTCTGCAGCAGTCAACAGTAGCGGCCACGGTCAGCAAGCCAGTGCCCACGCCTGCCACGGTCAGCGAGCCAGTGCCAATGCCTTCCATGGTCGGCGAGCCAGAGCCCACGCCTGCCACGGTCGGTGAGCCAGAGCCCACGCCTGCCACGGTCGGTGAGCCAGAGCCCACACCTGCCACGGCCGGCGAGCCAGAGCCCACGCCTGCCAGGGTCAGCGAGCCAGAGCCCGTAGCCTCGACCGTCCCAGAGCCAGAGCCCATAGCCTCAACCGTCCCAGAGCCAGAGCCCGTAGCCTCGACCGTCCCAGAGCCAGAGCCCGTAGCCTCGACCGTCCCAGAGCCAGAGCCTGTAGCCTCGACCGCCCACGTAACCATGCTCCCTGCTGGCTGAAAAGAGAAGGAAGAAGGCTCCTTCTCCCCAATTTCTGCCAGTGCTTTCCTTGTCTCTGCCTCCAGAGCCTTCCACGCCTCCAGAGCCTTTGGCTCCGCCACCTACGGCTCCACCCCCAGAGTCCTAAATGGCTCCGCCTTCTACGGCTCCGCCCCCAGAGTCATACATGGCTCTGCCTTCTATGGCTCCGCCCACTACCAGGCCTCCAGACCCGGTCCCTGTCCTGTGGCCGACTCCCAGGCCTCCAGACCCGGTCCCTGTCCTGTGGCCGACTCCCAGGCCTCCTGACCCGATCCCTGTCCTGTGGCCTCCTCCCAGGCCTCCTGACCCGATCCCTGTCCTGCGGTCGCCTCCCAGACCCCTTGAACCAGTCCCTGTCCTGCGGCCGCCTCCCATGCCTCCTGATCCATTCCCTGCCCTGAAGCCACCTCCCAGGCCCCGATCATCCTCCTGGGATCTTTCTTCTCTGTTTCCCTTCCTTCATCTGTCTTGGGGCGCCAGGAGTCGCCCATTTAAAGAGGGGGGGGGGGGGGGGGGGTAATGTCACAGTCTATCTGCATCTTATTCAAGGACTCTTATTTTGAAATTCTCTGCTTCACTACATTTCCCAGAATTCACTGCCCTGATCACTCCCTCGTTATCCCCACCTGTGTGTCCCTCGTTTGGTTCCTAGTGTATATATATCCTTTAGTTTTGTCAGTCTGGGTCAGTCCTTGAATTTAGTATTGTGATGTTTGGTGTGTTATGTTTGAATTGTTAAGTTTGCTCTACTCCAGCGTGTGTTCTACTCCAGCATGTGTTCTACTCCTGTGTTTAAGATAAAAGAATTTAAAGTACCGTCTCCTGTCTCCTTGACGCCTAGGACACCCAAACGTTACAGGCACTTACAATGGAAGTGGGTGTCAGTTTTTGGAGGGTTTAAAATCACAAATTTGAAACTTAGAATTATATAAAAGCACTTATATTAAGCAGCAATTAAGTTGCAATATTGGCTATAACTTTAAACAGAAAAGGTTTGTAAGCAATTTTATCACACTAAAATCATGTCAACATATACATTGTTTATGTTTTGTGGCTTTTTATGTTTTGAGTATTTTTACAGTTTAATGATTGCTCTAATCACTTCCATTGTAAGTGTCTCAATGTAACCCAGATTTGTGCTTTTTTTAAGAGTCAAAAGAAATGTTTGTATTAATCAATATTAGGACACAATTGCAGTTGATTAAGCTTAACTAAGAAATCTTCTTAAAGTTAACTAAATTTAAATATGTCATTGTTAAATATGTAAAATTAATATGTACAGATTGACATTTTAATTTCAGTTAATTTACTTAAAATTAAGTTTCTTTATTTTTTCTTTAAGTTTTACATACAGTTTTAATAATCAATAATAAATCAAGCACTAATGATAGTTCAGAAAGGCCATGTATTGTAGGCATAGCTGAACGATCAGCTGAATATTAGCTGTGCTACCATCTCCAACCACTGTCATTTCCATATCAAAGGCAGGTGTATATATCCGTGGCACTATTACTCCCCTCCAGCTAGCCAAGCTCGCTACAAACACTCTGCGCACATACAGCTCTCAAACGTTATGTAATTCTCATTTCTTATATATTCTATGAACAAATAACCTCGCACACCTGAGAAATAATTGATTGGTGATAAGACAGAAGCTGTAGCAAAGTCAACAAAATGGAAAAAATCCTGCACACTATCCTGGCTTACAAAGAGTATCAAAATTTATTCAGCAACATTTTGGTCACTCGACCTTCGACACCTTCGAGTGCAACAGAACCAAATTTAAAAATGTCATGACCAATCAACACATCTGATGACCATGACCTCACAACCAATGGCAATCAATATCAATTTCAATATCAAGACAGAATAATTTAGATATTTTCTCCTGATCGAACTCTTATGTTCACTAATTCATTTTAAATGATGTGATGTTTTTCCCACGTATCCAAGACCACAAGGGCAACAAATCAAATACACATGGGTAGAGGAACGGGTGATAACAGAGTTTATTGAATACCTTTCACCAGTTCGCGGATGACAAAAAAAAAGGATGATTTAAAAATATTATTGCACTGTACACAATTACCACATCAATAGTTCCCATTTGGGATTGGACTAAACAGTTTCTGAAATGGTACGGAAACTTTACTGTGGAATTGGCATGGACTAAATGCTCTTTTAAGTTTTTAGCCCATTCAAACACGATAAGAGTTAAGTGATCAGATGTTAGCAAATGCCAGTGTTTTTTGAAAATGGGTCTTATAAGATAAGACGTCGGTGAATATGTCATAGTAAAAGTAAATGAAAATAGTTTTGCTTTCATTTGATTTGTTTTCAGTAAATCAGAGCGTGTTTTATGAAGAGCTGTCCTAAATTCTTCTTAATCCAATCAAGTGGGTAACCCCATTTAAAACTTGACAAAAATTTTAACGTTTTACAAAATCATGAACTTTGTTAATATCCCGAAAAAAAATACAAAATACATCATAAATGTATCTATACCATTTTAAGATGCATGAATGGAAAGGATTAACATTTCTATCAGGAAGACTCAAGCCTTGAGTGAAATTTAAGATGACATTTATATGATTAATATAAAACATATATGTAATGTTTCTCTTTGGCATAAGCCCTGTCTGGTCCGAAGAAGTTGTACTCGGAACTGTCATATCCTGCCGGAGATGGGAGACAGGGGCGAGGAGCCTACTCCTGTGCAGGACGGGACTCAACTGGTGGTGGTGGAGGTTAGCACACTGAAACTGAAATGTGATATTTTGAGCAGACTTTCCTGATGGCGCTGCAGATGGCTGCCTCGGTGTGGAGCTCTCCAATTCTTTTGTTGTTTTTGTTTGTTTGTCCTGTGTTTAGTAATATTGTACCAGTCAGGTTTACCAGGGACGAACTGTTGAACATTCGGCAGCACATACCAGATAATCTTTTCCCGGTTTTTGAATATTCTGACGTTTTGCTGGACATTTTAGTCGGAGGCGCAGCTGTGTTGCTTAAACATGCTACGAGACGCAGGCAAGGGAAACGAGCTGGCGCGCTGGTAAACTCCGTCAGCGCAGCGTTCGAACAGCACTGCCGAGCATTCATCTTGCGAATCTCCGCTCTCTTCCCAACAAAACTGACGAACTACATCTCCTCACACATAAAATAAGGACTTTTCAAACTCTGCTGCACTGTGCTTCACTGAAACCTGGCTGAGTGAAGCCATTCCGGACAGCGCATTACATCTGCCGGGCTTCCAGCTGTTCAGAGCGGATCGCATCGCAGAGTTAACAGGGAAAACGAGAGGTGGTGGAACATGCTTTTACATCAACGAAAGTTGGTGTACAGATGTAACAACATTAAAGAGGTTGTGCTGTCCTAACCTGGAAGCGCTCTTTATTAACTGTAAGCCGTTCTACTCGCCGCGGGAGTTTTCTTCGTTTATTCTGGTGAGTGTTTACATTCCTCCAAACGCGTCTGTGAACATAGCGCTGCAACAGCTGGCTGATCAAATCTCAGTCACAGAACAACAATACCTGGACTCAGTTATTATTATTCTTGGGGACTTTAACAAAGCAAATCTCACACGTGAACTGCCCAAATACAAACAACACATCACATGCCCCACCAGAGACAGGAATATATTGGATCACTGCTATACAACATTAAAGGATGCATATCGCTCTGTCCCACGTGCAGCTTTGGGACTCTCTGATCACTGTCTGGTTCATCTTCTTCCGACCTACAGGCAGAAATTAAAATCAACAAAGCCAGTTGTAAGGACTGTAAGGACTTCCCGCTAGAACTACGCTGTGCTTACATTTCTATCAGGAAGACTCACAGACTTGAGTGAAATTTAAGATGACATTTATTTGGTGAATATAAAACAGAAATGTAATGTCTATCTTTGGCGTAAGCCCCATCTGGCGGTCCGAAGAAGTTGTAATCGGAACCATGATATCATGCCAGTGATAGGAGGCAGGGGTGAGGAGCCTACCCCAAAAGAGAGAAAGTAGAATACTACACCCAAAAGAGAATATCCAGTCAGGTATGAACCAGGTCTCCGAAAATTGATGTTAACACCTAGATTTGACTTGAAATGTGCAATATCTCTGGTATGCTTGTGCAATACCTTTGCAATAGGAAAAGCTGTGCGATTTTTTTTTTTTTTTCCACCTCCTTTAGTTTGCTTTAGTCCTTGTCCAGGTTTTTTTTTGCATACATGCATAAAGCCATACAATAATGGTGACGTTGTGTGCAATCCCTTTGTTGAAAGAAAACAATATTTGATTATGAAACCCTCAGACGAGGGAAGAGTTGTATGATGATTATGTTTGCTGAAAGGTGAACAACATGTGTAAAGCTATACGATAATGGTGACATTGCTTGCAATACCCTTTGTTGAAAGGTATCCCATGAGGCTCAAGCCCTCAAATGAGATGGTTGTCGTTTAATGGTTATCTTTGCCAAGGTGAACTACATTCATAGAGCCATACGATAATAGACAATGTTGTCGTGCAATTCCCTGTTGAAAGATATCCCATGATAGTGTAAGCATTCCGGTGAGGGCGAGCTGGCTTGTGCAATACCTATGCAAAGGAAACCATGCTTGAGATTGTGGAAGCCCTGGTGAGGAGGCATAGTTATGCGTTATCCTTGCGAAACAATAGACGTGCTTGAATTGAATCATTGTGTGGGAAAGGATGTGCTGGGAGAGAGCCACCAACCACCACCAGATAGGTATGAAACCTTACGGCTGATGGAGAGTTGAGCTTGTTTGATGATTTGGCTTAGGTCGACTATATATCAGGTAGGATGAGGAAGACTGAGCATCTTGACAGTGGACTCCGGTATACCTCGAAGAGCAGCAGTAGAAGCTTCTTTGATTCAAAAGGAATACCCCGAGAAGACATGAGGGGAGAGACCATAATGTTTTAGGGAGCGATGAGGTGGTTTCTGAACCAGTGGTGCGACATGGGGGCTAGGGATGGAGTGATGCATAGGGGAGGGAATTTGAGATGTCTAGTGTGAATGCAAAAGGAAATGAAGTCGCACACTGGGAGATCAAAACATAGAAAAGCGGAGTACTGTGTGATTTGGCAGGAGGAGGAATAGTGGGCCTAGATGGAGTAGTAGGAAGTGTGGACGGGCAAGTCCTTTCTGCATGAGAGTTGGAGCAAAATTTAAATGGGGTAGTAAGGAGGGGCTTAATCCAGTAGGTCTGAGAGGGGTGGTTATTAATTTATTTATTTTTTGCTGGCAGGGGGGATGGTCTGTGGAACTCCTGGAAGCGAAACGAGAGAGGGAGTCAGAGATGACATTGAAAAACCCAGGAATGTGTCTGGCTGAGATAATGAAATTGCAGGATATGCTCTGCCATGTCAGACATCTCATTAGATACATGATGGCTAGAGGAGGGCCAGCCTTTATTGATTATAGTGATGACTGCGGAATTGTCGCAAAACTATGATGTGTTTGTGTGCCCAAAGGGAACCCCATATAATGCTGGCCATGACAATGGGATACATTTCAGGGAGCGGATGATATTGAAAAATGAGTCTGGCCATTTCACTGTAAACTATGATCCTAGAAAATATCCCCCGAATCCTATGGAGGGAGCCGGATGCATGAAAAGGGACATGTCATCTGGAGATTCGTTTTGTGAAAAAGGAAATATGATTTAATACTGTAGCTGTGACCAGAAGGGAGGTCCAAGCAACAGCCATCATCGATTGATATGTAGGATAGGTTGTTTACGAAATTGGCTAGTGTGAAGAGGTGGGAAATGAAGGAGCGGCCTTGAGGAATGATATGCATGGCAAAATTGAGGTGTGCCTAATAGGGACAGGAGATAGCGTTATGAGACCTAAACGACGTGCAAATAGACCTGATCCTGTCGAGTTTATCTTTAGGCAGGGAAGCTTGCATGTGTAGAGATTCAATCGTCAAGAGACGTGGCCCATGGGTATATTTTTTAAACCCGTAAAACCAGCAGACCTTGCATGGTCCATGACATGCAGCTCCAGTGAGCTGAAAAAAAAATCTGCTGCGAGAACACCTATCTGGCACTGTGATGTCAAGAGGAATTAATCCTACTGACGAGAGCTGCAGTGAATGCAAAAAGTGTTTTTTTGTTTGTTTGTTTTCTATATGTGCATGCATTGAGTGGAGCTAAATGAAAACATTGATAACTTTAAAATCAATAAGGCATTTAGCAACATAGTTGAAGAAATAACAAAAGCATTAGGAGGGAGCTATGACTTACCAGCAGGAACAGAAATTAACAGTAGCAAGATGATATTAATGAGCTTGACTCAGCACAGGTTTATCCAATGATTGCCAAACCTGCTACTAAATGTAACATCCCGACCACGCGCATTAAAAGTGAATAGCATCATACTGAAATACTTTGATACTTAAATTAAAAGTAAAGTAATTAGGCTGACATGACTGTTAAACTCATGACCTTTGAAATTTGGAACATTGATAAAGTCCCAATGTTTGAAGATCCCCATAGACTGAAACATGATCTGAACAAAGATGAGAATGAATGATTTATAAAGACATACCATACAGATTTCTGCACTTTAATGATGCTTGAATGAGTAATAAAATGTAAATATGCAGTGAAATAGGAATCACCACCTGTATGACTTGATCAAGGGAACTAGGTGTCAGAGGCGCGCCACAACAGTGCTGCTTCTGATGAGAACGTGGAAGTATGTATAGAGTAAGAATACACTGCGTTTTACGAAGTGGCATTAATGCGCCTTTGGAGGCGCTCGGGTAGGGAACACCGCTCAAAATGTTATACCGAACAAAATAAGTTAATTATTTCACTAAGGAACCTTTCACAAGACATTAATAAAGGCTATATTAAACTGTGATGCCATGCTCCCTCAGAGTGCCCACATCATGAGCTCTGTCTTTCCTAGTGAGTAGGGCTTAGGGATGATAGATTGTATTGGAAAGCACCCGCTATTTAGAGAAGGCGACCAACAAAAAAGGGATATCTTACTGAATGGAGTGATGGGACCCCAAACAATAAACCTGACAATAATGCCTGAATAATGATCTTAATTCCCCGATGGGGAACACTTGGGCATGCAACACGGTGAATGACATGTGAGTGAACATAGACTGAGTTACCCTCATGTGATCACGCTGTGAATGTGTGATTGCCTACCGTTACTATGAGAGAGAATGCACTGTTGACATGAAATACTGGCTTTGATATTGATACAGATGTGTTATAATGAACAGACAGCATGGCAACAGAAGGCCTAGAACCATGACTAATTCTGAATGCATTTGATGGATATGATAAGAACTGATAAGGCTGCTGCCTGAGCTGATGATTTTGACAGACTTGGCGAGGAGCGCACTCCTTCCGCGCCGAGTCGTGCATTCTGATTGAGGATGCAGTGGCTCGATTGACGGAGATCTCCTAAGTGAATGAGATATGGATGAAGATCCGGGTTTGCTCGTTGTTTGCTCCCCATGGGTTTGATGCGAGCTGAAGTTGAGATGAAGTGATGATGGCATTGGAAAGGGAAGGCAGGCTTCCAGAGGTGTTCTATGCGCTGGTTCTCATGTGGCCTGGAGAGGTCAGAACATGTCTATTATGATTCCAAGAGGATGCGATCCCTCTGAGAATCTGGAAATTTGCAGACGTGTGTTGCTGCGAGGACTGCTGATTCTGGATAAAAGGTAAGGAGCAGTGAATAAGTCCATGTCCATGCTGGATGTTAGCTAGTCAGAGAGCGAATTGGACTTGACGTCAGACAGTGCTATAATGTTGCCGTGTTGGCACACTGAAACAGCAATGTGATATTGTGAGCAGACTTATAAAGCAATGGCTTACATGTGATTTGCTAGGAGTTACCTAGCTAATGGTATGATGATGTACAGCTAGTCTTTCTGCTAGAACTACGCTGCAAAAATGTATCCCATTGTTGTTCCACTCAATTGTAAATAAAAGTCATCATCTAAAATAATTATATTTCAAAACATTTGAAGCCATATCTATTAGAAATTCTGAAGGTGGAATCGCATCTCCTCGGCCAGAAAAATAATGGTTTAGCATCCCCCGTCATGAGAGATATTTGTATATAAACTAGTTATGTCCAAAGTAAGTAACACAGATGTCTCAGGTAAACCTTGTACATCTGATATTTTATTAATGAAATCTGTAAAATCTCTTAATTTATACTGGTAATGAATGAACAAATTGAGATAAGGGAGATAGAAGAGCATTAGTTTGAGCCACAATTGGATGACCTGGGGGATAAATAAGTCTTTTTTGAATCTTTGGTAGAGTATAGAAAACAGGCCTGATAGGGAGCTGGCAATATAGGAATTCAAACTGAGTCGGGAGATAACCATCCTTGGGTTTTGGCACTATTCAAAAAAGAAAATACTTCAGATTGATAAGTAGGGTAGGGTCATTCTGAAGTTTTTTTGTAAAATCTGGTATTTTTAAATTGTGAGATAATTTCTTGTCTGTATTTTTCCGTATATTGTACCACAATGGCCCCTGCCTTATATACATGTTTAATAATGATATCGGGGTAATTCATCAGATCAATTTATTTTTCTCACCAGACGATAAATTGTGAGGAAATTGTGAAATGTAGTTACACTAGGGGTTTGATCTTGAAAGACCCAATCACCTTTGCTTAAAATAGAAAAGGCCAATGAGAATTGGCGAGTGGAATTTGCATGCCACTCTCCGCCCTGGACATATAGGTATAAAAGGAGATGCTGTGAACCACTAATTTTTTCTTCTGAGCTGAATGCATGTATTGTGTTCATCCCATCACCTACGCTTACAGTGCTGGAATACGGCACATATCAGCAGTCACCCTCGCAAGATCGAGTGTTGTGCTTCCCCTGGGCACTTCAGCAGCCGAGTCTACAGGTATTAAAAGAGTATATTCAAAAAGAGTATCATTTCTACTAAAAGAGCTCGCACAAACGATTGCCGTCTTTTGAAAGACGGCCTTTCGCCTTTGTGCTACTGGATCTGGCTGTTATCTCTCCCCTCTCCATAGTCTCAAGTGCTTGGGATGCCAGCGTGCCATGGCAGCGTTCGTGAAGGGATTATGTTCTCATTATGAGAGCATGCCCATGATAATGTTGTGGTCTAGGCTCACTTAGTTCTTCATGAAGCAAGGAGCCACTGCGGCTGCTTCCCAAACTGCACCGTCCTAGGATGAAACACAGGTGGCAGGGTCAGCGCCGCGGGTGATCTGGATGTTAACATGGGAGCGCCCCAGCATGCTCGCTCTAGGTCCTTCCTCAGAGGAACCTGCCAGGGAGGTTCTGTCGCGAGGAGTGTAAGGTCCGAGAACCAAGTCTGAGTGGGCAGGTAGGGGGCCACTATGAGGACCTGTTCTTCGTCCTCCCTGACCTTGCACAGCACCTGGCCTCCCCTGTGGCCAGCTGTGTGCCAGCGCGTCTGTCCCAAGGGGAGCCTCCGAAAGGGAGTACCAGAGCGGGCAGTGGGACTTTCCTGGGAAGCAAATGGGTCTACCTGTGCTTTGCTGAATTGATCCCAAATCAGCTGGACCACCTGGGGGTGGAGCCTCCACTCTCCACTGAGCATGGCCTGTCATGACAGCGCATCTGCTGTCATGTTGAGGCTGCCCGGGATATGAGTGGTGTGCAGTGATTTGCCCTAAATCATCGGGAGAAACCTGGGCAGGGCAAGAAATACAGCCAGCAACTCTAGGCAATTGATGTGCCAACGCAGTCGTGGTCCTGTCCAGGAACCGGCGTCTGCATGCCCGTTGAACACGGCAACTCAATCCAGTTTGGAGGTGTCTGTGGTGACCACGACATGTCTGGGTACCTGCTACAGGGGGACTCCTGTCTGCAGAAAGCAGAGATCTGTCCAGGGGTTGAGTAGCTGACAGCAGGGAGGGGTGATAGTCACATGTTATGTGCCGTGGCACCATGCCCAACTCGGGACTCGAGTGTGAAGCCAGTGCTGTAGTGGTCTCATATGCATCAACCCGAGCCACTCGACCGCTGCTGAGAATGACATATGCCCCAGGAACCTCTAGAACTGTTTAAGAGGGACTACAGTGCCTGGTTTGAATAAGGCGAGGCAATTCAGCACTGACTGCGCACGCTCGTTTGTGAGGCGCGCTATCATTGAGATCGGGGCAAGATTGAGACGTGGACATACAAGTCCTTAAGGTAACCACTGCGAACCAATCTTGATGCCGAACGCATGTTAGGATATGTCTCTGCTTGAGCATCTTGAATGGGAGTTTGTGTAAGGCCCGTTTAAGAACTCGCAGGTCCAAGATTGGCCATAACCCACCACCTTTCTTAGGCATGATGAAGTAAGGGCTGTAGAATCCCTTCTTCATCTCGGCTGGAGGTATAGGCTCTGTCGCGACCTTGTGTAACAGGGTTGCGACTTCCGCCAGCAGGGTGTGAAGGTGCACCAATGTGAAGCGGATGCCGCTAAAGCAGGGCGGATGCCTAGCGAAGTGAATCACGTAGCCGAGTCAGATTGTCCTGGCCAGCCAGTGCGACAGGTTGGAAAGGGAAAGCCAAGCGTCCAAGTACTGTGCGAGTGTCACTAAGAGGATGACCGCATTTGATGCACCTGGTGGGGCTTCGGAGCAGGGGGGAGCAGGTAGTATTGTGTCGGAAGGCAAAGTTGCATCCCGTGGTGCCTGTGCTGATGGAAGTCTCAAAGCCCTTACCACGCTCCGCGTGCCCATCAGGGGCCGGGTTGGTGACAGAGGACGAGGTCCTGTTGAGACATCCTTTGGACTCGTCAGAACCGGCCGGCCGGGGGCTGCACGTGATACAGTTGCTGGCATGAAGGCGAAAGGTCTGCATCCAAGGTGCCACTTATTCTTTGACTGTATCTGTTTGGTGCCGGGCCGCCGTGAGAACAGCATTTGTGCGCACCGGCTAGATGACCCAAGGAATGAGGAAATTGCTCTTTTATTGAAAATGTGGCAAAAAAAGAAGGAAACCAAGGATTCTCCACCAATCCATCCACCGGGGGATGGAGTGGTCTGTGTGAGAACAAGAACCATCCACAAACGCTGCCTGGTGTGATCACGGCCAGACACACGAGGCAGCGCCTATGACCGGAGATATATCTACCGCATCCAGGAGCTACACACAGGCGGAAGGGCATCTTCAAAAAGAAGCGTCTTTAAAAAGACGTTCAACGCCAAATGTGTTATTCTTTTAGAGATGAAATGAATGCTCTTTTAGAGGATTTTGCTCTTTTAGAAGTGCTGTCAAAGCGCCCAGGGGCGTAGACTGCACTGGTGTGCAGAGAAGAGAAAGCCGCTGGTAATGCACCGTAAGCTCCAACAGCAAAAGCTCTACAGAGGTGAGTGAAACAGTTGAGGTTTACCAGCTCACTGGACACACAACCGCTCGGCTCCGAAGAAAAAGTCTGACTAAACAGATTCACGATTCTCTCCTTGTATCCCCGTATTTCTGAGGGAGGGACATGCAAATTCTTTTTGCCAATACTCATTGGCCTTTTCTCAAAGCTCAGGGGCAACTGAGGCTCTCAAAAAGACCCCTAGTGTCACTTCACTGACACAACGTTGAGTGAGTGACAGAAGGGGAACAGCACCAATTCTTCCAGGTACACCAGGACAGTTTTTCTTGGTTGCTGTCAGATGAAATGGTTCCAAGCATCTTCAAGAACTTGCCACAGTTCTATTTATTCTCAATTGCTTCTTCTCTTCATGTGATCCCAGACTCAATGATGTTAAGATTCGGGCTCTGTAGGGGCAATACCATCTGTTGTCGGGCTCCTTGTTCTTATTCAGTTCAGTTCTATATGCAAAGGGAATGTTGAAACATTTTGAATATTTCCTACTGATACACTAAAAGCAGAATACATAAAATAACATTTTTAAGACAGATTTTTTTGTAATAAATATAAAAGACTTTTACACAGTACACACACACACACACACACACACACACACACACACACACACACACACACACACACACACACAGACACACAATGTACCAATGTACTTCACATATTAGGATATACAGTACAAGGTATATTATAATATGAGGGACATTTAGAAGTGACAATTGCAATTAATGTATAAAAATAATTTCTTCTGGAGCTTTAGTGCATCTTGTCTTAAATAAATGTAAGGAGGCAAGGCAGTACTTCATATCTAGGTTGTTTTTGTAAAGGTTTACGCCCTCCTTTCTCACTCACTCTCAGTCTCTCTCTCTCTCTCTCTCTCTCTCTCTCTCTCATTGTGTATGTGTGTGCGTGCCAGCACACTCAAAGAAGTGCCTAGAATTGTCTACTTTATTTTAGTTGTTTGCTTGTTTTTTGCTCAGTATGCAGTCTGCAGCTCAGAGCCTTGGGGTGAACGTAGGTTAAGGCTTACTGTGGCATTTCAACTTTGCATAATTTGTTTGCAGAGATCCTCCAGCGATGGCTGTTCTACTTTAACCCACTACACACAAACTCAAGAGTTATTTCGAAATTGCATGTATATAATGACGGCTTAATGCATAATTTATTTCCATGTCACTTTTCATTATGGAAACAGAAGAGTGAGCATGAGGCAGTCTCACAAAGGTCATTTTGTTTGTTGTTTAAGTGGATCTATTACAGTGAGAAGTCCTTATCTTCTCACCTTTAATTAAGATATATTTGGTATGTAATGTCTGTAAGATCGTCGCTTCCAGCTAATGTGCATGAGCAGCACAGTTTTTCAAGCTTGTTATTTTGTACTCTGACTGGTGAAGAAGTGGGCTTTCATCACGCAAGGTCAATGACCACACTTTCAGAGCACAATAGCTTGCATATAGCTCAGAGTACATAGGCTACACCTTCCCTGGTTTCATTGCCAAGTATACACCAAGTTCACAAAGGTTTTCTGTGAAGCCATTTTCAAGCGTTTGTCTCTATAGCAACAGAAGGAAACAGAGTAGAAAGTCTGAGAGTGTTTAAAATGTCCTTGTAGTTAAGGAACTCCACACAGCAACACAAGGCATATTAGCATGAAAGAGCTCTCTCTCTTATACATGAAATAACTCAATGTTCTTCGCATAATATGCTTTTAAGCACTGCTTGTTTCTCCTCTCTGTGCAGATAATTCCCCTCCACTCATCATTAGATTAATTCCACATCTTTGAATGTTCAGGGAAATCATTCAGGAATTTCTTAACTGAAGTCATCTTTCAATTTCATAGAAAAGAAAAAAGACAATTTTACATATTCAGAGAGATTAACTAATTATAGACAAATGCATTTCCATATACAGTAAACCAGGGTTGTCACAATACCAGTATCAGTAAAATACCACAGCAAAAACTATTATATTATTGAACAACCTTTATTATTTAAAATAAGCAATTTTACATGTAGCCTTAAGAGTATTCCTCACTTGGTAAATAGTGCTTGGAAAACTATTACTACTATTGGCATTTTCTCCACTGCATAAATATTAGATGTAATACGTTCACATTTCTTTGATGCTTTTGGAGTTTGGCAGTAGGCCTGTAATTAAATTAGCTGTACAGTTTCTTTAGGTTTTCTTTAGGCCTATCTTTGTGTTCATGTTCAACTGCAAATCTACTAAAGTTATCCAACCAACAACAAAACCATATTATTAAAATATTTTTTATTTTTAATGTTGTTGTTTGATTGGGCATAATATTAACAACTTAATAGACTAAGGCAGGTTGATAAAAGGGATTAATTTCTTGTCTATTACCACCTTCTGCTACTTACACCAATGATAGAAATAAGTGCAGTTAAAATAGCTAATAATGTGGGAGAGAATTGTTTAGAATCATACTATGACCTTATTGTTAAGCAATATATGGCACTTGAAGGTATAGTTTACACAGTGCTAGAAACTAGACAGTAAAAGTTGAAAATTTTTAATAACAATAAAGTCTTTAAAGGTTACATCAGATGGTTACAACTTAAAATAGTTATAAATTGGATTAACCACTTATGAAAATGAAACCAGTATGCATACTACCAGAGTGAAAGAAATTGGAGGATAGAAAGAGAAAGAAAGGGTAGAGAGAGAGATGCCATTGCAAACTAGATTTTTGCCTTAAGGCCTGAAACTCAGTCACCCAAGAGCAGAGCCCAGAGGGAAGAGCCAGAAACAAGAAGAGAAAAGAGAGCCCTGAGAACAAGTTAAACTCCACTTTTATCCTTTCTTTGACCATGTGACCAAAACTATGCCTGCTACATTTAAACTGATCAATCAGCAAACCACCTTTAACCACTAAGTTGCTACCATTTGGAGAGTTCCAATACACAAAAAACTCAGCCAACAGGCTGATAGATCACTATCAGCACTCTTTGTATGTCTTGGGATGCAAGAGGTGGTCTGTTTTCACATAGAAATAAGGGTTGCAACACAGAAATTAATTTCTTTGTTAATTCTCAATCCTGTATGACCAAAACTTTGAAGGTCCAAAAATGACATCAAGGGGGCATAAAAGTAATACATACTCCAGTGGTTAAATCCACATCTACTGAAGTGATATGATAGGTGTGGGTGAGAAACATATCAATATTTAAGTCCTTTTTTACTATCTCCACCTTTGACCAGCCCCAACCAGTAGCTGGCTTAGTATGAAAGTGAACGTCAACTCCACACTAGAATTTGAAAGTGGAAGTGTAGATTTACAGTTAAAAAGGACTTAAATATATATTCTATGTTTCTCACCCACATCTATCATATTTCTTCAGAAGACATGTATTTAACTACTGGTGTCATATAGATTACTTTTATGCTGCCTTTTGGACCTTAAAGTTCTGGTCACCATTAACTTGCATTGTGTGGACCAGCAGAGCTGATATATTCTTTAAAAAAATCTTTTTGCTTTGCAAAAGAAAGAAAATCATACACATCTGTAATGGCATAGGTCTCTGTGATTGTCAAGAAACAAAAACCATGAGTGTTCAACATCACCCCCTTAGCGTTTTGCGTCAAAGTATATCACTGAACAGCATGCGTCTCAATACCGTCACTGCAGGAAAAACTGGTATTTTTTGCCTGCAAATACTGTTGCCATGATGAGTACATATATCTGACAAGCTATTAAAGAGACTGGACAGATTCGCGATTTCAATTGAGATTGAGATTGTGAGCACGCATGTTTGATTGACAGACACATGGGCACACATGTACTGTGTATGAACATGCGCGCAGACCAACCGCCTCTCTCATAACATCAGTCATGCTCAGACTATTTGTTGTTGTTTTTTATTTATTTATTTGTAACATCCTCTTTCAGTTGAATTCCCTCTCTAAAGTGAATCAGCAATGTAGAGAACTAGCGTGAATGCTCATGAAAATGAACACCTCACAATTAATACAGATTTGAAACACTGTTTTTACCGTATATGTGATTTCTTAGTTGAGAAAATTGGGGTGAATAAGTTAACCTTTTAATCATTGTTAATCCTTCAACCCCATAGAATCACAGCAGACTTGTCTATCAAGTAATTTGATCTGATCTCTGCATTTCCTAGAAGGAGAGTGTGTCATATACTGTAGATTCTCAATCTTGTTTACCGGCACACAGTTTAACTGTTTAACAGCTAATTAGTTTTTCCTCGCAACTGGCACTTCAGCTATGGGTCGTGCTTTAGTGGTTAAAATCACTTTGTCTTTAAAACCCAAACTGATGGCAAATCACACATTTGTATGGTAGTCTGAAGTATATGCACTCATGCATTTCAATTTGTGTGTGTGTGTGTGTGTGTGTGTGTGTGTGTGTGTGTGTGTGTGTATATGTATGTATGTATGTGTGTTTGAAGTGGAGGTAAGCCTCTTAAACTCTCTAGCAGTACTTTGGTGCCATGGGACTTGAGAGGGTGGGAGATCCGACCAAATTTATGATGAGCTTCCCTCAACAGACTATTGACTTCTCAGTTTTCCTTTTAAGCTCCTTACACGGTACTTCTCATCTGTTTCCCAGTGTCCAGTAAATAGACTTGTGCTTGGAATCTCTTATTTTGGTCATAAAATGACTTTATTCAAGGTGAAAAAGTCCCATTTAGCAGCACAACTCCAATCAACCCAACATCGGTGCTTTTTACTTTAAAGACTGGGGTGTTTTTGTATCCCACTTATGAGTGATTTATGATGTAATTCGAAGGATGGCAGCTGAACTGAGTCTGCTGTTAAACCCATACTGTGAGCTCATCATCTTTTCAGTAACTATGAATGAAGTACCCAGGAAACACACTCTGCGTGTTTGGAACCATGGGGACAAAGTCTCTTAGCTATTCCCTCTAGATTGTAGCACGCCATTGCAGGCTATGTGCCATTCATAAGGGAGAACATTTGTTTAGGTGTTCTTGTGACCATGTACTTACCATAATATTAACAAGTATAGTATGGAAATGTTTAGAATGGAGAAGTTATAAATACATTTTTTCTTTTATTGTTAAGCAGCTACTTTCTGAAAGGTCATGTCAAACTTATTGCCTCCTGGTGGAAATTCTCAAATCCCCTCAGTTGTATGCATAGCATTTAGGAGTCATAAAATCATGTTTTCCTTTGTTATATTACTGTTATTTGTGCTCTCTGGCAAATGTTCCTTTTTACATTTAGACTGTTTTTTTTTCTTTGCTTTTGTTTCCAAGGTATGTGCTTGATCCTTACACTTTTAAATTTACAGGTCGAGGTGCAATAATTCTCTGGTGCAAGTGTGATTCAAAAGGTCGCCATTCTGACCATGAAGGGGTTCTTAAACTTTTATGATTTATATGTCTATGTTAGGTTAGCACGTTAGCACATTCTCAGCACATGAGACATTTGTCTGAGCGGTCTCTGGTATTTGTTTTAGTATAAAATTATATTTAGTATGAAAGTGATTAGTATGAGTAAGTATCACATATAACTCAATAATGAATGTAATTCTGCTTCATTCTGTGATCAGAATCCACATCAGATCCAAGTCGGATATTTTTTCAAACACTTGTTGGTGTTGTAAGTGCGTTTTGAGCTCAAGACATGAACATTCCGAATGATCATTCAGATGTGTGTGATTTAGCAGGCGTGATTACATTATACGATTAATTTCTTGCAAATTGGAGGCACATTGCAAATTGTTACACACTGAACTCCAACAAACACAGGATGACTGTCATTCTCACATGGAGAGTGCACATCCCTATTGATGTTTAGTCATTATACCTTTTATTTTTAGTTTGACTGTCAGAATAATTTTAAACAGAACATTTCACGTGTCCTTGTAATAAATCTTCAAAGATGCAAAATAAGATTAAACAAGCAGCATAAAAAGGTTTGATTTTGGGTAATGTTGATTATTGTTAATAATAACAATGTAAAAATGTGTAAGCCTTTTTACTGTTTCATAATTTTATTCATCACTGCAGATCCATCTCACCCTGGACACAACCTGTTCCAGCTTCTCCCCTCTTGTAGGCGCTACAGAGCAATGCACGCCAAAACCAACAGACACAGAAACAGTTTCTTCCCACAAACCATCACTCTGATGAACAGCTGATTTCTGACTCACAGTGTCAGGAACAATTCCTGTGCAATAACCCAGTAACTCTGTCTCTAATCAGCCACCTATTTACTGGTTACTACTTATTATTTATTCATCATTCTCTATTTCAGAGCTGTTCATACTGTTCATATTGTTATATTGTCAAATTGTATACCAATCCACCTACCTCAAGTCAAAACTCCTGCACAAAATTACTTATACTATTTATTCCAGCATCCTTTGCACTATGCTTCATCGCACTTTGTACATGTATGCATGTATGTGTACCTGTATATCACATCCACCTCCGACATGTACATAATAATGATAATAATAATTTTACTCCTGCATCCTTTGCACTCTGATCACTGCACTATTTGTCAATATGGCCATATTGTTTTTGTTCATAGTGTGTATATTTGTGTTGTCTACACTGTAGCCTGTGTCTGATTTTATTTTATTATTGTGTTATAGTATTTTTGTGTGAGCAATGTACAATCCTGAGTCAAATTCCTCGTATGTGTACACATAACTGGCAATAAAGCTGATTCTGATCATTATAGTCATCATTATGAAGGCATTTCAACGTCATTAATCCGCACGCGCGTTATTGATGCTCGCATCAGTAGTTTATTGCATCAGTAGTTTATAGATCTCGCACGCGAGGATATGCCTGAAAGCACGCGCAAGACAATTCCCCAAAGTCTCCCACTCTATCTAATCTCATCTGCTGCTTTTATTTGCAAGGTATGTGCTTGGTTTTCCACACTTGATAGCTCAAACATTGTAGTGAATAATGTATTACATATATGTACATTTACACACACACACACACAATAAAATTATGAAACAGTAAAAAGGCTTATATATTTTGAATTTGTTATTATTAACGATAATCAACATTACCCAAAATTTTTTATTTTTATGCTGCTTGTTTAAACTTATTTTGCAGCTTTGAAGATTTATTACAAGAACACGTGAAATGTTCCATTTAAAATGGTTCTGACAGTCAAACTAAAAATAAATGGCATAATGTTATCAGATTTGGATCGGGCTCGTCGGTCTGATAACCGATCCATCTAAAAGCTTCAGTGTCTGAGCCAATACTGATCCAGGTATCGGATCGGTGCATCCCTACCTATTGGTCCACTATTTCTTGATCAACAGCTGCTCCTCTAGCCAATCATTCGAAGAGGCAAGTTGATGTCCTTCCAATGCAACTCTGACGGCTGCTGCTCAACATTATATGTGGTTGATAGATATGCTGTTTGTGTATTTTTTTTAAGTATCAAGTTGGGTTCTGAACCTGTGACTACATTGGTACAGCTTGTAAAAACACGCATCAAACATCCACACCAACCCAGACTTGTTTTTTTTTTTTTTTTTTTTAAGATATGCAGCCAATAGCCTACAAACAAGGAAGTCTTACATAATGCCTAAACTAAAGACTCTGCTAACTAAACGCAGCTGACTTGATACATGTGATACATGTGTTGATAATCGGACAACACATTGTTATAGCTGGCAGAAAATACTCAAAACAGACACAAGCATTGTATCTATCAACCACAAATAATATAATATTGAGCAGCAGCCGTCGGAGTAGCACTGGAGTGATGTCACCTCCCCTCTTTGAATGACTGGCTAAAGGAGGAGCTGTCGATCAAGCACTAGTGGACCAATAGGAATGCAAAACACCCTCTGATTTACATGAAACTCTACTCACAAGTTTTCGAAAACCAAGTGCAGAACTCAATAGCATGAAAGAAAAATACAGCATGAGCATACCAAAAAATGAACATTTTTTGCAAAATTGTGAGAGAGCACAAAATACAGTAATATAACCAAAGAAAACATGATTTTGTTTGCAATTCTGATTACTTTGCTTTAATTTTTTTATTTATTTTTTTTGCAGCATACTTTAAATGTGTTTATATATTTTTGATTCATGCTTTTTATTTATTTTAGCGTTTATTATTTTTTTTATCTGTGCTTATTTTTTTTATTCACATTTATTATTTTGATTCACGCTTATTTTTTGATCTGTGACCGCAATATATTTGGCAGGATTTTGATCCCATACAGACTATGAGATGAATTATTAGAGAGGAGTGCATTTAACAATGGTGGCTACAGTTTTTATTTCCACGTTCCTTACAATCTTTGTAAGTCAGGTAGGACCACAGAGAGATCCCAAGTGAAATAGGCACGGCCTAGGAGGATTTAATCTCCTCGTGCCCTTGAGGAACCCAGTGTATCGTGATATGCTGCTATGGCAGCCAAGTACACCTTCAGTGTAGAGGGAGAGAGCTGTCTCTCCAGCCCCTCATGTAGGAAGGACAGCACAGACCCAACCGTGCATCTCCATGGATCTTCCCCATGAAGATCCATTGAGATGAGAATCAAAATTAACACCTAAGTTTCTAGCATGTGTGTGAAGGTTACCAGATAGAGGCCCTAGTTTACTGGCAACCATCTCTGTAGAAGCAGAGGGGACAAAAATTCTCTGTAGAAGCAGAGGGGGCTCTTGCCTGAGTGATTGTGTCTATCACCGCTGGTGGAAGGTCTTCTGTGTCCCGTCCAGGAGTCAGACATGGAGATTCCAGCGGTCTGGCAGCAGGTGCCGGAACATGCCTTGCCCTAAGTGTGAAGGTTCTCCCTCAGATGAATGCGTTAGGGAGGGACTACTGTCAGGAACATCAGATCTGAGAAAACAAGTCCGGTTGGGCCAGTTCGGCGCAATCATTAGGACTTGCTACCCACCCTGTCTGACTTTGCACAATGTCTATGCAACGAGGCTCACTGGGAGAAACGCATACTTGCGCAGCCCCCAAAGCCCCTGAGTCGTGCCATCATGATGGCTGAGTCCAACTGAAGCACGAGGTCCCTGTGCGCACACAATAGATCTCGCGAGTGAGCTAGAATCATCCAGTCATCGAGATAATTGAGAATGTGAATGCCCTTCTTCTTTAGCTGGGCCAGGGCAGCCTCTGCAACTTTGGTAAAGATGCAAGGAGACAGGGAAAGACTGAAGGGGAATACCTTGTACTGGTATGCTCGTCCCTCGAAGGCAATCCGGAGAAAGGGTCTGGGTCGTGGAAGGATCTATACGTCCATGGCCGATAGCTATTGCCAAGTATGCTTACACATACAAGGAATTTGTCTTGGTGACAGGAGCTTCCAATGCACAACAATACAAAAAAACAATACAAAAACAGCAGCAAGACATAGATAATAAAAAATAAAATAAAAAAATAAAAATATATAATTATACATATACGTACATACACACAGAGACACACCTTCATACATACACACACATATGTAGTACAAATCTGTTATATAAAGTACAAAAATACAGTATGTTATGTACTGTTCAAAAAGTTTTTTTTCCTTTGTATGTTATGGTAGAAGAGGATGTTAGATAATATAAATAGATTTAAACTGTGTATTGCACATAATTATTGTTCAATGGGGAAGCTTTAACTGTTCATGAGATGTATAACCTGAGGGAAAAAACTGTTCCTGTGACTAACGGTTGTGGTGCTCAGAGCTTTGAAGTGTCGGCCAGAAGGCAACAGATCAAAAAGGTAGTGGGCTGGGTGAGAGGGATCCAGAGTGATTTTTACAGCCTTTTTCCTCACTCTGGAAGTGTATAGTTCTTGAAGGGGGCAGGGGGCAACCAATAATCCGCTCAGCAGTCCGAACTGTCCTTTGTAGTCTTCTAATGTCTGATTTCGTAGCTGCACCAAACTCAATGTGAAAAAATAAAAATTAATGCTGAGTAGAACTGTATCAACAGCACCTGTGGCAGGTTGAACTTCTTCAGCTGGTGAAGGAAGTACAACCTCTGATGGGCCTTTTTCACAATTCAGTGTCAATGTGTGTCTCCCACTCACGGTCCTGAGAGATGGTAGTGCCCAGGAAACTGAATGACTCCACTGCTGCCACAGTGCTGTTTAGAATGGTGAGGGGGGTCAGTGTTGTGGTGTTCCTCAAAGTCCACAATCATCTCCACCGTTATGAGTGTGTTCAGCTCCAGGTTGTTATGATTGCACCAGTGAGCCAGCCGTTCAACCTCCTTTCTGTATGCATACTCATCATCATCTCAGATGAGGCAGATGACAGTGGTGTCGTCTGAAAACTTCAGGAGCTTGACAGAGGGGTCCTTGGTGGTGCAGTCATTGGTGTAGAGGGAGAAGAGTAGTGGGGAGAGCACACATCCCTGAGGGGCACCAGTGCTGATTGTACAGGTGCTGGAAGTGAATTTCCCCTGTCTCACAAGCTGCTGCCTGTCCGTCAGAAAGCTGGTAATCCACTGACAGATAGACATGGGACCAGGGAGTTGGTTTAACTTTGTCCGGAGATGATGATGGTGTTGAAAGCTGAACTGAAGTCTACAAAAAGGATCCTTGCATATATGTCCCTGGTCTGTCCAGATGTAGCAGGATATGATGCAATCCACTGTTGACTGCATCATCCACAGACCTGTTTGCACGATAAGCAAATTGAAGGGGATCTAGAGAGACCCAGTGATGTCCTTCAGGTGGGCCAAAACCAGTCTCTCAAATGACTTCATGACCACAGACATCAGGGCAACAGGTCTGTAGTCATTAAGTCCTGTGATTTTTGGTTTCTTAGGGAGATGTTGTACTGACGCCAGGATGTGCTTCTGCTTCAATATCTTCAATGGAAGCCTGTGTAAAGCTTTGTTCAAGGATCGCAGATCTAGGATTGGTTGCAAACCCACCCCCCCTCCCTCTCTTGGGCAAGATAAAATTGGGCTTGTAGATGCCCTTGTGTGTCTCGGCTAAGGGGGATGGGTTCTATCGCACCCTTCGCCAGAAGGCATCTGCGGTGGAGAGTATGCCACTAAACCTGGCAGTCGTCTGGTGAACTGGATCGTGTATCCGAGACTGATCGTCCTGATGAGCCATCGCGTCCAGGGTTATTGGCGGCCGGCTGACAGGTAGCCGCTTTCCTGCAAGAAGGTCTCTTTCTCTGTGACCGGTGCAAGGGCGGTGGTGGGGGAGCCTGGCCGACGCCGCAGAAGGTCTGCCTTGGCAAGCGGCAGACAGGGCGTGAGAACTCGGAGGCCTGCGGGTGGTGGCCATGTCGTGCCGCGGCAGGATGTGCTTTATAGCCTCCGTCTGCTTCTTCACCTTCGAGAACTGATGGGCGAAGTCCTCTACAGTGTCACCGAAAAGCTCCCATTGCGAGATGGGCGCATCGAGAAAGTGAGCCTTTTAGCCTTAAATGCTTGGGGCAGGGCGTAGGGTTCTACTCAAGCCTGATTCTCGTGGCTGCCCGGGCAAGCATGGCTACCATCTCAGTGTCCGCCTCATCCTGAGCTCTACCACCCGAGGGTGGTAGCTCAAGAGATTTGTCCATTTATGATAGCAGCAGCCCACTCCCAGATGCTGCGTTTGAAATCTCATCCTCGTCAGGAGCCCCGAACGAGACATTAAATCTGCCCGGAGTTTGACCGCCTGCCCAGCTCGTAAACTCTACTGGGCAGAATGAGCATGTTGGTGGGTGGGAGGCAGAAGCGGTGGCACTCTGCATCACGAAGATGGAAGAAAGCCGCGACCGCAAAGTTCCCAAAGTCATGTTTTCGCAATGAGAACATGACTCATCCACAAATGCTGCCTCTGTGTGCTGGTGACCCAAACAGTCAAGGCACATTTCATGGCCACTGGTGTGGGAGATAATGGCCACATCCAGTAGCACAAAGGTAAAAGGACATCTTTAAAAAGACGGCAGTCGTTTGTGCAAGCTCTTTTAGAAGGAAATATACTCTTTTTGAAAATATACTCTCTTTATACCTGTGTACTCAGTCGCCGAAGTGCACAGGAGAAGCACAACACTCGTCCGTGCGAGGGTGACCGCTGTAATGCGCCGTAGATCCAGCTAATAGCAAGGTGAGAGGATGAACACACACACACACACACGTGCTCGGCTCCAAAGAAAAAAAATACCCCTTGTGTCACTACATCAACACAACATTGAGTGATTGACAGACAGGGAATGGCACTTTTATTCACCTAACTGGCATTCAACTGATCACAATGTATAGTCAGGACTTTAATAATGTGAAAAATTACTATTACTTCTTAAACTACTTAAAAGAGTTCTCATCAAAAAATCCTCCACATTTAGTAATGACATCTATGCAGATCCTTGGCATTCTAGCTGTCAGTTTGTCCAGATACTCAGGTGACATTTTGCATCCTGTAGCTCTTGCAATAGATATGGCTTGATGGGCACTTTCACACACCTTATAGTCTAGTTGATCCCACAAAAACTCAATGGGTTACGATCCATAACACTCATTTCCAATGATCTGTTGTCCAATGTCTGAGTTTCTTTGCCCACTCGAATCTTTTCTTTTTGTTTTTCTGTTTAAAAAGTGGATTTCCTTTGCAATTTTTCTCATAAGGCCAGCACCCCCGAGTCTTCTCTTTGCTGTTGTACATGAAACTGGTGTTGAGTGGGTAGAATTCAATAAGGCTGTCAGCTGAGGACACGTGAGGCATCTATTTCTCAAACTAGAGTCTCTGATGTACTTATCCTCTTGTTTAGTTGTACATCTGGCCTTCCACATCTCTTTTTGTCCTTGTTAGAGCCTTTGTCTTTGACAAAGGACAACAAAGGTGTAGGGTATTTACACAAAGTTTACAAAAAGACCTTCATACCTTTGTATGAAATCTTCCATTTTTGGGGGGGCAATTTCAAGCATTGTATAGACTTCATTACTCAAAACAACGATTGACCGACAAGTTTCTAGAGAAAGCTGCTTATTTTTTTGCCATTTTTGACCTAATATTGACCTTAAGACATGCAAGTCTATTGCTTACTGTGGCAACTCAAAAACAAACATAAAGTCATTGTTAAGCTTCATTTAACGAACCAAATAGCTTTCAAAAGTGCTTGATATAATGGCAAGTGATTTTATAGTACCAAATTAGAAATTTAGCACAATTACTCAAGAATAAGGTGTTGGAGATATGGCTGCTGTAAATGGGGCCTGTCTAGTTTTGATTAAAAATTACTTTTCAAATAGTGACGTTGATGTATTTTTAAATCAGAAATGTCCTGACTATACTTTGTGATTAGTTGAATGCCAGTTTGGTGAATTAAAGGACCAATGTCCTTCCAAAACAGCCAAATCTGTACATCATTCCAAACTTTTGGCTGCCAGTGTACATTGTTGCTTGTTATCACTATAGAATGTACTATGAAGTCGCTTGTGGGCTACTGCTGTCACTCTAAATTTATTGGTGAACTGCACGTCTGCCCATAGTAGTGAAATGCTGATAACAGATGATACTGTCATTAAAACTAAAATATTATAATTTGACAAGAAATCAGTTCTCTTGCTTCTAAAAATGAGCATTCTGCAGGCATGAGAAAAAGGGTTGGGGAGTAATGGAATACATGTAACGGGATTACGTGTTTAAAATACCAAATATCAGTAACTGTATTCCACTACAATTACAATTTAAATAATTGTTAATTAGAATAGTTACATTCAAAAAGTATTTTAATTACTGAAGAGATTACTTTGCATTTTATTATAATTTGTTTCATTTAATATTTAGTCTTATCAGATGGAAAAAATTTATATATAAATGATGCGATCCAAAGTGCATTTGAACAGTGGTGAAACACTTTTTATGAGGTGTTACATTCATACGAGCAGACAGAGAATTATGTTTGAAGTAAGTTTGGAGCAGAAGAAATAGATATAAACCTTGTGTAAATTGTCAGATTTACACCAAGCTAAAATGTTATTTGTAGTCATTTTACATGCACATGTTACCAGGCCCGATTGTATTTTTTTAATCAAGAAAATTCACGTTGGATCATAATTAATTTTTTTCTAGTAAGACCTTTGATATTAGGGCAAAAATTTATATTCTTGATAATAATTTTTCTATTGTTGTCCTGTAAAAAAAATATCTAAAAATCCTTAAAACAAGATCAATTAGATTGATCTTGTTTTAGAAACAACACTGCATAAGATATTTAAGTTTTTCAGAGAATGTATTTTTAATGTGTATTTTGTATTACTGTACTGGCAAGAGTACAGTAAGAGTAGTTATTGTCAAAACAAGTGAAAAAAATCTACCTGTGCTGAAGAAGTTATCCAAAGTATTTATAATAATTTACCGACCTTGAGTAATCTTACTGAATTCGTTACAAAGGTAAATTTACAGCATGTATTCTGTAATCTTTAGTGGAATACGTTTCAAAATTAACTCTCCCAACCCTGCAGACATATGATATAAAACATTGAAATCACCCACAAAAACCTTTAACATATCCTCCGTCTTGCCTGCATTTGTCTCCAGTATCACACGCTCACAGCAGATGGGTGATGTGAGCTTGGCTCTCTTCTCTCTCATTGATAATTGCTCCTGAATGTTGCTTGTCATTTGCATAAAGTTTAACTTTTCTTAACTTTGTCATGTTGCTCGCCCATGCCCACATCAAGTCACCAATGGTTACGGTTGCTTGTGTCTCTGTAAATTGCTTTAATCATTAAAAATGAACGGTATACTGTCGCTTTGTCACGCAGTGCCACTTGCAGTGTGAATGGGCTTAACACTTCTCACCATCTCTGAAGTCCTCTGTAGGTTCATTCATCTGTCTTTCTCACGGTCACATAAAAGCATTAAATGGCTTGTACATTGTGATTCTCACTTTCAGTCCTCTTCCACTATCTGATGTCCTCCAAACGGGCTAGTTCATCACAGACTGAGTGTCTGAGGCCACAGAGAGGTCCACGGTCCTCCTCTTTTAATATCACAGGCCATAATAGATCCATAAACCTTGGGATTCTGATTGATTGAGTTGCATCAAACACGAAGTGGATGCTAATCTCATTACCCAGCTCCTACAACTCGCCCATGTCCTCCACCCATCCATTTTATGGGCTTGTTTTATGTTTTACGAGACATAATTTAACAATTACAGGAGCCTGTCTATTTGACCTTAAGATTCTGCTTCAGAAAATGTTGGCTGTGTGTTTATTGTCTGAAGGAGAGTTGTGGGTAGCTGTACCTGGCTGTGATCATGCACAGGTATTTCCAAGTCTAGAAGGTATTATATCATGCAGTCACAGTTAAGCACGTTCTCATTTCATATAGCATAACTATGATTGATTGCCAATTCTTGACATATTTTGTAGTACACATTTTCTGAGGAAGTCAACACAAATTAATGATCTGCCCTCCTTGTGATAATCACACAAACTGCTTATTTTAGATCAATAAGTAATGATTTATTGAGTTTGTTGCCCTCACAATAACTGGATTTGTCAAGTAGCACTCAGCATTTCCACCCAGCTGTATATCACACAAAGGAATACAGAAATGTGAAATACACAGTACATGTAAATATTCTTCTACTGAAATATTTTCATCCATTTCTCTTAACCCTGCAGTGTTGACCTTTCACATTGTGTTGTACAATCACAAATTGCCACCTTTCAAGAATTGCATTTCCAGAGGAAAATAAAAGTTGAGAATATTTCATAGTGATCAAATGAAAACCAATGCAACAGCCTAGAAAATTCTGGGAAGCCGATATACTCAGAGAGAACTCTATTCCATACAGAAGTGTACAATCTATTTTACCTCTCGCTCTGTGAGAACATGAGAACACCACAGCACAAACACTTTCTCTGCTCAGTGAATACACAATCCTCCAGAGACCTGATAAACTATCCTTGTTTGAAAAGGCACCTAACGTTTTCAGTAATTTTTCCAAACATGCAATACATTTTCATATCAAGTAAAGCTAAATGTGATACATAGTTTAATTTATGTGTGTCACATTCTGTCTCCCTCATGTGTCCCTAGAACTTATTTTGAAGTTTTCCCTTGGACTATATCTCCCATAGTGCACAGTGCATAGTGTTCCTCATCCTCACCTGTCTTCCATTCCCTCATTAGTTCCTCCTGTGTATAAATACCCTCCAGTTTTGTTCCTTCATTGTCAGTTCTTGTCCATGTAACACTTGTGTTAGTTTGTTTATTTTGTTTATGGTACTACACATTGCTTTATATCTTCATTAAAGCCTGCAAATAGATCCATCGCCTCTTCACCTTTCCTTCATCATCTCTACTACACAGACTTATGTGACAATGTGTTTATTTTAATTGATTAAAACTTAAGCACTTTAGTCAAGCCACACAGACAGGCTTCATTCAGCATTTTACTGTACTGTTGGTTTTGAGTTATGTAGGTTTGTAGGTTGCAGTGGTTTGTTTCATCACTCCAGCAGCAACTTCTTATTTGGGCATTTGGGCTGTCCACTTGCACACATTCTGTTTGGGCTGTCCACTCAATCTGAAATTAAACATCTTTATCTTTTGCTATCGGAAAGTTACTTATGTAACAAATTCAAGGTGAAGGTGCTCAAAAAGGTATTTTATTTTACAAAAAATACTTTCTTTTCAGCTTCATAAACACACAAAGTAAGCTTTGTATCTCTTCCTCCACTGGTGTCTGGCTCACTCTTAAATCCGTCTCCAATTCTCGTTGGAATTACAAACAGCTGTTAGAGACAATCATTGACAGATGATGGATTTTAATGTTCTCATCTCCCGATCTCACTCTCCATTCACAAGAACCAACACAAAAACAAAGATCTTAATTAGGAATGATTTCCTCCTGAAACAGGAAGTGGGGGCACAACTTTTAAAAATAACCAATAGGCTTTAATTTACAGACAAAAACCATCCACCATGTGGAGCCGCTTACTGGAGAAACTTTCTGTGTACCGGAACATTTTTCCACTGACTTGAGAGCCACATGATGATCTAGCTGACAACATTAATCCATAACAAGCCCACAAATGCACACAGCACATCATTGTCTTTGCTTTGATGATAATGGAGCCATTGTGCAAGTCTAATGCAGATAAATGAGAAAAAAGTGACAAAAAGATATCAATGTTTGAAACACAATACACTAAGCATTAAGAATAAAGAACACTTATTCAAGCTATACATCCAAAGAAACCTCCGGCGGCAAAACCAAAACCAAATATTTATAAACTCCAGCAACTTCCCCTACGTCCATCTCCTGCATTGGCGCATCCATTCCAGAAGTTCCCTATTCCCTCCAATTACCCTCCACATGTACTCTCTCTCTCTCTCTCTCACACACACACACACACACACACACACACACACACACACACACACACACACACACACAAACACACACCGCTTCTCATCTAAGCTGAAGGCTCTGAAACCAAAAAAGGTATAGAGGAAAGAAGCAGCACAAAAACAAATCAAGGGAAAAGATCTTGGCACCGGCTTTCTTGCCGAAAATTGAGTGATATTTTTGACAGAGAAGAATCCAATAAGAGATCTGGTGGATGAGCATTTCAATTACCCAGTGAGAAAACAGGCATACATGAGGTGGTATCAGATTGTGGTTTGACATGCTGTTGGTGGACAGGTCTCAGCAGCTGCCCACTCCTCCAGCCCTCAGGGCAGCTATCACTGTAAACACATTGCCATAACAATTGGTACCACCAATCCAGGTATGGGAAGAGCAGCTTACTAAAGTTATTTGCAGGTGCTCACTGCACACCTACATGCACTAGCTCATGCTGAATGATGCCGTGTTGTGATAGAAATTTGTAGTATTTCATTGGGAGATTTTTCAAGAATAATATTAGGGCCTGCTTCTTGGCATCCACATGCAACGTATCCTGTTTCCAAGTGTCCCCTTGTTTTGAAAACAAGCCTAAAAAGACATACTCTATTGAAAAGAGACACTTGGAAGTGTGTTATTAAAAAGTAAAAATTTAGAAAAGTAAAAAAGTCATGAAGAAAAATTGTTACTCTAATTTATTTTAAAGTGATCAGCAATTTTTTTCCCATCAATATTTAAATGAAATAATATACAACCCCAAGAAAAAGTTGGGACAGTATGAAAAATGCTAACAAAAACAAAAAGGAGTGATTTGTAAATGGAAGCTTTAGCATAAGTTTTGCCGAGAAGACTCGTAATTGTTACGTCACTCATTACCTTCTCATCTATCTAATCGCGTTCTAACACTTGCAGTATAAAAGATGGGTACTTACACATGTCTGAGTTCACAGATGCTGACGCTTTCGTTCACCTCCACCCTCCCCACCACCAAGATGATTCCTTCCTTCCTCCCCACCACCACCAGGATGGTCCCTTCCCATACCTCACTGGGGGTCAGCTGCGCCCCTGCCTTCATCGCCAGGGAGGAAATGCAGAGTCCGGACCCCCGGATTGCGAGCTATGGACGGGGCCTACGCCAAAGAACTTTTATCTTTATATTGTTTGCCGAGCTGTAAATAAATGGTTAATTGTTCAGTATTATTCTCCTGAGTCTTTCTGGTAGAAATTATATTCACCCTTTGCTATATTGAAAGCACTACAACTAAACATACCTTTTAAATTTCATAGTTTTTTTGAAAATGTACAGTCATTTGAAATCAGATGATTGCAACACACTCCAAAAAAGTTTTTACCACTGTAAAACATCACCTTTTCTTCAAATAACACTTATTAACCATTTAGGCACCAAAGACACAAGTTTGTTAAGTTTAAAAAGTCAAATTTTCCCCCATTCATCCATTATGCAGGTCTTCAGCTGCACAATTGTACAGGGTCTTTGTTGCCATATTCTTCGCTTCATAATAAACCACACAATCTCAATTGGAGATGGTCAGGACAGCAGGTAGGCTAATCTAGCACCCGCACTCTCTGATTATTTGGCCAATATGTGGTATGATGTTCTCCTGCTGAACATTCCAGGATGTCCCTGGAAAAGAAGGTGCTGGATGGTAGTATATGCTGCTCCAAAATATGTATTTATATCTGTCTGCATTAATGGTGCCCTCACAGATGAGCAAGTTACCCATGCAATGGGCACTGACACACCCCTGGCCCATACAGACACTTGCTTTTGGACCTGACACTGATAACAGCTTGGATGGTCCTTTTCCTCTTTGGCCCTAAAAACCATTTGAAATGTGGACTCATCGGACAAAAAAAACAACAACATTTTTTTCCACTGTTCTACTTTCCATCTAAAATGAGACCAAGTCCAGAGAACTCGACAGCGCTTCTGGAAAGTCTTAACTTGCATCTGTGAATGCAGAGGCAAGTGATGTTGACTAACAAAGGTTGGTTAATCCCAAACCCATGTTCATGATATCATGAATGATTTTTTGTATGACAGTGATGTCTGAGGGATCAGAGATCACATGCGTTCAGAAGTGGTTTTCATCTTGTCCTTTACGCATTGCGATTTGACCAGATTCCTTGAATCTATTCCTTGAATCTAACTATATTGGTCACTGTAGATGGTGACATGCCTAAAATCCTTCCAATTTGTCCTTGGGGAACATTGTTCTCAAAGAGCTGGATTATTTGCTTAAGCTTCTGTTGGCAAATTGACAAGTCTCGAATGATCCTTGCTATTGAAAGACTAGGCTGTTTTTGGAGGCTCCTTATATACTGTGATATGATTGCCTCACCTGTGGAGTGGTGGTGACGTAGTGGGCTAAAACACATACATGGTAATCAGAAAGTTGCTGGTTCAATCCCCACAGCCACCACCATTGTGTCCTTGAGCATGGTACTTAAATCCACGTTGCTCCAGGGGGATTGTCCCTGTAATAAGTGCACTGTAAGTCACTTTGGATAAAAGTGTCTGCCAAATGCATAAATGTAAATGTAAATTTAACATCTCCTGTTTAGCATTGCCTTGCTATTTTAACCTGTCAAATTGTTATTAGTCTTAAATTGGCCTGTCTCAACTTTTTTGAAGCGTTGCAATCATCTGATTTGAAATGACTCTACATTAAATAAATACAAGCAATGAAATTCACAAGGTAAAACATCATATAATATTTAGTTGTAGTGCTTTCAATAAAGCAAAGGGTGAATATAACTTACAAATCACTCCTTTTGTATGTACTGTCCCAAATATTTCAGAATTGGGGTTGTATGACACTGGCTTTGCATAGAAACATAAAGGTTTTAAGCCACAAGTTTGATAATGTTCTATTTAAAATTTGAGGATGATAACTTAAACTCTTTTTTATATGAACCATTTTCCAAGACCTTGTCTTGTGATTCTGCCACAAATAGCATTAGCATTTAGGATTAGCGCCTAAATACAGAATAGTAATCATTAGTCGAAGGAGCAGCAGTGTTGTACAAGTGTATTAAAAGATGCAAGCATGGAAAGCGAGCCGGGGCGCATGTGAAGCTCCGACAGTGCTTCTTTCTAACTGAAAGAAGTTGTTTCAATATTGCACCCTCATCCTGACAACCTGCCTAAGGTTCCTTCTTGACCGTACATCCGGACACTCTTGAAGACTGTAGCCTGTAGCCCTTCAGACTTATGTCCACCACACAAGCTAGTGGCGTAAGTCAGGGCAACTATCCATTTGCAATGGGGCGACAACAAGGGGGCGGCTGCCACCATGCAGAAAATGTCACATTGGGTGAGGGATGCTATTACCCTGGCCTGCGAGGTGCACGGTCAAGCTTCGCCAGTAGGGATCAGAGCTCACTCTACCAGAGGGGTCACCTCCTCTAAAGCCTGGGCTAGAGGTTCCCTCTGCAGCATGTTTATGGTGTGGCAGGCTGGTCCTCCCCGTACATATTCATAAGATTTTTGGATGTTCATGTTACTCCGGCTCTTACGTCCTCGAGTCAACATCACAAGTTCATGTCTGAGACCTCTTGGGCTATTTTGAGCACAACTACACAACCATAAGGGGTACGGACACCCACAATGCTGCGACGTGGGTATTCTTGTTCCCAAAGCGCTAAATCAGCACAGTATCAAAGTGTAGCTTTTTGATAGGGAACTTAGCTGTAACCCCTGTTCCCTGATAAAAGCGGAACGAGATGCTGCACTTCATTGCCGCATTGAGGATCCCCCAGTACTGCTCTTCAGACAAAATACCTGACGATGCACCTGTGACTCATCTATTTATAGCTCTGCTACAGGTGCATCCTGATGATGTCACCAGCAGATGCTATAAATTCTAGTCAAATTAATTGACGTATTGCACACAAATTCACAGCTGGTCACTCCTAAAGACGTTCCCAAAGCGCTACATAAGCTCAGCATCTTGTTCCACTTTTATCAGGGAACAGGGGTTACAGCTAAGTAACCCGAGATGATCAATCAGTTTAGTTTGTTTTTATTAATTTGTTTTCACAAACATAATTTATTTTCACATCATTAATGTTAGAAATCTTATGGAATCTCTTACTCTTTCTGTCTTACTTGGGCTTGTTGACCTGGACAAGAAGAGATTAATAATTTCCACTAGAGTCCCATTGTTTGCTTTAGTGATATCTGTAGTTGGGCTCTGAACCCATTACAGTGTGTAGATAATGTTAATGGCATTTGTGAGCTCTTGAATCAAGACTGTACACAAATGGCCGAATAGCTAATAATGGATTAACCTTTCGAGTGACCTTTTTGTATTGTGTGATTGCCAGTGAATGTTTGGTTATGTTTCTCTTAAATGTTTTGTTTTTTGTCACTTGAAAAAGGCATCTTTACACACTATTATTACCATACAATAGGAAAAAAGCTCATCTTTACACATCTTCAACAGTTGTGATTGCATCATATCTAAAATTGCTGTGATCATCATATGTTTAGATATAGTATTACTGTCTAATTGCTATTTAAAACATTTTTTTTTTATTCTATTTTACAATGATATATGACAGATGCAGATTTTGGAGTTGTATATGTTTATTGATGAGCATGGTCTCTGATCTGGTTCATTTACAAGATGAGTTCTTGTTTAGCAACACCCAAATACAACCAGAGGTAGAAATTAACAAATTACAACTACTCTTGTTACAGTACTTGAGTATATTTTTCCAAACTTTTCAACTTTTTTAATTATATATAAATTATAGTAGTTTTACTGTTAATTTTAATTGAGTTGATTAAAAATGTCAAAGTATTCAAATTTTCTACAGTTATTTTTCACCACAGTTACAAAGCACCAGTTTTTGTGAAATTTTTTGGGAAGAAGAAATCGGCAAGTTTTAAGCACTAAATGTGTTCTTAAACTAAAACGCACTGTGTGCAGCACGATGGAACCCCGTAGGATGAGCACATAACTTGCATAAACTGGCGCCAGTGTCCTCTCTTCTCTAGCTTTTCCAACAATTTCTGCCCTGTCACTATACAAGAACTGTAATACTAAAAGCTTCACTTATGATGCTGCGCTGAGAAAAGCGCTTTGGGAACATCTTATAGTTGTGACCAGCTGTGAATATGTGTGCAACACGTCAATGAACATTGAGCGGAATTTATAACCTCTGCCGGTGTAATCATTGAATGCACCTGGGGCAGGGTTATAAATAGATGTGTCACCGGAGCATCATCAGATCTTTTGTCTTCAGATCACTCTAAGTTTGTGTGCTATCACGAGCCTGTCAAACTTTCTTTCCTCTGTTAGGAGTTAGAATCTGTTAGGCAGTGCTCAGTGAACCTTTTCTCTTAAAAAAAAAAATAAATAAATTTTTTTTTAAAAAAGACTGAAAATCAGGGCAAACGATGCATGTTCCCCTGTCTCCAATCTATGGCCGATAGGGGCCATATGGTTTGTTTGGGGGAAGCGCATGCTGCTCTCGCGTTGGGGCGGGTGCGTGCATTGCGATCTGCTTTCGGGCAAAATGCTTCGCACTCGCCTTGCTTACTTCCGGGAGTCAGCGCCCACACTTAATTCGTGGGGCTCTTGTACGGATCTGACTGAGGAGCGAGAGACAGGTTCGTCCCTTTCGCTCGCTCTCTCCCCAGACCCAGCTGGTCCTTCCCGTGATCTTGAAGCACGCTCCAGCGCCTCTTTGTTTCATGTGGGGGACCATGAATCTCTTGAGTTGGCAGATTTCGAGTTACCCACCTCCGAGCATTAGACTCAACATTAAAAGTGCGTTCTCTCTCCCATCCAGGGAATTACCTATCTGGGAGCTATATGGAATTCTATCACGATGCGGGCACAATTGTCTCCCGCTCAAATCATTTCCATTCAGAACACCCTGAGTAAAGTCAGGCTAGGTCAAGGTTGCACTGCTCGTCAGTATCAACGAATACTAGGTCTCATGGCATCTGCGTCCACGGTGATCCCTTTGGACCTTCTGCACATGAGACCGTTCCAGCTGTGGCTAAAAGCTAGGCAGTCTAATCCAAGGGCCAGTCCCCTAAGGCAAATAAGGGTTACGCGCCGCAGGCTTCGTTCCCTTTCTATGTGGTTCAGACTCCGTATTCTTACCTTGGGTCCCACTCTAGGTGCGTCTTGTTGTCGCAGGCTGCTAATGACAGACGCCTCCCTGCCTCCCTGGGTAGCGGTCTTCAGTGGTCGTCCAGCTCAAGGGGAATGGGAGGGTCGTCAGCTCGATTGTCACATTAACTGTCTCGAGTTGATGGCTGTATTTCTGGCCCTAAAATACTTCCTCCAGAGGCTGCCGTGTCTTGGTGCAGGTGGACAATACAGCGGTAGTCTCTTACATATAACATCAAGGAGGTCCACGTTCGCATCAGCTGAATTTCTGGCACGTCGGATTCTCCTTGGGGCCCAGGGCAAGCTTCTGTCACTCAGGGCAGTTTATATCCCTGGATGCCCATATGTGGGAGCAGATTTACTGTCCAGACAGAAAATACCAATGGGGGAGTGGAAAAAATCTGGGTGAGATTGTACAGGGCAGAAGTGTACCTCTTCGCCTCTTCTCAGACAGCGCAATGTCCCCTCTACTTCTCTCTGAGTCACCCAGCTCCCCTTGGTCTGGAAGCTATGGCGCATATATGGCCCAGAATGCGTCTGTATGCGTTTCTCCCGGTTTCTCTGCTCCCAGGAGTCTTGGATAGAGTTTGCCAGCAAGGGTCTTGCTTCTTACTGATAGCGCTGTGCTGGCCGAACAGGGTATGGTTCTCTGAGATAATTTCGCTCCTCGACGGCTCGCCATGGGTGATTCCAAACAGGAGGGACCTTCTGTCTCAGGCATAGGGGACAATATTTCATCACCGGCCCGAGCTGTGGAACCTTCATGTTTGGCCCCTGAGGGGTACCAACTGAGGGACACAGGGCTTTCACCTGAGGTTATCGAGACCATTTTAAGTGCTAGGGCTCCCTCCACTTGGAACAAATCTGGGTGAGATTTTACAGGGCAGAAGAGGACCTCTTCACCTCTATGAACAGCGCAATGTCTCCTCTGCTTCTCCCTGAGTCACCCAGTGAAGCTTTTTGTAAAGGGTACGTCTCGTTCCGCTTTTTCAGGGAACAAGGGTTACACTTAAGTAACCCGAGACAATTTCCTGCATAAATCATTTTATTCTGGAAAGGAGCCATTCATTCAGGTATGAGGGAACTGTCTGAACACGCTTAACCACTGATCAAACTTCAGTTGTTTTTAAGATGGGCAATTTTTTAACTCTGTCAAATGTTAACACAATGTAGTTTGACATATATGTGGGGATATCTTGTGTACTTGCTACTATATGTCTAAAACAAACTTTTTAAATACCATAGAAAGATACGGTGACAATAGTGTTGGAAATTAATTGGCACTCAGGGCAAAAATGCCACAGAATTAGACAAAAATATCTCAGAAATTCAAAATATGGGGGCAAAAGATGCCCAGTCAACAAGTTCCTTTGTTTTATTGAAAATATCTGGTATAGTTACAATTACATACATTGCAATCTTCTTTTGACTTCAGGTGCCTCGCACCATTGCGCTCACAGACGGTCTCTCCACTTCTATCAATCCATATAAATTGTACTCCTGCATTAAATTCCCATAACTGTTTGCCCCTCGTTCAAAATAAACTATCCTAGTGGGTAACATTCTTGCTCATGATGCTGTACTGTACTTCTCTGCCCTGTGCTGCTGTTTATCTGTTTAAAAAGACTAGAGGCCAAAGAGCACAAGGGATGGATTATATATAAAACGTTTTGAGAAATCACAAAACACAATATAACCAAATGCAACAATTTATTATATACGTATATAATATCTCAATATGTTAAATAACCATAATGTTAATTAAGACTTTATTATTACAAATGTAATACAATAATTCATATACAGAAAAAACACTTTTATTGTTTGAAACACTGTGTGTTACGATTCACTGTTGTCTGCCCTGTATTTTGCCTCTGTCATCTGTTCTCCCCGGACTACACTTCCCATAATCCCCTGCTCTGATTCCTTCCAGCTTTTCACCATTGTTTCTCAACTGTTTCTCATTTACCTCATTACCTATTATGCATTTAATGCCCTGTTGTTTGCTTTGTTCTTGTCAGTGTTGTTATGTGTTTTGACCTCCTGTTTTTGACCCGTTCCCATTGTTCATGTTTTCTCTGTTCCTGTGTTTTTCCCATTGTGGATGTTTCACAGCCATGCCTCAGCCTGCTCAATGCCATTTCAAAGCAATGCCTCAACCTGCTCCATGCAGTGTCACAGCAATGCCTCAGCCTGCTCCTCGTCTGTCCCAGAGCCAGCCTTGCCAGCGTCGTCCATCCCAGAGCCAGCCTCATCCGTCCCAGAGCCAGCCTCGTCCATCCCAGAGCCAGCGTTGCCAGCCACGCATGTCCCAGAGCCAGTGTTGCCAGTGTTACCAGCCTCACCCATCCCAGAGCCAGCATTGCCAGCGCTGCCAAATCTCTGCCAGTGTTCATGACCACAGAGGTCGTTTCCAAGTCTCTGCCAGTGTTCACGACCACAGAGGTCGCTTCCAAGTCTCTGCCAGTGTTCACAACCACAGAGGTCGTTTCCAAGTCTCTGCCAGTGCTCTCGACCACAGAGGTCGTTTCCAAGTCTCTGCCAGTGTTCATGACCACAGAGGTCCTTCCCAAATCTCTGCCCATGACCACAGAGATCGTTTCCAAGTCTCTGCCCATGCACACGACCACAGAGGTTGTTTCCAAGTCTTTCCCAGTGTTTACGACCACAGAGGACCTTCACAAATCTATGCCCATGCCTATGACCACAGAGGTTGTTTCCAAGTCTCTGCCAGTGTTCACAATCACAGAGGTTGTTCCCGAGACTAAGTCCATGCCTACGACGACAGAGGTTGTTCCCAGGTCTCAGTCCATGCCCACGAACACAGAGGTCACTCCCGAGACTCTGCTCATGTTCACGATCACTGAGGTAATTTCCCAGTCATCCTGTACTCTTAGCCTCGAGCCTGCCACAGCTCTGCCTTCTATGGCTTCGCCTCTCAAGCCTCCCTTGGCTCCGCCTGCCATGACGCCACCCTTTGAGCCTGCAATGGCTCCGCTTTCCATGGCTCCAATCTCTAGTTTGTGGTCACCACCCAGACCTCCTGACCATGTTTCAGATCTGTGGCCATCAACCAGACCTCCTGATCCAGTCCCTACCCTGAGGTGGTTGCCTGGGTCTTCTTGCTAACCAAACTGATCTGCTCTGGTCTCCTGGGTCTCTTGATCATCCACCTGATCTGCCCTGGTCTCCTGGGTCTCCTGACCATCCGTCTGATCTGACCTGGCTTCCTTGGTCCCCTGGTTGTCCGTCTGATCTGCCCTGGTATCCTTGGTCCCATGGTCATCTGCCTGGTCTGCTCTGGTTTCCTTAGTCCCCTGTTCATCACCCTGATCTGCCCTTGTTTCCTTGGTCCCATGGTCATCTGCCTGATCTGATCTGGTCTCCTGGGACCTCTGGCCACCAGCTTGATCTGCTCTGGACTCTGTTTTCTCCAGCTTCATCTTGGCCCTGCCTCCCCTTCCTGCCCTCCTTTGGTGCCAGGAGTCACCCGGGGGTGGGGGTTACGATTCACTGTTGCCTGCCCTGTGTTTTGTCTCTGTCATCTGTTCCCTTCTGGCCCACACTTCCCATAATCTCATGTTCTTATTCCTTCCAGCTGTTCCCCATTTTTTCTCACCTGTTTTTCATTTACCTCTTTACCTACTGTATATTTAATGCCCTGTTGTTTGCTTTGTCCTTGTCAGTGTTGTTATGTGTTTTGACCTCCTGTTTTTGACCCGTTCCCATTGTTCATGTTTTCTCTGTTACTGTGTTTTTCCCATTGTGGATGTTTCTTTTGTTCCTGTGTTAACCCCGTTAATCTGTGTTTTGTTTATTTTTTGAAACACTTTTTAGCTGCATTTAGATCCTGCTCCTCTGACCTCTCTCCTTGTAACAGTGTTATTTTTGCCTTATTTTATTCAGTTGGCACGTAGGAGTTGATAACAGTTTGCTTAATAATATTATTGCATATCTGGATAATTGCTGCAATATCATAGTATTAATATCATAATATTGCATTATATTAGTTTTGATCAGTATGTTAACTAAATACTTGGACATACGTGAATGAGAATAAACCTGAAATAGGAATACAAATGCACATTATGTAGTTTAGAGATGATTTGGAGACATTTAGTATGTTACAAATGGCAATTTCTAATTAAATAAATGTTGCATTCTTAAAAATTCTGTTTTTCCAAGAAACCTCTTGCAGCAATGCAGGTCTTTGGCATTTAGAAGCTGCTAGTTTAGGACCCGAGGAGTCTGTTTCTCAAACTAGAGACTATGATTTACTTGTCTTTTTGTTGTGCAACTGGCCATCCACTTCCCTCTCTATCCTGGTTAGGGATTCTTTTTTCAAAACAGTTATGCATAAATAGCCTTCATCTCTCTAAATCAATAGACTTTGAGGAAATGTGTTTTTTTTTTTTTTTTTTGCCTTTTTTGAAAACAAAAAATTTACTTGCAGGTGTAAAGAAACGTATAAGAACTTAATACCTCAGCAAATGGGAAAAAACCCACTGTATTGTGATTTCCAACTTGTACCACAACCATTTTCAATTGATCTAATAATAAGAAAACTTTGAGTATCAAATTAGCCCTTTAGAATGCTTTTTGTAAGGAGCAGGTTATACATTAAATGTTTGCCATCACGGGTAAAGAAAAAATGGAATGAATGCCACTTAAAACAATTATTTCAAACCATAATAATAATTTGCAATAAATAAATGATTTTTGATCAATTTCATGCATCCCTGTGAAAGGAAGCATCAATTTATTTCAAGAACAAAAATGTCTGTGTTCTAAAAATGGAAGCATATATACTATATATAAAATTATTTGTATAAACTAACTTGTAACATAATTACTTGAGTAGTTTTCGGCAAACTACTTATTTACTCATAATCTTAGTAATAATATTTCTTAGCACTTCTACTTGTACTGAAGTGAATTATTTCAGTAGCTGTACTTTTACTTAAATAAAATAAAATCAGGTCCTCGTCTGTCACTCACTTCGACGTTGTGTCGAAGAAGCGACGATAGGGGTCTCTCTTGTACGCCTTTTGCATCTCTGATCTATGAGAAAAGGCCAATTAGAAATTGGCAGGCAGGATTTGCATGTCCCGCCCCCGAACATACGGGTATAAAGGGAGGGAAATGCATCTGTTTCATTCAGATATTTTCTTCGGAGCCGATGGTTGTGTATGCAGCGAGCTGCGAGTCACACACTGTTGGATCTACGGCGCTGTGGAATAATGAAGGCCACTTTTAAACTTCTTTTGTTGGTGTTGCTGCAGCTGTTCCCTGTTTGAAGGATGTTCTATAGGAATGTGTCTCTTGTCTCTACTCTCACGTTTCACACGTAGCTCAAATGTATGTCACACCCATATAAGGTAATGAACTATTTCATTGGTGGGGGTCCAGTGGAATGTGGTTTTTCCTGGACCATATAACAAAGTGCTGAACAATAAACGTTGAAGAAGGATTTGATTACACTGGGTGTCTGTGTCATTTCTTTCTTCCCTCAGCTGAGCCGTATCGAGACGGGAATTGCAGATCAAGAAAATAAATTAAATACATTGGAGGACAAAATTATCTAACAGGCGCATATCAGCAGCTTTTACCATTCTCTGCACGGCAGTGCAGCTAGTCCTTGGGTGCTTCAACAGCACAATTAAAAGAGTTTATTTTCTCTAAAAGAGTTATTTTCTCTAAAAGAGCAATACACAGCTGGCGTTGAACGTCCTTTTCAGGACGCATCTTTATAAAGATGCCCTTCCGCCCCTGTGTAGTACCTGGATGTGGTAGAGTGCTCTCCTCTTCTGACGGCCACAGGCGCTGTCTCGTGTGTCTGGGTTGTGATCACACCGAGGCAGCATTTGTGGATGGCTCATGTTCTCATTGCGAGAACATGACCATGGCAACGTTGCGGTAACGGCTTTCATTCAACAGAAGGAATGCCATTCCAGCCGCCCCCGCGTCGCTCCTTCTTCCCACGGATTGAGGATGACCCGGCTGGCGATGGAGGCGATCTGGAGATGACAGCTGGCACAGCTCCGGCAGGTACTCCCCCGCGAACCACCTGCCCCCCGGCACGCTCGTTGACTTCAGTCCGGGCTCAAGGCAACAGCGCTGCCTCACAGCCAGCCTGCCTATCCTCTTGAGCCCCCCGAGCTGGATGAGCTCGCCACTGCATCGGAGAGTGGTCCGGCATCTGACGCGGATGACTCCACCGTTCAGCTTCGAGCTCTCAGCCCCTGTGTAGAGTACCCTGCAGGAAGTGAACGCCCCCCGTCTCGCGGACCCCTTTGAGGACCCGGAAGGCTCCCAAGCGGTCCTGAGACGCCCGACCCAGAGACCAAGACGTTCGCTCCAGAGCTGGTAAGAAGACCACTCCGTCCCCCGGTGGAGGGCCAGGAGGAGAATCCTTTGTTGAATTTATATCATTTGCTGCACCCCCTTTGGGCTGCAGTACCCACATTCTCAATAAATGAGCTATTTCCTGGGTCATCTGGCCCGCAAATGCTGTTCTCACGGCACTCTGCTGCCACACCTCAACAGTCCCGGCACGCTGGATGCAGACCTCTCGCCATGACTGTTCCCTGGCCGGCCGGTTCTGATGAGTCCAGAGGATGCCTCCACGGGACCTCCTCCTAAGTCACTAACCCGCCCCCGGGTGTGCGGAGCAAGGACAGTGCTTCGAGTCTTCTCTCAGCACCAGAGCCATGGGACACAGCCTTGCCTCCCGACACCACATTTCCTGCTCTGCCCACTGCGAAACCCCACCGGGTACGTAAAAAAAAACCCTGTCACCTTAGTGCCCCTAGCTCGGAGTTTGGACACGTGGCTCTCCCTTCTCAATCCGTCACGCTGGCTGACCAGGACCATTTGACTCAGTTACGCAATTTAGTTTGCCAGGCCCCCCCCCCCCCCCCCACCTTTTGGGGGCATCCGCCTTACTGCAGTACACGGCGAACATGCCAAATCTGCACGCGAAAATCATGACTCTCTTACTCAAAGAAGCGATAGGGCCTGTCCCTCCAACCGAGATGAAGAAGGGTTTCTACAGCCCTTACGTCATCATACCCAAGAAAGGCGGCGGCTTACAACCAATATTGGACTTGCGAGTTTTCAACCGGGCCTTGCACAAACTCCCGTTCAAAATGCTCACGCAAAAACACATTTTAACTTGGGTTTGGCATCTAGATTGGTTCGCAGCGGTAGATCTGAAGGATGTGTACTTCCACGTCTCAATATTGCCTTGACATTGACCCTTCCTATGGTACGCGTTCAACGGCCAGGCGTATCAGTACAAGGTCCTCCGCTTCGGCATGTCCCTGTCCCCTCGCATCTTTACGAAGGTTGCAGAGGCAGCCCTTGCCCCGCTTCGGGAAGCAGGCATCCACATACTCAACTACCTCATCCTGGCCCACTCCTGAGAGTTACTATGGCGCCCACAGGGACCAGGTGATCAGGCACCTCAGTCGTTTAGTGCTTCAGGTCAACTGGGAAAAGAGCAAGCTCGCCCCGGTTCAGAGCATCTCTTTTCTCGGCATGGAGTTAGTCTCAATGTCAGCGTGCCTCACCAACGAGCACGTGCTGTCAGTGCTGAAATGCCTCGCCGCTTCAGGCCGGGCACAGCAGACAGCTCCTGGGGCATATGGCGTCCTCTGCGGCGGTTGCACCACTGGGGTTGATGCATGTGAGACTGCTTCAGCACTGGCTCCAGACTCGCACCGTGTGGGGTCATCTTACCGCTATCATATGCATCGGGGAAGGCGATCTTTCCCAATTCCTATTCATTAAGGGGGAAAAGACCCTGCGGAGAACACACCTGCCCAGACTGGGGGAGGTAAATAGTGCTGAAATACATCACATGGGTTTTTAGGTCACATGTGGACCTAAAAGCCTATGTGACTCAAGTCGCTGCATGCCACTCACATCCCGGGCAACCTCAACGTGGTTGCGGAGAGTGGAGCCTTCACCCCCAGTAGGTCCAGCTGATTTGGGAATGGTTTGGCAAGGCTCAGGTAGACCTGTTCACCTCCTGAGAGACCTCCCACTGCCGCTCTGGTACACCTGAACAGAGGCTCCCCTCGGGGTAGACACGTTGGCACACAGCTGGCCCACAGGACTGCGCAAGTACGCATTTCCCCAAGTGAGCATTCTTGCACAGGTGCTGTGCAAGGTCAGAGAGGACGGAGAACAAGTCACTCTAGTGGCCCCCTATTTGCCCACTCGGACTTGGTTCCCGGATCTCATACTCCTCGCAAGAGCCCCTCCCTGGTGAATTCCCTTGAGGAAGGACCTTCTTTCTCAGGGATGGGGCACGCTCTAGCATCCGCACCCAGACCTCTGGAACCTCCAAGTCTGGCCTCTGGACGGGATGCGGAAGATCTAGCTGATCTACCACCTGCCGTCATAGACATGATCAACCAGAGCCCCCTCTACCAGGCAACTTTATGCTATGAAATGTCACTTGTTCACGAATTGGGGTTCTTCCCGGGCTGAAGACCCACAGAGGTGCGCAGTTAGGTCAGTGCTCTCATTCCTGAGAGGTTGGAGGGGAGGCTGTCCCCCTCCACCTTGAAGGTGTATGTAGCTGCTATCGCGGCCCACCACTACACAGTAGACGGCAAGTCTTTGGGTAAGCATGACTTAATTATCAGGTTCTTAATGAGGATTCCCCTCCTGGGATATCTCAGTGGTCCTCTCGAGCCTTCAGAGACCCCCCTTAGAGCTGCTAGAATCAGTTGTACTCAGGGCCCTCTCCCTGAAGACGGCCCTCCTGATCGCGCTCGCCTCCTTCAAGAGGGTTGGGGACCTGCAAGCGTTCTCTGTCAGCGATACTTGCCTGTAGTTCATCCGGCAGACACTTGTGTGATCCTAAGACCGTGACCGGGAGGAGGCAGGCCCAGCCCCTTCGTTGCTGTGTCCGGTACATGCTTTGTGTATCTACTTGGACCGCAAGCAGAGCTTTAGATGTTCTGAGCAGCTCTTTGTCTGCTTTGGCGGACAGTGGAAAGGGAATGCTGTCTCTAAACAGAGGCTTTCCCACAGGGTGGTGGACGCCATTTCATTGGCCTATCACACCCAGGCTGTGCCCCCCCCCCCCTCCTTTCGGGTCCAAGCACACTTAACAAGAAGTGTTGTGTCCACATGGGCACTGACCAGGGGCGCCTCCCTAGCAGACATATGCAGAGCAATGGGTTGGGCAATACCTTTGTGGATTTTACACTCTCAGGGTTGAGTCGGTTTTGTCCCATATTTTCTCAGGTCCGAGCCGGTAGAACTCGGTAACATGCTGACAACCTGACTGGTGGATCGCTTGCACCTAGTGCTCTTTCCCTCTGCTGAGGTAAAATCGTGTACTCTTATCCCAGGAGATCCCACTAACTCGGCTCCCTGTATGACTCTTCCCTAGCCCTCTGGTCTGCGAATTCAGCGGAGGAATTTGCCGACCAAATCCAATGCTGGTACTCAATCAACCCTGTACTGGAATATGTGCTCCACAGGTTGGGCTCCTACGTGGACTTCCCCCCTGTGTGTATTTTCCGTGGTGCGGTCCCTTTGTGAGCGGACCCGCATCTCCCTTGGGCAGTCCTCACTGACCCCCGGTCGTGTTTGTAGCAACTCCTCCCTCCCAATAGGCAGGATCTACCACCTCGCCACTTTCCACATGTGACCTAAAAGCCCATGTGATGTATTTCACCAGACTTTACCTCCCCCAGTCTGGGCAGGTGTGGTCTCTGCAGGGTCTTTTCCATCTGAAAGAATAGGAATTGGGAAAGATCGCCTTCCCCGATGCATATGATACATAGAGAAACATAGAAAGAGAAAAGGCGTGGCTGGCACGGCCTGTTCCCATGCTTGGCACGTCGCCTTGTTCCCCCCTGTCGGGGGTAAAGAACCAGAAGGCTCTGACGATTTTATGTGGTGTTGGGGAAGGGTACGTGCAGTCTGACAAAGCCGGTCGCTTTGGCACGTAAGATACCTGCCCGCTCCTGTGTCAGCAGTACATGTACACGTCTCAGCGCATGGCGTGATTTATATTGGACACCTAGTGTCGCTTCTTTGAACCAACGTCAAAGTGAGCGACAGACGGGGAACGTCTAGGTTACGGATGTAACCTCCGTTCCCTGATGGAGGGAACGAGACGTTGTGTCCTCCCGGCCACGTCGCTGAACCAAGCCACTGTTGCGGCCAAACCATTGTCGGCTCCTCAGAAAAATCCTGAATGAAACAGATGCATTTCCCTCCCTTTATACCCGTATGTCTGGGGGCGGGACATGCAAATTCTGTCAGCCAATTTCTCATTGGCCTTTTCTCATAGATCAGAGATCATAGATCTTCGACACAACGTCTCGTTCCCTCCATCAGGGAATGGAGGTTACATCCGTAACCTAGACATACTCTTTACACCATTGAATACAACATGAATAACAAAAAGTAGTGATTTTAAATTACATTCACCCTTTGCTAAATTGAACTACACATTTTACGACTTTGTGATTTTTATTTTTTTTATTCATTTATTTTTAATGTACAGTAATTTCAAATCAGATGATCGTAACACGCTCCAAAAAAGTGAGATATGGGCAATTTAAGATTAATAAAAATTTGACAATTTTAAATATCAAGGAAATGTGAAACAGGAGATGTTAAACAGGTGAGGCAATCGTGTCATAGTATATAAGGAGCCTCCAAAACAGCCTAGTCCTTCAATAGCAAGGATCATTCGAGACTTGTCAATTTACCAACTTAAGCTTCAGCAAATAATGCAGCACTTTGAGAACAATGTTCCCCAAAGACAAATTAGAAGGTTTTTGAGCATTTCACCCTCTGCTGTGCACAATATAATAATCTATTAATATAATTTTAATATAATTAAAAGATTTGAGGAATAGTGTCAAATGTCAGTGCATAAAGGGCAAGATGAAAACCACTTATGAATGTGTGTGATCTCTGATCCCTCAGATATCTCCGTCTTAAAAAAACATAATTCATCTGTAATGGCTATCATGAACATGGATTTGGGATTAATGGAAAGTAGAACAGTGAAACCATGGCTTTTGGTCCGATGAGTCAACATTTAAAATAGTTTTTGAAAAGCTCAGTCGTCGTGTTCTCCGGGCCAAAGAGGAAAAGGAACATCCAAGCTGTTATCAGTGTCAGTTCCAAAAGCATGTGTCTGTATGGGCCAGAGGTATGTCAGTGCCCATGGCATGGGTAACTCGCACATCTGTGAAGGCACCATTAATGCAGGCAGATATGTAAACATTTTGGAGCAAATACTGCCATCCAGCATTGTCTTTTCCTGGGACGTCACAGAATTTTCAACTTCAAACTACATACTAATTCCATTTTTTAAACTTGTCTTCAGTGTCTAAATGCTTAATAAGTGTTATTAGAAAAAGTGGTAAATAATCGACTGTCCCAACATGTAGGAGTGTGGTGAAACCATCTGATTTGAAATGACTGTACAATTAAAAAATAAAAAAACAATGAAATTCATGAAAGTATGTTTTTGTTTAGATTAGTTATGTGTTCGTATTTCAGTTAAATAAACTTTTGTATACAGTACCTTTGATTGTTGATTCTGGTCTGCTTGTACATCAATGTAAATGTAACAATTCGATCTCAGCTCCATGCTAAGGAAGAGTTATTTTTGTGTGGCCATGAAAAATATACTTTCTGAGAATTGATAGACGATCAATACTGAGTGTTCCCTGGACGAACAGATATATTGATTGTAATATTAATTCAGCTACATCAAGTTAATTCTATTGACTGATACAAATGTTCATAATTAATTATAACGAGTTATGATTAATTATTCATATTTCACTTTTAAGGATATTTTGACTGTGGTATATTTAATAAATAATCTCATCCCTGTTTCTAAAAGATTTAGCTTCAAGGCTATACCTATATGTGTAATATTATTGTCAATAAGCCATGAGAATAATATTACTCCAATAAGAAAATTTATCATAATTCTCTTATTAAAGCTAATTCCCTACTGTTGAAATTGTGAGCTGATACAATGAGATGTTGTATTACGATTTTAATGGTGGAGAATTTTATTCAGACAAATGATCTAGTTAGTTAATTTATTTTAATTATAACTGTTGTCAAATGCGACTGATTCCATTATAAATTTCCTTACATAGTAATGTAGAAATAGGAACTTTTAATTTAATACCTAGCTCACACATACTGTTTCCCTTACAAATAATGGTAATGTAAACAACACTTTAAACCATGCAGTGTACATTTATCATACCAAATTTGCTTCATATATTGGTGTGAGAATCTGGACACTTTACTGATTATTTACTGTTTATTGTGCATTGTGGAACGCACTGACGTTCATATGCATCAATGAAACTGTATTCATTAGTGTTGACCAAGATCACAAATCACTGGTGTTGGTTGCTATGGCAACACAAGTTTATTGGAAGTCCTAAAGAGACCCTTCCAGGGCAATTTACTGCGAATGCGCAACCTGCCAACACCATATTGTAAACACAGTACAGCTAAGCTAGTAGCATAACATAATTCCACTAAAATAAACAGTTAGCGAACTTTCATTGAAACCCCTAAATACGCTACAATATTTACAGAATGTACATCATGAACACACACAATAACCTTCAACAACTTCTTTGTCCCATTTTACTTTTGAGAAATGTATTTGGGCATGATTCCTCCTCAACCTCTGGGTGGTTATCTGGAAAAAGCTGGCTGCTGGGGAAATCACAAAGGATATTAATGCCATGAATGAAATAAAAATAATGTCATGCATATAAATACTTAATAATCAGTCTATCTCTGGATTTTTGCTGACACAGCAATAATGGGAGGAGGTTTATTGCTCTCTCAGTTAGGAGATGAAGGCTATTGATATTGTATATCTTGTGCTCAAAATTGCCCTGAAGGATTTTAGGAATGAGTTTTCCCTCAGCCTATGGAAAGAATAGAGAAAATCTACCTACTCAATTTATTTTATGTCTGCTCCTCCTTTTCATTTATTGAGAGAACCATCTGATCGGTTACCACCAACAGTTCATGTACAGCAGGGGCAGATTATGAGTAGCAAGGGCCCCGTAGCCAATTGTCTTTTAGGGATCCCCCAGTCCAACAATCTTTCAAAGTTGAGATCCATGCAGTAAATTTTCACTTATTTAAGTCTCTTTTAATACCCGTTCTGTTTTTTTTACAGTCAGATTAACTCAAAAATACAGCACGGTATAGAAACCCCTCAACTGAAACAGGTTTGCTGAACATTCCCTGTTCTTAAAGAGACAGTTTAGTGCCTTGCATGGCAGCTCTGAGTGTGAGTGTGAATGTGTGTGTTAATGGGTGAATGGGACATAGTGTAATCAAAAAGGCACTATATAATTGCAGACCATTTAACATTTACAGTGCCATTATAACGTTTGTTATACATATTGTAAACTCAGTGTAATACTTGTACAAATGAATGCATACAAAAAACAAGAATGTAAAAAAATGTGTAAACATTTAGCAAGGAGCAATAATACATTATGACATGTTTAGACTTCATCAAACACTTTAAATATAAGATTTTAACAAATAGACTCCTACAGCATGTACATGTTTTGGTGAAACTTGGCAAAGAGTTCAGGCAGTCCTGGCTCACACTGCTATATCTATTCAACTCAAATGAATGATAGGGTGTGATCCATTTAGAAGTGATCATCCCTATTCCCTATTTTCTTTTAAAATACTTTACCCTCAATTGTGAGAGCTTCGAAGGACTGAAAGGTGTGGGGCTCCAAAATAGTGGTCATTTGGTCATTTTATTGTAAATTTTATTTGCAATGTCCCTACAACTTGGCTACCATTACTATTCTCCCATCGAAAAGTCATCATGTAAGCCCTTAGATTTACCCCTTTGAGTAGATTATATTAACAGATTTTGAAAAATGATCTAAGAGTCTGTTTTTGAATGTTCATGATTTCAAACTTCAACAGTCAAAACTTACACACATGCACTTTAATCTTTCTTTTTCTTTCTTTCTTTCTTTCTTTCTTTCTTTCTTTCTTTCTTTCTTTCTTTCTTTCTTTCTTTCTCTTACTGTAAGGCCTGTAAAAATTCCCAACTTCAAGCATATAAAACTACTTTAAACTTTCAGACAAGGTTTTGTTAAACCAACATTATAGTTTGTCTCAACAAACAATGTTTCTAGGTCAGTACTTTTGTATCACACAAAATAAAATATATAATATATAAACATTTGATTTCAAAGTTGATGGGCTACCAGACATGAAAGTTTGTGGTACTATATTGTGTTCCACTTCTACTGTACTTCACATGCATTATTCATGCTGAAATAGTAAAAAAAAAAAAAAAAAAAATAGTGACAGATACCAATATAGGGTGGCTGCCGACAATCACTCTCAGTTCAAATGCACTCTCTGTAGAGTAACAGGAAAAATGTTATACCTCATCTTATTTGCCCTGTCTTTTTTTTTTTAATATGTTAAAATCAAACCATATACTGAAGATGAATGTTAGTTTACTTACTCTGGTCTTTTTTAAACATTTTAGTCTGTGACATACAAGAACAATGTCAATGTACAAGAATGTTCCCTTTACAAAAAGCTTCACTTCTGATGCTGTGCTGAGAAAAGCGCTTTGGGAACTTCTTTAGGTGTGACCAGCTGTGAATATGTGTGCAACACTTCAATGAACATTGACTGAAATTTATAGCCTCTGCTGGTGTAATCATTGGACACACCTGGGGCAGGGCTATAAATAGATGTGTCATAGGAGCATCATCAGATCTTTTGTCTTCAGATCACTCTGTGTGTGTGTGTGCTTTCACAAGCCTGTCAGAACTTTCTTTCCTCTGTTAGGAGTTAGAATTTGTTAGGCAGTACGCAGAAGACCTTTCTCTTTTTTTTTCTTTCAAAAAAAAGTGGGGGGAAAAAAAATAATAATAAAAATAATAATAATTTAAAAAAAAAATACATAAAAATGGCCCCTCCCGGTACCCCCACGTAACCTCTCCATTCCCACCGCCTCTGGTGTTTTGGGAGTTAGAGGCTTCCAACAAAAATTTGGGTGTACCGATGTTTCCTGCCTTAGTTCAGGACGCGGAACACTCGACATCCCCTCAACAGGAAGTCTCAAATTAATACCCATCTCAGAGAACCTGGTAGCATGGAAACTTCTGCCAGATATTTTATATAGGTCCTAAGAACAGTAGAAAAGGGCTACAGAATTCAACTCGCTCGCCACCCTCCGTGTTTCAATGGCATGGTCCCCACTACCATAAACCGGAGCAGGCATGTCTACTGTGGAAAGAACTGCAAAATCTCTCGGTCTAAGGGGCCATGGAACGTGTTCCCCTTCAAAGGAAGAGTCAGGTTATTACAGCAAATATTTCCTGGTTCCCAAGAAGGGTGGGGGGTTGCGTCCGACCTTAGATCTTCAAGGCTCGAACTGCCCAGTCAGGGTGTTCAAGTCCAAGATGCTAACTATCAAGACGATCGTGTTACAAGCCCAACATCACGTTAGGCTGGTCACGATCGAACTCATGGACGCATATCTTCATATAGAAATTCTGCCACAGCACAGGAAGTTCCTGAGGTTCGCTTTCGGGGGCGAAGCCTTCCAGTATCGGGTTCTTCTAATTGGCCTAACCCTATTAACCCGCACATTCACAAAATGCAGCACTGGCTCCTCTGCGACTCCGGGGAATCCGCATTCTGAATTACATAGATGACTGGCTGATACTATCTCAGTTCCAAGAACTGGCAGTTCAGCACAGGGATATTGTCTTAGCTCATCTGGTTTCTCCGGGTCTGAGACTCAACGTCAAAGAGCGTTCTCTCTCCCACCCAGGGAACTACTTATCTGGGGCTTATATGGAATTCGATCACGATGAAGGCACAATTGTCTCCCGCTCGAATCATTTCCATTCAGAACACCCTGAGCAAAGTCAGGCTAGGTCAAGGTTACATTGCTCATCAGTATCAACGAATACTAGGTCTCATGGCATCTGTGTCCGCGATGATCACTTTGGACCTTCTGCACATGAGACCATTCCAGCTGTGGCTAAAAGCCAGGGGATTTCATCCAAGGGCCGGTCCCCAGAGGCAAATAAGGGTTACGCGCTGCGGGCTTCGTTCCCTTTCTATGTGATTCAGACCCCGGTTTCTTACCTTGGGTCCCACTCAAGGTGCGTCATGTCGTCGCAGGTTGCTAATGACAGATCCCTGATGGGCTGGGTAGCGGTCTTAAGTGGTCGTCCAGCTTAAGGGGAATGGGAGGTTTGTCAGCTTGATTGTCACATTAACTGTCTCGACTTGATGGCTGTATTTCTGGCCCTGAAATACTTCCTCCAGAGGCTGCCATGTCTTGGTGTGGGTGGGCAATACAGTGGTAGCCTCTTACATAAACCATCAAGGAGGACTACGGTCATGCCAGCTACACATACTGGCATGGCAGATTCGCCTTTGGGCCCAGGGCTAGTTCCTGTCAATCAGAGCAGTTTATATCCCTGGATGCCTGAATGTGGGAGCAGATTTACTGTCCAGACAGAAAATACCGACGGGGGAGTGGAAACTCCACCCCGAGGTAGTGGAACAAATCTGGGTGAGATTTTACAGGACAGAAGTGGACCTCTTCGCCTTTTCCCAGACAGTGCAACATCCCATCTACTTCTCTCTGAGTCACCCAGCCCCCCCTGGGTCTGGACACGATGGCGCATACATGGCCCAGAATGCGCCTGTATGCGTTTCCCCCGGTTTCTCTGCTCCTGGGAGCCTTGGCCAGAGTTCACCAGCAAGGGTCTTGCCTCTTACTAATAGCGCCACGCTGGCTGAACAGGGTATGGTTCTCTGAGTTAATATCTCTCCTCAACATCCCACCTTGGGTAATTCCGGACAGGAAGGACCTTCTTTCTCAGGCACAGGGGACAATATTTCATCCCTGGCCCAAATTTTGGAACCTTTCATGTTTGGCCCCTGAGGGGTACCAACTGAGGTACACAGGGCTTTCTCCTGAGGTTATCGAGACCATTTTAAGTGCTAGGGCTCCCTCCACTTGGAAAAAATCTGGGTGAGATTTTACAGGGCAGAAGAGGACCTCTTCACCTCTATGAACAGCACAATGTCTCCTCTACTTCTCCCTGAGTCACCCAGCCCCCCCTGGTGCTGGACGTGATGGCGCATACATGGCCCAGAATCCGCCTGTATGCGTTTCCCTCTACTAGAAGTTACGCCAATAAATGGGGTGTCTTTGAAAGATGGTGCAGTACACATAATGCAGATCTAGTTAACTGCCAGATTGTTTCAGTTCTGGACTTTCTGCAGGAAGAACTGTCAGCAGGCACATGCCCAGCCACTCTCAGGGGCTATGTGGCCGCCATTTCGGCTCGCCATGCCTTAGAGGACTGGGTGCCATTGGGGAGACATCCTCTACTCTCTCGCTTCATTGTTGGAGCTAGGCGACTTAGGCCTCCTGCTAGGACAAAGACCCCTTCATGGGACTTAGCAATAGTCCTTGAAGGTCTGGTTGAGACCCCCTTTTGAACCTCTAGGGTCAGAGTCTGACAGGCTTATAACTCTCAAGATGGTCTTTCTTATGCGATTATCTCTCTAAAGAGAATTGGGGACCTACAGGCTCTGTCTGTCTTGCCAGCCTGTTTAGAGTTTGCCCCAGGAATGACCAAAGCAATTTTGCACCCTCATCCTGGCTACCTGTCTAAGGTGCCTTTCTCGACCTTATATCCGGTCACTCTCGAAGCCTTCTGCTCCCCGCCGTTTGCAACGCCGGAGCAGGAAAGACTTCCCTGACTTTGTCCAGTCTGTACCCTTCAGTCTTATGTCCACCGCACTAGCCAGTGGCATAATCAGGGCAACTATTCGCTTGTCATGGGGGCCGCAACAGGGGGGTGGTCGCCACCAAGCAGACTATGTCACATTGGGTGAGGGACGGTATTGCCCTGGCCTATGAGGCATGCGGTCAAGCTTCGCCAGTAGGCATCAGGCTCACTCTACAAGAGGGGTCGCTTCCTCTGAAGCCTTGGCTAGAGGTGTCCCTCTGCAGCATGTTTGTGATGCAGCAGACTGGTCCTCTCCACACACATTTATTAGATTCTACAGTTTGGATGTTCATGCCACTCCGGGCTCTTATGTCCTTGAGTCGACATCTCAAGTTCATGTCTGAGACCTCTCACGCTCTTGTGATCACACTACACAACCATAGGGGGTCCGGACAGCCACAGTGCGGCGGCATGGGTATTCTCGTTCCCAAAGCGCTTTTCTCAGCGCAGCATCATAAGTGAAGCTTTTTGTAAAGGGAACGTCTCGGTAACCCTTGAGTGTAACCCTTGTTCCCTGAAAAAAGTGGAACGAGATGCTGCACTTCACTGCTGCACTGGGATGCCCCAGGACTGATCTTCAGACAAAATACCTGACAATGCTCCTGTGACGCATCTATTTATAGCCCTGCCCCAGGTGCTTACACCTGGGGCAGGTGATTACACCGGCAGAGGCTATACATTTCGGTCAATGTTCATTGACTTGTTGCACACATATTCACAGCTGGTCACACCTAAAGATGTTCCCAAAGCGATTTTCTCAGCACAGCATCTCGTTCCGCTTTTTTCAGGGAACAAGGGTTACACTCAAGTAACCTGAGACGTTTTCACTAATTGCAAAGAGGCAGTATTTGCAAACTGATTTGCAAAACCAACTATATGTGGAATGCCACCAGCGGTGCACAACACATTTTACTGAGCTGCAACTGAACAGATTAAGGCATTTCACATGCAGGTGGAAGGTAACATAATTAAATATACATACCATATACAACCATAAAACCCGAATCATTTTAGAATCATGTTTGATTATTATTTATAATAAAATATGAGTACAACTTTACAACAAGGCTGTACTTGCTAACAAAAAGCAGTTACACGGATGTAAAATAGTTATCCAATATTATCTTCCATTTAAAAGAAAAAAAATAGAATCCTCCATTGAGTCTCATTCAATATTTTCAGTTTTCAATAGGTTTCATTATTCAGTATTTTTTTTTAATACATTATATATTTATACACAATTTTTATGGTGTTTCCACAAACTTTACAAAATTGTATACAATTTATAAACAAAATAATTATTTAAATCTATGATTCACATTTTGATTTATAAAGTAAAGGATTCATACATTACATACCTGTACAAATGGAAATCCACATTGTCATTTATGTACTGTATACATGTATAGAGTCAATTTATTCAATAAAATTTGGGGCTCCTAAGATGCTGGAACACTCTAGTTAACCTCTTGGAACCTAGTTCCAAGAGGTTCGATCACTCCATTTCCTTCCCAGCAAAGTTCCGGATGATAATAACTTAATTGTTGTCAGTTGTCAGTATGGAAAACGTTTTGAAACACTTACTCATTCTTTACTATATATATATATATATTATAATAATATTATATTATATATATATTCTTATATATTATATAATAATATTATAATAATTTTTATTTATTTTTTTCTCCACATTTTAGAATAATAGTAAAGTCATCAAAATTATGTTATGGCTAAACAAAATCCAAAATAAATCAAAACTGTGTTATATTTTAGCATCTTCACCAAGTAGTCCTTTTGCCTAGAATTTGCAGACATGTACTCTTGACATTTTCTCAACCAACCTCTTAAGGTATCACCCTGGGATGTTTTTTTAAACAGTATTGAGTTAATGTTACATATATTCTTTCAAATGAAAGATTTTGACAGGACCCCTTGGCGTCACATTTTAACGCCCTGGGTATACCTTTGGCGTCATTTTTCGACGCATTGGGTAGTCCGATAGATTTCTATAGAGGATTTTTAAAATAAAAATATAAAAAAAATTTGATTAATTGAACAAAATTATAAAAATTAAAATATAAAAAACTTTGATTAATTGAACACAATCGTAGCATATTATATATATTTATTAACATCAACAAACCTCCGATAAAAATACGTTATCCAGCATGCTCTAGTTACCAGTACCTAAGAAAACGCTTAAACTGCTTACTTGCACACACCGTGGAGCGTTGTTAAACTCACCTTTGAATGCGGTTTTGGTTAAGACTACCCAACGCGTCGAAAAATGACGCCAAAGGTATACCCAGGGCGTTAAAATGTGACACCAAGGGGTCCTGTCAAAAGCGTCAATATGTGACGAGTTGGGTGTGAGAATGTGTTGCACTGATGGACATCGTCTTTTTAAAGATGCCTTTCTGTCTGTGTGTAATTCCTGGATGCGGTTGCTATCTCTCTGCCTCTGATGGCCATGAGCGCTGCCTCATGTGTCTGGTCCATAGTCACATCAAGGCAACGTTCGTGGATGGTTCGTTTTGTCACTGTGAGAACATGACCATGGCAATGTTGCGGTCGCGGCTTTGTGGAGGAAAGCTACTTCAGCCGCACTGTCCGAGGCCTTCTACCTACAGGTATGAGGCCGGGTTGGTTAGTGCTGTGGGTTATTTGGGGACTCCAATGGGAGTGGTTCCGCCGGGTAATCCCCCACTGACCTCTCATTCCCCAGCATGCTCCTTTGCCCTGGTCGAGTTCTGGGATGAGACAGTCAGCTCGACTCAAGGCAAGTTTAATGTCTCTGTCAGAGCTCGCAAGCAGGATGAGCTCTCGATCACAGCATCGGAGAGCAGATTGGCGCAGTCGGATGATGAGGACTCAACTGGGCTTCCACCTTCGGGTGTGTCCACCCAGTCTGAGGCCGACGTGGAGCTGACCACCGTGCATGCCCAGGCTGCTGCGAGTGTCGGACTGGAGTGGAACCTTCCACCCGACGTTCAGGCGGTTGTGATGAGTCACAGGGACAGTCTCCCTCCTCCCCAGTCGCTGACCGGTCCTATGGTGGGTATGAGGAGCAAGGTAAGTGCTTCAAGGTTCCCCTCAGGACACAAGGCTCCTCGACATGGCGTGTCCTGCTTCCGTTCAAGATGCTGACGTAGAAACATATTTTGAAGTACATCCGGCATCAAGTTTGCAGTTTTATACCCAAATGTCCAGGGGAGTGGGATGCAAATTCCACCCACCAATTCCCATTAGCCTTTTCTCAAAGATCAGAGGTGTTTGGGGCTCCCAAGAGCAACCTCATGTGTCACTACATCGAAACAACATCTTGTTTCCTCCATCAGGTAATGGAGGTTACAACAGTAACCAAGAAGTTATGTATTACCATGACAATCTTTTTGACTGCAAGTTATATGCATTTCCTCTGCAGAGTGCATATAAGCTCAGAGTGTATGTCTAACCATTCTCACTTATTACGATCAGTGGCTGATGCTGCTTTGTTCTACATACATAGCCATACCAACCTTTCCATATTTCACTAAATGGCTCTATGAAGCATATTTTTGAAGTCACGATAAAGTCTTCTTGAGTATTTGGAGGCTTATAAACATTGAATAACCAAGCAACTTCCATATGCTAATTAAAAATTACCTCAGAATCTTTTTCCATCTGCCAAATCAATGACCCTATGAGACTCAAAATGCTAATACAAACAAATCAATATCCATCTCATTTATTCAGGTGATTCAACTACGAAAGGATTTAATAATGGCTGCTACTGCCAAAAACTAGCCTCTGCACCTTCATCTAGTATCCCCTGCAACATTATTTGAACAGCTTCCAAGTAAGCTCTTTTCAGCTGTTTGTTCCCGACCACTCACCCCCACCAACAACTTTTTAATTTCCTTCTTCAAGCTGTACAAGTGGCAGTGACTGATCTGCTACAAATACATATTCATTATTTCAATTGATCTGCAGGCTTAAGTCGTCTCTGAGGAGAGGTTGCTTGAGCAAGGTCCATTGGAGCTTTCAATGATGTCATGGTGTGGCTCCAGCCCTAAAAGAATTGTTCGCTCCATTTTCCGGTGTTACTCTGTGCTCCTCAAATGGAAAACGTAGACTGTTTGCTTAAGGATGAGTTAATGGGAGTGTTTTGTCTCCTCAATTGTCCAATGCCTTTAAACATAGACCATATTTCAATGAAAGTGGGCTTCCAGTGTGCCAACTCTTAATCATGACAGAGTATAATTTGTTTCCAAAAGCTTTTACCCTTTAATTACATTAGAAGCTTTGCTGCAGGGGGGATCCAGGAAGAGTTAAGGAATTCTGCCCATGGCTTAGTCAGCAAATTGAATGGGAATAATACCAAGCCACTTAAAGCTATTAAGTCTACAGAGAAACCATATCTGCAGTGTGGATAAACCTTGGCTGCTAGGGCAAAATCAAGCACTGCATTAAGCATGGGACTTATCAAGCCTTTTAAAATATTACCATGGATGTATTAGCTCATCTGCCATTGATAGGGTGCCTACCCACTGACAGCAGGCAGCGACTGGCTGAAAGTGTGCAGTCATAACATTGCTGTGGTTCTCTAGGATGAGGCCCCTGACCTTCACATCTCTATGACCTGGCTAACTGCTGTGGTCCAGTTAATGACTCTAGCCTTGGGTTATGCCTTTCAACACAGCTTGTCCTGCTGTTAGAGGACAGATGCTTGCATACATGCTAGTGCTTATCAGCTGCAGAGATTTAAAGGTGGATGTCGGTCCCTCTGTGGGTAATTTGAAGGTGCGCTGAAGAATATCGTAATCTTTGCTGACTATAAACAAAGGCAAGCTGACATGCAACAGCACAACTGACTATACAGCGAGTAATATTGTTTGATCCCTTTAAATCAGCTGTGCTAATGAAATGATAACTACTTTTTTTACTAACTGACTCTCACTTTTTCCAAGTGATGAATTTTTTAATCACACTGTTGCAGCACTTTTGCAGCTATACAGTGATTGTGAGTTGAGACCTGTCATGAACTGTTGTGTGTTGGATTTAACTCAAAATCAAATGTACAGATTATGGGATTGGGTAGAGTGATGTGGTGCGTTATAATTGTCCATCTCTTTGATTTCTGCTTGACTTCAAGTTCATCTGCTGACCACAGCTCTTCACCCACAGCAGCCCTTTACTCCTGACCACTGTGCTGCAAAGAGCCTCTTCATTGGTTTTTTAGCCTGGTATACAGTAGATAAGAAGAAAAAATATAGATTAGTGGATCCATAACAGATTACATGCAATCTGTCAGTTTTTGTTTTTGTACAGATTGTGTGTGTGTGTGTGTGTGGGGGGGGGGGGTTATCAAGATAAAGTGCATAATATTCGGCAGGTCACACTGTATGATCAAAAATGTGATCTCATGAATGTGTGCCCAGCACCACGTATAGAATAAAGCAACCTTTTCTCAAAGATGGTTATGATCAGAGTTTTTAAATATAATTTTAAACACATTTATTTCTAAATTACTATTCCATTATTACTATTTCTTTCTTTAGCAATTATCAAAAAAGTAGTGAACCTGGTGCAACTTTAAGAAAAGAGCATGCACAGTCAAGGACATGTGTGGAATTTGAATGACAGGCATTTGATTTCTGCAGAAATCTGCAAAGCTTTTGTAGGCCTAGATCTGACTCTAAGTTCTAATAGTTGGAAAACAAAGGCAAACCAATCTGGCAAACAATACTATCCAAGCATTGTGGGGGAGAATATTTGTTTAGACGTATTTGCAGTCCTTTATTGCAGTAATTCTCACACTAATTGTTATCTGAATTTCTGTTTTAACATTAGTCTGTTCTAAAATAACTGTTGCAAATGTAAAGAGCTACAGAGGAAGGCTAGCTTGGTTACATTACACAGAGTCTTTGGCAAGAGATGACAAAAGTCTGAAATTATTCTCACCAGAATGAGCATCTCTGCATTGGTCTATGTGCCCATTAGCTGTTTTCTTTTACCATGTATGGGCTTCAAAGCGGATTTACAAAATATGGCCAAGGATTTGCGTTTTGGTACACAACCACAGGGAATTAGATAAAGTCTCAATGGAGGACCACCATGAGCTGGAAATACTCCAAAATGTCAGGACATAAAGGCGGAGTGAGAGATTATGGCACACGTCTTCATTTAACTAATCACAGTCTGTTTGAAATGCCATTATTGAATTAAGTCAGTCTATTTTCAAGCAGTTTTTTTTTTTGTGTAACTGGCAAAGAAATGTTGCAAATAGTCTCTCTGTCTACAGAGGCATTGGGGTGGCCCATGCTGACAATATATCAATATTAAATCAACCAAATTAACCAGAATCTTTGAGAAAAGTGGATAGTTTCTCATCATTACAGTAACAAAGGGTGTTTTCAGGGGACTAAATGAAAATTAATGACGGCACTTGAAGTCACGTGCCTGTCAGGTTCCCAATTCTGAGATGAGGCCTCCAAATAGACATCTTAAATCAACACTGACTAAAATGTAGGATTGGGAGATCTGAAAACACTGTGTTGCCCTAACATCTCTTAAAGGGATTATTCACATCATAATTTATTGACTCTTATGTTGTTTCTTATATGGAAGTTTCTTCCGTGGAGCACAAATGAGATGTTATAACTTGGGCTGTCAATTTAAGGCATTAATTCAGTGTGAGTAATTTTATTAAAAATAGTGCATTAATCAAATTAATGCAGTTAATCATGTCCCTAGACCATAATAAGGAATATTTCTACCATTAGAGCAATTCAAGCTTGAAGATCCACCTGTTTTCAGCAGGGGGCAATAAGCAAAACTTCAGCTGTATAGGCAACACCCAGTACAGATAACAAACCACACTCAGACTTGCTTGACACTAGCCACAGCACAAGATGAGAATGCATTCTTGTTCAAACACAGCTGAGCGCAATTCCATATTCAGGGAATTTGAGATGTGTTTTTCTAAGTTCCAAGCTGTTTAACTTGACACAGCGATCTAGAAACGCTGTTTATGATGCAACATTTATGCACTTAAAGCATTCGTCTGATGCAGGCACATTGACGTGTTCTTAGAAAAGTCCTTATAATAAATCTGTCTTCAGGGTTGGGAGTGTTACTTTTGAAATGTATTCCACTACAGATTACAGAATACATGCTGTAAAATGTAATTTGTAACGTATTCCTTGATGGACGTGAGCGCAGTCAGGAGGGCAGCCTTCAATGAGACTCAACTGACTCTAAGGGCTCAAACGGGCTCTCCGCAGGCCAGGAGGACCACAGAGAGATCCCACGATTACTTCTTCAGCACTGGTAGATTTTTTTCACTTGTTTTGACTATAAAAACTCTGCCAGTACAGTAAGACAAAATACACATGTTAAAACCTAAATATGTTATGCAGTGTTGTTTCTAAAAGAAGATAATTTATCTTATTTTAAGTATTTTTTTTTTTTTTTACATTTTTACAGGAAAACAATTCAATTTTTTTTTTTAATCATTAATATGATTTTTCCCCAATATCAAAGGTCTTACTAGGAAAAAAAAGTAATTATGATCTACCATGAATTTTCTTGATAAAAAAATTATGATCATGCCTGGTAATATGTGCATGTAAAATGCTAGAAATAGTATTTTAGCTTAGTGTAAAGCAGACAATTTACATAAGGTTTATTTCTATTTTTTCTGCTCCATACTTCAAACTTACTTCTCTGTCTGCTCGTATGAATGTAACACATCATAAGAAAGTGTTTCACCGCTGTTCAAATGCACTTTGGATCGCATCATTTATATGTATAAATATTTTCTCTCTGAAAGCACTAAATATTAAATGAACAAAATGACAATAAAATGCAAAGTAAAGTCTTAAGTAATCAAAATACTTTTTGAATGTAACTGTATTCTAAATACCAATTACTTAAATTGTAACAGTAGTGGAATACAGTTACTTATGTTTTGTATTTTATATACGTATTCCTATTACATGTATTTCGTTACTCCCCAACCCTGTCTGTCTTCTACCGACTGATGAATTCAAATACAAAATGGATTGCTGTGAACTATAGGTCAATGATTGTCTTATGTTCAATAATATGGAAATAAACATATTGCTTTCTAAAGCCACTTTTTTTTCTTATCAATGATTTACTCGTCTGCCAAAATTATGTAATGCTTATTAACTATCTGAATTATAATTTTTGGAATATATATTATATTTATAATTATTAAAATATAACCATTTATGATTATTTTATCATAATGTAATGAATTATTGTTATTTGAAGTGCTCTCTCAGAAAACATTTATAAATGTGAATAATTGCAATCATTTTGATTAATTAATTACCATATCATGTAATTAATTTGATTAAAAATGTTATTGATTGACAGACCTAGTTATAACTAGGCAGAATGTTAGCCTTTATCACTATTCACTTTCTTTGCTTCTTTTTTATACGATGGAAGTGAATAGTGACTAAGACTGTCAATCCCTAACATTCTGGCTAAAATTTTCTTTTACATTCTACAGAAGGGGCGGCACAGTGGCGCAGCGGTTAGCACTGTCGCCTCACAGCAAGAAGGTCGTGGGTTCAAACCCTGGTTGCCCCGGCCTTTCTGTGTGTGAGTTTGCATGTTCTCCCCGTGTCTGCGTGGGTTCTCTCCAGGTGCTCCGGCTTCCTCCCACCATCCAAAGCTAGGTTAATTGGTGTCTCCAAAAATTGCCCTAGGTGTGGATGTGAGTGTGTGTCTGTCTATGTGTGGCCCTGTGATGAACTGGCGACCTGTCCAGGGTGTACCCCGCCTTTCGCCCAATGTTAGCTGGGATAGGCTCCAGCCCCCCGCGACCCTGTACACAGGATAAGCGGTTGACGATGGATGGATTCTACGGAAGAAAGAACATCACCCAGCTTTGGAACACCATGAGGGTGAGTAAATTATGACATAGTTTTAAATTTAAGGTGAACTTCTCTCCCGTGGATCAGAGGAGTAAGACTGTCATTTTCTTTTAGAGAAAAATATTTGAGCATACATTACCATGAAGGTGACATTTTTACTCTCTTTTCTTTTGTCTTTAATGATAAAAAAAAAAAAAATCAAAATTATCGTCACGCTTAAAATCAGCTTAAGATAAAGATCCAATTCAGTTTAATTCTGAGCACAATTTAATAGCTCTGATTAACAGATACGTTATCTTCCATCTCACTCGGGAAGCGTGGTAATGCGTGATCCTCAAATTATTTACATATCACACTGACCACTTAAGTAGTTAAATCTATAGTTAATACTTTATCTGTTTATTCAATATAAAGCTAGACAATAGGGTCTGCTCTAAGCTTCTGAAGACTAATGTATTGTTTGCTGCAATTTATCATCTACATTGGAGCAATATGCCATTCTGCACAACAGTGTGTGCACTCCCTGATGAGCTACACCTGCTTTTACTGGTTGTTGCACTGCTTTCAGATGCTCAGATTATGAATTAGACCAGTAGTTGTTAACTGATTTTGCCTCAAGATGCAGATTTGATCTAAGACAGCAAGTGTGCTCAGACAGCAACACAATACCAAAATTGTTAATCGTACAAAAGTAAAGAAAAAAAGTCCTTAAAACCAAACATAGGAGTTAATGAATATTTGCTCACCCAAAAATGAAAATTATATCATAATTTACCTACTGTCTCCTCGTTCCAAACCCTTATGACTTTCTTTCTTATGAGAAACATAAAAAGAGAGGCTTTAATGAATATTGCAGTATATCTTTTCAATATAAATGCAGTGAATAGTACTTCACTTTAATACGAAAAAAAAAAAAAAATGATCCAAAAGACTTCTGAGTCCTGCAAAAAAAATACAATTGTACAGATTTGGAACAGCACAAACATGAGTAAATTATGACCTAATTTTTTGGGGTGAACTACTATTTTAAAAGTTAATAAGCATTATTTCGTTATCGTAACTATGCATGATTATGTGGCATGATGCATTTTTAAAATTGAGATCCACTGAATAAGACTGTAACATACTCAGACTCGATGGTAGTGTTAAACCCGGAAGTGTGTTTATTGAAGAGATTGAGTGGAGTGAATGGACCTGGGTGAAGATGGCTGAGTGACGGTGAGGTATCAACTGGAAACAGACGATGGAGCAGTGGAGTTAGGAGCTGAACAGGCTGGAGCGATGGAGTGGCGGTCTAGGAAGTACGTCTTGATAATGAAGGAGCTTAGTGTTGAACACGCTGGAACGTTGGAGCACATAACAAGGAAGTATGTCGTTTGAACGACGGAGCAAGGCGTCTTGAGGTGAAGACAGTAATATATCTCGAGGAGAGAGCAGGTAAGTGAGTCCGTAATCTTTGTTGAGATCAGACAAAGAGTGACAGGAGTGAAGGGCTTATATGTGGTGAAGTTGATTGAAGTGGAGATGAGTCTCAGGTGCAGGTGATTAATATTCGGGAGAGAGGGATTGTGAAGTGAAAGTGTTGGGCGTGTCAGAAGGAACTGTGACAAAGACCATCTTGGTTACTGTCGTAACCTCCGTTCCCTGATGGAGGGAATGAAACCTTGTGTCGATGTAGTGACACTAGGGATCGCCCTTGGGAGCCCCAAAGCCAATGGGAATTGGCCAGTGGAATTTGCATGCTACTCCCCTGGACATACAGGTATAAAATGAGCTAGCCTCGCAGCAGGGGGAAGCAGGAGACGCCACATCGAGGAGCCTTGTTTGTCCCGAGCTCGTGGCTGCGCTGAGAGGAACCTCATAGCACTTACCTACCTCTGTGTACCCGGCATAGGGCGGGTCAGTGATGGTCAGAGGGCCCCTCCTCCCCCATATTTGTAGCTCGTCACAACCGCTGGCCGTGGGTGTGAGAGTGGTGTCGGCCAGGCACGCACCCTGGCTGCGAGTGCTCGTGTCCAGTTGCTGTGATAATGACGGCCGTAAACACTGGTTGTGTGACCAAAGGAGTGAGGAAATTACTCTTTCTTTTGAAAATGTGGGTACCGCAGCCCATCAAGGGTGTGGCAAACACAAAACAAAAGGGAACACAAGAATTCTCCTCCTGGTCCTCCACCAGGGGACGGAGTGGTCAGGACACCATCTCCTGGGTTCCAGAGAACATCTTCCTCCCTGGGTCATCCATCTCAGGAGCGCTTAGGAGCCTTTCTTGGTGTCTTAGCGCTGGACCATGAGGTGAGAGAAGCCAGGGCCGAGGACTTAGCTCGGACTGTGTCAGAGTCGCCTGGGCTATTGCCGACGCAGGGGGACGTCCTCTGCGAGCAGACGGAGTACGGGATCTTGAGCCGTGCCAGGGCAAGATGTGCTATATCACCTCTTCTTCACTGCCGAGAACTGCTGGACAAATTCCTCGAGGGTGTTGCCAAATTGGCCGCTCTGGGAAATAAGCGCGTTAAGGAAACAAACCTTGTCTGCGTCCCTCATCTCGATCAGATTCAGCCATAGGAGGTGCTCCTGGACCACCAAGGTCAACATCGCCTGACCGAGTGCCCACGCCGTGACCTTTGTCACCCAGAGGGTGAGGTCAGTTGCCGAATGCAGATCCTGCATCACATCAGGATCAGGACTACCCTCATGCAGCTCATTCAGTGCCTTGGCCAGGTGTACTTGCAGGAGGGCCATGGTATGCAGGGCAGAGGCAGCCTGTACTGACGCACTGTAGGCTTTGTTTGTGAGAGACGACGTCGTCCTACAGGCCTTAGAGGGTATTGCAGGGTGATTCTGCCAGGTGGTGGCTTTTGGCGGGCACAGGTGCACTGCAACCGCCTTATCCACCTGAGGACTCTCTATATATCCCTCGGCCACCCCACCATCGAGGGTAGTGAGAGTGAATGAACTGAGGAGCCGGATTTGGACAGAGAAAGGAGTCCCCCATGACCTTGTCAGTTTGTTGTGCACTTCCGAGAAGAAAGGGATCGGGTGGAAGGTTCCACTCCAGCCCAACACTCATGCCGGTCTGGGCAAGCATGGTGGTCAGACCATCAGCCTCAGACTGGGTGGGTACACCCAAAGGTGGCAGACCATTCGAGTCCTCGGTGTCCGACATCACCAATGCACTCTCCGATGCTGCTATTGTAACCTCATCATGCTCTCGAGCTCTGTAAGAGACATAAAGCTGGCACTGAGATGAAATAAAATCTTATGAATGTATGCAGAAAGGACCAGCCTACCGCATTACAAACATGCTGTAGAGGGAAACCTCCAGTTAAAGCTTTAGAGGAAAAAACACACCCTGTTAGAATGAGCCTGATACCTACTGGCGAAGCATGTCCACGCACCTCATAGGCCAGGGCAATAGCATCCCTCACCCAATGTGACATTGTTTCTTTAGAGGTGGCCGCCCCCCCGTTACAGCACCCATGACAAACGAATAATTGCCCTGACTTACGCCACTGGCTAGTGCGGTGGACGTAAGCCTGAAGGGCACAGACTGGACACAGTCTGTGAAATTTCCCCTAATCCGGCATTGGAAATGGCCGAGGACAGGAGGCCTCAAAAATGACTGGATATACGGTTGAGAAAGGAACCTTACGCAGGTAGTCAGGATGAGGGTGCAATATCGCTTTCGCCATTCTTGAGGCAAAGTCTAAGCAGGATGGCAAGACGGACATAGCCTGCAAATCCCCAATTCTTCTTGAAGAAATAATAGCCATAAGAAAACCATCTTGGAGTAAGAAGATTGTAAAACACTGACTCTAGAGGTTCAAATGTTCAAAGGGGATCTCAACCAGACCCTCAAGGACTATAGATAAATCCTATAAAGGGATCCTGGTTCTAACGGGAGGCCTCAGTCGCATTGTCTCACAAACAAAAGTGAGCAGGCAAAGGATGTTTCCCCAGTGGTACCCCACCAATCAGGGGTGGCAAGCTGACAGAGCAGCCACATAAACCCTGAGAGTGGCGGGGCATGTGCCTGCTGATAATTTCTCCTGCAGGAAGTCCAGAACTGTAGCAATATGGCAGTTAACTGATCTGCATTACGTGCAGTGCAACACCTTTCAAAGTTATTGGCATAACTTTTCCTAGTGGAAGGAGCCCTAGCACTGAGAATGGTCTCAATATCATCAGATGAAAGCCCAGTGTCCCTCAGTTGGTACCCTTCAGGGGTCAAGCATGAAGGTTCCACAACTCGGGCCGGAAGGAAATATTGTCCCCTGTGCCTGAGACAGAAGGTCCCTCCTGTCCGGAATCGAACAAGGCAAGCCGTCCAGACCCAGGAGGGCTGGGTGACTCAGGGAGAAGTAGAGGGGACATTGCGCTGTCTGTTGGGAGGTGAAGAGGTCCACTTATGCCTTGTAAAATCTTAACCAGATATGTCTCACTACCTTGGGGTGGAGTTTCCACTCCCCCGTCGGTATTTTCTGTCTGGACAGTAAATCTGCTGCCACATTCAGGCATCCAGGGATATAAACTGTTCTGCTTGACAGGAACTAGCCCTGGGCCCAAAGGCGAATCTGCCGTGCCAGTATGTTTAGCTGGCGTGACCGTAGACCTCCTTGATGGTTTATGTAAGAGGCTGCCGCTGTGCCTCTCAAATGCTGGAGGAAATATTTCAGGTCCAGAAATACAGCCATCAACCCTCCATTTGAGCTGGATGATCACTTAAGACTGCTCCCCAGCCCGACAGGGAGGCGTCTGTTGTTAACAATCTGCGACGGCAAGACGCACCTAGAGTGGGACCCAAGGTGAGGAACCGGGGTCTGAACCACATAGAGAGGGTACGTAGCCTGTGGCGCGTAACCCTTATCTGCCTTAGGGGACTGGCCCTTGGATGAAATCCCCTGGCTTTGAGCCACAACTGAAATGGTCTCATGTGCAGAAGGCCCAAAAGAATCACAGAGGACGCAGATGCCATGAGACCTAGTATTCATTGATACTGAAGAACAGTGCAACCTTGACCTAGCCTGACTTTGCTCAGGGTCTTCTGAATGGTCTTGATTCATGCGGGAGACAATTGTGCCCATATCATGATTGAATTTCATACAATCCCCAGATACGTAGTTACCTGGATAAGAGAGAGAATGCTTTTCTTGCCGTTGAGTCTCAAACCCAGAGAAACCAGATGAAAGACGATATTCCTGTGCTATAATGCCAGTTCACGTGACTGTGCTAGTATCAGCCAGTCGTCTATATAATTCAGAATGCGGATGCCCTGGGGTCACAGAGGAGCCAGAGCTGCATCCATGCACTTTGTGAATATGCGGGGTGATAAGGCTAGGCCAAATGGAAGATAAGGCTAGGCGATATTGGAAAGCCTCACCCCGAAAATGAACCTCGAGAACTTACTGTGTTGTGGCAGAATTTCTATATGAAAATATGCATCCATGAGATGGATCGTGACCAACCAATCGTGATCCTGGATTTGAGACACGACCGTCTTGACGGTTAGTATCTTAAACTTGAGCGCCTTGACTGAGCGATTCAAGCCTTGAAGGTCTAAAATCGGACGCAATCCCCCATCCTTCTTGGGAACCAGGAAGTATCTGCTGTAGTAACCTGACTCTCTCTCTGGAAGGGGAACATGTTCTATGGCCCCATTGACCAAGAGATTTTGCAGTTCTTTCAACAGTAAATGTGCTTGTTCCGGTTTCACGGAAGTGGGAACCATGCAGTTGAAACGTGGAGGATGGCAAACTAATTTAATTCTGTAGCCTTTTCTACTGTCCTTAGGACCCACATAGAAACACCTGGAAGTAGCTACCACGCTGCCAGGTTTTCTGAGATGGGTATCAATTTTGAGACTTCCTGTTGAGGGAATGTCGAGTGTTCCCTGTCCTGGACTATGGCAGGAAGCAATGGAACACCCAACATTTCACTGGAAATTGCTAACTCCCGAAACACCAAAGGCGGCAGGAATGGAGAGGTTTCGTGGGGTATCGGGAAGGTGCAGGTGAATGTTTCATGTGACCTGTCATGAGGGGGGCTACCCCTACAAGGCTGGGTGCAAGACATTCAGGACTTTCTCTTTCTGGAGATAATGGTCCTGAGGTCTTGCTTTGGAGGCTGCTGATGGCAACAAACTGGTCCCCTGTACTTACTAGGGGGAGCGCGATCCACCACCCTTTGTTTCTGAGTCTCCCTTCTAGAAGGACCAAGGCAGGGCTGGGTGGCCGGCGACCCCTCCCCTTGAGTGCAGTGAGGAAGGAATTGCCTGAAGGCTTCCTCATGACTCTTCACCTCCTGAAACCTGGTGATGACTGTGTTCATCCGAACAGTCACCGAACACGTCAGAAGGTGAAACCGGGGCATCAAGAAGGAACACTTTGTCCTTATCTCTGATGCCCAAAAGGTTCAACCATAAATGTCTCTCCATGCTACCCAAAGCAGCCATTGACAGGCCAATGGCGCGAGCCGTCTGGTTGGTCACACGGAGAGACAGACCCGTGGCTCGACGAAGCGCTGAAAAAGCCTCTTCGTCGATCGTACTGGCCGCACTCTGGTCCTTCAACAGATCAGCCTGGTACGCCTGTAAGACTACCATGGTGTGTAGGGCAGCACCAGCCTGACTTGCTGCCTGATAAGCTTTCCCCACAAGTGTACAAAGATATGGGAAGTATAGGGTTTCCCCCATGAACGAGGAAGATCATCATGGAGGTCCATACGAGACCCACGATGGAATGGAAAATGGAAAGGCATGCTCTTCCCCCAAACACACAAAACAAACCTGGTGTGTGTCCGCTTCAGCCATATGGCGTAAACACGGAAACACACACTGTTTGCCTTGCTTATTGCTCATATTTAGGAAGATGAAAGGTATTTAGGAACTGTCTAACAAATCTAATTTTTATCAGAGGAAAGTACAAAGTTTGACAGGCTTGAGAAGCACAAAACACAGAAAGGTCTGAAGACAAAAGACTGACGATGCACCTGTGGCGCATCTATTTATAGCCCCTGGTACTGGCGCATCCTGATGATGTCAACTTCCAGTCAATGTCATTGACGTGTCACACACATATTCACAGCTGGTCACTCCTAAAAGACGTTCCCTAAGCGCTAAATCAAGCGCACTATCAAAGTGTAGTTTTTAATTGGGGAACTTCTATTATACCTGCTTTACTGTAAGTTTTAATGACTAAAAGCAAAACCTTTGATTGATTTACATCATCAACCTGCTTGTCTACTTTAATAAAGTGTTGCGCTTTCTGCTTTCTTATCTATTTTACTCACAGCACTTTACATTATCTCATTATGTCTTTCTTTGTTTAATTTAGATTCCAGTCCTTGAAGATCATAGCATTTTTTGTCACTAACCCTGGTCTGTATCTGCTCATCACAAAAGCTCTTACTAATGTCTGGTGACTTTGAAAGGCTATTGAAGTTCTAGAGCCATACAGTGGTAAAATAGATGCAATATCATCAAAAACCCAGGTTTGACAGATGAAAGAAACCCAATAAGACAACTTCTCTTGCATCATTAAACCGAATTACTTTTAATACTCAATAGCTCCTCAGGGTCAAGTGGGGCTCACAGAGGTTCTTATGAGCCATTAAAGTAAATCTCGTCTTATAGCTGCCTCTGATATGCATGCAGAACAGGCATGTAAAAACTCCATTAAAAGGCATTACTGAGTGGAACGATCTAATCAAGCAGGGCTCCAAGGCTTTTGCTTTGTGACTTTCTCACCACAGCTTGCGAGCTATACCTAAACCACTTATAGACATTAATATGGCAGCAGGCTACAATTATGTATCTTTCATTGGGCTATTTATCGCCTTAAAATATCAAATTTTCTGATAGGAAAACCCAGTGCCTTTGAAGATGTACACAATCTTTGAAATCTGTCGTAGAGGCCTATGTGCCAGATATTTGCAGGCTATATACAAAATGTACATACAAACTGACAAAATATGCATTACAATTCAAAAGCTTGGATATACCCACCTATTATTTACTGTTTAGAATAATGTTAATCATCAAAACTATAAAATAACACAAATGGAATTATGTGAATTATTAGTGGCAAAAACTTTAAACAAACTAAAACTATCTTATACTTTAGCTTTTTTAAAGTAGCCACCAGAAAGCTTTTTAAACATAATTGAAGGAGTCACTATGATTTGTAAAAAGATGGATACATAGGTACAGTTCATATTTGTCCACAAATTATATTAACCTAGCATATTAACATATTAGCCTTTAGATCAAATGGTTTTGAGAAACATACATTCAGTCAAGGTGTTCAAACCTTTAACTGGTTGTTTAAATTAGGACAGACAAAATGTACTGAGGCATCAGTGTTTCCTATTGTGTATGAATACAGTATATATCTGATGACCAGTGATTTAACATTTTCTCATGTTTTATTGATTGTTAAAACGACTGTAAGTATCGTTCTTCATAAATCCTCTTCAGAAGCCTCTGTACTTGTTTTTTGAACATATTCAGTCACTCAGCAGCCAATTGTCTTTATGCAGTTTTAAAGTAAGTTAGTTGCAAGCCTGACTCACTCTGTTGACTCTTAACCTCTCTGCTTTATATGTAAGTAAACGATTCCTAAGCTCTGTATTTATTTTATTTTATATTTATTTTTTTGCTGGCTTGCTCATTACAAATGTGCAGATTCCCCAAGTTGAACACCAACTGTGCATGGAGGAGAGGAGATGTCAAATGCATTGATATGCAGCTCTTGACAGGGTCAGGTGAGGGCTGCCGCCTCCTTGTGAAGATATTTTAATGATCTCTCTGTGGATTTGTGTACTATATGATAAGCTTTGTGAGACATGGGAGGTAGAGCTCAGATTCAAAAAAGCAATACATGTTTTCATCAGCCCCACGTGGTTATAGGTTCACCTCTGAAATAAGCCTCTGGAATGAATTCTTGAGATGGAAGTTTTAGACAGATACACAGTGCAATTTCATTTATTGGATTACATGTCAACAGTTGAATCTATTTTAAAACTCAGACATTCACAGAATGAAAATTTGTTTCATTTTTGAATCATCTACAATTTATTGGGCTTCTGTCAAAATTGGATGAATGTTGTTTCTTTTTTATGGGTTTGAGCTGCATTTCAATAAAACAATCTCACATTTATTTCCTCTTAATCTAAACTCTTCCTCTAGATAAGAACAATACAGTGTGCTATGCATGCCAGCCTGACTGGCATTTAAGAGCAATCTTACTCCAAACAGTTTCAAAGATTTAATTGACCGCATTAATTATAACAAGGTTTCATCTGAATCGTTCTAAAAGTAGATGGAGATTGCTGTTCAAAACAACACTGCAATGTCTGTGTCTTTTGAAAAAATATGCAGATTATTTTTGCGCTTGAGATGATGTTATGTTCTTTATTAACATTTCTCCTCCACGCTGTGTTGGGGAATTATGAATAAATCATATTTTGTGACAAAGTTGGATTAGGTGTCCTTGATGACATTGGTAGTTTTGGTAGTTTTTTTATGAGTACACCCTAGCTAAGAGATGTGAAATTATATTTTGCCACTAGGTTTTTTCTGTATTCACTCTTCATCAGAAAGAGGATCACTGTGCTTTCTGACCTTTTTTAAATTAAGGTCACAGGACAGCTTTTGGTGATATTTAATAATCTTACAAAACTTCACATCTTTTTGTTTATTGCTTCAGTAAAGTGTAACAATTAATTTTCCGACCTTAATAACTATCAAAGACAATGTCCATGACCCTTTCATGCCTTTGAGGTATTTCTATTATCTCCTTTAATTTTATTTCTGTGTAAACTAAAGTAAGTGACTTAGTGTTTTGCACAGAGTAAATATAATCTCTTATGTGTTCACTGATGAACTATTTGAGCTTGTGTTTGTTCTTGGGTTCACTGCAGTTCTGGAATACACCTTATAAATGTGCGGGAAACTGGGGCTTGTTGTCATACAATGAAGTTGTCACAAGTGGCACTTTATCTCAGTAACTATGAGATTTTGACTCAAAATTAAAATTACGTATATGTGTGTTTCCTTGGCAGAGTCAAACACAATTTTGGAATTTCTGTCCTTCAAACACAATTTTAATATAATGTATTATTATTATTATTATTAGTAGTAGTAGTAGTAGTAGTAGTAATAATAATAATATTAGTAACAATAACAATAAATATAGCTGCAAACAGCGATGACTGGCCCAAGCACCATAGGTCCATTTCCACCTGGTGGCTTTCAGAAAACAATGTAAGTTGGATGCATGCATTTGGCATTTGACATTATTCTAAACAATTTTGAAGCTATTTGGGTAAATTTAAGAGGATTATTTTATAGTCTGTTGTAAGAGCCACACGTCCTGCTGCCAAGTGGTGGTGCTATGACCATGACCCAAAATAGTCACATCCATGTGATTAGCCCCCAAGACTAAACATACATCTCAATTTTGATCTAAATCACACATTGCACACAGAAGATATGAGTTACTTCCTGGTTTCGCCAATAATTTAATGCCTCGCCATGGCAACACTGTTTCAGACACTGATCCAATTTAGGATCTTCAGTGTCTTGGCATAATATTGTCCACATTTGGTGACAGTCTCATGAAGTCTCTAGGAGGAGTATTTAAATGTTCAGAGACTGCAATGTAAAAAAAAATAAAAATAATAATTGATGGCTTCCTGACGAAGCTAATAACTATAATTATCAAAAGTTGTCTGGCTCTATGAGAACTATATACAGTTTGTACTCATTTTTGTGTCACAAAAAATCCCTGCATCAAAACCAATAAACATGTAAAATCTTGCAGATTAGTGTGTCCTAATATGCAGGCAGAGCATCCCACTTTCATGCCACTATTGTACAATTGAGCATTTGATTGGTAAATATTTCCACTCTTGTATAGAGAATTTCCTAGCAGAATTATCTAACTTATCCGACCGCCTGTTGCTTTGGATTTCTGCTTTGGAATAAAGTGGCACATAACTGCTGGTCAGTTTCGTGGTGGGGCTTCGCAGTGGGGGGGAGCAGGTAGTACTGTGTCGGGAGGCAAGGTTGCGTCCCGAGGCATCTGTGCTGAGGAAAGACTCAAAGCACTTATCTTGCTCCGCTTCCTGACCTGAGGAACCAATCATCTAGCCGTGAGGGCTAAGGGGAGGATCGAGGATTCCAGTCCAACCCCACGCTCACAGCAGCCCAGGCAAGCATATCAGACATCTGCTATCACCCGCTGAACTCCCCAAATCACTTCCATATCCAGCCGCGTCGGCCTCAATCCTGTGGGGAGAAGGCGCGATGTGGGGGGCAGCTGGAGTGGCGTGTCCTTTCAGAAAAGAAAGACGTGACCGCAACGTTGCCATGGTCAAATTCTCACAGTAAGAACAAGAGCATCCACAAATGCTACCTCGGTGTGATCGCAGGCCAGGCACACGAGTCAGCGTCTATGACCTTCAGAAGCAGAGAGATATCTGCCACATCCAGGAACTACACAAAGGCGGAAGGGCATCTTTAAAAAGACGTTCAACGCCAAGGTGTACTCTTTTAGAGAAAATACACTTTTAGAGAAGAGAAAAGCAGCTGGTAGCACACCGTAAGATCTCTACAGAGCAAAAGCACTGTAGTGGTGAGTGGAACAGTAGTGGAAATGCCAGCTTGCCGAACACACAAACGCTTGGCTCTAAAGAAAAAACAGGTCCACAATTCCCTCCTTTTATACCCGTATGTCCGGGGGAGGGACATGCAAATTCTGTTTGCCAATTTCTCATTGGCATTTTCTCATAGTTCAGAGGTAAACAAGGCTCTCAAGAGAGACCCCTAGTGTCACTGCATCAACACAATGTCGAGTGAGTGACAGAAAGAGGACAATGTCCCCACCAATACTTGTGAATATCAGACAAACTCTGTGTCAACCACAGCGATAAACTCATTCAGAAATGTTAAGGAGTGCTATGGAGTCCACTGGCTACACCCAAGACAAATGACAACTTAATTATAAAATCTTGCCAAACTTTGACTGGTGTGCCAAGTTTTAAGATTTTTCAAATATTCCAAAGACATGAAATATGCATTTAGAAACTAGGGGGCACTGTAAAACAGATGAGGCACATTTATGCTGTATCAAATAAACGTGCCTTAATTGCAATATCAAATCAAAAGATGTTCAAAGACAAATGTATGTGTAAACTTTCATTAGTTTGAGAAAATAGAAGAGGACTATTTCAAAAGTCTGTTGTAAGAGCTACACTTCCTGCTGCCAGTCAGTGGCACTATGACCGTGACCCAAAATAGTATATCTCAGTATTGATCTAAATCTTACATTGCACACAAAAGATATGACACTTCCTGTTTCCAATTTTTCGCCATTGATTTATTGCTTCGTCATGAAAACTCTGTTCGATATTTAAAAAAATCTGTCCACAATTTAGCATCTTCAATGTCTTTGCATAATATAGTCTAAATGTGGTGACGGCCTCAAGAATCCCCTAGTAGTATTTAAAAGTATTCAAAATGGTCAACTTCCGGTTGGGCGGAGCTAATAACTATAATTATTTAAGTTGTCCAGCTTGATGAGAGCTATATGTGTACCAATTTTGGTGGCTGTAGGCAGGGCTGGACTGGGAAGAGAAATCGGCCCGGGATTTTACATGGCAACTAGCTCAACTGTTGGGGGTGTTCGCTGTATTAAAATCTGTATTATGAAAGTAGCATTTAATAGAGAATTTAATAGATTTTATTGCTGAATGGCGTTAAATGGTAACAATCAAACAGGCTGTAGAAATGTATTTTTGTGTTTAACATATATCACAAAAGCCTAAAATAGGGTTAATGTATCTCAGGTAAAGTACTTTTAAGTTAAGTTAGACTATTGGCTTTAAAATGATTATTTTGGGGCAGCTCCTTTGCTGAATATTTGCTGAGCATTTCCTTTCTATTTCTGTGTGAAAGTAAAACCGTTTTGCCTTAAGTATTTGACATATTGTCTGAGGACAGTGTTGTCCTATCCATGCTGTTTTTGGCTGTTCTGAAAGTGCTGTTTACAGCTTTCTCGGAAATACAATGCTATCTCAGCAGTGGCCGCAACATCCCTGGCTCTGTGTATGTGTGTGTGTGTGTGTGTGTGTGTGTGTGTGTTAACCAATACCCTTCCAGATTATGCTATTACACCCCAAACAACAAGGCTTCAACATAACCAACAAAGGGCTAGACAGAGAATGTAAAATATCCTTTTATTTTTTTATTTATTTTTTCAAAGTCACCAAAAGTATATGAGAGCCCCACTGCACCAGACTGATGTCCTTACACAAGGAGAAGGATATTTGTAGCCCAAGCTTTTAACATCTGCTGATACCAAGACGAATTTTGATATGTCTGACACGCTGATTCATTGCCACAGGTAATGACATCATTTGACCAATTGTCTTGCATTTTCTGCATTTTCTCTAGTGTATGATGAAGGTTTAGTATGGCAGCACCAATATAATCTTCTGACACACATAAACAGAATGAAATAATAATGTTCTCTAGTTCCTCAAATTAAGAAGCAAAACATTTAGATTCTTGGAGCAAAGGGCTGTCTAATATGTGTTGCCATGAGGCAGGCTGTTAGATGAACAGATGGGAGCAGTTATTTATAGTCCATTATCACAGTCCATCAAGCTCCCATTTATGCCAAATGCAATACGATAATGCACAAATGCCCCCGTCACTAACCTTAAGACCATAGCTAAACCTTGTACATGCTGATATGTGTCTTACAGGCTTCTTCACCCCTTAAATTCAATGGCTGTGATTGCACAGCTAAATCTGTTTACGGTAGTTGCCGCAGGTCGCCGCTTATGCCCATGTTGTTGCTGAGCATTGTGCGTGGCGTCTCCAGGGACAGGGAGAGATGCTGAAATGCCTCACTGACATTTACTGAAGGATCATTCTCGGGGAGGATATGCTCCGCTTTTGTCAAACGAGGTTAAAACCCATTGACATTTTGCAGGCTGCTGGAAACCATCTGTGGCAGTGTTGTCTGGCTGTTCTCTCTCACTCACTCGCTCTCTCTCTCTCTCTCTCTCTCTCTCTCTCTCTCTCTCTACTCCGGGTTAAAAACACAGTGACATTTGGCTGGCATGTCAAGTACTTGCCTTCTGCCCCATACCTCATGTCCATTTGAAATATATCTGCTATATCAATTGAGAACTAGTATAATATTTAAGAAATATCACACGAGCAAGAGTGCTGTTGTACTGAATATGAACATGGCTTTGATTGAATCATCATTTTAAAATAAAATTTTGTTTAATGCCTGCTTTCAGCATTTACTATTTTCACTATTGCTGCCATCTGTTCATGGTAGAAATAGTAAGAGTTGTATGGTAGAACTTTTTTGGCACTCCGGCCACTGTGGCTAGTGGTGTTCCAAATTCATTAGTCACACATAATTTTCACCCAAGCATGACCAGGAATAGGAAAGAACAGGAGGAAATCCTTGTCAGTAATTAGTCCATAATTTATTGAAGTCCTGACATTATACCCCTTAATTCAAAATTGTACAAGACTTGCCCTTATAAAAGTTCACCATTGTTCTTCAATTGTGTAACATTGGCATTTGTAAAAAGGCCATAACCACTGGTAAGACTATTGATGGGTTCCTAGTACCATGGTCACATTTAAAAATAAATAAATAACTAAAGCATTAAATATTTAAAAAATACTATTAAAGACGCTCTTGCGTTTCAGATGAGAATAATATTTAGTGCTTATAAAGCACTAAAAAATAATTAGTTCTGTTGCTCCTAAAAATGAACATTTTGCAGGAGAGTGTTTTTATATAACCAGAAGCAGTGCTCAATGCATCATATCATGAACAAGATGAACAATCTATCAATATATGTATTAAACTTACTCAGAATGCTGACACAGTTTTCCACGCATAATTTTTATTAGGCTTTATCCAGTATATGGTAACTAAACAGACAAATGATAGATCAGTGAACTTGCTAACAGAAAGTTTTAACTTCTCCATCTTGCCTGCACTTGACTCTAGTTTCTAACACTCACTGTCTGGAGACGGATGACATAACTACTCTCATTTGTAATCAATTGCATATATCTCTCGTCATTTCCATAAAGTTGAAATTTTCTTACATTTATTTTGTCGCTCACCATGATGATCTCTGTCACCAACGGTCACTACAGCTCGTTTCTACTGAAGTCGCTCAAATAATGGATTCATCCGAATAATATAAAAAAATATTTGTATGACTGATTATCCAAGAGGCACAAAGATAAAGCAACATTTTTAAATAAATATATACAAAATTACAAAGAATTTATGAATCTGTGCAGCCAGTATATCTAAAGTGTAATCCTTATGAATGAAAATGTGCACGTTGCGATTTCAAATCGGATGGCCATGGTCTTAACTACATTTGCGTAGGCATGTCACGATAACTACTTTTGTTGGACAATATATTGTCCCAGAAATAATTGCGATAAATGATATTATTGTCATTTTAAGACCATTTTATTCCACTGATATGATAATATAATAGCATAATAATGCAAGAACACTCTTTCAGAGCAATTAACTTCAGACAAGTTAATTGGTCATTCACTTGTCTGAGTAAAAATGTTATTTGTCCAGAAAGAAATATTACTTTTTTTTTTTTTTTTTTGCCGTTGTGTTTTCTAAAATTAGCAGTAAAAATGGCTGTTTAATGTTAACACAGTGCATTCAAATTCTAATGAATCCTGAGAAAGTACCCTGTTTATTTAATATTCTTAAGAATATTCAGACATTGGAATCGGAATGTCAAAAAAAATTTAAGTCGGTAAGGCCCCTCATAATCTCTACTTGTGCTTTTTGTTCCCAGCTTGGAAAACTGGATGGAATAATATAATATAATAGCATAATAATGTAAGTACACTCTTTCAAAAGAGCAATTAACTTCAGACAAGTTAATTGGTCATTCTCTTGTCTGAGTAAAAATGTTATTTGTCCAGAAAGAAATATTACTTTTTTTTATTTTTTTTTCGTTGTGTTTTCTAAAATTAGCAGTAAAAATGGCTGTTTTATTTTAACAAAGTGCATTCAAATTCTAATGAATCATGATCAAGTACCCTGTTTATTTAATACTGCATGTGGGTCATTGACAAATAGCATATCTGTGAACTTTTATCAAGATTTAAGATTTATCAATTTATGAAAATTAATCTTACGTTTTACATCCCTGAAAAAATGCAGGCGCAGACACATGTCGAAAAATGCGTCCACGCTAAATTCAACAAGCGCTGCTGCACAGTGAGGAAGAAGGACAATCAAAAGCAGAATTCTTATATTCCAGCAGATTCTGGAATTAATACAAAGACAATACTCAGAATCCCACACAGAATTTCAGACACTGTAGATTATGTTCAACAGAAAGATATGTTTTTTTTATTTCTTTTTTTATAAATGATACAAGCATACCTACGCTAAATCACAAATAAACCCAGTATTTTTAACATTATTAAGGTTTCAATCAGGCAACTTGTCCAGTCGGGCAAGTGAAATTCACTTTGACTTGCCCTTGCAAAAATCCACTTGTCCCGGACAAGTGTTAAGTCAAGCCCTGAGTTGTATTGCCACTTTTTGTTGTCACTGTTTTAAACAAAGTCGACATACCGACTCTTTCACATTAATGGGCTCTCCTCTCTCATTTGGCTTAAAGCCTAAATGTTCTCACACCGGAGCTCTGGAATGCGGCTTTGAAACCAAGTCCATTTAGACTTAATGTGTGTGTGTGTATGTATGTGGAGCTGCCTATGACCAGTTTCTGACACAGAGAGCAGACGAGAGGACAGAAGAAGCGTGACTGGCTAAAATGTTGGTGACATTAATTCTAATGTAAACAAACACGCATGGTAACACATCGCGGTCATGTCCAGATATCGTACGATAAGTCGATAACGTAATAATCCTTGCAGGCCTATATTTGCGGTCTCTGTTAACTGTGTGTGTGTCTGGAGCTTATCACGTGTAACATTAAGATATGACATCATAAACACTTTCCATATCTTGAAATGTCTATTACATGATTCACACATAATTCCCATCTCATGCATTTATTTATAGCCTAAACCTGAGCATGATGCTAAATTCCTGACCGGAAGTGATTTAAAGTCGGAGCTCGTCTATCCGTCTTTTAAAGTTGGCCACATTTATATCCACATCAGCAATTAAGGAAATGATCTGGTTAAGACTTTATTCAGAAAAAAAAAAACTATGTTAAAATGTTCCCTAAAGGTTTAAATGCTCCATAGAGTATTCATCTATTAGGAATATCCCTCCTTATGTAAAACAAAGAAACTGAAACATGCTCATCTTTTTTTTTTTTTTTTTTTTTTTTTAAATGTGCTACCTCTGGTAATTGTAAAAAAACAATTGTTATTCATTGAAAAATGTGTGCTTGACATTTCACAGTTTGCTTGACACCTCCTGTCTTCAGAATAATGTTGTTATTCATGAACAGACAAACGGAAATTCTTTTTCATGCAGATATTAATATCAGTAATACCAGGAGAAAAAAAAGTCAACATATTCCACAGTTAATGTAGCCTACAAATTCAGCTTCATCTTGTACAGCGTCCTGAGGCTCTGGTGCTGAGAAAAGACTCAAAGCACTTACCTTGCTCTGCACACCCGGCAGGGGGTGGCTTAGCGACTGAGGAGGATGTCCAATGTAGGTCTCCTCTAGACTCGTCGGAACCGGCCGGCCGGCCGGGGAACAGTTGTGGAGCTGAAGGCGGAAGATCCGCGTCCAGCATGCATGGACTGTTCAAATCTTGCGGCAGAGTGCCGTGAGAATTGCAGTTGCGGGCCAGGTGACCCAGAGACAAAGGAACACCGCTTCCTGTGGTGTGCTCGACGCTGTGGCTGAGAGCTGGTCCCTGGTTGAGGCGGACCAGGGTGTTTCTTTGCCGCAGGAGGATGCCCTCGGCGGGCAGACGGGGCATGGCCCATAGTGGCAGGCTTGCGGCGGGGCAGGATATGTGAGATGACCTCCGTCTGCTTCTTCACCGCGGAGAACTGCTGGGCGAAGTCCTCGACAGTGTTGCCGAAGAGGCCGAACTGTGAGACAGGGGCTCACGCATTTCAACCATGTTCAGCCACGTTCCTGGACCACAAGCATGGCCATAGCCTGCCCGAGTGAATGCGCTGTGACTTTCGTGGCCCTGAGAGCGAGGTCGGTCACTGAGCGCAGTTCCTGCAACACATCGGGATCAGGGCTACCCTTGTGCAGATCTTTGAGCACCTTGGCCTGGTGGAATTGCAGGATGGCCATGGCGTGCAGGGCGGAAGCGGCCTGTCCAGCGGTGCTGTAGGCTTTGGCAGTAAACGATGATGTCGTCCTGCAGGCCTTAGAAGGGTCTCAGGGCGACCCCGTCAGGTGGTAGGATTTCCGGGGCATGGATGGAGCGCAACAGCCCTATCCACCTGGAGAATCGCCGTATATCCATGGGCCACTCCGCAGTTGAGGGTAGCGAGAGCGCATGAGCAGGCTTTGTGACGAGTGGAGAGGGGTGCTCTCCACGAAGACGTCAGCTCATCGTGCACCTCCATGAAAAACGGGACTGGGGGGGGGGGGGGTGAGGCTATGAGCGGCGCGCAGACCCCAGGAACCAGTCATCCAACCGCGATGGCTGTGGGGAGGACGGAGGGTTCCGGTCCAACCCCATGCTGGCGGCGGCCTGGGCAAGCATGTCGGACATCTGCGCGTCAGCCTCAGCCTGGGCGTGCTGGCCCGAAGGCGGCAGCCCAGGGTAGGCATCAGCGTCAGACGCCGCGCTCTCCGATGCAGTGTCGAGCTCATCCACCTCGAGCTCTAGAGGATGGGCAGGTTGACCGTGAGGCAAGCCGCTGTTGCCTCGAGCATGGACGGGAGTCAACGAGCATGCTGGGGGGTGGGTTGTCCGAGGGGGCATACCCGGCGGAGCTGCACTCGCTGCCGTCCCCAGATCGCCTCCAGCGCCAGCCGCATCGTCCTCAAACCTGTGGGAAGAAGGAGCTTTCTGTTGAAAGCAAGCTGCGACCGCAACGTTGCCATGGTCAAGCCCTTGCAGTGAGAGCATGAACCATCCACAAACACTGCCTCGGTGTGATCGCTGCCCAGACACACGAGACAACGCCTGTAGCCGTCTGAACTGGAGAGCACTCTACCGCATCCAGGAACTACACAGGGGCGGAATGGCATCTTTAAAATACGCGTCCAGAAAAGGACGTTCAATGCCTTTTATAGAGAAAATCACTCTTTTATATATATATAACTCTTTTAACTCTCTCGCGCTGTCGAAGCGCCAAGGGGCAAGCTGAACTGCCATGCAGAGAAGGAGAAAAGCCGCTGGAGTGCGCCGTAGATCCAACAGCAAGCAGAGCATCAGAGGAAAAGGGCAGGAACAGATGTGTAACTCGCAGCTGGCTGCATACACGACCATCGGCTCTGAAGAAAATTTCGGAATTAATTTGACGTATTTCCCCGCTTTTATACCTGTATGTCCGGGGCGGGATATGCAAATACTGTCTACCAACTTCTCATTGGCCTTTTTTCATAGACCAGAGGCATATTCGGCACTCAAGAGAGACCCCTAGTGTAGCTTCTTCGACACAACGTCGAAGTGAGCGACAGACGGGAACTTTCATTTTTATCTAAGATATAGTTAGGAGGAGGTTGTAAGAAGAGCTCTTCTTTCTAGGAGAATCTGCATCTGGCTCAAACCAAGCTGAGAGCACAATATTTAATATTCTCCTGTCAGATCAGCTGTTTCTAAAAACCTAAATCTATCCACAGACTTGTAAAACTGACTTTCTGTTTAATCTTAAACCACCTCAAACTGCATGAATCACTCAAGCCAGAATGAGGCACCTTTCTGTGAATATTATCAGTAAATGTTACTCTAACACATTTAGCTAACCCACACATGCTGTATTTATTGGGGACATTTTAGCCCAAGATGATGACATGCTTGGCTAATATTTAAACTTTGCACCAATAAAAAAACAAAAAAAAAAACAAACACCACACACTCATAAAAATATTTTAGCCTATTTTCAAGATTTTTATTGAATTCAATTAGATGGAAATTTGTTATTCAGTTGAAATGGATACATCTTGAAAATAGGCTAAAATATTTTTTTGATCGAATATGCATCACCCATTTCTTATTACAGTCCTAAATGAATGCATGGGCTGTGTAGTAACATACTTTGGTTAGATTTTTTATTTAAATGTTTTGCCCTGTGGTGAATACAGCAGTATGCGGGAGGCCAGGCATCCTGCAGATGCATAAGCAGGATTAAACTGTGTTTGCAGAACTATGGGGCTGTTCTCTGCCCTGATAGCCCTGCAAAAAGAAAGAGAGAGAGAGAGAGAGAGAGGCTGGGAGAAGAGCTTGGCACTGTCACTCTTATGTGACGATGAATGGGAGCAGAACAGTGTTTAATTGATCTACAAGCTGTGCTGGGCAGCGGGTAGGCCTGCGCCTCCAGGCAGAGCAACACTGTAATGCCACTTTTCCACTGAAATAACGCTGATACTTGTGCTTGTGTCAGGGGATATCTGCTAACTATTTTTACAATCAGCCCTCAGTTCCACTCACTTGAGAGACAAAGAATGACATAACTGACTCTGTATCTAAATAACCTGCCAAAAATACAACCTCTGAATCGCACTCACCATTGCTTATGTGAACGTGATTGCTTCCTGTTTTACTTGACACTAGAATCTGTGTCTCTGAGGCTGCTTCAAAATGCTCTATTAGTGGTGACAGAGGGAAAAGTGAACACATTTTAATTTAAACAAATATGTCTCATGGGGAATGGTGCTAGTTAATTAGGATTAGGTTTAAGGGGAACATAAACTTTCAGATGCTACATGCGCTTTCCAGTGTTATCATGTTTTTTTCTGTGTAGACAGCTTTGTTTATTGTAATAAAAGCAATCTATTTAGTTAAGTAATTCATACTTTCCACCACTCTAGCCAGACTGAGTTCCCTTTCTTAGGAACTTCTACGCTGCGTAACCATGCAATTGGGGACACGTCAGTGGTCACGTTGTCTGAAGCCCTTATATAATCACATCAATTTATTGGCTGATGCCACTTAAATGATGCCCCTAAGGAGCTACTGCATGGGCTAGTTAAGAGTGCTCACCTGCGTCATCACTTCCAGATTTTCTTTACTTTAGTTCACGTACCTTGTCTCAGCCCATGTTGTTTCTAGCGACTCAAGCCAAAGGAAGGATTATGTTCTCCCTTTCTGAGTTGCAACACTTAAGGACGTCTTGGAAATGAGTGGTTCGTGTGCAGATTCCCGCATTGTGATGAGCCAAGGGAGATGGCGCTTCACCAAGGCTCTGTCTTGCTATGGGGTCTCTGAAATGGAGCCATGTGAGCCTTGCGGCTCCAGCTCTTGTCCTAAAAAGAAGTATTGAGGACAGACACCAGACTTTTCCTTGCGTTCTCATCCTCTGGACAGAAGTGCTGCTCTCGACCCTCAAACATGCGCCTAGATTTGGCATGAGGTGCTTTTGCAAGCCTTACAGACTGCTTTCATCAAGAAATGCTGGTTTGGAGTATTTGTTGCCGGAACGATGGAAAATGTAGGCTTTTATTTTCCTATTTTCTACTATTGTGTAGTTCTAGAGAGGTTCTGATGTGAATGAGGCAGTTTGGGGTGCGGCCCCGCCTTTCTTTCTTCCTCTCCTGTTTTGGAGCGCTCTTGCATGGAGGCCGAGCTCATGCATGACCACTGTTCTGGCCCGGGGACTGAAGAGGCTCGAAAAGAGCATTTTTTTCCAATACAGTGATTGTAAACCAATGCTTGGGGTGCTTCATCAGCATTACTGTTCTCCTTGGGCCCAATCAGGAGACAGCGAGGCTGTAGAACTTATGGATGTGTGGCCGTATTATGTGAGAAGAGACACAAATTGCTATCTCTCTCCCTATTCAATTCCGGGCTCCTTTTAAGCTGTGTTAGTTCTGCACTCACTGATTTTGCTGTCATTCCAATCGTTAAGGAGTTGTGATTTAAGTTCACCACCGAAAGACTGTGGCTTACATCCCATTCTGGACTTGGGACATTTTTTGTTTTTGTGTCTGCATTCTGAATTGACATTTCATTAGAGTGAAATTTAAATGTCTCAAGTGTGGCCTGTGACAATAGATTTGAAGGACGCTTATTTCCACATTCAGATTGCGCTGAAGAACAGGTGTTTTCTCAGATTCATTTTTAGGTTCAAAGCCAGTTTGCGTCCTTCAGTTGAGCGAGACATCACTCTGTCCCCTCTGGTTCTCTCTGTCTGTCTCCTGGAGGTGATGCCTTGGGAGATTCCAGTCAGAATGGACATGTTGTCTCCCATGGCCAGTCTTTTGGAAGTTATGGGTTTGGCCACTCAATGGGGCACTCTTTGAATTCATCCCCCGATTTGGTTGATACCATTCTAAAGGCTAGAGCTCCATCAACAAGGAGGCTATACTGTATATGTTTAAGTGGCGTATTTTCAGCTCCTGGTGTTCAGTGCAAAGTGAAGATCCAATTCACTGCCCTGTCTGTGTCACTGCTATAACGTCTGATCATGCACTTATAAATGGGGTTTCAATTGGTAGACATTCTCTTGTCTCTCATTGTATGCACAGAGTGTGCAGGCTTAGACCTCTACACCCGTTCACGCTCCTCATGGGATTTATCTGTGGTATATCTGTAGGGTGGTCCTCTCTTTTGTTTGATTTTATAATAAGGACGAGTGTTTGACTCCTGCTTCCCAGGTTCTGTCTGTTGGAACAGGAGTAAATTAATCGTTTTTATTTGCTTTAGCTCACTTGTGCGCTGCTGTATGCTTGCTTCACGTGTTTAGACATTTAGAAGCTACTGTTTGCATGGCGTGAGAGTATATCATTCACCAATTGTGTGATTATGCAGTGTAGAAGTTCCTACAAAAGGAAATGTCTTGGTTATGGATGTAACCTTGGTTCCCTGATTTGGAACGAAATGCCGCATAGATGGCCATACTCACTAGTTGCTGCATAGGCTTGTGCCTCTTGCAGAAATTCTGGAGGTGATGCATGGGTGAGCGCTCTTAAGGAGCCCATGATGTAGCTCCTTAAGGGCATCGTTTAAGCACCATCTGCCAATAAATTGGCATAATTATAAAAGGACTTCAGACCAAGTGACCACTGACGTGTTCCCAATTGTGTGATTACGCAGCTCGTTCCCACTCGGGGAACCAAGGTTGCATATGTAACCAAGATATTTTTTAATGTTGTTTTTAAAACTTCACTTAATGCTAACATTATCCCGCCCCTGCCCTTTGAGTTAAAAATACCTGGTTCGAGAACAGCTGGTTTTAGGAGCCAGAAATATTTTTTTTTCTTTTTTCTCTTCTGTTGTCATACTCTTCTCTAACTCCAATCCTTCCCTTCTCCCCTGCCCCACTCTTATTACAGAAGGGCTTTAGGAGTCAGCAGAAATTCTCTTTTAGTGGAGTAGATCAATATATCGACAGCCCTCACATCTGCTAATTTCTCTAACAAAACCTCAACACTGCCTCCAGCACTCACACAATACAGAGTTAGAGTAGACCATGCACAACTTAACATACGTGCCTTGTATATATGCCTTTTCATAATAATATCCTAATAATAATAATAATTATTATTATTACTATTATTATTCAATTATTATTTAAAAATATATTATTTTCTTCTTTTTTTTAATTGAAGCTGAATTTGTAGGCTACATTAACTGTGGAATATGTTAACTTTTGTTTCTCCTGGTATTTCTGATATTAATATCTGCATGAAAAAGAATATTTGTTTGTCTGTTCATGAATATCAACATTATTCTGAAGACAGGAGGTGTCAAGCAAACTGTGAGCAATGAATACATTTTGCAATGAATAACAAATACAAATTCAAATATTAAAATAAATAATAATAAAATCAATATAGGCTAGATACAGATGAAAGCCACGTAAATTTATCAGGGTTCTTTTACGATACAAAACCATTAAGTTAAACAATAGTATTTGTTTTTTACAATTACCAGAGGTTGCACATTTTAAAGAAAAAGATGAGCATGTTTCAGTTTCTTTGTTTTACATAAGGAGGGATATTCCTAATAGATGAATACTCTATGGAGCATTTAAACCTTTAGGGAACATTTTAACTTTGTTTTTTTTATTATAATAAATAATAATATAATAAAGTCTTAACCAGATAATTTCCTTAATTGGATATAAAAGTGTGGTTCACTCAGTCAAACGGTTGTTATTGTTTTTTTGTTTTTTTTTAAATGACCAACTGGTATTTCCAAATCCTCTTTCTAAAAAGTTCTACTTATCACTGGTATCTCTTGTCCAGTGTGTGGATCATTTTCTGAAATCTCCCTTTTCTACTTTTCTCTGTGCTGTTTCAGGTGCTGATATAAATTTGATGTGTTGCCACGTTATGTAGCAACTTTAATTTTGCACAGTACCCTTCTCTGCTCAGTGTCGGTTGTCTTAAAGCCAAAATATCGCCATATAACCAAGGTTCCCCGGGGTCTCTCTTGAGCGCTGAATATGCCTCTGATCTATGAAATAAGGCCAATGAGAAGTTGGCAGACAGTATTTGCATACTCCGCCCCCGGACATACGGGTATAAAAGTGGGGAAATACGTCGAATTCATTCAGAAATTTTCTTCGGAGCCAATCGTCGTGTATGGAGTGAGCTGCGAGTCACACACCCGTTCCTGTCCCTCTGAGCTGATTCTGCTGTTGGATCTACGGCGCACTACAGCGGCTTTCTCCTTCTCTGCACGGCAGTGCAGTTTGCCCCTGGGTGCTTCAACAGCGCAGTTAAAAGAGTTGTTTTCTCTAAAAGAGCAAATACACAGCTGGCGTTGAACGTCCTTTTCAGGACGCGTCTTTTGTCATGAGAGAAAGCCACTTCAGACACCCCCACCCCCTCAGTCTCAATTTCAGCACGCCTCACCAATGAGCGTGCACAGTCAGTGCTAAAATGCCCCGCCGCCTTCAGGCTGGGCACACCGGTCCATTTTAAACCTTTCCAGAAGCTCCTGGGGCATATGACATCCTCCTCTGTGGCCACACCACATGAGGTTGATGCATAAGAGACCACTTTAGCATCCAGACTCGAATCACGAGACGGCACGCACAGTGTGAACATCACCCCTGCCTGCCGCTAAACGTCAAAACCCTGGACAGACCTCTGCCTTCTGCGGACAAGGGTCCCCTTGCAGCAGGTGTCCCGACATATCCTGGCCACGACCGACGCCTCCAAGTTGGGTTCAAGCGCCGTGTGCAATGGGCACGCAGCCGCAGGCCGTTTGAAAGGGGCCTCACTACGCTGGCACATGGTCTATGAGTTGGCACATGGTCTATGAGTTGCTGACTGTTTTCTCTGCCCTGTGGAAGTTTCTCCCATTAGTTCGACTCGCCCGTCGTCTCCCCTTTGGACTCCACTCACATCCCTGGAAACCTCAATGTGATAGCGGACATGCTGTCACGACAACACTTGCCCAGTGGAGAATGGAGGCTTCACCCCCAGTCGAGCCAGCTGACTTGGGAACGGTTCGGCAAGGCCCAAGTAGGCCTGCTTAACTCCAGAGACCTCCCTCTGCCTGCTGTGATATGCCCGAACAGAGGCTCCCCTCGGGGCAGATGCACTGGCACACAGCTGGCCTGCGGGGCTGCGCAAGTACACATTTCCACAGCGAGCCTTCTTGCACAAGTGCTGGGCAAGGTCAGGGAGGACGAGGAACAAGTCACCCTAGTGGCTCCCTATTGGCCCACCCGGGCCTGGTTCTCGGACCTTGTACTCCTCGTGACAGACCCTCCCTGGTGAATTCCCCTGAGGAAAGACCTTCTTTCTCAGGGACGGGGCATGTTCTGGCTTCCGCACCCATACCTTTGGAAACTCCACGTCTGTCCCCTCGATAGGACGCGGAAGATCTAGCTGGTCTACCATCTGCCATCATAGGCACGATCAACCAAGCCAGAGCCCCCTCTACCAGGCAACTTTACACACTGAAGTGGCGCTTGTATGCAAATTGGTGCTCTTCCCAGGCTGAAGACCCACATAGGTGCGCAGTTAGGTCAGTGCTCTTATTTCTGCAGGAGAGGCTGGAGGGGAGGCACCTGAAGGTGTATGTCGCTGCTATAGCGGCCCACCACGACGCAGTAGACGGCAAGTCTTTGGATAAGCATGACTTAATCATCAGGTTCCTAAGAGGCACCCGGAGGTTGAATCCCTCCCGGCCGAGCCTGTTCCTTACAAAGTGGACCCGCATCTCCCTTAGGCAGTCCTAGCTGCCCTCTAATCGCCATCTTGTAGCAACTCCCCCCTCCTTGAGGTTGGATCTACCACTGCGCCACTTTCCACATGTTGCCTAAAAACCCATGTGATGTATTCGCCATATTTATCTCCCCCTTTCGGGCAGGTGTGGCCTTCGCAGTGTCTTTTCCCCCTGAAAGAATAGGAAACTGGGTAAGACCCCCTTCCCTCGACGCGTGTAAGGGCCCTAGCCGTTCTTGCTCTATGCAGAGAAACATAGAGAGAAAAGAGGCACAGCCAGGCTTGGCCCATTCCCAGGTTAGTAAGCATCGCCTTGTTCCCCTGCCTAGGGTAACCAGAAGGATCCTGTGTCAAATGTCCTTTTTAGTTTTTATCATATTTAGTCAACCTTATCCTATTTCTATTTATTGTTTTTAGTCGTTTTGTTTGATAAAGTCTGAGCATTTTTTATGTAGTTTTAGTCAATGAAAACTGTTGACATTTTAGTCATATTTTAGTAACATTTAGTCATATTAATATTTTAGCCACTGAACACTGTAAACATTTTAGTCATAAGAGTATTATTGATAAGCATTTGTCAATCTTGTCTATCCAAAACATACATATATATATATATATATATATATATATATATATATATATATATATATATATAAGGGCTGTTGATTTAACGTGTTAATTCAAATAAGTTCAATTCAAATACTGAAGTTAATTTAGTAAGTGAAATTCAGCTGTATGAGCAATGCGCAGTTTATACAGTGAAGAAAACACTTCAGTAGGCAGTGTCACTGCACGATCCACAAACATGCATTACATTCTTGCGTTCACAACACTCGAAGGAGCACAAATGCGATCTAAGGGATCTCAAGATGTGTTAAGACTGAGTATTAAACTATATTTAAACAGTGTGCCGTGAGATATTTAAGGTGTGTGCCGTGAGAATGGCATTTGTGAGCCAGGTGACCCAGAGAAAGAGGAAATTGCTCCTTTATTGAGAATGTGGGTACCACAACCTGAAGGGAGTATGGCAAAGAAAACAAACTGAACTGATAATTCTCCTCCCGACCCTCCCGGCCCTCTACCCAAGTCTGTTTACACAAGCAAACGTCTCGATCTCTGGGTCGTCTGTCTCAGGAATGCTTGGCCCAGGTTAAGGCGGAGCAGCATGTTTTCTGGAACCTGCAGGAGGACGCCCACGGCGGGCAGATGGAGCACTACCCGTGCTGGTGACGCGGCGGGGCATGATATGAGAGATGGCCTCCATCTGCTTCTTGAGACTGCTGAGAATTGCTGGGATAAGTCCTGGATGGTGTCGCCGGAGAGACCAAACTGGGAGACAGGTGCGTTGAGGAAGCGTGCTTTTTCCACGTCCCGCATCTCGACCAGGTTCAGCCACAGATGTCATTGCTGAACCATGAGGGTGGCCATCGCCTGCCCGAGTGTCCATGCTGTGACCTTCGTGGCCCTGAGGGCGAGGTCGTTCGCTGAGCGCAGTTCCTGCAACACGTCTCTGTGACTACCCAAGTGCAGATCTTTAAGTGCCTTGGCCCGGTGGACTTGCAGGAGGGCCATGGCATGCAAGGCAGAAGCAGCCTGTCCGGTGGCGCTGTAGGCTTTGGAGGTCAGTGACAGCGTCATCCTACAGGCCCTGGAGGGGAGCACCGGGCGTTCCCGCCAGGTGGCGGCATTCTCAGGACTGGGGGACTGCCGACTGCCGTCGAGGGTAGTGAGAGCGAATGAGTGAGGGGTTCGTTTATGGGCAGTAAAAGGTGCCCTCCACGACCTTGTCAGCTCATCATGCACTTCTGGGAAGAAAGGAATGGGGGGGGGGGCATGGCTGTGAGCTGTGCTGAGGAACAAATCATCCAGCCGCAAAGGCTGTGGGGAGGACGAGCAGTTGTCACCTGAGCCCTGGCGGAAATCAACGAGCGTTGATTCCTTTTTAGGAAGGAAAGCCGCGACCGCAACGTTGCCATGGTAAGGTTCACACAGTGAGAACACAAGCCATCCACAAACGCTGCCTCGGTGTCATCATGGCCCAGACACACGAGGCAGTGCCTGTGACCATCAGGAGCGGAGAGCACTCGACCACATCCAGGAACAACACAAGGATGGAAGGGTATCTTTATAAAGACGCGTCCTAAAAAGGACGTTCAACGCCGCTGTGTATTGCTCTTTTAGAGAAGCAAACTCTTTTACAAAAATCTTGATCTTTTAGAAAGCGCTGCCGAAGTGCCTAGGGCCACTTTTTAATTAAATTACTGTGTAATTTAACGTCTTGTACAAAAAACTTCAGATAAATAAGCCTATGCATTACAATTCATACCAGCCCACGTAAAAATATTATCCATTCCGTTTTAGTCAAAAACTGTGCTATTCATGCAATCTCCCATTTATTCCAAAGGTGAGTACTGCAGAGCTTGTCACGGCGAGCAACCATAACTAAGGGGGACAGAGCTTAGTGAAGGGTCAGTTATACTCAACCTTTATCAAGTTTTTCTAATGACTGATAGAAAAGTATCTACCTTTATAGGGCAAAACTTCAGGCAGACTATTCCACCAGTCACAGAAAATTTGGATTTGGAACATGCATTAGGATGAGAACACAAATATTTCTAGGTTGACAAGATACAAGAGCTAAACTGATGTGGAACATTGTATCTCAAAAGGAATACAATATGGCCAACCATGTACTACTTAAAGCCTGATGAGGCCCCTGCACCAAAAAACTTTGCCCATCCCTGCTCTTGTACCTCCTCGATTGTGTGGGACGTGACATGTCACCTGCCAAGTGAAACTTTTTCCTGCTTTTTTTTTTTTTTGCATTGTTTTGAACATAATGTTTTATGTGCAGCTCACTCTATCGGAATTAAGAGAAATTTAGACCCTACACATAAACTTTTCATCTTTTAATTTCTGTAATCATGCCCTTAAATTTTTGGGGAATCAGATTCATGAGTGTTTATCATAGATAAGTTATGTATTTAAAAAAATTGCAGTCAAAAATACATATAAAATACCTATATGTTTCATTCTTTCTGGCAAACAGCCATAAAAGGGAATGTAAATTACAGTATGCTACATTTGGAAATTGTAGCATACAGTGTTTATTATAAGGGGTCACCACATTCGCAACCCAATACTATATATTTACTAATCATGTGTACTTTTAAATGAGCTACTCTTTTACTCTTACTTGAGTAGTTTTTAGGACAGGTACTTTTACTTTACTCACACAAACTCACATACACATGCAGCACGGACACCTGTGTGTGTCTCTCTCTCTCTCTCTAACTGCCGTCTCCGGCTCCCCTTTATTTCACTCTCCCGCAGATCATTTGATTCTGCACCAGCCGTGCTGGAGACACCAGTTTAAAAAAGAGAGCGAGAGAGACACACATTGCTGCGTTGCATGTGTATGTGTTTGTTTATGTTTTCTTTATGTTGGGTTTTACATTAAACTCTGTTCAGCCTGTCAACATAGACTGGAGGAGAGACACTGCCCTTCCTGCTTCCTGGGAACCTGGGGGAGAGACGAGCGGAGGTGTGGGGAGAGGGAAAGGGAGAGCGGAAGACATGGAGAGAGAGAGAGAGAGAGGGAGAGAGAGAGGAGAGAGAGAGAGAGAGAGAGAGAGAGAGAGAAAAGCTTGCACACCGGTCCCCGGACATGCAATCGCCCGGCCCCCAACCGCTCCTCCGCCCTCTGGCAGATGACAGCCCACTCCTCTGGCCCCTGGTGGATGGCAATGACCCCTCCATTCCTAGGCATATGGCCGCGGCTGCTCCATTGGCAGATGGCAGTGGCGAGGACTCTGCGACAGCGCATCCCTCCTCCTTCCTGTAACAGTTAAAGGATGGGAAAGGAGGAGGTGGGAACTGGCTGAACAGTCAACATAAAGTTTAATGTAAAACCCAACATAAATCAAACACAAACACACACACATGCAGCGCGGCTGTGAGGGTGCACTGCTGGTGCTGAGTCAACTAATCAGTGGGAGGGAGAGATAAAGGGGAGCCAGAGATGCCAGTTTGAGAAAGAGAGACACATGGCACTGTATGTGTGCGTCTATGTGTTTTATGTTGTTTTAAGTTCATCAGTGTCATTAAAGTTTACGTTGACTGTTCTGCTTGTTCACACCTCCTCCTCGCCCATATTTATTTACCCATTACATGGCTGTTTGCTTGATTGTGAAGCCAATCCAAAATTCCAAATTCCAAAAAAAAGGATCGCTGAATGAAATGTCTCTTCTTTCAAGAGATGTACCAAGAGAGAGGAAATGTGTGTTGCCATACTGCAGTAATTTCTGATAGTCCAGCTGCAAAAAAATCGCAAACGTTTTTGAACACCTTCATGTGCACTGTGTAGATATGGAAGTATTTGTACATGGCTTATCTAAACCTATCAGAAGACTATCCACTGCTGTTTTCAATGTGTTCTGGATGATGTGTGCATTACAGCCAATCCCCAAAATTTCCCTTCCTAGTTTTACTGCAGATTTCTCCAGATATTGCCTTTACCAGCTCTCCTAAAACCACCAAAGTTTGTGTTGGTGTTGTCGGCACTGAGGGAAAATCATTTTTGATCAAGGCTATGTCTTTCAATGATGTTGGAAATGTCAGTTTGCAAATCCAATGTCTCACCTGGCAGAGACGAAAACACAATTATTCTGATTCCGATCTTGACTTTTATACCGTCTAGTGGATTAAAGTAATGCACAAGCACAGGGAGCAATTTTATGTAATTGTGATTGGATGCATCCACAGTCAATGTGACAAACGAGCATTTGTCCAAATCACTCTGAATTTCTTTCTCTGACAAAGGAGTGAGTACGTTGCATATGACAGCTTTTGATTTGGTGTGGGCAGAAGAAAATTTCTGATAATACAATTTCTTGATAAATTTCGCAGTGCAGTCAGCCGACCGAAAACTATGGCCATGCACAGCAGAATGATAAGCAAAAAGTCATTCACTTGTTCACCTTGTCAGATTTGTTTTTATGTTTCACCAAAAAAATCGTTAACACTTGGTGTGGCACACTTTAAGCAGCATACACATGCTTTTTTTTTGCATGAACATGCTGTGCGATGCCGGTGCTGCCTACATGGGCGATGAAAAAGCAAGCTCCACAAATCTCACACCTCACATTACTAGGCTCTGTTTGTGACTCCTTTTTCAGAGATTTAAAAATATTTTTTGAAGATCCTCATTAAATGTACATGCACGAGTCCTTGATATATTTCCAGCCGCAATTTCATCTGTGTGCTCTTTCAAATTGATTCTTCAATCAGATCACTAACTGGACGTCTATTGATAGGGGATTGTGATTGGATAGTGTAATCAAATCATGTACTTCAAATAACATAGTGTAATTTTATTGGTTTTACAAGCCGTATCATTGGATACCTTTGATTATAATACTCACAAGACTGAGAAATCCACATAGGTGATAAAGAAATTTTAGGAGATGGGATATACGGGACAAAACACAATTAATTTTTAGAATAAAATGGAACAATAGAAAAAGTGTTTAAATATGGAACTGTCCTGGGAAAAACAGGATGTCTGGCCACCCTAAAATGAAGGCACCTTCTGAGGTTTCGCCAATAAATATAAATGTACATTTACATGGAGCCATTAAAATACTGCATCATCGTGCTCTATTTATTTAAGTATGAAGAAGATTTTTGTATTATAAAGTATTATACACCACACAGCCTCATAAGTTTTTGCACAAACAAAGACAAAAGAAATGCTAATTTTTTTTATGCATATTAACATAAATTCTTCAGTATATACAGGAAATACGACTGTTTGCTTACTGTTGTGTTGCAAAATATGGATATTTCCTGAGCATCTGGGTGTAAATATTGGTCTTGATATTTTTCAGGAAAGTGCATGCAATCGAGGGGTTTTCATAAGCTAAGGCTGGGAGCAGATGGCTGGGTTGTGCTGCGCTCATGCTGCATTTTGCATTGTGCAGCAGTTTGAGCTCAGTGGTGTGGCAGGAATTCCTCAGAGCCTGGGTCTCATCTGCTCTTATCAGTCTCCTGCAGTTGGGGAATGAGGTTAAAGACAGAGTTACAACATAAGTCATAAGGCGTAAAGCTTCAGGGGCAAGGTTGAGCTGTGCTGTGGTGAAAGAGAGAAAATTATTCCCCAAGAATATTCTGATAAATGCTGTGTGCATCTGAGTAGTCCGTCATGTTGGGGCCATCTGCACATGCTGTGAGTCTTACATTCATCACCCAAGTCATTTTTAAATGGAAATATTTAGGGCAATAAATGGATTCCTTGCCCCTGACATCCCAATTTAAGCCCAGTGCAAAACTGCATGGTTTATTTTGTCTACTAAAAATGCTAAATATACATTTTTGAATTGACTCATAATCCTCTAACTCTAAACTTCCAGTCAATGTTTCAGATACTTTATAATGGAAGTGGTCCAGATAAAATTATGAAGTTTAATATGGAAATTCAGCTTGTCTCCACTCTCTGGAGACACTCCATCCATCCATCCGTCAGACCATCCCTCTATATATAGGGCTCTTTAAAGGACCAGCCAAGCAACTGCCATTGAGATGAATGGTAATGCTAATGGTTAGCTCTCTAGGTATTATAGACTTCCTTGGCCTCTTCATACAATGCCAGCAGTAGATTTAAGCTCCTTGTTTTTGTTATATTGGCTTTGGGATGGCGTAGGAGGGGAAGCCCTTCTTTCACTTGCAAAACAAGGGTAGCAAATCAAAACAGCATTGTAAATAATTTTTTTTTGTTTAACAGTACAGGGACTGTTTAGACAATTATTTCACTGATACTATTGTATTTTACCATTGCTTTTGCCCCTACGATAAATTTTTCAGACTTCCCTCTCTGGTGTAGACAGTACCCAAACATCTTTGTTTTAATTCCAATGCATAGTTTTAGCATTCAAATGTTTTTCTTTAATTCAACAAAAATTCTAATTTCAAGTTTTAATTTGGCAACACAAAGTTTCAGCAGCAAAACTTTCTTCAGGCATTGTGATTTTGGTAATCCAGTTTGCTGTATTCTCACTTGATCTCAAACTGACACATCTCTCTCTACATCTGCAATATGTATATTATGTATTCCTATTCATCAAATGTTCCACCAGAGCTGTCTCTCCTGTGTGGACACCACTGTGCAAATCTCCAGTTCTGCGACAAACACCCTATCAGGGTGAATGGTATGGATCATTCATGTTAATCCAATTAACAGCAAATTTCAAAGATCTAATATTGTGTATCTCGTTTGGAAACAGGCGTGTCTGGAAATGTTAGATGTTTTTGCATTATCATTTTCTTGGTAACTATCACATATAATTGTTTGCTATTTTCAATGATCTGTCATCAGGGTTGTGGGATGAGATTTAGGATGTTCTGCAGGCTGTAAGAATCCTATTGTGCAATCATTAGGATATTACTTGCCGCATATTGTAATGCTACATTTGCCAAATTACACTGACGTCTTAATGAGGGAGAGGAGGGCTGAATCCTCACTGAGCAGATATAACATGGCATATAATGTAATGTATAATTTCACCATTGGTTCTCCTCACATGTTGCTCTCTCTATTTCACCCGCAGATGCACATACAGTCTCTCTGGTTCTCTCTTTCTTTTTCTCTTTCTAGTAAACACTCACACACATGCATGTAATTTGACTCCTACATGACAAAACAGATAGCTTTTGCAAGGGCCTCAATCATTGGTGTAGTCCTACCAAAAAAGTGGTTTACTATTTCTGTTCTATGCAGACTGCTTAATCTGCGGGTAAAGAGTGGCAGAACTGCAAATCTGTACATAAAATGAATAGGACATTCATACAATTTGGTGACAGTCCGTCTTTGAAACATTTGAAAAATTAAAACATACTTTTACAAGTGTCTTCATGTTTTATCATTACAGGGACATGTTAAAGAATGTATTAGTCATACTGGTCAAGCTAAATTACCAACAAATTCAGATCAGGGTGGACAATAACAGGGTGCACAATAAGAGGGTGGACATTCAGTGGATAAATTAGCCACTACATGATCTGTGATTGATATCTAGCAAACATTTTTAAACTAATATTTTTGTATTTTATTTCTGTTAAAATAAATACTGTATATTGAAATTAAAAAATTCTATTAATTTCCCTTAAATCTTCCCATAACAGGGTGAGCATGTTATGCTTTGAGCACACCACAAAGTAAAGTAAAACAAAGTAAATAAAGTATAAATAAAAGTAAAGAGTTACAAACTTAAAATAACTCAAGTAATTTTCCGGAATGGCTGATGTCACCTCCAGTGTGTGTGACACCATTTCATAAAATACAGTGCATCTTCAATTAAATGTCATAGTGTGACATAACAGGGTGGACAATACATCAAGGGACACACAAAAACCTCCACTATCAGTATTAAAATTACACATTTTCCATGAATGTATACATGTTAGTGAGAGAATGTAATACTAAACTCTTAACTGTATGGGGAAAAAAGAGATATCAAATGATTTAGCACTTATTTTTTTCAAAGATGTGTACAGTTTTGTGGACATGAGGAAATGACACAGTGCTAAAGAATTATTTTTAATTCTAAAGAACTATTGAAAATGTTGTTTTTAAGCCAACAGAAGTGTTTAACATTAATAAAAGTCTTTATTCTTTTTAACAAGCCTATCAAAATTGTAATTGGGTGAAATTTAACAATATAATTACCACACACACTTGTACTGGGGAATTAATGTCAACAAATTCTAGGAATGGCCCATTCTCATTAAGGCGCTCCTGCGAATGGACACAAAAACATGTTTAGTGTGACGCTGTCCATGTTAAAACAGCCGATATCTCTCACAACTCACATGAAAATTGTGTGTTTCAGGTCCATTTATTTCTAATTGTGAAACATGCTCAGCAGTTTGGGTGTGTGACGCTAAAATACGGGACAAACTGCATTGCATATGGATTGCATACAGAACACAATTTTTTCCCTTAATTACGAGATGATTCCTTATATTATGGGACGTTTGGCATATTTTGTTAATTAATTTTTTCTGATACTACTATTGTAGCGTGAGGGTGACTCTCTCTATCATTCTCTTCTCCACTCACTGTCATGAATTCCCTCAGTCGATGATGGAGGTGACAGTGGTTATCAGGGGTGGGGAATGGTAGAATTGAAGTGATAATGCACTAATTACAACTAAGAATCGTCAGTTTCACAAAACAGCAATAGAGTTAAAAGGAAACTAACACAACAGTAGATTATGGACTTCTGAAGCAGCAAGACACTGAGGGTATACACAAATACTGATCCTTAGAAGTCGTTATACGTAAGTAGCCCTGGGAAAAAAAGTGAGCATACGGCATATACGTGTGTATGGCCCAGACTACTCCACTGGCCTCAATTCTGCCGAAGAGCTGGAGCAATTATTTTCTCAGAGAGTTGGGGCCTTCACTCAGCCCTGCAGCAAGACAGCCAGACCAGTTATCAATCGCTTTGTGCTGTTTGTGAAAAGTCCTTCCGCTGAATTGACATGATTTTTCATACCTCTGCTCTAAAAGCCTGTGAACTGAGAGAAGCAGAGAGGGAAGACCAGCAGTATGACACCCCCAAAAAACTCTCACAAACCTATGGTGTGAAAGAGACAGATTGAGTGGAGAAAGTTGGAGGGAATGGTGAGATTGTTGCTAAAGGGAGCAAGCTGGGGGAAAGGGGCAAGAAATAAAGAAAAAGAAACACAATGAGACCGTTATGTCAGGGGAAGAGTGAGCAAGAGAGATGAACTGGCCTGAGATGTAAATTCTGACAGATTGGCTGTAAGAGACTGTAGCATCCAGCTGGAAGACGGCCACACTGGGAGATCTCACACTGCACACTGCTCTGAAATTCCCGTCACTGCGGCAATGTCAGAACAGACCTTGTTCGGGGAACTTCTGTGGAACACAAAATTGAGAAGTCGAAGTTCAAAAGTCTTCTTTAAAGGAATAGTTCACTCAAAAATGTTTTACACACACAATTTTCATGTGAGTTGTGAGAGATATCGGCTGTTTTAACATGGACAGCGTCACACTAAACATGTTTTTGTGTCCATTCGCAGGAGCGCCTTAATGAGAATGGGCCATTCCTAGAATTTGTTGACATTAATTCCCCAGTACAAGTGTGTGTGGTAATTATATTGTTAAATTTCACCCAATTACAATTTTGATAGGCTTGTTAAAAAGAATAAAGACTTTTATTAATGTTAAACACTTCTGTTGGCTTAAAAACAACATTTTCAATAGTTCTTTAGAATTAAAAATAATTAATTTACCCTCACGTTGTTTCAAACATATATGACTGTCTTTAAGTGGTATAAAAGAGGCTTGTTGTCAGCTTGTGTGTTCATGTGAGAACTTGTCTTGTTGTCATTTCTGTCATTTCTGTTTTTATGGTGCTAAATATGAGAGTGCACTACCTAAATGCAGTGCTCTATTCTCAATTAAAATAAATAAATAATTAAATAATATATCTAAAAAAATAAGTACAAAAAAAAAAGAAAAAAAAAAAAGGAATGAAGCCACTGGCAGCTAATCAAGATTTGACATATTAACTTGTGGATTAACACTTACCCAATTGGCCAAAGCTGGAAGTGTTGTTGAACGTATAGGTATGTGTGAGCTCAAGTTTCTGATTGAAATGTCCACAGAGGGAAGCCAAAAGCGACTTTTAAAGCATTTTTTTCAGTTGATAATTATGTAATACTGTCAACAGGAATGCATATTATATTAACCATGTGCCCAAACCTCAACCCTAAGCTTAATCGTGAGTAAAAAAAATGTATCTTAGAGAAAAGATGCAACTTCTGAATTGTGCACATCATTGACCATGTAAATTTTATTCCTTTTTGGTTTCCATGTTTCTAATACCGTGTGAAAATAGTCTTATGTAGAGGCAATCAGACAACGAAAACAGTGAGACAGGTAAGGCTCTTTATTTTCTGCCTTCAGTTCAACTCAGGTACATAAACACTTTCCAAAACTTTAGCTTCAGACAACTTTGGAATCATAACCGCAGACACTGTACTCTAGTCTGTTTCTCTCGAGCTGCTCGCCATGTCAGCTTTTTGTGCCGCTCTCCCCTAGTTTACTGTAATTAGAAACAGGTGTTAGGCATAATTTAGCTCAGGTGTAAGCACCCTTACCGCTCCTCCTCTCCCCAAACGGGCGCTTGACCGCGCCCCCGCTGCTACATCTTATTTTTCATGTTGTATTTAATGCTGAGATTACTTGTAAAGTGGGACTGTTATTCAGAGGACTCCCACTGAACATGTTCAGTAGAAACGTCTTAAATGTAACCCCGGTTTCCTTTGGGAACGTCTTTAGGAGTGACCAGCTGTGAATATGTGTGCAACACGTCAATGAAATTGACTAGAATTTATAGCCTCCGCCGGTGACATCATAGAATGCACCTGTAGCAGGGCTATAAATAGATGCTCACAGGTGCATTGTCAGGTATTTTGACTGAAGAGCAGTCCTGGGGCATCATCAGTGCGGCAATGAAGCGCAGCATCTCGTTCCGCTTTTATCAGGGAACAGGGGTTACAGTTAAGTAACCCGAGACATTCCCTATCAAAAAGCTACACTTTGATGCTGCGCTGATTTAGCACTTTGGGAACGAGAATACCCACGCTGCCGCACTGTGGATGTCCGGACCCCTTATGGTTGTGTTGTTGTGCTCACAAGAGCAAGAGGTCTCAGACATGAGCTTGTGATGTAGACTCAAGAACATAAGAGCCCAGAGTGGCATGAAAATCCAAACTATAGAATCTTATGAAAGTATGTGGAGAGGACCAGCCTGCCGCATTACAAACTTGTTGCAGAGGGACACCTCTGGCCAAAGCTTTAGAGGAGGCAACCCCTCTGGTAAAGTGAGCCCTGATACCTACTGGCGAAGCTTGACTGTGTGCCTCGTAGGCCAGGGCAATAGCATCCCTCACCCAATGTGACATAGTTTGCTTGGTGGCGGCTGCCCCTTTGTTACGACCCCATGACAAACGAATAGTTACCCTGACTTACGCCCCTGGCTAGTGCGGTGGACATAAGTCTGAAGGCCACATAAACAGAGAGTGGCAGGGCATGTGCCTGCTGATAATTTTTCCTGCAGAAAGTCCAGAACTGAAGCAATCTGGCAGTTAACTGGATCTGCATTATATGCACTGCACCATCTTTCAAAGACACCCCATTTATTGGCATTATTTCTTCTAGTAGAGGAGCCCTAGCACTTAGAATGGTCTCAGTAACTTCAGGTGAAAGCCAGGTGTCCCTTAGTTGGTACCCTTCAGGTGCAAACATGAAGGTTCCACAGCTCGGGCAGGGGATGAAATATTTTCCCCTGTGCCTGAGACAGAAGGTCCCTCCTGTCCATAATCGGCCAAGGCGAGCCATCGAAGAGAGACATTATCTCAGAGAACCATACCCTAATGGGCCAACGCGGTGCTATAAGTAAGAGGCAGGACCCTTGCTGGCGAACTCTGGCCAAGACTCTCGGGAGCAGATAAACCGCAGGAAACACATACAGGTGCATTCTGGGCCATGTATGTGCCATCGCGTCCAGACCCAGGGGGGCTTGGTGACTCAGAGAGAAGTAGAGGGGACATTGCGCTGTCTGTTGGGAGGCAAAGAGGTCCACTTCTGCTCTGTAAAATCTCAACCAGATTTGTTCCACTACCTCGGGGTGGAGTTTCCACTCCCCCGTTGGTATTTTCTGTCTGGACAGTAAATCTGCTCCCACATTCAGGCATCCAGGGATATAAGCTGCTCTGATTTAACAGGAGCTTGCCCTGGTCCCAAAGGAGAATCTACCATGCCAGTCTGTTCAGCTGGCATGAACGTAGACCTCCTCGAAGGTTTATGTAAGAGGCTATCTTAGTTGAACACCCGCACATGGCAGCCTCTGGAGGAAACATTTCAGGGCCAGAAATACAGCCATCAGCTCGAGACAGTTGATGTAACAATCGAGCTGATGACCCTCCCATTCCCCTTGAGCTGGACGACCACTTAAGACTGCTCCACAGCCCATCAGGGAGGTGTCTGCTGTTAGCAACCTGCGATGGCAAGACGCACTTATAGTGGGACCCAAAGTGAGGAACCGGGGTCTGAACCACATAGAAAGTGTACATAGCAAGCGGCGCATAACCCTCGTCAGCCTTAGGGGACTGGCCCTTGGATGAAATCCCCTGGCTTTGAGCCACAACTGAAATGGTCTCATGTGCAAAAGGCCCAAAGGAATCACTGAGGATGCAGTTTCCATGAGACCTAGGAGTCGTTGATACTGATGAACAGTGCAACCTTTGTGTAGCCTGAATTTACTCAGGGAGTTCTGAATGGACTCGATTTGAGCGGGAGACAGTTGTGCCCGCATTGTGATCGAATTCCATACAATCCCCAGATAGGTAGTTTTCTGAGTGGGGAGAGGACACTTTTTATGGCGTTGAGCCTCAACCCCAGAGAAACCAGATGAGCTAAAATTATATCCCTGTGCTGTAATGCCAGTTCTTGTGACTGTGGTAGTATCAGATAGTCATCTATGTAATTCAGAATGCGGATGCCCTGGAGTTGCAAAGTAGCCAGTGCTCTATCCATGCATTCCGTGAATGTGCGGGGTGATAAGGCTAGACTGAATGGAAAAACCCAATAAAGGTGAACCTCAGGAACTTCATGTGTTGTGGCAGACTTTGTATATGAGACTGCGGGGATCGATCAAAGAGATCAATCTTGACCAACCAACCAATCATGATGTTGGATTTGAGACATGACCATCTTGATGGTTAGCATCTTGAACTTGAACGCCCTCTGAGCGATTCAAGCCTCGAAGGTCTAAAATCGGACACAACCCTCCATCCTTCTTGGGGACCAGAAAGTATCATTGTAGTAACCTGTCTCTCTCTCTCTGGAAGGGAAATGTTGTATGTCCCCTTTGACCAAGAGATTTGCAGTTCTTCCCACAGTAGACATGCTTTTTCCGGTATCAAGGTAGTGGGAACCACGCCGTTGAAACGCGGAGGACGGTGAACAAACTGAATTCTGTAGCCTTCTTCTACTATTCTTAGGGCTCTCATAGAAACACCTGGCAGTAGTTTCCATGCTGCTAGGTTCTCTGAGATGGGTTTTTGCCCCTTTTTGTTTTTTTATTCTGACACTTCCTGTTCCACATTTAGCTGGAAACTGCTAACACCAGAGGCGGCGGGAATGGAGTGGCCTCGTGGGGGTATCGGGAGGGTGTAGGTGGATGTTGGACAACCTGTCCCAAGGGGGGGGGGGCTACCACCATGGCTGGGTGCAAGATCATCAGTGGCTTTCTTTTCTTAGAGATGACGGTCCTGAGGTCTTGAGCCTCTTCGTCGACCATAGTGCCCGCACTCAAGTCCTTCAGCAGGTCAGCCTGGAACACCTGCAACACTGCCGTAGTGTGCAGGGCAGTACCAGCCTGACCTGCTGCCTGATAAGCTTTTCCCACAAGTGTGGAGGTGGTCCTGCATGGCTTTTTGGGGAGAGTGGGTCTCTTAAGAGATGATGCTGAGCCAGGCGAGAGATAACCCGCAAGTGTCTCTTCTACCGGCAGCATTGTGGAATACCCCCGTGCCTCAGCACTCACGATAGTCGAATATGTCGATGACAAGTGCAGGAATATACGGGAAGTATAAGGATTCCTCCATGCATGAGAAAGCTAGCTAGGGAGGTCATCGAAGAAAGGAAGGGACAGGTATAGCGTTCCCTTTTCCTTTTTTTTTTGGCCACCAGACAGAAATCTGTCTTCTAGTTTAGAGCATTTTGGGGTCTCTTGTTCGCATCGAGTAATTCCTCGGCCGCTTTGTTATTGTGCATGGAATGTTCAGAGGTTGGTAGCTCAAAGTGCGCAGACTCAAGAGATTCAGTGTCCCCCTCATTATCTGAAGAGGCGCCGAAGCGCGCTTCAGGCTCACGAGAAGGACCAGCTGGATCTGGGGAGAGAGTGAGCGATAGGGATGGACCCGTCTCTCGCTCCTCAGCCAGATCCATGCGAGAGCCCCACAATGAAAGAGTGGGTGCTGGCTCTTGGAAGTAAGCAAGACTAGTGTGAAGTATTTTGACTGTAAACAGATCACAATGCTCGCACCCACCCCACACTAACGCAAGAGCAGAATGCTCTTCCCCCAAACACACAAAACAAAACTGGTGTGTGTCCGTTTCAGCCATAGAGCGTAGACACGGGAACACAAACTGCTAGCTTTGCTTCACACTCATTCTTGGAAAGGAGAAAAGGTTTTCTGCGGACTGCCTAAAAAATTTTAACTCCTAACAGAGGAAAAGAAAGTTTTGACAGCTTGAGGTGAGCCCTGCTACAGGTGCATCCTATGATGTCACCGGCAGAGGCTATAAATTATAGTCAATTTCATTGACGTATTGCACACATATTCACAGCTGGTCACTTCTAAAGACATTCCCAAAATCAGCATAGCATCAAAGTGTAGCTTATTGATAAGGAACATCTCTGTTATCACATTCCTCTCTTAATGAAGACCATTATGCACTAGGCACTTGTGGATCTTGATTGGAGTGCAGGATTTCAAAGAGTGGTTAAAAAATAGCTTCAATGACTCATGAAAATATAATTAACAGTGCAAAATCAACACAAGCATGGAATGACCATCATCTTGGTGATGCTCCCTAGAGTGAAGTCAGACATCTACAAGGTAACATCAACCCCACCTCCTGATTTTTGCTTTGTTTTGTTTTTTCTCTGTTTAACCCCATAATTAAGATCATATCTTCTCAGAACATAAATTAGTAATGAGTACATTGAAGCAACTCCAACCTGGACCTCCTGTAGTTATCTGCTGAAGACCTACATCTGCAATATCAGAAGTTTCTTGAATGCTGTGCTGTATAATAAGTAGATTTCTTTTATGACTTTTCCTCTGTGCTTATATCAGTGTGTTTGAAAATCAATACAAGCCTTTATGCTTGCATTTAATAGTTTTTGATCACACTTAAGTCAGATTCATACTGTAGCCTCTGGGCTGTGCCTCTGTGCCTGAGTCTGCTTTCATGGATGCCAGTTCTGTATGCAGATCCTGGCACCACAACGTGTTTGATGTATTTTTGTTTTGCTGTCTACACTTTGCTGTCCATCACCAGATACCAATTCCGAGTAAACTTCCGTCATCTTTGAAGGAACGCAATGTGATGGTTGTACAAAGTAACATTTATTTTTTAAAAATGCTATCAAAGTGAGTATCAAGTACAATAGCGCTGTTATAACTCGGGCCGACATCTTTATTGTTTTGGTTGGATAGATCACATGACTGCGTCACATGACAACAAATACATCATTATTTTCACAGTCCACACTACAACGCAAAACGGCATTTTCAAATGTATCCACTTTGGAGTGCGTTTTCAAAAAGCTCAGTTTTTGTGGACAAAAATGCTGTCTCTTTCTGGACGGAAGGCAAGAGAAAAAGATGTGTTTTCAAACGAAAAAGTATTAGTGTGGACAAGGCATAAGACTTTTGTGTCAGAGGAGGGAGTAGTAATAAGTCAGAAAGCAGCAGCTGAGGGAATGTTGTTTTAGAAGTTTATTGATTAAGAAATTAGACCGTGGGTCTTGCAAAGTGAATACGCTTTTCTATGAGATATTCCCCCTGAATAGAGGTCTGCAAATGTCTTTGAGAGTTCAAGTTCATGCTACATATTGAATTTCAGCAGTTGCTCTTAGGAGGCAGCAGCTAATAACACAGAACGAAATGAGAATCCCAAAGTTTACATTTGAGTGCAATCAAAATGTTTTTTTGAGAAAGATGAGTCAAACTTGCTCCAGCGCCTCACCCACTTAAGAAATTCATCATATTAAGTTTTATCAGTGACACTTAATTTGCTGAAGCCATAAAATCAAAGATGTGTGTTATCCATTGATCATTATCATCAATCAATTGCTTTTATTAATTAAAACAGGACATGAACTGGCCCTCTGTGGTCATACTAGGAATTGCTGCTATCAGTGTTGCTTTAAAACCCAAAAGTGTCACTGAAATGGAGGATCTCACTAAATAGGAACTTCATTAGCACTCTATAGGGAGAAGGAGGGGGAGGATATCAGTGTAAACTTTATCCCAAATGGAATGGATGTGTTTTAAGTGTCCACACCTTGCCAATCTTTGTCACTGGCGGCTGGATAACTTTTTTCCTATTAAAACTTAATGTGTCTGCAGTGGTTTGAAGTTTCCGCCTCCCGATTAATTAGCACTTTCCCATGAAAATGAACTGCTTAATTTTTTATGTCAAATGGATTTGTAATCATTGAAGGAGTAGTTAAGTGCCCTGCACTCTCAGAAAAAGATGCATCTTATAAGGCTTAAGGCCCGTCACCCTCAAGGGGACCTTTTTTTTAACTCTATTTAGAATTTTGAAAAAGATTTGTGTACATAATTGTATCCTAAAGACCTATTTGTGTACATATTAAGGTACATTTGTACAATGCATGTTTTGTTCATCTGGGAAGAAAACTTTATCTGCACAGTACCTCAAAAAGGACTTATATACCCCAAAAGTCTTAACTAGAGGTACAAGGGACAGCGATGGCCCTTTTTACTCAAAGGTACAGATTATTACTTATTTCTGAAAGTGTGCTAAAAGACCAGCTAAGACCAGCATTTATTTTCATATTAGTTCAGGCTGGTTAATCCTGAATTGTGCTGGTCTAGTTGGTGTACCAGCATATAAATCCTGTCCACCAGCAAAAAATAAAATAAAAATAAAAAATTGCAGGATAATCTAGTTAAGAATTCTGGGGACATGTACTAGGATCCAAATCAAAACATATGCTAGTGACCAGCAATGGTAGTCTTTACAACAAGGAACAGTCACATTTTACACATGGAAAATGTTGCTGTCTGACATTCTTGTAACCTGACTTAGAAGGATATAAAGGTTTTCAAATGAATAATTTATTGCCACTTTTAGAAGCAAGGGATTTTAGGTGGCTTTAGGTAAAGGCTGTGCTTCTAGTGGGCCTGTCGACTCTTCAGATGCTAATGTGATGTGGTCTTTCACAAGCATTAGCACTGCAGCTGTCCCGTTTTATGGTTGTGATTTCTGAATTGGTTAAATGAATATTCCTGCTGTCAATAGAAGCTCAATAGACAGCATTTTGGCATAGAGTTGAATACCACAAAAAAAGCAAAAACCAAGGTTACAGTGAGGCACTTACAATGGAAGTGATACTTATAATTTTATAGAAGCACTTGTATTAATTATTTTGCTGTGACTTGTGTATTATTTGAGCTGTATATTTTTACAGCCAATTTAGGGTTTTAGGGTTTGTTGACATGATATTGTCATAGCAGTGAAGTAGTAAAATTGGCACAAGTGGTAAAGGTGGACAATGCATAATCACCCATTATTGTTTTCAACACTGTACTTAGCCCATTTCTTTATTTTCTCTATACAAATGATTGTCAGAGTCCAGTTACCACAAAACATTACTTTAAATATGCAGATGATACTGCCATTCATGCACTGCTGAATAAGGACAATGATTCATTTTGGTCTATCAACTCTTCCATACCATATTTTAGTACATGGTGTGATGATAACTTTCTCTACCTTAATATTTCAAAGACTAAGGAACTGGTTTTTAGCTCCTCTAAAACACTGATACATCCTTCCAGTATTATCATTAACGGAGAGATGGTTGAAAGGGTGGAGCATTTCAGATACCTTGGCTTTACATTGGATAAAAAACTCAACTTCAATCAGCACTAGTGCTTTCACAAGTGCTATCAACAGAGACTTACAGTTATTCGTAAACTTCTGTCAAAAACATCTATCTGTTCAGCCTAGTCTTCTTCTTCTGTATCAAAGTATTATTGAGTCAGTTCTTATGTATGGTGCCATTTGTTTCTTTCATATGCTAACAGTTACCAATAAGAACAAACTCTTAAAGATAACTAATTTATAGAGAAAAATTATTGTTTTTTTTTAAGAAAAGGAAGAACAAGTCAAAATTCATGTATCTGGTAATCAACATTATGCCACAAATGATGTCTATTGAGTTTAACTTGTACTGAACCTGAAATATTCCTTTAAAGTGAGGCACAGTATGACAGACATGCCCAGTATGAGTGAAAATGAGTACTATACCAACCTAAAAATATGAAGTTAAACTGTATCTTTTGTATGCAGATAGCGCATTGAATGCTAGTAGCATGTTGATTAGCGTAGTCGGCTTCCTGGCGAGAGGTCTGGATTTGTCTTTCTCACACCTAAATGTGTTTTGAAGCCTTACTTTGTTTTCTCAAGCACTCTACTGCAATGAGCATAATTAGATTGAATCGTTTGGCCACTCAGATGAGAATTGAGCTCTTTGCCTTCAGCAATAGCCACTGAAATTACCATCTTTTCAAGAGCAGCATGAATGAGACCCATTAAAATGCATTTAACCTCACCTGGAATTCTCAAATGGTCCTTTCCTACTCTTTCTTGGGGGCCACAGATCTACAGAGGTTGATATACACCGCTCTGTGGAAGGTGGGGTGCTCTTACACTCAATTAATCACCCCGTTCGCAGATGACACAAACTCATATTCTGGTGTGCAAACTACTCATGCTCCGAATTTACTACAAAATGGCCACTTTGCTTGAAATGAAAAATGGCCTTGCGTCACTGAGGTGATTTATATGGCACTGATGGCTCTGCATGCAGAGAGAGTGTGGGGGTGGATCCACTAGCTGCTAAAAGATCATGTGACCAGCACTCATTTCTGTCTCCAAGAGATGGTACCTGATAAATTACTGTTATGCAATTTTATACCACTCACCAGGAGAGTGACTGCCTTTCACATGTATTTAAAGTGCTTCACCTCATTCTACTACTGAAGTGAGTTGAAGAGGAGCATATTGTAGTCAACTTTCATGAACTACTTGAGAGCCTTCAGAAGTGGTTTGTTAGAGGCTGAAAATAATGCATGTTCATGTGAATGGATGTTCGGAACCAGAATCTCAGAGGTTTAACTCATGCAGCATTTATTTGGACATGATTGTCTTCTGCTGTGTTGTGATTGTGGTCTCATGGATAAGGAAGGAGAGCTTTCTTGTATTACAGCAGATACAAAATTTATCTCACCATTTGTGACCATCTGTTTGTTCATACAGCATTGTTAAAAGGAGCCACGGAAAAGCTGCTATTGTGGTTGGCGAGATCTGTCTTAGTAGCTCGGGGAGAAAGCAAGGCTCAAATCTGCATAAGCCTACTAGGCAAGATAGGATCAACACAAGAGCAATAAGCATTCATAGTACTTTGGCTTTCTCCACAGAATTTCAGATGTTACCGAAATAAATGCCATTGGGGAGACAGTGCATTGATACCAGGTTATTGTAACAATCCACACCGTCTTTGGTTTGTGCACCTTTTATGTTCCATATTGTTCTTTGTTTATGCACTCTTATTTTGAAAGTCTTGTCATGTCCTGTTTTCCCTCCATGTCTATGTGTCGGGTTTTCATTGGTTCATTGTTTGATTACTTTATTATCAGTTCTAGTTCTGTCATTGGTTTAGTTAATTGCCTTTATTATCTTGTTTTGAGTTCTGTTTTTCCATTGGCTTTTGTTTCCCCTTTGGTTTTGTATTTAAGCCCTCTTGTTCACCTTGTCCTTTGTCGGTTATTGTTTGATGTTAGGTGTATGTTGCATGTGTCTCCTGCCCTCATCCGTGTTTCTGCCTGAGCCCTCCTTGGAAGATTCCCAGTGGTCATTTCCCGTGTTTTTTACCTTTGTTTTCCCATTGTGGACGTTTTCTTTGTTCCTGTTTTCAGACTCCGCTTACTTTGTGTTAATTTCAATAAAAGCTGCAATTGGATCCTCACTCTTCGTCTGCCCATTTAGTTACAGAATAACTAACCACAATGGATCCAGCAGCCCTCACTGCCCAGCAGGCGAATTTCCTGCTTCTCGGCCTCAAACAGGAGGACCGCCCGATAGAGGTCCACGTCAGTGAGTTTCTGGAGCTGGCAAATTCTTCGGATTTCCCAGATTTCAGCTTGGTGGTTTTCTTCAGGGCAAATCTGTGCAGTTCACTAAGGGAGCGGTTGCCTCCAGCGACCCCGCGCTGGACGCTCCAGGACTTCTTGGAGGAGACCCTGAAGATCTGTGGCTCGCCTTTCACTGTGGGTGTTGCAGAGGAGGACGCTATCTCTCCTCCCACAGTGGTCACTTCCCAGCCTTCCATGACTCGTTCCTCCACGCCTGCCACGGCCAACGTGCCCCCAGCCTTGTCTGTCCCAGGGCCAGCGTTGACAGCCCCATTCCGCCAGGAGGAGGAGGAGAAGAGGGAAGGCTTCCGCTCTTCAGTCTCTGCCTGCCACGGCCAACGAGCCAACGCCCACGCCTGCCACGGCCAACGAGCCAACGCCCACGCCTGCCACGGCCAACGAGCCAACGCCCACGCCTGCCACGGCCAACGTGTTGCCAGCCTCGTCCGTCCCGGCGCCAGCGTTGCCAGCCTCGTCTGCCAGGAAGAGGAGGAGAAGAGGAAGGGCTTCCGCTCACCAGTCTCCGCCCTCCACGGCCCCGTCCTCAGAGCCAGAGCCAGCGCCTGTAGCCTCGACCGTCCAAGAGCCAGAGCCAGCGCCTGTAGCCTCGACCGTCCAAGAGCCAGAGCCAGCGCCTGTAGCCTCGACCGTCCAAGAGCCAGAGCCAGCGCCTGTAGCCTCGACCGTCCAAGAGCCAGAGCCAGCGCCTGTAGCCTCGACCGTCCAAGAGCCAGAGCCAGCGCCTGTAGCCTCGACCGTCCAAGAGCCAGAGCCAGCGCCTGTAGCCTCGACCGTCCAAGAGCCAGAGCCAGCGCCTGTAGCCTCGACCGTCCAAGAGCCAGCCCCCCTTGAGCCTCCCACGGCTCCGCCTCCCGAGCTTCCCAGAGCTCCGCCTCCCGAGCTTCCCAGAGCTCCGCCTCTGTCACCTGAGCCTTCCACGCCTCTGTCACCTGAGCCTTCCACGCCTCTGTCACCTGAAGCCTTCCACGCCTCTGTCACCTGAAGCCTTCCACGCCTCTGTCACCTGAAGCCTTCCACGCCTCTGTCACCTGAAGCCTTCCACGCCTCTGTCACCTGAAGCCTTCCACGCCTCTGTCACCTGAAGCCTTCCACGCCTCTGTCACCTGAAGCCTTCCACGCCTCTGTCACCTGAAGCCTTCCACGCCTCTGTCACCTGAAGCCTTCCACGCCTCTGTCACCTGAAGCCTTCCACGCCTCTGTCACCTGAAGCCTTCCACGCCTCTGTCACCTGAAGCCTTCCACGCCTCTGTCACCTGAAGCCTTCCACGCCTCTGTCACCTGAAGCCTTCCACGCCTCTGTCACCTGAAGCCTTCCACGCCTCTGTCACCTGAAGCCTTCCACGCCTCTGTCACCTGAAGCCTTCCACGCCTCTGTCACCTGAAGCCTTCCACGCCTCTGTCACCTGAAGCCTTCCACGCCTCTGTCACCTGAAGCCTTCCACGCCTCTGTCACCTGAAGCCTTCCACGCCTCTGTCACCTGAAGCCTTCCACGCCTCTGTCACCTGAAGCCTTCCACGCCTCTGTCACCTGAAGCCTTCCACGCCTCTGTCACCTGAAGCCTTCCACGCCTCTGTCACCTGAAGCCTTCCACGCCTCTGTCACCTGAAGCCTTCCACGCCTCTGTCACCTGAAGCCTTCCACGCCTCTGTCACCTGAAGCCTTCCACGCCTCTGTCACCTGAAGCCTTCCACGCCTCTGTCACCTGAAGCCTTCCACGCCTCTGTCACCTGAAGCCTTCCACGCCTCTGTCACCTGAAGCCTTCCACGCCTCTGTCACCTGAAGCCTTCCACGCCTCTGTCACCTGAAGCCTTCCACGCCTCTGTCACCTGAAGCCTTCCACGCCTCTGTCACCTGAAGCCTTCCACGCCTCTGTCACCTGAAGCCTTCCACGCCTCTGTCACCTGAAGCCTTCCACGCCTCTGTCACCTGAAGCCTTCCACGCCTCTGTCACCTGAAGCCTTCCACGCCTCTGTCACCTGAAGCCTTCCACGCCTCTGTCACCTGAAGCCTTCCACGCCTCTGTCACCTGAAGCCTTCCACGCCTCTGTCACCTGAAGCCTTCCACGCCTCTGTCACCTGAAGCCTTCCACGCCTCTGTCACCTGAAGCCTTCCACGCCTCTGTCACCTGAAGCCTTCCACGCCTCTGTCACCTGAAGCCTTCCACGCCTCTGTCACCTGAAGCCTTCCACGCCTCTGTCACCTGAAGCCTTCCACGCCTCTGTCACCTGAAGCCTTCCACGCCTCTGTCACCTGAAGCCTTCCACGCCTCTGTCACCTGAAGCCTTCCACGCCTCTGTCACCTGAAGCCTTCCACGCCTCTGTCACCTGAAGCCTTCCACGCCTCTGTCACCTGAAGCCTTCCACGCCTCCGTCACCTGAAGTCTGCCTTGGCTCCGCCTCCCACGGCTCTGCCTGCGCCTGCTCCGCCTCCCACAGCTCTGCCTGCGCCTGCTCCGGCTCCTGACCCTTCCATAGCCCTGCCTTCCACGGCACTGCCTGCTCAGCCTCCAGAGCCTTCCAAGCCTCCAGAGCCTTCCAAGCCTCCGCCTCCAGAACCAACCTGGTCGCTGCCTACCATGGCACCGCCCCTCGAGTCCTCCTCGGCTCCTCCTACAGAGCCTTCCGTGGCTCCGCCCGCTTCCCCTGAGACTCCTCCCAGGCCTTCTGACCCTGTCCTGTGGCCTTCTCCTTGGCCTCCTGACCCTGTCCCAGTCCTGTGGCCTTCTCCTTGGCCTCCTGACCCTGTCCCAGTCCTGTGGCCTTCTCCTTGGCCTCCTGACCCTCTCCCAGTCCTGTGGCCATCCCCTAGACCTCCTGACCCTGTCCCAGTCCTATGGCCGCCTCTCTGGCCACCTGACCCGGTCCCTGCCCTGCGGCCGCCTCCCTGGCCTCCTGACCCAGTCCCTGCCCTATGGCTGCCTCCCTGGCCCCCTGACCCAGTCTCGATCCTGCAGCTGCCCCCCTGGCCTCCTGACCCAGTCCCTGCCCTATGGCTGCCTCCCTGGCCCCCTGACCCAGTCTCGACCCCGCAGCTGCCTCCAAGACTTCCCGACCCGGTCCCCGCCTTCAAGTCGTCCCCTTGGTCCCCTGGGCATCTGCCTGGCCCCCTTGGTCGCCTGGCCACCCTCCTGTTCTGTCATGGTCTCCCTGTCCTAGTCTTGTTTCTCTGTGCCCCTCGTGTCCCCTTGATCTGCCTGTTTTTCCCTGTTCTCCGTTGTCGTTTTGCCCTTCCTTTTGTTAGGAGCATCTGGGATCCGCTCCTTAAAGGGGGGGGGGCTCTGTAACAATCCACACCGTCTTTGGTTTGTGCACCTTTATGTTCTATATTGTTCTTTGTTTATGCACTCTTATTTTGAAAGTCTTGTCATGTCCTGTTTTCCCTCCATGTCTGTGTGTCGGGTTTTCATTGGTTCATTGTTTGATTACTTTATTATCAGTTCTAGTTCTGTCATTGGTTTAGTTAATTGCCTTTTTATCTTGTTTTGAGTTCTGTTTTTCCATTGGCTTTTGTTTCCCCTTTGGTTTTGTATTTAAGCCCTCTTGTTCACTTTGTCGGTTATTGTTTGATGTTAGGTGTATGTTGCATGTGTCTCCTGCCCTCGTCCGTGTTTCTGCCTGAGCCCTCCTTGGAAGATTCCTAGTGGTCATTTCCCGTGTTTTTTCCTTTTGTTTTCCCATTGTGGACGTTTTCTTTGTTCCTGTTTTCAGACTCCGCTTACTTTGTGTTAATTTCAATAAAAGCTGCAATTGGATCCTCACTCTTCGTCTGCCCGTTTCGTTACAGTTATTGAATGGTGAAGAAAGTAAAAGTAGATGGGTTTGTTTTTTTTTTGTTTTTTTTATGAAAAAGATGGATACGATGAGAGATACAGACACTGAGTATTTAATTGGGCTCTTTTATATCAGGAGGAAGTGTAATGGTCAGCCTGCTTTACAGTGTAGATGACAATTTATCTATGTTCAAACAGTAGGGCATCTGGCTCCTTTACCTCCAGGGATCAAGACAAGGGAAGAGCATGTTCTCTGTAGTCTTCTGAAAATGGTGAACCAGTGAGACAGTGCTCCTTCCATGTCATACAGAGTTAATTGAGCAAAATAACCGATGCACATTTCAGATTAAGACTCTTTTTAGCACTTGAGGAAGAACCAGATACCAATTTATATACAATTGGTATATGCATACAAAAAAAAAAATCCTTACCACTTAGAATTCATTGATAAGAGGTTTGGGATGGAGGTCTACATGGACTGTAAAATTAAGCCCGAACCTGACACTGTGTGAACCAACCCAACCCAACCAGTACCATCAGATTTTAATCCTTAACTCAAAATCATATACAGTGTGCATATACTGTAATTTCTTCTCCAAGAAAGTAAATTTGTTGCAATATTCGTATATACATTTAAACAGGAACCCAGCTTTCTCACAGTGTCCATCTGAACATACTGACAGAACCAACAAATGTGATCAACATGTACAGCACCACCCAGTGCATTCTGTTATAACTGCCAGTTTTAATTTGTGTGTTCAGGATTTAACATGCATCTCACTGTATATTTGGCCAGCAAATAATTTTTTTTTTGTATTTTTACTATTTGAATAATTATTGCAGAATGAATATTTTAATATTGGACTACTCGTGCACATCCCTAATAGCTACCATGATTATTCTCCTTTTGAAGTGCCCTGCAAAGGCATCATATTTGTCATTTGAAACGCATTGTCAATTAAAAAGATGAAACAGGTAATTAAACCAAGATTAAACAATTTATAGACCAAAACCATTTTGTAACGAGAACAAACACAGAAGGAAGTCCAGGTGTGGATTTCCTCATTGTTTGTAAATGTAGTCATAGTTTTAGATGTTTCATCTGTGCCTAAAAAGCTATAAAATACTTAACTTAGCAAGTCTAGTAGAGAACAGATTGGTGTTGACGACGTCGATAAAACATACCTTCATTAAATTGCATGTTGTGAACCATAGATCTGTTAGATCTATAAGGCCCAGTGCAGTTCACACCAAAGAACAAACTTATCCAACCCTGGTGGTCTCATGGTAAAACACCTATTGTTTGGAACTCACAGATAACAAGACAGCAAGTAAAGCCTTTGAAAATCAATATGGAATAAAACAGCTTAGAAGGCTGAAAGTATGTCCAGGAGCTACCTTTCTACATTTTATCTTGGTACGGTATAACCTGTCTGTTCTCTGTTTCTCTTTTACTCTCACTTTCTTTCATTACTGTCTTCCTTTTCCCCTCCCTCTTTCAGTCCTGCAATGCTCAGTGCCCATGGGTCTATCGGCCAGATCTTACTTTATAAAGATTTCTGACAGCTGCATGAGTCTTGCCAGCAAAGTGTTGGAAATGAGGACCGGTACAGAGACAGTCTTTCAGGGCCCCTCAGTCTTTGTTTCTGTCACTCTTTCTCTCTCGCTCTCTCTCTCATGACATTTTTGTTTGTGCTCAGTCTTACCTGTCAACTTGTAGCTCAAAAGTTGTTCTCATCAGTGTAGTCAGCCACACATAAGATGCAGCATCTGCACTCTGGGCGGAGGAAAGCTGATTGATGTTGCACCGTACCACCATCACTTCCTATTTAGCTCCATATCTGCCATTTTGTAACCTCTGCATACATTACACACCACACTGGAGCTGTATATCATGAGTTTGAGGTATTTGAGTTTATAGCCACACATGATAATATGGATTTTAAAAAGTTTCCCTTTTGCTAATCAATGAAATTTCCCTGGAGGCTGCTCTTTAAAATTACACAACATCACACATACATTACTTGATGGAAGTCAGTGGCATAAAAGTTAAATTGTGCTCTAGGCATGCTTTGGTTTGGTCGGGTATATTTTTCTGAACTGTTTCATAATGAGTAGGCTAGGGGGAGTGTTTTGTTTTTGCACTTCGTATATGTCCATATTTCCACATTATCTGCTTCAAATTAAAATAGTTTGGAAATTGTCTAGGTTACTGTTGTAACCTCCGATCCCTGATGGAACGAAGGAGACATTGTGTCAAATGAAGCGACACCAGGGGTCTTTCTTGAAGGCCTCGGTTACCTCTGAACTTGAAAAAAGGCTAATGAGAAATTGGCAGACAGAATTTGCATGTCCCTACACATACAGGTATAAAAGGAGGGAATCATGGAATCATGGTTCATTCAGGTTTTGCACTGAGGATCCGAGAATAAGGTTGAGCCATTACAGTGGCTCGGTACAGAGTCATGTCTAGGGGGACACAATGTCTCGTTCCCTCCATCAGGGAACGGAGGTTACAACAGTAACCTAGACGTTCCCCGTCTGTCGCTCAATCGACGTTGTGTCGAATGAAGTGACACTAGGGGTCCCTATTCAATAACGCCATGTGCTGCACCGTGTATGTGAGCTGCCGGGTGCAGGCAGGCAGTTGCATGCCAAAGCAGCAGGCTGCATCAGACTGCACGTACCCTTCCCCAATGCCCAATAAAAACATCATCAACTTTTTTAGGTCCCCAGCATTCCCGGAGTGGGGGAACAAGCGACGTGCCAAGCATGGGACCAGGCCATGCCAGTCGTGCCTTTTCTCTCTAGTGGGCGGTGGGAGGACTCTTGGTAAGAGAACAGGTCTACCTGTGCTCCCAATTCAGCTGGACTGCCTGGAGGTGGAGCCTCCACTCTCCGTTGAGCGTGCCCTGTCACAAAAGCTCATCCGCTGTCGTGTTGAGGTTGACCGGGATATGAGTGGCTCACGGTGACCTGAGTCGACACCTGCTTTAGGGGGACTTCTGTCTGCAGAAAACAGAGGTCTGTCCAGGGGTTGAAAATCTGGCAGCTGGCGGGGATGATGAACACACGGTGACTACACTACACTGATTAGAGAAAATAAACTCTTTTAAAGAAATATTCTCTTTCAGAAGCGCTGTTGAAGCGCCCAGGGGAAAAGATGCACTGGCGTGCAGAGAAGTAGAAAGTGATACATGCCATAGTTCCAACAGCAAACGCTCTACAGAGGTAAGTGGAACATAAGTGATCTCAGCTCGCTGATCGCACAACTGCTCAGCTCCAAGAAAAATCTGAATGAACAGATGCAAGATTCCCTCCTTTTATAGTCGTATGTCCAGGGGAGGGACATGCAAATTCTGTCTGCCAATTTCTCACTGGCCTTTTCTCAAGTTCAGAGGTAAACGAGGGCTTCAAGTAATACCCCTAGTGTCGCTTCATTTGATACAACATCGAGTGAGTTACAGACAAGGAACTTCATATATTCATATACTTCATAGATCCATATACTATTTAAATAAGTGTCAAGAAGCCCCATGACAATCTATCCACTAACAGAAAACATGGACACCAGTTTACATTTCTAATCTGAATCTGCTAATCTGTTAAATCAACATTTGGCAAATGTTACACACCTTTTTATCTGGTCATTTCTTTTAGAATTTTTTTTTTTTAAAACATGTACTGTAAAACAAATTTGTGTGGATGTTGATTATCAATTTAAACATCAGAACCTGCTGAGACCCTATGTACAACATTTCCCAGTCTCTCATACTACTAATTCTACAACAATTAATCTGAAACATTATTTGATCAGTCACAGCCGGCGAGACTACACGTTTGATACAGGCTCAAATATAATTTAATAAAGGGAAATAATACAATATATACAGGAAATGAAATAATAACAAAACATGAATAAAGCCAAACAACACAAGTAGGGATTGTGGAAAGGCACTTGCAGACTATCAGAGAGCTAGTTTTAAAGTCAATGGAACCTTCATCACATGTGAATCCTGTCAGGACCATTCATTGGGTCCATCAACTTCTCAACTCGTCCACTATCAATTTGGAAAACAAAATAAAAAAGAAAAAAAAGAAAAACCATTGTGGCCCAAAAGGGGCCGTAAATCGAATCATGTTGGGGGAATATACACTCACCAACCAATTATTATGAACACTATGGTTCTTATAAAGTGCCCAACGAGGTCTTCTGATGTTGTAGGTCAAGGTTTGACCTGCTGTGCATTCTGAGATGCTATTATGCTCTCGACAATTGTCCGCAGTACTGCTGCTCACTGGATGTTTTTTGTTTTTGACACCATTCTGATGAAACTCTATTTTGTGAAAATCCCAGGAGATCAGCAGTTACAGAAATACTCAAACCAGACCGTCTGGCACCAACAATTATACCATGGTCGAAATCACTGAGATAAAATATTTTCCTCATTCTGATGATTGATGTGAACATTAACTGCAGCTCCTGCATCATCTGCATCTTCCCTGTCTGTCGCTCACTTCTGCGTTGTGTCAAAGCGACACAAGTGGTCTCTCTTGAGAGCCTTATGTATCTCTGAACTTTGAGAAAAGGCAAATGAGAAATTGGCAGACAGAATTTGCATGTCCCGCCCCCGGACATACGGGTATAAAGGGAGGGAAATGCGTCTGTTCATTCAGAAATTGTCTTCGGAGCCGACTGGTTGTGTGAGCAGCGAGCTCCCTGTGTAGTTCCTGGATGCGGTCGAGTTCTCTCTGCTCCCGATGGTCACAGGTGCTGCCTTGTGTGTCTGGGCCACGATCACACAGAGGCAGCATTTGTGGATGGTTCATGTTCTTGCTGCGAGAACCTTACCATGGCAACGTTGTGGTCGCGGCTTTCCTTCCTAAGAAGGAACGCCACTCCAGCCGCTCCCTGCGTCTCTCCTTCTTCCCGCGAGATTGAGGATGACCTGTGTCATTATTTGGGGATGGCAGCAGGCTCGGTTTCGCCAGGTACGTCCCCACGAACCACCCTGCCTCTGACACGCTCATTTACTTCCGCCCGGGCTCAGGGTGACTGTGGTGCACCGCACGGCCAGTCTGCCTATCCTCTTGAGCCCCCTGAGCTGGATGATGAGCTCACCACTGCATCGGAGAGTGTCTGACATGGACGACGTGATTGGGCTGCCACCCTAGGGTCAGGATGCCCAGTCAGAGGCTGACGCCCAGATGGCCAACATGCTTGCCCGGGCCACCATTAGCGTGGGGTTGGACTGGAATCCTCCGCCCTCCCCAAAGCCTTCATGGCTGGATGATTGGTTCCTCGGGTCTGTGCGCCGCTCACAGCCACACCCCCCCGGTTCCATTCTTCCTTGAAGTGCATGATGAGCTGACAAGGTCGTGGAGGGCACCTCTCACTATCCTCGACGGCGGAGCAGTCCACGGGTACACGACGGTCCCCCAGGTGGACTGAGCGGTTGCGATCCACCTGTGTCCCGAAAACACCATCTACAGGCTGTCTCCTGTTAGGCCTTTTTTTCAGGCCTTCAATTCTTTACCGCAGTGCATGGTGAAGACGCCAAATCCCTGCCCGTGATAATCGCGACTCTCTTACTCAAAGACGCGTTAGAGCCTGTCCCTCCAGCCAAGATGAAGAAAGGTTTCTACAGCCCTTACTTCATCATACTCAAAAAGGCCGGTAGCTTGAATTTTCAACCGGGCCTTGCACAAACTCCCGTTCAAAATGCTCACGCAAAGACACATCCTTCAGGTCAACTGGGAAAAGAGCAAGCTCGTCCCGGTTCAGAGCATCTCTTTTCTCAGCATGGAGTTAGACTCGGTCTCAATATCAGCACGCCTCACCAACGAGTGTGCACAGTCAGTGCTGAAATGCCTCACCTCGTTCCGGCCAGGCACGTGAGTCCCCCTAAAACATTTCCAAAAGCTCCTGGGGCATATGGCATCCTCCGCGGTGGTTGCGCCGCTGGGGTTGATGCATATGAGACCGCTTCAGCACTGGCCTGCACTGGTCTACACATGTGTGATTATCACCCCCGCCTGCCGCCAAACTTTCAAACCCTGGACAGACCTCTGTTTTTAACCGGCAGGAGTCCCTTTGCATCCTGATCACCACAGACACTTCCATACAGGGTTGGGGCGTTGTGTGCAATGGGCATGCAGCTGCGGGCTGCCGCTGAGCTGGCACATCAATTGCCTAGAGTTGTTGGCTGTACGTCTTGCCCTGCGGAGGTTTCTCCCGCTAGTTCGGGGAAAGCACGTTTTGAACCAATCAGACAGCACCACCACGGTAGCGTACATAAATTGCCATGGCGGCGTATGCTCCCGTCACATGTCACAACTCGCACGTCATCTCCTCCTTTAGAGCCAGCAGTGACTCAAGTGACTCACATCCCAGGCAACCTCAATGTGGTAGCAGACGCGCTATCATGACAGCATTCACGCAGCGCAGAGTGGAGGCTTCACCCCCAGTCAGTCCAGCTGATTTGGGAATGGTTCGGCAAGGCACAGGTAGACCTATTCGCCTCCCGAGAGACCTCCCGAAGACCTCCCTTTGGTACGCCCGAATGGAGGCTCCCCTCGGGACAGACAAGCGCCACTGGGTTGCGCAATTACGCATTTCCCCCAGTGAGCCTTCTTGCACAGTCACTCTGGTGGCCCCTTATTGGCCCTCACAGACTTGATTCTCGGATCTCGTGCTCCTTGTGACAGCCCCTCCTTGGTGAATTCCCCTGAGGAAGGACCTTCTTTCTCAGGGACGGGGCACTCTCTGGCATCCACGCCCAGATCTCTGGAACATCCACGTCTGGACCCTGGACGGGATGCAGACGATCTAGCTGGCCTACCACCTGCTGTCGTAGACACAATCAACCAAGCCAGAGCTTCCTTTACCAGGCAACTTTACGCCCTGAAGTGGCGCTTGTTCACGAATTGGTGTTCTTCCCAGGCTGAAGACCCACAGAGGTGCGCAGTCAGGTCAGTGCTCTCATTCCTGCAGGAGAGGTTGGAGGGGAGGCTGTCCCCCTCCACCTTGAAGGTGTATGTAGCTGCTATCGCAGCCCACCACGACGCAGTAGATGGCAAATCTTTGGGTACGTACGACTTAGTTATCAGGTTCCTAAGAGGCGCCCGGAGATTTAATCCCTCCCGGCCAAGCCTGTTCCCCTCCTGGGATCTCTCATTGGTCCTCACGGGCCTTCAGAGACCCCCCATCGAGCCGCAGAATCAGTCAAACTCAAGGCCCTCTCCCTAAAGACGGCCCTCCTGATCACGCTCGCCTCCATAAAGAGCGTCGGGGACCTGCATGCGTTCTCGCTCATTGACACCTGCCTAGAGTTCGGTCTGGCAGACACTCATGTGATCCTAAGACCATGACCGGGCTACGTGCACAAAGTTCCTACGACTCCCTTCAGAGACCAGGTATTGAACCTGCAAGAGCTGCCCTTGGAGGAGGCAGACCCAGCCCCTTAGTTGCTGTGTCCGGTACGTGCTTTGCGTATCTATTTGGAATGCATGCAGAGCTTTAGACGTTCTGAGCAGCTCTTTGTCTGCTTTGGTGGACAGCGGAAAGGGAATGCTGTCTCCAAACAGAGGCTTTCCCACTGGGTGGTTGAAGCCATAGCATTGGCCTATCACACACAGGCCGTGCCCGTCCACTTGCAGTTTCGAGCACACTCGATGAGAAGTGTGGCATCCTCGTGGGCACTGGCCAAAGGCACCTCCCTATACATATGCAAAGCAGTGGGTTGGGCAAGGTATTGGCCAATACCTTTATGAGATTTTACAATCTCAGGGTTGAGTCGGTTTCATCCTGTGTTTTCTCAGGTCCGAGCCGGTAGAACTCAGTAACGCGGTAACAACTGACCGGGTGTACCGCTTGCACCTAGCGCCCTTTCCCTCCGCTGAGGCAATACCATGCACTCTTACCCCAGGAGATCCCACTAACTTGGCTCCCTGAATGACTCCTCCCTAGCCCTCTGGTCCGTGAATTCAGCGGAGGAATTCGCCGACCAAACCCAATGCGGGTAATCAATTTACCCTATACTGGAATAGGTGCTCCACAGGTCGGCCCCCATGTGGACTTATCCCCCAGTGTGTATTTTCCACGGTACGGTCCACTTGCAAGCGGACCCGCATCTCCCCTGGGCAGTTCTCACTGAACCCCGGTCGCCGTGTTTGTAGCAACCCCTCCCTCCCAATGAGGTAGGATCTACCACTGCGCCATTCTCCACATGTGACCTAAAAGCCCATGTGATGTATTTCACCACTCTTTACCTCCCCCAGTCTGGGCAGGTGTGGTCTCTGCAGGGTCTTTCCCTCCTGAAAGAATAGGAACTGGGAAAGAACACCTTCCCCGATGCGTGTGATAGTGTTAAGATGGCCCCAGCTGCCATCTATGCGAGAAACATAGAGAGAAAAATGGCAGGAGCTGGCGCGGCTTGCTCCCATGCTTGGCACGTCGCCTTGTTCCTCCCATATCGGGGCGTAAGGAACCAGAAAGTTTTGATGATTTTTTGTGGTGTTGGGGAAGGGTACGCGCAGTCTGGCACAGCCTGTCATTTTGGTACGCAAACTACCTGCACGCACCTGTGTCAGCAGTGCACGTACACGGTTCAGCGCATGGCGTGATTAAAATTGGACCACTAGTGTCGCTTCTTCGACAAAACGTTGAAGTGAGCGACAGACGGGGAATGTCTAGGTTACTTTTGTAACCTCCGTTCCCTGATGGAGGGAACAAGACATTGTGTCCTCCCGGCCACATCGCTGAACCGAGCCACTGTTGCAGCCGAACCTCATTGTCGGCTCCTCAGACAAATCCTGAATGAACAGACGCATTTCCCTCCCTTTATACCCGTATGTCCCAGCCTCTGTTTCACTCAAGATAAGTCCTTTATGTTGTGGATTAGAAGTTTTAAGTATCTTGTTTATGAAGGGATTTGAAGCATTAGGGATGAAACATAATGGTGTAAATGCAATGCAAATTCATCCATTTACCGCTTAAACATGCCTACATTTGTTAATGAGTGCAGTTTTGTTAAAACCTGTTATTGCATCGCTGTTTAATCCATTTGAAGTATGCTGTGTAAAATTATTTGGTTCAACTAGCTGTACACGTCAATAGAAGGTTAAAATAGAGGTTTTATTGTTCAGTTTTTAAGACTACGATGGAGAAACCAGTTGTCAGTATCCAGTTGTCTTCTCATAAAGGTTTCATTTGCAGTAAAACATACCACAACAATGCACAGCCACAAATGGAGTTTATTGATTCAGTCAATCGCCATAAAATCACTTCCATTTCCTGCCTATTCAGCAGTCAGCTGCATAGAGTGTGGTGAATGAAATTATCCACACAAGCCTATTACTAAGCCAAAACCCCCAATGAAAAAAAGAGCACAGCAGACTGTCAAGACAAGAATAATCTAATATCTGCTTTCAACTGAAAATTCCTCCATTCAGCAAAATGCCCCCCTTTTTAATTTGAGGCCTGACTAGATAGATTAACATGGCATATTATGGTGATAATTTCTGCGGAAACTTAAAGCTTTACCCTGATGTGAATTACTATGTAAAATAGTAAGGCTTATGCATTTTGTACGAGAAGAAGGCAGGCTGGGGGTGGGAAAGCATTGTGGCAGTTGGAAAAGAAAAAATGTAACCAAAAAGATTTATCAAGCAAACAAATCTTAAAAGCCTGTTCAGTCTGCCTCTTGTCCAGCTTTGTTGATAGCTGATGATGATATTTTCAGTGTATAAATATAATGCAAGGAATGTACAACATAGTTGTCAGTTGTCACTGCTACAGCAAAGTGACTTGAGTGTGTAACAAGATGGGGGCTACTTAGAGATTTCTAAGTGTATCAAACTATTATTTTTTTCCCTCACCCCTTCCTTTTTCTCACATTTTTATGGCGGTTAAGTGCAGGCAAAGCATTTTAATGCTTGGCGGAGAGGGAGACAAGGAATGTGTTCACTCTAGCATTATCGCCATAAAGCTCCATTTACTTTCATGAGATCCAGCGTGACAACATGGGCTGGACGCAGGTCGTTATAATTATATGATGCATTGATGATTCTACTCAGGCTGTGAATTGCCAGCAACGGCAAAGCTTTAGAGCATGACACCCACTAGAATGAGATCATTAAAAGAGATGTATTCTGGGAGGGGAACTATCTGTCTAGTGCGCACTGACTGGCTGTTTCTTCCAATATTACCAGCGATGGGTGGCTGCCATTTCACATCACTTTACATGCAAATGATTGTGTGGCTTGGCCGTGCCATTGGCACAGTAGAAGAATGTGTTCCATATGTACTATATGCTTCTCCTTTTAATCTTTATAAAGAGTTGAATAGATGGACAATACTACTGCAAAATAATCATTGCCAATATAACATAATTATTTGGTTCATGAGAAATTTTGAAGCACACGTTTTTTTGTGCTGCAACCGATCTTTAATAAATTAGTGTAATATGTTTGGGTATACTTTCAAAATATCCCATCATTTTTGTCACATACTGTATATTTGTATTGCATTTTAGATCCCTGAAGTATGCTTATAGTTTTAGTTAAGGTTTCTAGTACCAAATCAGTTGTAATTTCGTTTTACAGAAATATTTTTCATCCATCCTCTGACCCTTAGAATTCTGTTTTTGCTACCGAACATGGCTGTTTTACAACTTCTAGTTGTAAATGACATCTGTTATCATTAACAATGCCGTTGTCATGCTGCTTAATGCTGAATGGGTGTTGATATATTAAAATCTATGTGGGTGGTCACATGATAATGTGCTGATATTTCTGACAGCATAACTATAATGCATTCTGAATCTCCAGTTTTTGCATCTTAGCTTAGTTTTCATAAACAGTCTTGTTGGGTAGGGAAGGGAGCTTTGCAATGTGAATGGGAAGAGTATTTCTACATTATTTCTAAAAAGTACACACAGTTCTGTTTTCCACAATATGCTCCCTTTAAAGGAATAGTTCTCCCAAAAATTACATGTATGTCATAATTTAAAGTACCCTCATGTCGTTCGAAAACCACACTTACTTTCTAATGCTAAACACAAAAGGAGATGTTTCATTGAGTATTTTCAATGGCAGTAGACAGTGTCTCACTGTAAAGTTAAAAAGGGACTAAAAGTATCATTAAAGTAGTCAATGCAATTCATGCGTCATATTACAAGTCTTCTGAAGGCATAAAATATATTTTGGTGAGAAACAACCCACAATTTCAAGTGGTAATTTTCCTTGATCTTTTGACGTATAAAAGGTCATTGTACGATAAAGACCTTTACTAATATTAGAAATACACCTTAAGAAGCATATTAAAATAATAAAAAAAAGCCATGACATGACCACTTTAAGTCCATTTGCAGAGAAAATCCTGACCTGCTTTTTTAAACAATGAACATACTTGTTCTATGCAAAATCAGACTGAATGGAAGCTTCAAGGAACCTCTTCAAGGAAAAGAGACATGAGGGAAACCATGTCTAGACCACTGAAATAACGGGTTATGGAATCTCAGGATCAAATATTTTAATTGTTGGGAGGTGTATGGTCAGATGAAATTCTTTGACCACACTGTATCATGTTCAGTCTGGCAGAAGACGCGTGGGTCCTGGAGTTAATGCGGGACAGCAGGCATTGATCAGTCTGTCTGAGATCTGGGACTGCAGCCCAAGCGTTGGCTATCACTTTAGGTATTGGTTTCATCAGGGAGAGATAGTGAGTAGCTTCCTGTTTGTCATCCATTGATTTCTTTTCCTCTCCTTTTCTTGATTTTGTCACAGGATTGTAGGCTGACGCCTTGTCTCTGTTTGAATGTGATATATTGTGCCCTCTAATCACAAAGGGCAAAAGAGTGGAACGTGTTCGTTCAGCATCAGGGTCATCTTCAAACAATCACATTGCACCACTTTAGCTGTATTGTTTTTAGCTGGGCATACCCTCCATACACAACCACAAGCATTGATCTGTTGTCAATACCAAGGAAGGCATTCTGTCCTGAATTCACTGCCATCTGATGCTCTCTCCCTCTCTATCTATCTTCTAACTATCCTGTGACCTCTGCTTATGTCACTGGCTTTTTCAATCCTCTGCTGAGCCCCAAATCTAAGATGGTGTGTTGAAAACAATGAGAATAGCTGAGTATGTGCTTAATGAAATGGCATTTGAAGTGGATATTCCACAAAATCATATTCCAACCACAGAACAGTAGCCACTCAGCAGATATTTGTAGAGTCACTCTGCCTCCATACATGGTTGTACAATAAAAACATATGGTTGCATAAGTAGGTGCATATTCTTCCATTTCCCCATGCATGTTGAATGTATTGCCATCAGGCATATGCCACCAGGCAATTTCCCCATCAGTGTAGCTGCTGTGCCTATAAAGATTGTTATGATGATTTCATTAACATGGTCGTAATTGTCATATGAATAGATACAATGACGGTTATGGAGCTGATTTGTTGTGCCATGTTCGCAATGGGTATTTTTTCCTGCTCTCTTGGGTTTGTCACATATTTGCTGGTTTATCGGTGCCACAGCTCACAGTATATTCATAAAGGGAAGATTTGAATAAATATAACATGGACTCTCCTTCTGAACACTTTCACTGTATGTATGTTGCCCTCTTAGGAAGAGAAAAAGTGAAAGGTCATGGTAAGTGCTATTTGAATAGGAATGTAATATTATGTGCCACTGTAGTGCACACAGTTGATCATCTTTCATATTGAATTCTCCTAAGTGTTTTTACTCTCCAGTCAATTAATTTGATCGACTCACACATATGTGATGTATTCATAGCTTCTGGTGTTTCATTTAAGAGTACGGACACCGAGCTCAAAGCGACAGGCTGTTGCAACTCTTTTATCTTTAATATAGTCATTTTCTCACTTCCTGTCATTTGACACATTCTTCTTTGTCACATTTTCTTCTTGGACCTGAGTACTAACACTGTTAAACATAGTGTGCTGCTCTATGACAGTAACACTTCAAAAGTCTAAGTGCATATTTTTCTTTGCATATCGCACAATGCTGATATGGAAACTCAAATATTCCACAGTTCACATATCATTCCTCCTTGGGTTTAAATCTTGGAAATCTGGGTTTCCATCCCACCAGACAGGACGCTTCCGCCTTGCATGCCATGGCCCTCCTGCAAGTCCACCAGGCCAAGGCACTTAAAGATCTGCAGGATCTGTGCTCAGCGACTGACCTCGCCCTCAGGGCCACGAAGGTCACAGTGCAGTCACTCGGGCAGGCAATGGCCAAACTTGTGGTTCAGGTACGACATCTGTGACTAAACCTGGTCGAGATGCACAAAATGGACAAAGCAAGCTTTCTCAATGTGCCCTTCTCACATTTCTGCTTTTTCGGTGACACCATCGAGGACTTCGCCAAGCAGTTCTCAGCGGTAAAGAAGCAGATGGAGGCCATCTCTCACATCATGCCCCATCGCACTTCCAGCACGGGCCGTGCCCCGTCTGCCCGCCAAAGGCATCATCCTGCGGCTTCTAAGAAACGTGCAGCTCCGCCTCAGCCTGGGCCCAGCTCTCAGCCACAGCGTCAAGCGCCCCGCAAGAAGCACACGCCCCCATCTCACGAATCCCCTCTAGGACCCGGAAGGCTCCCAAGAGTTCCTGAGATGGACTACCCAGAGACCGAGACGTTTGCTCCGTAGCTGGAAAGCAGACCAAACCGTCCCCCGGTGGAGGGCCGGGAGGAGAATCCTCAGTTAAGTTTATTTACTTTGCCGCACCCCCTTCGGGCTGCGGTACCCACATTCTCAATAAAAGAGCAATTTCCTATGACACTTCAACAGTCCCGGCACAATGGACGCAGACCCTTCACATCCAGCCCCACAATTGTTGTCCCCCGGCCGGCCGGTTCTGATGTGTCTAGAGGATGCGTCCACAGGACCTCCTCCTCAGTCCCCTGCCAGATGTGCGGAGCAAGGTAAGTGCTTCGAGTCTTTTCTCAGCACCAGAGCCTCAGGATGCGCTTTTGCCTCCAGACACTGTATTACCTGCTCCATCCTGCTGCGAAGCCCCGCTTGGTACGTCAAAATTAATCATACCCTTAGTGCCCCTAGCACGGAGCTTGGACGCGTGGCTATCGCTTCCCAATCCATACGCTGGCTGGCCAGGATCATCTGACTTGGTTACGCAATTCAGTTTGCCAGGCCTCCTCCCCCCTTCGGGGCCATATGCTTTACCGCAGTGCACGGCGAAGACGCCAAATACCTGCGCACGGAAATCACGACTCTCTTACTCAAAGATGCGATAAAGCCCGTCCATTCAGCCGAGATGAAGAAGGGTTTCTACTTCATTGTACTCAAAAAAGGCGGCGGATTACGACCGATCTTGGACTTGCGAGTTTTTAACCGGGCCTTGCACAAACTCCCGTTCAAAATGCACACGCAAAGACACATCCTAACTTGCGTACAGCATCTAGATTGGTTCGCAGCGGTAGACCTGAAGGACGCGTACTTCCACGTCTCAATCTTGCCTCGACATCGACCCTTTCTACGGTTAGTGTTCGACGGCCAGGCGTATCTGTACAAGGTCCTCCCCTTCGGCATGTCCATGTCCCCATGTGTCTTTACGTAGGTCGCAGAGCCAGCCCTTGCCCCGCTTCAGGAAGCAGGCATTCGCATACTCAACTACCTCTACAACTGGATCATCCTGGCCAACTCCCAAGAGTTACTATGCACTCACATGGACCAGGTGCTCAGGCACCTTAGCCGTTTAGGGCTTCAGTCAACTGGGAAAAGAGCATCTCTTTTCTCGGAATAAGAATGTCTCAATGTTAGCACGCCTCATCAATGAGTGCACGCAGTAAGTACTTAAGTGCCTCACCTCGTTCAGGCCAGGCACGTGGGCCCCCCTAAAACATTTTCAAAAGCTCCTGGGGCATATGGCATCCTCCGCCGTGGTTGATGCATATGAGACCACTCCAGCACTGACTCCAGACGAGATGAGCATGGCGCCGCGGCACGCACTGTGTTTATCACCCTCGCCTGCCGCCAAACTTTCAAACCCTGGACAGACCTCTGTTTTTTACAGGCAGGAATCCCTTTGCAGCAGCTGTCCCGATGCGTCCTGATCACCACAGACGCTTGCAAACAGGGTAGGGGCGGGGTAGGTTTCTCCTGCTAGTTCAGGGCAAGCACGTCTTGATCCGATCAGACAGCACCGCCACGGTACCATACATAAATCGCCAAGGCGGCGTACAAGGCTGTCCCCCTCCACTTTGAAGGTGTATGTAGCCGCTATCACTGCCCATCACGACGCAGTAGACGGCAAGTGTTTGGGAGAGCACGACTTAGAGATGCATAAGGCTCTCAAAAGAGACGAGTGAAGAGCAGTGCAACGAGGTCAATAGGCTGTCTGTTATCACTGTCTTCATCTTCATGTTAAGTTAATGGGGGACTGCAAAAAATAATAATAAAAAACTTATGAAAACTAAATATTATTTATTATTAAAATAAGATCATTTTTATTTAATTTTATTCAGTTTCAGAGCCATAAAAAATATTTTAGTTTAGTTTCAGTTTTTCTAATCATGTTATTTTTTATTTTTATTTCAGTTTACAAAAATGTTTTTTACATTTAGTTTTCGTCCTTATTTTAATTTTAGTTTACGATAATGACCTTCTTACCCACTTTTTCTACAATAGATTGAACATATATACTGTATAAATATAGTGTCACCAAAATTGCATTCACCCAGGGCATTGTGAATTCATCAAGCAGACTTTTTATTTTTGACCTCAGAAAGGTCATCCAATAAACAAAAATGTTACCTAACAACAAAGCTGCCAATCATTTGAAGGGGTACCAGAATCAGTCTTGTCAAGGTGTTACCAAGGGATGAAATTGTAAAAATTTTGAATTGTATATAGGCTAAATGAAGTATTTACAGTTGACATCAACTTGAGGCATTTTTAAAGACAACACATTGGATCTGGTCCTAGGCAAACACAGGAAGCCAACTGTTATGGAAAATATTGTTTTCAGAATAATTCTGAACATAAAATATGTTTAGTCATATGACATCACTAAACATATATACTGATATTGATACATCATAATTTGTACAAAGCCATTGTATGACATTACAGGAATAGTGCACCAAAAGTGCATATTCTCTCATTTACTTACTCTCATGTTATACTAAAACCATATGACTTTCTTTACTTTTTTATTCTTTGCATAAAAGGAGATGTTCCCTTTACAAAAAGCTTCACTTATGATGCTGCACTGAGAAAAGCATTTGGCAACATCTTATAGTTGTGAACAGCTGTGAATATGTGTGCAACACGTCAATGAACATTGACTGGAATTTATAACCTCTGCCGGTGTAATCATTGGATGCACCCGGGGCAGGGTTATAAATAGATAAGTCACCGGAGCATCGTCAGATCTTTTGTCTTCAGATCACTCTGTGTTCTATCACGAGCCTGTAAAACTTTCTTTCCTCTGTTAGGTGTTAGAATCTGTTAGGCAGTGTGCAGTGAACCTTTTCTCTTTTCTCTTAAAAAAAAAGAAAAAGAAAAAATGACTGAAAATCAGGGCAAACGATGCGTAATCCCCTGTCTCCGCTCTATGGCCGAGAGGGACACACATCAGTTCTGCTTTGTTTGTTTGGGGGAGGCGGGTGCGAGCATTGCGATCTGCTTTCGGGCAAAATGCTTCGCGCTCGCCTTACTTACTTCCGGGAGTCAGCGCCCACACTTAATTCGTGGGGCTCTCTTATGGATCTAGCTGAGGAGCGAGAGACGGGTTCGTCCCTTTCGCTCGCTCTCTCCCCAGACCCAGCTGGTCCTCCCCGTGATCTTGAAGCGTGCTCTTCAGTTCATGAGGGGGACCTTGAATCTCTTGAGTCAGCAGATTTCGAGTTACCCACCTCCGAGCATTCCGGGCATGATAGTAAATCAGTGGAGGAATTACTCGACGTGGTTACTTGTGCGGTGGCCAAGCTTCAGTTAGACTGGCCACGCCAACAAGAGACCCCCAATCGCTCCAAGTTGGAAGATAGATTTCTGTCTGGTGGCCAGGGAAAGGGAACACCTCATGAGACCCTTCCCTTCTTTAATGACCTCCATGTCGAGCTCTCTCGCTGATGGAGGAAGCCTTATACTTCCTGTGTCCACGTGCCCTTGACGTTGATATATTTGAATATTGTGGGTGCTGAGACAAAGGGGTATTCTGAAAAGACCCTCTCTCCCCACGAAGCCATGCAGGAACACATCCACGCTAGTGGGGAGGGCTTATCAGGCAGCGGGTCAGGCTGGTGCTGCTCTGCACACTATGGCAGTGTTACAGGCATACCAGGCTGATCTGCTGAAGGACCTGAGTGCAGGTACCATGCTCGATGAAGAAGCGTTCTCTGAACTTCGTTGAGCCATTGACCTATCTCTCCATGTGTCCAAGCAGACAGCCCGTGCCATTGGCCAGTCTATGTTCGCTTTGGTCAGCACGGAAAGACACCTATGGCTCAACATATCGGGCATCAAGGACAAAGATAAAGCTTTCCTCCTTGATGCCACGGTTTCGCCTCTGGCCTATTCGGAGACGCGATGAATACAGTTATCTCCAGGTTCCAGGAGGCGAAGAGCCACGAGGAAGCATTTGGGTAGTTAGGGGGCGGGACCGTCGGCCACCCAGTCCCGCCCCGGTCCTGCTAGAAGGGAGGCTCAGAAGCAGAGTGTGGTGAGTCGTGCTCCCCCTCGTAAAGACTGGGGACAGGCTCGTCGCCCTCGACAGCCCCCAAAGCAAGACCTCAGGGGAGTAATTTCTAAAAGAAAAAAGCCCTGACGGTCTTGCGCCCAGCCCTGTGGGGGTAGCTCCCCTTGGGATGGGGTGTGTGTATCATCCACTTCACCCCTCCCGGTACCCCCACGAATCCTCTCCTTTCCCGCCGCCTCTGGTGTTTCGGGAGGCAGAGGCTTCCAACAAAAATTTGGCTGTACCGCTTCTTCCTGCCTTATTCCAGGACGTGGAACACTTGACATCCCCTCAACAGGAAGTGTCAAAATTAATACCCATCTCAGAGAACCTGGCAGCATGGAAACTTCTGCCCGGTATTTCTATTTGGGTCCAAAGAACAGTAGAAAAAGGCTACAGAATTCAATTCGCTCGCCGTCCTCCATGTTTCAAGGGCGTGGTCCCCACTACTGTGAAATTGGAGCAGGCATGTCTACTGTGGAAAGAACTGCAAAATCTCGGTCAAAGGGGCCATAGAACGTGTTCCCTTTCCAGAGAAATAGTCAGGCTATTACAGAAAATACATCCTGGTCCCCAAGAAGGGTGGGGGGTTGCGTCCGATCTTAGATCCTCGAGGCTTGAACTGCTCAGTCAGGGTGTTCAAGTTCAAGATGCTAACTGTCAAGACGGTCGTGTCAAAAGCCCAACATCAGGTTTTGGCTGGTCACGATCGATCTCATGGACGCATATTTTCATATAGAAATTCTGCCACAGCACAGGAAGTTCCTGATGTTCGCTTTCGGGGTATGCGACTCCGGGGTATCCGCATTTTGAATTACATAGACGACTGGCTGATACTAGCGCAGTTCAGCACAGGGATATTTTCTTAGCTCATCTGGTTTCTCTGGGTCTGAGACTCAACGTCAAAAGAGCGTTCTCTCTCCCACCCAGGGAATTAACTATATGGGAGTTATATGGAATTCGATCACGATGCGGGCACAATCGTCTCCCGCTCGAATCATTTCCATTCAGAACACCCTGAGAAAAGTCAGGCTAGGTTAAGGTTGCACTGCTCGTCAGTATCAACGAATAGTAGGTCTCATGGCGTGTGCGTCCACGGTGATCCCTTTGGGCCTTCTGCACATGAGACTGTTCCAGCTGTGGTCATCCAGCTCAAGGAGAATGGGAGGGTCGTCAGCTCGATTGTCACATTAACTGTCTCGAGTTGATGGCTGTATTTCTGGCCCTAAAATACTTCGTCCAGAGGCTGCCATGTCTTGGTGTGGGTGGACAGTACAGCGGTAGTCTCTTACATAAACCATCAAGGAGGTCCACGTTCACGTCAGCTGAAATTTTGGCATGTCGGATTCTCCTTGGGGCCCAGGGCAAGCTCCTGTCACTCAGGGCAGTTTATATCCCTGGATGCTCATATGTGGGAGCAGATTTACTGTCCAGATAGAAAATACAGATGGGGGAGAGGAAACTCCACCCCGAGGTAGTGGAACAAATCTGGGTGAGATTTTACAGGGCAGAAGTGGACCTCTTCGCCTCTTCTCAGACAGCGTAATGTCCCGTCTACTTCTCTCTGAGTCACCCAGCCCCCCAGGGTCTGGACGCAATGGTGCATACATGGCCCAGAATGCGTCTGTATGCATTTCCCACAGTTTCTCTGCTCCCGGGAGTCTTGGCCAGATTTCTCCAGCAAGGGTCTTGCCTATTACTGATAGCGCCGTGCTGGACGAACAGGGTATGGTTCTCGGAGATAATGTCTCTCCTCGACGGCTCGCCTTGGGTGATTCCGAACAGGAGGGACCTTCTGTCTCAGGCATAGGGGACAATATTTAATCCCTGGCCCGAGCTGTGGAACATTCATGTTTGGCCCCTGAGGGGTATCAACTGAGGGACACAGGGCTTTCACCTGAGGTTATCGAGACCATTTTAAGTGCTAGGGCTCCCTCCACTTGGAACAAATCTGGGTGAGATTTTACAGGGCAGAAGAGGACCTCTTAGCCTCTATGAACAGTGCAATGTCTCCTCTACTTCTCCCTGAGTCACCCAGCCACCCCCCCCTACTAGAAGTTACGCCAATAAATGGGGTGTCTTTGAAAGATGGTGCAGTACACATAATGCAGATCCAGTTAACTGCTAGATTGCATCAGTTCTGGACTTTCTGCAGGAAGAACTGTCAGCAGGCACATGCCCCACCATTCTAAGGGTCTATGTGGCCACCATTTCGGCTCACCACGCCTTGCTGGACGGGGTGCCGTTGGGAAGACATCCTCTACTCGCTCGCTTCATTCGTGGAGATAGGCGACCTAGGCCTTCTGCTAGGACCAGGACCCCTTCATGGGACTTAGCAATAGTCCTTGAGGGTCTGGTTGAGACCCCCTTTGAACCTCTAGAGTCAGCGTCTGACAGACTTCTGACTCTCAAGATGGTTTTTCTTATGGCAATTACCTCTCTAAAGAGAATTGGGGACCTACAGTCTCTGTATGTCTTGACAGCCTGTTTAGAATTTGCCCCAGGAATGACCAATGCAATTTTGCACCCTCATCCTGACTACCTGCCTAAGGTGCCTTTCTCGATTCTTACACCGGGTCACTCTTGAAGCCTTCTGCTCCTGCCGTTCACTATGCCGGAGCAGGAAAGACTTCACAGACTTTGTCCAGTCCGTGCCCTTCAGACTTATGTTCACCACACTAGCCAGTGGCGTAAGTCAGGGCCATGGGGGCGCAACAGGTGGGGCGGCCACCACCAATTGAATTGAATTCAATAGAATTTCTTTATTGTCATTGTACACAAGATAAAACGAAATTGCGGAGCTTCTGCATAAGATGCATGGTACATAAAAAAAGATAAATAAATAAATAGATATAAAATACATAATACAAAATGATGTATTAAGATGTTTAAGCTAGGACAAAGAATAAGTAAAAAGACATAAAAGGAGTGCTACAGTTTGTCAAAAATTATATTTTGACAAATACAAGACTATACTAAACTGAAGGACCTTTCAGTCACAAACTGAGGGTATAAAAAGATGGAGATTGCACAGAAATATAATACATAAATACACATATTGTGCTAGGTGCAATGTCAGTACATACAAAGTATTTGGTGCATATGTGTATTCAGTGTAGTTATAGCTCTGGGAAAAAAGCTGTCCTTGAGTCTATTTGTCCTTGACTTAAAGCATCTGTATCGCCTACCAGAAGGCAACAATTTAAACAGGTGGGAACCAGGGTGAGAATGGTCTTTTTCAATGTTCTGGGCTCTGCTGAGGCAGCGGGAGTTGTAAAGGTCCTTCAGGGAGGGAAGAGGGCAACCAATGATCCTCTGAGCGGTGTTAATAGTCCGCTGTATTCCCTTTCTCTCTGCCTCCGTACAGCTACAGTACCATACTGAGATACAATATATTAGAAGGCTCTCCACCGCAGAACGATAGAAGGTCTCCAGCAGCTTCTTCTTTAGATTGTTCCTCTTTAACACTCTCAAGAAGTGAAGGCGCTGCTGTGCCTTTTTGATAATTACTGTGATGTTGGCTGACCATTTGAGGTTTGCTGAGATGGTTGTGCCAAGGAATTTGAATATTTGAACCCTCTCTACGCAGTCTCCATTGATGTAGAGGGGAGCGGGGTCTGCCCTGTGCCTTCTAAAATCGAAGATGATTTCCTTTGTTTTGGTGGTATTTAGTGTCAGGTTATTGGCTGAACACCATCCGACAATCTCAGGATCTCATTTCTGTAGGCAGCCTCATCCCCCCTTTGAAATTAGTCCCACCACTGTAGTATCATCTGCAAATTTGATGATGTTGTTCTGGTGATGGACTGGGCGGCAGTCATGCGTATAAAGAGAGTACAGAATTGGGCTCAGCACGCACCCTTGAGGGGAGCCAGTGCTGAGCATGCGGGTGGCAGAGAAATGAGGACCGAGTTTAACAGTCTGAGGGCGGTCCGTCAGGAAATTCCTGATCCAATTACAGGTAAGTAAAGGGAGGCCAAGATCTGTGAGTTTGCAGAAGAGAATGTCCGGTATAATAGTATTAAAGGCTGAGCTATAATCGATGAAAAGCATCCTCACGTAGCTCTCCTGATGTTCCAAATGGCACAGCGCATTATGGAGGGCTATGGCTATTGCATCCTCAGTTGATCTGTTTGCTCTATAAGCAAACTGATGTTCATCGAAAGTGAAGGGGAGGCAGGTTTTTAGATGGTGCAACACCAGCCTCTCAAGGCACTTTGTAATGATCGGTGTAAGGGCAATAGGGCGATAGTCATTGAGATTATCTGTGGCTGATTTCTTTGGCATGGGGATAATTATGGAGGATTTCAAGCAGGATGGAATTGAAGCTTGTGTCAGGGAGAGGTTGAAGAGTTTTGTGAGGACTCCTGAGAGCTGGTTAGCACATCCCTTGAGCACCTTCCCTGAGATGCCATCAGGGCCAGAAGCTTTCAGTGTGTTCACTTTTCTAAGCACCCGCCTCACTTCATGCTTCTGGACAGTGAATGGAGGGGTACCAGAGTCTGTTGTAAACTGAAGTGGTGTGGTATTTTGCAGCTGTGGTTTATCAAAACAAGCAAAGAAGCAGTTTAGTTCCTCTGCTAGTGGAGCCGAGCTGTTTCCAGCTGCACAGCTGCTGCCTCTGAAGTTTGTTAGGTGCTGGAATCCCTGCCATACCTGTCATGGTTTGCCGTCTGTAAAATTATCTTCCACCTTTTTTTTGTAATCCCTCTTTGCATCCCTGATTCCTCTCTTCAGGTTGACTCTAGCAGCACTGTAGAGAGCTCTATCACCTGACCTGAAAGCAGCTTTCCGATCTTTTAGGAGCTTATAGACTTGGCTGGTCATCCAAGGCTTCTGATTGGGAAAAACCCGGATGATTTTATTCACTGTGACGTTGTCCATACAGTACTTGATGTAGGCCAATACCGCCTCAGTGTGAACAGCCAGGTCATGATGTTTAAAAACTTCCCAGTCAGTATGTAAAAAGCAGTCCTGGAGCTGAGAGAGTGCATTTTCGGGCCATATAGAAACAGTTTTTGTAAGTGGTGTTTTCCATCTTCTGTGGGAGATGTATGCTGGAGTAAGTAGCAGAGAGAGGTGATCTGAATGGCCTAGGTGAGGGAGAGGAATGGCTCTATATGCATGTTTAATGTTGGTGTACAGACGGTCCAGTGTGTTATCTCCTCTGGTCGAACATTTAACATGTTGGGAGAAATGTGGAAGTACTGTTTTCAAATCTGCCTGGTTAAAATCTCCAGCTATAATGTGTACTCCATTGGAATGAGCACATAACTATTATTTATGGCATCTAGCAAGAGAGCGAGAGCTGTGCTAACATTTGCGTCGGGTGGTATATAAACAGCGGTGACAATCACTACTGTTAGCTCTCGCGGTAAAAAGAACGGTCGGCATTTAACAGTCATGAATTCCAGGTCCGGAGAACAGTGACTATCTAGAATTATACTATTGTTTGACCAGTCATTGTGCACAAATATACACACACCACCCCCTTTGCTCTTACCAGAGTCTTTGTTTCTGTCCCAGCGATGTAAAGTGTGACCCGCTAGCTGCACTGCACCGTCGGGGATCCTTGGGTGAAGCCTGGTCTCAGATACTATCATAATGCAACAGTCGCGGATGTAGTGATTCCTGGCGATGTAAAGCTTCAATTCGTCCATTTTGTGAGCCATATATCTTGCATTTGTGAGAAACATACTTGGTAGAGGAGGCTTATGTGGTTGTTTTCTGAGTCTCGCATGAAGGCCGGTCCGGCAGCCCCGCTTTTGTTTTCTTTCCCATCGCCGTCTGCGTCGTCTGCCAGGACCGACCACAATCCGATGCCAGGACCGACCACCGCCTGGTACGGCAATAGCACTGCCCACAACCGCAAAGACCTGCAAAGGGTGGTGCGAACGGCCAGAAACATCATCAGAGGTGAGCTTCCCTCCCTCCAGGATATATATAAGAGACGGTGTGTGAATAAAGCTCGGAGGATTATCAAAGACTCCAGCCACCCGAGTCATGGGCTGCTCTCACTGCTTCCATCAGGCAGGCGGTATCGCAGCATCAGGACCCGCACCACCCGACTACATGACAGCTTCTTCCCACAAGCAATAAGACTTTTGAACACTTGATCCCTCACAATCAACAATCAGCACTGCACTTTATTAATCCTCACTCTGTCAATATATTCTCGCTCCCAATTCAGTTAGTGTGTATATATATTTATACCCTTATCTAGTGTATGTGTATTCTACATTGTGTGTATTGTGTACATTTGATATGTAAATTGTTGTGTAGGTATGTGTACATTTGTTATGTAAATTGTTGTGTAAGTTTGTTATGTAAATTGTTTTGTGTAAATATGTTGTTTATTGTAAAGTGGTTTATGTCTCGTCACTGTCATTACTGCAATGTTGCTCGGAACTGCACACAAGAATTTCACCTGCTGTTGCACTCGTGTACACAGTAGTGTGACAATAAAGTGATTTGATTTGATTTGATTTGATTTGATTCCACGGAGATCCCGGTGGTCTGGTGATATCCTTCGGGATATTATGTGTGCGAAAAAAGTCTGGTGTAACTGTAATCTTGTGTTGAAATCCGATGTCTAATAAGTACTGACGGCTGTAATTATGCTTCTCAGAAGCAACAAACAAAAAACACACAAGAAAACAAGCAAGAGTGCACCAAAGGCGAGAGCTGTAAGCCGCTGCGTCTGTACACGCCGCCATTTCAAGCAGACTATGTCGCATTGGGTGAGGGACGGTATTGCCCTGGCCTACGAAGTGTGCGGTCAAGCTTTGCCAGTAGGTATCAGGGCTCACTCTACCAGAGGGGTTGCCTCCTCTGAAGCCTTGGCCAGAGGGGTCCCGCTGCAGCATGTTTGTGATACGGCAGGCTGGTCCTCTCCGCACACATTCATTAGATTATACAGTTTGGATGTTAATGCCACTCCGGGCTCTTATGTCCTTGAGTTGACATCTCAAGCTCATGTCTGAGCCCTCTCACGCTCTTGTGAGCACACTACACAACCGTAGGGGGTCCGGACAGCCACAGTGCGGCGGCGTGGGTATTCTCGTTCCCAAAGAGCTTTTCTCAGTGCAGCATCATAAGTGAAGCTTTTTGTAAAGGGAACGTCTCGGGTTACTTAAGTGTAACCCTTGTTCCCTGAAAAAAGCGTAACGAGATGCTGCGCTTCACTGCCACACTGGGATGCCCCGGGACTGCTCTTCAGACAAAATACCTGATGATGCTCCGGTGACGCATCTATTTATAACCCTGCCCCAGGTGCATCTAATGATTACACCGGCAGTGATTATAAATTCCGGTCAATGTTCATTGACGTGTTGCACACATATTCACAGCTGGTCACAGCTTCTCGTTCCGCATTTTTCAGGGAACAAGTGTTACACTTAAGTAACCCGTGACATTTATTGAATATCTCAATATTGAATATTTAAATTCAGTGGCAGATGACAGTGATAACCCAAAAGTGTCATAAAAGTAGTCCATGCAACTTGGATTTCATTTTCCAAGTATTCTGAAGTTATACATGTTTTGTTGAGAAATATCCCAAAATTAAAGTAATTTATCAGTGAAAATCTTGGCATCTGCTGTGAATCCTTAAGTGCATGTGAGAAGCTTGTCCACAGTGAATGCATGTTATTTTGGAACAAAATGAGGTTGTGTGAATTATGTCAGAATTAAAATATTTTGGGTAAACCATCCCTTTATAAAAATCAAAGGAAATCAAATCTATTTGGTAGTATATCTTTTACTGACAGATGTAGTTCAAAATCCTCACAGTGTTTGCTAAAAGCTCCTCAGAGGCCTGTATTTTGTTGTTATGCCCAGAAGGTGTTACTGCAATATACTGCACACATCTGTGGACAGTATGTTTGTTTTTGGGAGGTACAGATATTCCATTACCCAAAGCTGTGCATGAAAACTTACAAATGCTCCAGCCGGAAGGATCCACACTCACTTCAGTGGTAGATGAATGAGATAAACTGAGATAGGACAGAGCTCTGGGGTAGAGGCTATCAGATAGTCCCTGCTGATGCAGAAATTATAGAGATCTCCACTGCCTCAGAGCAAGAGAGCGCAATTATCCCCAGGTTCATGGCAAGAAACCTGAATAACATCCAGTAAACAATTTTAGACTAAATCCCAGCAGAGTTAAGTATGAGTGATAATTGTTTGAAGTTAAATGTTCAGTTATTTGTGGCTTGCAATGTGCCTGTTTAATTTAAAAAATGTAAATGCTTTTTTTTTAAATTACATATGTTTCAGCAACATGATAACATGTGAAGATGGCATGTTGCTTCTGACAGTTCCAGTATCCTAGGATTGGCCACATTATTCCAACTTACTGACAAGTGCCATCTCCCATCAAAAATGTTTGCATCTGCACCAGTATATTTACCTCCCTTGTGGTGTGACTGGAGGCACTTCACATCAGCAGCATAGGAGACCCAGGTTCAAAGCCTGCATCGAAATCAGGAAGAAATTACGTTGGTTTAATCAGTGATGAGTGTGATTTGGAGGTTGCATTCTTCCCTCTAACCTTATTTTTTTGCTTCACTAATGGTTAGTTTTAGGGTTTGGGTTGGGGGTACAGTTTATAATATATGCATTCCTCTTCACTGTAGCTGACAACAACTCGCTTCACAACTCACTTTTGGCGCCTTTCCATGGACATTACAACCAAAAAATGGGTGTTTTTTGGGGTGTAATGTAGGTCTATCACTTTCACTAATTCTAACACTCTGTGGAGGTGTTGCCCCCTTTTGAAGTTGCACCACCCCCCACTTTGAAGTAAACCCACCCCCTTCTGGAAAAAAAAACATGCCATATTTTTAGAGATCCCAACCCTATTTTCAAGATCTCTGGCCTGCAGCTATATCTACTTAAAAAATGGAACTCACACGTACCCATACAGTACACCCAACAACACTTACCGATTTGGCCACTGGGGCAGTGTTTTTCATTTCGGTGAGCACAGACCAATTTTAGCAGTCTGATCTCATTAATACACTTAGCTGTTTGATAGCATCTAAAACGTTTTTACAGCTTTAGATACATAAAATATTGATTAATTCATTACAAATATATTTGAATACACCAATCGATTATACATATATTTGTAAATTTGTATTGTTTATAGATATTTTAGATCACTTAACCCTACCTCAACCTCTAAACATAATTACATTTCAACAATATAAAAACTTGTAACAAGTAGATTAATGTATAGCAGCAATATTTTTATTACAATATACAAATTTATATATATATTTACAGCTGATAATCCCACACCTGCTCCTAAACCTAAACATAACCATTTAAGCATATTAAACATGTAATGGTAAGACAAATTTAAACACAGTAATTTATTCAGAAAAATTGCTAAATTCAATGCAAAAGTTGTCCAAAGGGTGATGCACTACATCCGATGTGTGCCCTGGCAGCATTGTGTGAGGTGGATAGTGGAATTTATATTATTAAGCTGTGTCTCGTTTCGAAGGCTGCTTGCTTGATAGGACCACTGAAATATAAACAGAACTGGATCGCTGATGCAATGTTAAACAGCCAGCAGGAGGTGAAGCCACCGAAAGTGTTCGAGCGTCCATCTTAGTATGCAAAAACCTCTCATAGAGTGTCAATGACTGATGAAAAAACACCCCCATTTCACTGTCTCTGATCTGCGGATACAACAGTTGCATTTCACCCTCTAGTGATAATAATTTTTAATATTTGATTTGCTTGATATGAATAATATTCCTTATGAGGGAGACCACAAACGCAGATTGTGATGCAAGAGCATTCACCTGCCCCGGTGTTCAGTCTATCAGTGCAGCACAATGATTTCTGAGGCCCCAAGCAACCGACCAAGCTGGGGCTCCATTTTGACATTTTTTGCTTAAAACATTACATACAATTTATTTTAAACCATAATTTTAAATTCATCCTATCAACCATTGTAGCAATCTAGTGAAATAACAAAATAATTTAAGATAATTAATGCATGTTTTCCAGTTTTTCCACAATACATTAATAAATAAAAGCAATATTTACCTACATAGATTTATACAAAACATTTTTTTTTTTAAACACCAACTACTATGGAACAGGCAATCAGTTTTTTGTTGTCTAATATAGACTATGTCTATGTTTTTGTTTGATTGGCTGCTGTTGGTGCTGAAATGCATTTGACAGGGTTTTCCGCATCTTTACACTCTCTTTTCTGTTTAAAGAATGCAGCAGCTTATTATCTTATTTCAGTCCAAACAGTCTGATCGATCTGTCTTTATTCCCAGTTTAGTACATGCTGTTTTTTTGTTCATTGAGATGTATTGAGAAAAAGAATACCACTAAATTATTTAATTTATTAGAAAACATTGATATTACCTAACTTTGATTTAAAAAAAAAATACTCTTCTTCTCTTATTCTTCTTTTTTACTCCTTTACCATTGTTGTTGTCTGCTCAGCTTAGTTATAGTTATTCATCATAGTGTTTTGGTGCCTTGTTTTTTGCATATTTGATTTTTTTTGCCATAAAAGAAGCAACAATATGTTATATGGAGAATGATAAATACAAACCATTTTATTTAGTTATTAGCTATCATTTACACTGAACACAGAATTCAAAATTTACAGGATTGCCTCATTCAGGGCTACTTGTGTTCCCTCTCTAATGAGCTCAAGCAGTTATAGAATGGGGATGCGGTGGCTGACATTGGTGCTCTGTATTGTAGTAGTAGTTGGGGTGGTGGACTTGCAACAACATGCTTTGCATTTTGGTGGTGTTTCAAGCTTTAACTGGTTTTATTCTAGAATGTATGCATGAGTTAAGGGGCATGATTACATTTTTTATCATTGTATTGAATTAACATGTTAAATTGACAGCCAGAGTAATTTTTTGTATCTCTGAAACTAATGTTTTAAGTTATTGCATTCCCCTTTCAAAAAAGTATTTATTTTCTTTGTCTTTTCTAGCCATTTGCTTCCAAAAATTAAGGAAAATGGCTGAATTAATTATTATTATTCCTTACAAATTTCCTCAAAGCTGCACTCAAAACAAAAAGTTAATGTTTTGCTTATTTGTTCCAGTGGTTTTGGATTTTATACTGCCACCTATTGGCATGGATGCATGAAATTTGTTAATTAACTGAAGCTTCACTACGGTGCTGTGAAGCTGTGATGTTTTGCCCCTTCTCATCTGCTTTTTCCCAGCCTCCTGTTACACACACCAATAAAATGTTCTTAATTCTAAATTCTTATTCAATACAAAGTCTTGCACATTGCTGGTGTTTCACACAGGCATGCTGGGAGCAAATTCTGCATTGCACAGGTCTGCTGTGAGCTCTCTTTTTGGCTACATCAATGCAGTTTTCATAAGGTTGATTCTGCTGACAGCAAAGTAGTGTCTTGATTAGATGCATTACCATTGTGTGGGTGTGTATTACGTTTTTTTCAGTGCACTTTTATGTTTATAAGCACCTTGAATGCTGTAAAAGTTCTATATAAATTAAGTAAGGAATAATTGAGGATGGCCTGTGGAATATTTGAAAAATAATGCACATCCGAGGTGGTAATGCTGTCACAAAGATAATTCAATGGGCCAGAGTAAATTATTCAGCTTATACCACAGTTACCTCACCTTAAGACATCGTTCAGGGTTTTATCTCAAGACATCTTCTGGTTTTCGTTTGAAAACATCACTTTAGAACTAACAATGGAGACTGCTTTACTGGAGCACTTACTCAGTTTGTATGTACATGTGTGCGTGCGTGCGTGTGTGTACAGGTTTCACTATATTTGTGAGAGAATTTTTTTTTTTAAATGTCCTCACTAATATAGAGAAACTTGAAAACCTACTAGTGAGGACATTTTAGGTGGTCCTCACTCATAAAAAAGGCCCATAACTTGGCCAAATCATGTTTGAAATCAAATCATGTGCACAAGTTTCTGTGAGGGTTAGTTTAGGGGTAAGGTTAGGGCATAGAAAATATCACTAACCTAAAATGTAATCAATGGATATCTATGAGATGTCTTCACTTATATAGTGAAACAAACCTGCAGATGTGGGTAGAGTAGCCAAAAACTGTACTCAAGTAAAAGCACAATTACTTGAATAACACTTTTTTTTAAGTAAGTAAAAGTACTAACATAAGTAATTAATTGAGTAAGAGTAATAAAGTAAACAATTAAAAGAGTACTCAAGTACTGAGTAACTCGTTAATTTCACAAATGACATAATGGACAATGACTCTCATTTAACATGTATTATAGAATTAGTATTATTTTTATTATTAATGGAAATTCTGTCATCATTTACCATCATGTTGTTCCAAACTCATATGACTTTCTTTCTTCCATGCAACACAATAAGGAGATTTTAGACAGAATGATAGCCCGAGTCACTATTTACTTTCAGTAAATATGTTTTTGTTCTAAATATTTTGAAAGTGAATGGTGACCAAGACTGTCAGTCTCTAACATTCTGTCTAACATCTTTTGTTTTCCACAGAATGCAGAAGGTCACTCGTGTTTGGAATAAAATTAGGGTTTGGAAATGATGACAGAATATGAAATTATGGCTGAGCTATCACATTAAAGGTATAGTTCACCCAAAAATATTTATTCTCTCATTATTTACTCACCTCATGCCATCCCAGATATGTATGACTTCCTTTCATCTGCAGAACACAAATTAAGATTTTTAGTAGAATATTTCAGCTCTGTGTGTCAGTACAATGCAAGTGAATGTGTGCAAACATTTTGATGCTCCACATAAAGGCAGCATAAAAGTAATCCATAAGAATCCAATAGTTAAATCCATATCTTCAGAAGTGATATAGTGAGAAGTGAAACAGATCAATATTTGTCATTTTTTGCTAGACATTCTTCTCCCTGCCCAGCAGGGGGCGATACGCAGAGAAGAATATGAATCACCAAAAACAAAAGAAGAAGAATGTGAAAGTGATCTGTTTCTCATAAACACATTCTCGTATCACATTTAATGACTGGAGTCTTATGGATTACTTTTATGCTGTCTTATTTGATTTTCTTTTTCTTTTTTTCTTTTCTTTTTTTTTGCTCTAAAATGTTGGCACACATTCACTTACATTTTATGGACCAAAAGAGCTGAGAAATTCTTCTAAAAATCTTAATTTGTGTTCAGCGGATCAGCACATCTGAGATAGCATGATTGTGAGTAAATGATGAGAGAATTTTCATTTTTGTGTGAACTATTCCTTTAAGGGCTCTTGTCAGATCTGGATGAATTTGTCAGTGAGAAGAGTGACTTGGAATCCTTTCAAGTAATTATTATGGTGAAAACTTGAAAATGTCCCACAGGGACATGATATATAATGCGGAAATGTAAACCAAAGCATGATCATGCTTTATTAATGCCTACTTCTGCTGTTTCATAGATTTTAAAGTCCTTTGTGGATTCTTATTTTAGTGTAGTTACAGTTTCCAGAGTCGAAAGAATTTAGATAATTTGTTCTGTACAGCAGTACCGCCACTCCCTAAACACAGAGAGCGCAGCCTGCGTTGGGCACGAACCCCAGTCGCAGAACACTCGCTGAGTCTGAAACAGCCTCCTATCCACTATAAAGTGCACTATTTTGGGTGTCTGCCATTTTGTAGGAGTGTTTGAATTCTGAGTGAGCTAGTCATTCCTTACTTTTGTTCACTCATTCTTACACACAATACACTTTAATTTCGAGTGTACATTCGATGTACATTCAACGACAGTTAATTGCCCATAATCCTCCGCGGGGAAGACGTATGAGCTGGGAGTTTACTGCTTCCTTCACTCCTGCAATGTTTTAAAATGTGCTGAATGTATTAAATTACTTTTTGACAAATCATTACTTGATTAAAATAACATAATAATATATAGATAGGCAAAACATACAGATACATTTTAAAACGTACTCTTTATTTATATTTATTATGAATTTTGCCATTAAGATTAAGAATTCTTTATTTACGAAATGATTCACTGATGTGATAAATCAGGAGAATGCGCTCAGTGGAAATGATAATTCTGTGGATGATTTAAATAATCTGTTATAACAGGTAGGTTGGTATAATAACAAAATGGAGGAAGAGACTGCGGTTTCTATAGTGGAAGACTCAGTGGCAATGGCTACTGCGAAATAGGGAGGAATACCCCCGCTTTGACAGCTATTTTTCCCCTGAGAATATAGGATGCATTTCACCAGTCTTCTTCAGAAAGCTGACTAACAGACTACAACATCATCAACAGGTGATTGCACATGACATCTTTCTCTCTCTCTCTCTCTCTCTCTCTCTCTCTCTCTCTCTCTCTCTCTCTCTCTCTCTCTCTCTCTCTCTCTCTCACACACACACACACACACGCATGCACATACACAGACACATATCCTTGTTTCACCAATAACTTGTTAGAAACAACCCAAGCTGTGATTTTAGTTCTAATGTGGACATTTTTAATTACTAACGAAGGCTCAGACGTATCATTTGGTTTGAACCAGCAATGGCAGATTCTGACCCGTAGCTTAAGAAAGAAGTTCCATGCTATGTATATACACTGGTGGCCAAAGTTATGTACTGATCTTTGTATTTGTTTTTGAGTTGCCACAGTATGCAATAGATTGGCTTGTCTATAGGTAAATATTAGGTAAAAAATGGCAAAAAAGAAACAGATTTGGCCCAGATACAACTAATCAAGAGGATAAGTACATCTAGTTTGAGAAATAGATTCCTCACATGTCCTCAGCTGACAGCTCCACCTCAGAACCAGTTTCATGTATAACAGTAAAGAGAAGACTCAGGGGTGCAGGCCTTATAGGAAGAATTGCAAAGAAAAAGCCACTTTTGAAACAGAAATCTAAAAGATAAGGTAGGGTGGGCAAAGAAACACAGACTATGCATTGTGATCAGTTGAATGCCGCTTTGGTGGATAAAAGTACAAATTTCTTTCCATAACAGCAAAATCTTTACATTATTCCAAACTTGTAGCCACCAGTGTATATAAAGTGCATCCGGAAAGTATTCACAGGCCTACACTTTATCCACATTTTGATATGTTACAGCCTTATTCCAAAATGTATTAAATTCATTAGTTTCCTTAAATTTCTACAAACAATACCCCATAATGACAATGTGAAAGAAGTTTGTTGGAAATCTTTGCTAATTTATTCAAAATAAAAAAATTTTAAAAAAATCACATGTATATAAGTATTCACAGCCTTTGCCATGACACTCAAAATTGAGCTCAGGTGCATCCTGTTTCCACTGATCATCCTTGAGATCCTATCCTTGAGATCCCAATGAGCACAGTGGCCTCCATCATCCATAAATGGAAGAAGTTTGGAACCACCAGGACTCTTCCTAGAGCTGGCCGCCAGGCCAATCTGAGCGATCGGGGGAGAAGGGCCTTAGTGAGGGAGGTGAACAAGAGCCCGATGGTCACTCTGACAGAGCTCCAGCATATCTCTGTGGAGAGAGGAGAACCTTCCTGTAGAACAACCATCTCTGCTGCACTCCACCAATCAGGCCTGTATGGTAGAGTGGCCAGACGGAAGCCACTCCACAGTAAAAGACACATGACAGCCCACCTGGAGTTTTCCAAGGACCTGAAGGACTCTCAGACCATAAGAAGCAAAATTATCTAGTCTGATGAAACAAATATTGAACTCTTTGGCCTGAATGGCAAGCGTCATGTCTGGAGGAAACCAGGCCCCTCTCATCACCTGGCCAATACCATCCCCACAGTGAAGCATGTTGGTGGCAGCATCATGCTGTGGGGATGTATTTCAGCGGCAGGAACTGGGAGACTAGTCAGGATCAAGGGAAAGATGAATGCAGTAATTTACAGAGACATCCTTGATGAAAACCTCAGATTGCTCAAAACCTCAGAAATGGATTGCTGTGAACTGTATGCCAGTGATTGGTTTATGTTCAATAATATGGTAGTAAACACTACATTGTATTCTAAAGCCACTTTTTGTATTGTCTTATCAACGATTAACTCTTCTGCAACAAGATGTATCGCAATGGAATGGAATGGAATTATCTGATTTTTTTATATATACAGTATATATATAAAAAATATATATACAGTATATATATAAATATTTTAATATTTAACTATGTGTAATTATTTCATCATAATATTTTTAATTATTGTTATATGAAAGGCTTTCTCAGAAAATATTTGTATATGCAATAAATGTGATAAATCGCAATTAATTAATCGTGACACCATGTAATTAATTTGATTAAAACATTTTATCGATTGACAGACCTAATAAATACAAAATATTTCTTATCTCATATATGTCAACAACATGTAGCACATGTAAAGGTTTGTAAGTTGTAAGTGTTTCACTATTATGCCAACAATACCCAACTTTATATTTCTTCTAAACCCGACAAAATTTGGGTTTATCAATGAGTGTATCAATGAAATCAAAGAAAATTTCCTTCTACTCAATTCCGACAAAACAGAGGTAGAAATTATTGGACCAAAAACCTCTAAAAATAAGCCGCTAAAATATAATTTGACTCTCGATGGATGTACTTTTATGTCATCTTCTACAGCAAAGGAATTAGGTGTTCCCCGTCTGTCGCTCACTTCGATGTTGTGTTGAATGAAGGACTTTTTACTAGAGGAGTTCTTTGAAGGCCTCCATTACCTATGAACTTGAGAAAAGACCAATGAGAAATTGGCAGACAGAATTTGCATGTCCCTCCCCTGGACATACAGGTATAAAAGGAGGGAATCATGCGTCTGTCCATTCAGATTTCTTCTTCGGAGCTGAGTGGTTGTGCGATCCATATGCCCCCAGAGAACATAACCATGGCAACGTTGCGGTCACAGCTTTCTTTCCTCCGAGAGAAAGCTACTTCAGCCCCCCCCACCGCACCTCCTTCCTACATGATTGGGGCTGGCACAGCTGGCGATGAAGGCGATTTGGGGCGTACAGTGAGCTCAGTTTCGCCAGGTAAATCCCCACGAACCACCCACCCCCAGCATGCTCATTTGCTTCCGTTCACGCTAAAGCTGGATGATGATTTTACTGTTGCATCGAAGAGCATCACAGCGTCGTCTGATGCTGGACTGATGCAGGACCATCCGACTCGGCTATGTGATTCACTTCGCTAGGCCCCCCTGCTTTACCTCGGTGCATGGCAAGGATGGTAACACCCTGTGTGAGGAGATCGAGACCCTTTTACCAACAAAGATGCGATAGAGCCTCTCCCTCCAGCCGAGATGAAGAAGAGTTTCAACAGCCCTTACTTCATCATACCCAAGAAAGGCGGCAGCTTACGACCGATCTTGGACTTGCGAGTTTTCAACCAAGCCTTACACAAACTCCCGTTCAAAATGCTCATGAAAAGACACATTCTAAATTGCGTCCGGCATCAAGATTGGTTCGCAGTGCTAGACCTGAAGGACGCATACTTCCATGTCTCCATTCTGCCCCAACATCGACCCTTCCTACGGTTCGCGTTCAATGGCCAGGCGTTTCAGTACAAGGTGTCGTCAAGGTCGCAGAGGCAGCCCTTGCCTCACTACAGGAAGTGGGCATCCGCATACTCAATTACCTCGACGACTGGCTCATTCTAGCTCATTCTCGAGAGTTACTATGCGCTCACAGGACCCAGGTGCTCAGGCACCTCAGCTGACTAGGGCTTCAGGTCAACTGGGAAAAGAGCAAGTTCTCCCTGGTTCAGAGCATCTCTTTTCTCGGCACGGAGTTAGACTCAGTCTCAATGACAGCGCGCCTCACAAACGAGTGCACGCAGTCAGTGCTAAGGTGTCTCGCTCTCTTTGAGCCCGGCACAGCGATTCCACTAAAACAATTCCAGAGGCTCCTTGGGCATATGGTATACTCAGCCGCAGTTGTTCCGCTCGGGTTGATGCCTATATGAGACTGCTTCAGCACTGGCTTCAGACTCGAGTCCCAAGATGAGCACCCTTGGACAGACCTCTGTTTTCTGCGGACAGGAGTCCCCCTATAGCAGGTGTCCAGACGCATCGTGGTCACCATAGACACCTCTCAACTGGGTTGGGGTGCCGTGTGCAACGGGCATGCAGCCGCTGGCTCCTGGAGAGGGCCCCCACTGCGTTACTCAACTAGAGTTGCTTGCTGTATTCCTTGCCCTGCAGAGGTTTCTCCTGCTGATTCAGGGCAAGCATGTCTTGATCCATTCCGTCAGCACCGCAATGGTGGCGTGCATAAATCGCCAAGGCAGTGTGCACTTTTGTCATATGTCACAACTCGCCTGTCATCTCCTCCTTTGGAGTCAGCAGCGACTAAGGTCGCGGCACGCCATTCATATCCCGGGCAACCTCAACATGACAGCGGACAGGCTAACACAACAGGTCTCGCTCAGTGGAGAGAGGAGTCTCCATACCCAGGTGGCCCAGCTGATTTGGGACCAGTGTGGTATGGCACAGATAGATCTCTTTGCCTCCAAAGACAACTCCCACTGCTCTGGTACTCCCTAATGGAGGCGCCCCTAGGGACAGATGTGCTGGCACACAGCTGGCCCTGGGGTCTGCGCAAGTATGCATTTCCCCCTGTGAGCCTTCTTGCACTGGTGCTGTGCAAGGTCAGGGAGGATGGGGAACATATCACCTTAGTGGCTCCTTACTGGCCCAGTCGGACTTAGTTCTTGGATCTCACACTCCTCATGACAGCACCTCCCTGGTAAATTCCTCTGAGGATGGACCTGCTTTCTCAGGGACGGGGCACCCTCTGGCATCCACGTCCAGACCTCTGGAACCTCCACGTCTGGCCCCTGGATGGGAAGATCTGACCTATCACCTGCGGTCGTGGACACGATCATCCAAGCCAGAGCTCCCTCTACCAGGCAGCTTTAAGCCCTAATGTGGCGCTTGTTTGCAAATTGGAGTTCTTCCCGGTCTGAAGACCCACAGAGATGCGCAGTTTGTTCAGTGCTTTCATCCCTGCAAAAGAGGCTGGAGGGGAGGCTTTCCCCCTCCTCCTTGAAGGTGTAAGTTGCCGCTATCACGGGAAGGAGTGGATGGCAAGTCCTTGGGTAAGCACGACTTGATTATCATGGCCCTCCCAGGCCATGCCTGTTCGCTTCATGGGATCTCAGCGAGTTCGGTCCGGCAGACACCCATGTTGTCCTAAGACCGCGACTGGGTTATGTGCCCAAGGTTCCTACGACCTCCTTCAGAGACCAGGTAGTGAACCTGCAAGCAAAGCTGCCCCGTACTGTGCATGTGCTTTGCGTACCTATATGGACCGCATGCAGAGCTTTGGTGGACAGCGGAAAGGGAACGCTGTCTCCAAACAGAGGCTTCCCACTGGGTTGTTGATGCCATTGCATCAGCCTATCACACCCAGGGCGTGCCCGCCCCTTTGCAGGTTCGAGCACACTAGACGAGAAGTGTGGCATCCTCATGGGCACTGGCCAACGGCACCTCCCTAGAAGACATATGCAGAGCAGCGGGCTGGGCAACACGCAATACCTGGAGTGCCAGTAACCTAAAAAGGTTATGACGATTTTTATGGGGCATTGGGGAAGGGTAGGTGCAGTCTGACACAGCCTGTCACCTTGGCACGCAACTGCCCGCCACACATACACGGTTCAGCGCATGGCATGATTGAATAGGGACCCCTAGTGTCGTTTCATTCGACACAACGTCAAAATGAGTGACAGACAGGGAACGTCTAGGTTACTGTTGTAACCTCCATTCCCTGATGGAGGGAACAAGACGTTGTGTTCCCCCGTCCATGATGCTGAACCGAGCCACTGTTATGGCCAAACCTTATTCTCGGCTCCTCAGTGCAAAACCTGAATGGACAGACGCATGATTCCCTCCTTTTATACCCATATCTCCGGGAGAGGGACATGCAAATTCTGTCTGCCAATTTCTCATTGGCTTTTTCTCAAGTTCAGAGGTAACCGAGGCCTTCAATGTTGAATGTGAATGTAGTTGTCTTAGTCAAGCAACGTTTATGTCAAGCCATGTTCATGTTAATGTTTAGTTTTGTACATGTATTGATTTAGGGGTTTTCACATATGTAAATAAACTGCATTTGGGTTCTCCATCTTCACGTCATCGTCTTCATCATTGCCAGCGCCAGCAGCTACGTTACAAATATATCCTTTAAAAATCTAATTTCCAATGTTTGTAGAATAGCATTCTTCCACCTCAGTATAACTCAAATATTGCTAAATTATGATCCATGCTCTCTGTTGCTGATGCCGAAAAACTAATTAATGTGTTCATGACCTCAAGACTAGATTATTGTAATGCATTACTGGGAGGATGTACTTCAAATTCAATAAATACACTTCAACAGGTTCCAGCTGCCAGATTGCTGACTAGAACCAATAAATATGATAATTGTAGCAAAAGTTTATCGGCGTTACATAGGCTACCTGTTACATTTATATTACATTTTAAATTCTGTTAACGACATACAAAGATTTGAACGTCTAGCTCCTCAGTACTTAAGTGACCTTCTACCACACTATATTCCATCACATACCATTACAAAATTCTGGCCTGTTAACATTTCCTAGAATATCAAAATCTACAAAAAGAGGTAGATAATTTACCTATTTGACAATGGAATAGTCTTCTAACAATGTTCGGGATGCAGACACATACACTCAGTTTAATTCTAGACAAAAGACTCATCTATTTATCCAGGCATACACCTAATTTTTCCATCAACTCACAATTAGGCTGCTTTAGTTAGGTCTGCCGGAACCAGAAACATTTCTCATAATCTATAATTCTATTTGTTTGTCTCTCTCAACCTTGGGATTCATATCATATCAGAGATATGATCAGATCCACCTTCTACATGTCGCTGAGTGATGATGATAAACTGCTGCTGGTGCTAGCCAGACATCACTTCATTCTTTCACAGTGGACTTCAGAAGATGAACTGATAATTGATATGCCACTGCCTGAACCTTGGATTTAGGATGGACCCCACCGATCCTGCAATGCACCTCATTGATCTCTGCATGCATCACCTTTGTTTATTGATGGACTACACTCTTGAAATGGAATACATATACTATCAATTAATTGCCAACAAAAGCCTTCATCAGCCAACTAACAAAGGACAATGCATCCACGTGAACTTCTGGAGTTAATCCAGGATGGACTTCAAAGACATTAGTCATTCATCTTACAGTTGAAACAAAATATTAGTTTGAACACTGGCCCTTAACACTTAGTTTACAAACTTTTAAACCATGACTTGCATTGCACACAAATAACTAATATTGGCATTATATTTATACTGTTTGGCCAGAGGAGAACTGGCCCCCACAGTGAGCCAGGCTTTTTATTCTCCATTAACCAACATCTGATGGAGTTTTGTGTTCCTTGCCACAGTCGTCTTTGGCTTGCTCACTGCGGTTCTAAATAGAATTATTATATAACTGTTTAATTATTTATTTTTATATACAATTTACAATCATATTTAATCAGACTTTAAAGATATTACAGTTTCATTTTCTGTTAAAGCATGATTTTCTGTAAAGCTGCTTTGAAACGATGTGTGTTGTGAAAAGCGCTATACAAACAAAAATTTCTTGACTTGACTTGACAGCCACTGCTGAGTATTTTTAGTATCCACCTTTGTAGTTGCCGTGGAAGCTGTGCTAATAAACTTCATGTCTCTAAAGGCCATCAACGTTTCTGCTCAGAAGTGATGCGAGAGCACCTTCAGTGATGCTAGATTAGCACCCACAGGAATATCATACTCTGATATCAAGTGAAGCTCAGACAACTATGTCCAGATCAATAATTTTCTAAAGGGTAAAGTGATTACTGTGAGGTTATTGAATTTTAGCTGCAACTGCAACACAGAAGTTCATTTACGCACTGACTGTAAAACTGGGTTAGAAATGACAATTTTCCAATATGCATCCACATTAGATGTGGAGCCATCCATTTACCTTATTAGTTAGTCTTGCTGCTTTTCAGTTTAGCTTCTGCTTAGTTATTTCCATTAATCTTGATACTGATACAGACATTTGAGACATCCAAACCATTTATTTTTTAACTCTGTTCATTAGGGTTTCATCAAAGCTGTAGCAGGGCTTCCATACCCATGCTGTATTAAGGCACTATCAGAGTTGTTTCACTGGCTGCAATGTGCAATTATGTCAGACTTGCATGATAGCATTATGGTAACATCATGACAGACTTGTTAAAATAAATATGAATATGGCAGACTCTGACTTGAGTTAAATAAGTTCAAATGTCCCCTTGTGCTACAAATTAACAACTTAATTAATTTGGGAGCAGGCTATGGTTCAGAACGCCACAGCCTAGTGTCCATTTGGCACACAAAGCGGAAAGCTTCAGTCCTTATCTGCTTTGCTGAATAAAAAGGACTCTGCTTTCCAAATGTGCAGAACATTTGTTCACTCTTCTAGGCAATTATTGGACAATTCAGTTTGACTAACACCTTGGTGGAAAGTGGCTAGAAGGCTTCTTTTGTTTCACTTATACTGAGATCTTTACCTCAGCACCTCAGGAGACTCTCTGCAAATATGTCTGAGATTAAGCGGGGCTGAAGCTTCTAGCTGGTCAGTCCCTCTGACATTGTCTGTTCTTCTGTCAGCCGGGTAAATTTTGAGTAGTTTTCCCAGAGCAGCAGACGGCTCATCGCTCCATATGTACTCTTGAGCTCTGAGCTTTAAATCTGTTGGAGCTGTGTGGTTGTTGCCAAAAAGTTCCCTTGTTTAACAAAGCTCTCTGTGTGTTATCCTTTTAGATTCACTTTGCTCTCTTTGCCAACACGAGCTACCGTAGCGAAACAAGATGCCATAGCTGCTGTTCAATTCGAAGGAAGAAAATACTCCACAGTTTTACAGATTTAGCTCTAAATCTAGATATTTAGACTTTATTATAGTTGCATACACACTACATAAACTCTGCACACTGCATGTTGTCAATAAGATCACAATTTAGGCTTATTACTATGGTATAACATAATAAGTTGTGTATTAAAACATGAATAAATAGTTTATTACAATAACTTTAGAATCCTGTTCTCCTAGCAATATACATTTGGTTGAAAGTTTTCTGTTATGCTGGCAAATAATGATGAAATGAATGATGGCAAAACTGTTTTAATTGCCATGCTCACAATCGTCGAACTGCTGTGGAATGCATAAGATAAATGTAAATTGTTGCATGCATCACTACATGCTATAGAAGAATAATGGGGTTTTGTAATTTCCTGGTTTATGAAATGTCATGCATGTTAGGTGGGAGGCAGTGCTGAGGAGATCACACAGGTAGCAATCAATCAAAGCTAATTTCGTGTTTGTGCCTTCGCCTCATTGTTCCGATCTGAATGCCATTATTATAAAGAACAAAGCATGTCCTTTCCAACAACATCGCTTTATCATCAGACCATGAACACAGCTCTGGAGTTAAAAGATATTCCAGCATAGCATGAGTCTTTGTTGGGGAGTAACAGAGGAAAATTACTTTGGATTGTGACTGTATATATAGTAGAACTTTATACTGCAGCTTGTAGATAATAAATTGACACTTCCTGCCTACAAGATACAGTCATTGTAAGTTTGCTGTTTGCAGAATATATTAACTTTGTTTTTCATTAAGTATTGAACCACCCACACATAAGATATTTATAATTCCTTCACAAGTTGTGCAGTGTCTTTAATTGCAGAGGTTGGTGGGCAGCTCCTTCTCAAATTTCACAGTATGCCTGACAGGTGTCAGCTGAAACTTTAGCAGTTCTAAATACAACTTTCTTCCTTATTGTCGTGGTTATTGTTCAATAATATTCCTCTCAGCAGAATATAAGGTGTTACTGCAAGATAAATTGGTTCATGCAATGTTGTTTCCATTAGTTTAGGAGTAATGGTCTCCTTGTGGTTGCAGTTACCGGCTGGTTAAGGGGAAGAGATGCTTCTTATTGGAAATCCATTTAACGTTTTCTTTAGATGCACCCATGCGATATGAGCTACACCACTCTCATTACAAACCTAATGATTTAGTGGTCAATAAATGCATTTAGATAAATAATGAATGATGATTTGTTTCAACAATTTATAGGCCATATCAAACTCATATATTGTTTTCAAATGGTCTGAAAAGTTTAAATTATTATTTATTACAGGTATTCACAGGTATTGCTGAATTTATACAAAGCTAAATGTTTACCTTATGCTACAAAAAATATATGAATTTAATAAATAATCTGTTCTTTACAGCAGGTCTGCATTTGGTGTATTATTATAGAATAATGTATTGTTTTCTTATTTATTAAGTTGTAGTATGTAACTATTTCTGTGTTAAAATACTTTCTCTTGTCCAATCTTAATATGCAGAGACAACTATAAGTAAGCAATTCATAGGTACATTTTCTTGAAACTTTGTCTCTGTGGCGCTATGAATAAAAATGTTTGTTTTGAGTGACCTGTCTGTACAAACACAATGACATTTAATCGACGAATTGCATGAGCTGGGAGCAGGATATTCACTTTGTCTGTAAAGAGAGTTATTTTTAGCTGAAAAGAATGTAATATTGTGAGGAGGAATGCATATTTTATTAACTGTACCCCCAAACCCCAACCTTAAACCTAACCCTCAGTGGAATAAAAATTGAATCTTAATCGGTTAAGCAGTGTACTGTTGCTATGGTTAAGTCCTCAGGCGAATGCATTTTTCTGTTTGCAAGTGTTTATTTAATAACATTTTTGAAAACCCTGTTGAATCATATACTTAAATGTTCAAAATCAAGTACTTTTAAGACTCTCTCAACATTTAGTTTTTACTTGCTTTTGTGGGGGTTCAGGCCTTAAAAAACTATAATTCGCACCCTGTATGAAGTAATCATTTTAATGTGCAGTTTCAAATTCTCAAACAATGAATAACAGCATTTGTTCTCCCATTTGAAATCAGCCCCTGATGGTTCATTTTAATTGGCAGTTGGTCACAGTGCTTTCCAAGATACCTGTCTTCAACTCTGTATGCACATGTTTGCAGTTTCAAACATGCCAAGACGTCTTCCTGTAGCTGTATTTTTCATTAATATAGTCCAAGAATGACATATGTCAAAGCTTTTTTTTTTTAGAAAAGCTATCAGTTACAATGTCTTTTACTATATTGCAGGACACATTTGTACACACTTCTACGTGTGTGCACCCACACGTCTTGCCCCTTACATCTGCCTCTCCTACTGTATGCAATTTAGAATTGATTCAGAAACTGCGTTGCTTAGTTACAAGGCATTATTGCTCTTCTAAAATTGGGGGGTGGGAGGGGAACTCTCTCTCTCTCTGGCTTGTTTCATGCAGCCACATGCTCCATAGGATCTTGTAGTGCTCTTTCTTTTTCTTTCACTTTCTTCTTTACTGTTTAGTGCTGCAGTAAGTGAAATCCTTAAATAGGCATGCAGCGCATCTACACAACTCTGAGACAGGATTCCCAGTACTCAAGTGAAGCCCTGTTTTAAAGCTTGTTTTCCAGTCTTCATTAAAATAAGATGAGTTCGAAATTACTGTTTGAGCTCTCTTCAGCTGTCATCTGTAATGTAATTTTCTTTATAAAGAAGTCATTAATCTTAATTTCTATCATATTAGCATGTAAATTAAGATTATATCTATAGCTTTATGGATTTATACATAAATGTTGAGGTGTCCCATGCTTGTAAATTGCAGCACCTGAGATTTTTGATTTTTAGGTATCTATGTTTGAAGAACACATAAATCTTGTTATAGCTGCTTTTACACCGATTAACCCAATATAAGATGGATGAGAGTGGATGTATCACATACAGAAGCATCTCTCAGAGCATCTCAGCCTTCCTTTACCTGCTCCTGACTGCTGCCTCAGCTCCTTACTGAGAAAGAACATGCTCACGAGAGAAAGAGAGAGACTAATGAGGGAGGGGAGGGGGGAGGGGGGGGGGGGGGGGGGGGGGGGGGGGGGGGGGTGAGGAAAAAGATGCTGAATCCTGGTTGGCTGGGGAGCAGAGGCTGACTCAGTGGATCAGGACGAGCAGCATGTGACAGATGCAATTTTCATCCCAGTCCTCGCTATCTGAAAAGGGGTTTGTTCTCCATTGGCCCCATTCATTGGACCAGCAACAAACGGCACACTATAACACCATTCTTCCCTTGCCAGACCCAGCGCAGCTCTCTCACTAGCGCATATCACTTCCGCACTGAGGAGACTCAGCCCAGACACACTTCATCCCAGCACAGAGAGTCGAGACTGAAAGAGAGGAAAAAACGTGTGAGTAGTTCTTTCTTACCATTCGTTTCTCTTGCTCCTGCACAGACGAGAGTGTGATAACGCATTGCTGGAGGCTACTAAAAGAAGAGAGAAAGCCCCAAAGTGACTGCAACAGACTGAGTAGAAATTATGCTCGTGGATGTTTGAGGATCCAAAAGGATGAGGGAACATGCTCACTCTATTCCAGATTGAAGGATAGTGAGCTCATGTCTTTCTTCTAGACTGAGAAATAGAGTAAGCAAACAAAAGAAAAGGCTTGTTGTGTGGACTTGTTTTGCTGTCTCTTGTCTGGACTCTGTGTGCATGCTTCTTCCTGTGCTTCTGTGCACTCCGTGCATGGAAGCTTGGAAGCTTCGTGTCCCCAATGGCGTGTTACTACATTGTCATCAGTTCCACGCACCTCAGCAACGGACACTTTCGAAACATCAAGGGAGTTTTCCGAGGTCCCCTCTGCAAGAACGGCAACAAAAACTTGGTAAATACCACATCTCCCTTCATGAATGAGTATTTTGTAATGTGCTTTGGAATGTTTTGAATGTTTCCATCAGTGTTTTGAAGCCTATAATCAATACGTAAACGGCCTCTAAAAAGTTTTCTGTAGTATGGTAACGCTACATTCGTGCACATATCGCATGTTACTATAATCAATAATCAATATAGTAAAACAATCAGTAATTATAAGCAGATCTGCAAGTAATAACAAATTAATGACATTATTATTACATCTCAATACTATTGTGGACCAAGGACTGATATTGTGACCTTGAAAAGTGTGTTGCGTTGGGTGAAATGTATTCATGTTTTGCATATCCTGTATATGAGGAGAGCTACAGATGGAGAAAGTAAATGCGGTTGTAACCAGTGACCAAAGCTAAATTCCAAACAGATGGATAGGGATAAAAATTATCTTTACGCACAGTCATGGCCTGGGACTTTGTCTAACTGCCCTCAAAATAATCCTCCTGTTTCTGTAACCACACCAAACTGCCTCTATTTCTGCACAAACACTCCTTTAAAATCTAGGGCACCACAAAAGGGAATTTTTAAACAAAATCAGGGTTAGTAAAATATAATTTTTCATATTTACTCTAAGAGCAGCCTGAAGATTGTTTTTTTTTTTTCATTTTTGTTGAAGAGTTAAGATGGATTATAAATACAAAGTAATACGATGAATGATGCAGCTGTGCAGAGTCATTTAATTAAAGCACCCAGTTCCTGAAAGGAAGCATCTTTCAAAGCTTAAATTTTGAAGTGAAATTTCATACTCTCTTTCACTGCCTCCCTCTCAAGCCTGTTCTTGTCATCTTTGTCAGTTGGGGAAACAGAGCTTTCTTGACAGCAGCCTCCTCCTCTAAAAAGAATCAAAAGTGATTGGAGATTAAATATTGAAGCTCTTGGCTCAGGATCAAGCGCCAATGCTGTTCATCTGCCTCCTGCCTCCAGCTGAAAGGCTAATGCTGAGGGAACGTTTGGGTGGCATAACTGTGAAAGCAGCAACAGATTGTTTTTCAAGCATGGAGGAAAAGTAAAACGAGCTTTCGGTGCCAGTCATCGGCTCAGTCTCAGTGCAATTATTAGACTCGGCACATCTCCTACTCCATCGCAGTGAGAACCTAGAGTCATTGCATGTAGAATTACAGAGGAGCACTGTCTGTGTGAATGCGTGCATCACTGCCTCTGCTCTGGAACACTGTAAAGTTCGCTCATTACACTCTCTGCTGCATAGAGCAGCTGTAAATTATACACTCATGCACACATAAGCATGAACACTTAGTTGCATGGGCATGAAAGGCAGGGAAAGAAAGCTGTGCTTATCCCAGTGCTGGTGCGGTGCCATCTGGCTCTGTTTCCTGGTGCAGTGATATTTTAGTCTAGAAGAAAAGCTTTGTGCTGTAGAACATTTGTTCAGCATGGCTCAGACGCAGAGGAAAGGAGAGAGGTGATGCTTGGATAATAATGAACTAATAATGGTACAACTGAGAAGGTGTGAGTGCTCCCATATTCACTCTCATGCTACAGTGGACTTTTGCTCTTTGAAATAGAGAGCCACTCAGTGAAATCCATCTCTGTAATTAAAGATACTTGCTCTCAGTCTCTCTCGGCTTCCTCCACGCATCAGAGGGCTTGGTTCAAATAAAAGAGTTCACTTGTTGATAATGTTGGGAGAGAGAGAGAAAAACAAAATAAGAAAAGTAGTGGAGTAAAGGTGATCTTTGTTGTTTGACTCTTGATAGGGACTCTACTTTAACCAGTTGTCTAACTGGAAATAAACAATATAAATAGAAACCACTGCAATATACAGTGGGATTGAAAAGTATGAGTCAGCATAGAAAATCTTGTATTCAATCCTGGAACGGTTTTATGATTTAAAAAAAAAACTTTATATAACTAAATGTTATGATGTTAAATTGAAGAAAATAATCATACACTATTTCTGGGTCATTAATCAAATTGACCTTGTTAAGTCCTTTGTATAAAAAGACCTTTGAATTATACAGAATGCTCTTTGGAATATTCTCAGATCATGCTGGAATTACATAGATCATCAGGATTTGCAAAAAATTGTGAAGTCCATGCCAGCCCGAGTGGATGTTGTCATAAAGCAAAAGGAGGACATAACAAATACAAAGAAATTCTGAAATTCAAGTTAATGTTTCGATACAACTTTTCACTTAAATTGTTATGCTGATATCTAATTTGTATAAAAAAAAAATAAAAAAAACTGTATTTAATCAGAATAGACAAATAAAAGCTCAAACTGGACTCAAGACTTTTAAACCCCACTGTATATTTTTGATCAAGCCAAATTAAAGATTATAAAATTGCATGAAACAGAGCGTGTTAAAAAGTAAACACTGTGTGGAATTTTTTATGCAGTGTGCTAATAACACCCACTTTTGTCATCGCATATTGCCTTTTACTGTGTGTAGGTTTTGATGACTTTTTTCCTTCAATGACAAATCATTAGAACATTAAAAACAATTCACTCAAATTTTGCATTATATGTCATTATTATTGTTAGTCTTTTTATTTTTGTTCACGTGAGATGAGGCAGAAAAAAGGTCATCCTAGTGTGCTAAATGTTATGTCCATTGGACGTTGGAACTGAGCCATGTCAGTGGACTCTAATAAAGTCAGACACTGAGTGAGCACCAGCGCCTGAGTGGAATTTTTCCCCTTGCTTTAGCCTCCATAAATATGCATATCAGCAGGTTTATTTCAACGCTTGAATCGATTTCCTCACAGTCGTTGCTAAGTCAGCCCATCTGCACTGTGATATGAGCATCCATATCTACTCAGTGATGCCACTTTCAGATGCCATTGTGCTCTGAAAGGGTCCTTACACAATATAATCAAGGCCAAAATGCCCCTTATAGCAGATGCCTTGCGCTCTAGCAGCAGCTGGTGTGCTGGTCAGCTTTTGTGCTGATTGCACTGGGCTTTCAGACAATTGTGTGCATTTTGTCATTGATACACTGTAAGAAAAAAGGGTCTCTCTTACTAAAAAACTTTTTTGCATCTAAAATTTCTAGTTGGCTTTTTAAGAGTTCTGTAAATAAGTAAGCATTAGTTGTGGTGACAATATTAATCTGGGCTCAAACATAAATATGTGTTTGTAGCACCATGTTGAGCTACAGGAACACTACATTATATCACTTTAATGTCAAAAAAATCAGCTTAGCTGAAAAGCTGTGTCAAGTTTTGTAATGTTTGTTTCCTCTTGTGCATGCTCTTTAAATTCAACATGTCCACTGTTGCTAGGCAAATATATATAGTACTACAGTATATAGTAGTATTTTTCTTTTTTCCTGCTGAATGGAAGAGGTTGACTCACTTATTATAATGAATTGAATATACTGTATCCTTGTTGTGTAAGTGGACACATTTTTCAAAAGGACTGAAAAAACTTAAAGGGATAGTTCACCCAAAATTTTAATCCTCTCATCATTTACTCACCCTCATGCCATCCCAAATGTGTATGACTTTCTTCCATCTGCTGAACTCAAATTAAGATTTTTAGAAGAATATCTCCGCTCTGTAGGTCCATACAATGCAAGTAAATTGTGATCAGACCTTTTTAGCTCCAAGAATCACATTAAGGAAACATAAAAGTAATCCATATGACTCCAGTGTTTGAGTGTTTACTCATTCCAGGGTGGGTAAATGACGAGAGAATTTTCATTTTTGGGTGAACTATCATTTTAAAACTTATTTTGGGACAATTCTTTCCATAAGTTGTATTGTGCCACATTATTTCTCAATCTTCCTGATCATGTTTTTTTTTTTTGTGGTGTAAGGTGTAAAATTGACTTTTGGTGCCATGTACCTATACCCTCTTATTTGCCCATTTGACTCCACTGAGCATGGTCATGTGGCCTGCCATCTCCATGCCATCATCCAAAGTAAACATAGTTTATCATGTACCGTCCGTTAAAGCCTTAATCACCATTGCCTTTTTGTGCAGAGCTGAGGCAGCAATAGACTCAAGCCTAGACTAATCACACACACAGCAAAAGAATGAGACAAAAACGGGGGAGAAGAGGGAGAAAAAAAGGCAAAATGTTATTATGTTCCTCTTACCCTTTGTCTTTTCCTGCTGAGAAAGGTTGCACTACAATTTTGCATTGTGAGAGTACAATGTGTGAGTGTGTGTGCTGATGTGCTGCTCTGAATTCCTCCCTAATTGAGAATTACAGCAGAAATACAGCTTTAGCAGTGACCAGAACTCTACTGTCAGGTAATTAATGTAGTGGTGCAGACGATAAGCCTCTGCAACCTTTCGTTGCATTTTACCATGCTGCTCCCATTGAGGTGTTAAGGGGAGAATCAAGCATTTAGATATCACACCATGCAGCATGCATTATTTACAGATGGGGAGAACCCAGAGCTTGTCATCACTGCTGAATGCAGACAGATGTAGTTAACTTTATGCTCGCCTGAGACAAATCTGAGGCACGCATACACGCATACACACACACACACACACTTAGCTGATTAAAATTCACTCCATTCATGGCCTTCTGTTACTCATAAACGCCAGGTTCATTTAAATACTCTGAACGTGGCGTTTTGCTTCTAGGGCTGCATCAATTTCATTTCACAGCGCTGTTAACTTTATAACAATGGAATCATTCTTTCCAAACCCCGCAGCCACAGTGTTTGTTTCTTTATAAGTGTGTGTGCGTGTTTTGGAGGTATTCACTGTGACAAATCAAATATCTTGCCCTGGTTGTGTTGTTCTCCTCCTTTTTGTACAAAAGAGGCACAGTGCAGATTTCAGGGGCCTTATGAAAATGCTAATCCCATGTTCTCTCCTGATGGTGAACCCATTTTCACACTGATTCACAGAAAATACCCTATTGAATAAACTGTGTACTTAGAAGGCACAAAGGCACAGCAGGGTTTCACTGAAGGCTCTCTGTTGAGGTATAATAACACAATTACACAGTAGCACGGCAGCTTTACCCTTTCTCCTTCCTGTATCCGGCTCACCAGACATTCGGAGATGAAACATTTGCCGCGGTCTTATGCTGTCAACCCATTGTTGTCTTCTTACTCTCATAAATATTTAAGCCAAACTGACCAAGAAACAGAGGATCTATAATTTATAGTTATAATTTAGAATCGATGCAGAAAAACATCTAAATTCAGTGAGACCGATCTTCTACTTTGAACTGCCCATCTCTGTATAATTGCTTGAACTTTGCCCGTCATTTTCTATGTATTAGGAAGCTTTTGCACTTGTAAGCAGTGAAGTAAAAATATCGCCCTGTCCCTGAGCCCTGGCCTTGCACAACTGAAGGGCAGTTAGATGTGCTTCCATACAGCGCTTCTACCTCCTGAGGGATGTTTCTTTCCATACAGGGTCCTGTGACAAATCCACTCTGACCCTGAAAGCCTGTGACACTTAACACTCTCCAAAGGCAGACACTATTCTTTAGTGTTTATGCTGAACAATACAGAGGCAGAGTGGAATGTGTTGCAAAGTAAAGGCATTAGGTACATGAAAGTACAGGTAAAGCATTGGAGAGAGAGCCCTGTGGTTGTGTCTGTAACTAAAAGATTCCCCATCGTTGCTCATACCCACTCACTGCAATATGATGGCTGAGAGCCTTTTAATGTTCCCCATTCCTTTGAGTGATATTATAATGCAGAGATTCCCAGCTGCCTCATCTTACTTGATTGGATGCTTGATAGAAGTGAGGAGCTTTTTTTCCCTCCTTTTCAAAGAAAAAAAATATGCCACAGACTGAGCAAGCGTGTAAACACTGAGTAACACAGCGCCAGGCCCTTAGCTCATTAAGCTCTACTGCTGCCCACCTCCCGCTTTACTGGAGTCGCTTTCTTCAGCAGCAAGTGTGGGGAGGGTAAGACGATCAGGGTGTGTTTATGATTTAACACAGATGGAGATGCAGGGAGAAAGGTGCAGAGAGAAACCGTGAGGAGCCCTTAAGGTGAACACAGTATTTATGATGAACTCTGAGTTAAAGGAAAAGTTAATTCAAAATGAATTCTGTCCTTACTTACTCACACTCATGTCGGTCATACTACTCATTTGTTATACCCTAAGTACTCTAAAGACATAAAATAGCATTTTGTGACAAAAACATGGACAAAAATGCATCAGCTTTGGTGTCATGTCCAACACTATTGGTTCTTATGTGTCTCATGACCAAACATCATGCAAAATCATTACACAGTGAATTTGGATTTCGAAAGGAGGTCAAAAGTTGTGCTGCTGAAATCCATCAGTGCTATTGAAATTTAAACCACTGCCCCCATTGGCCGAATATGTTACTGTTATTGAGGTGAGACATCCTAAACACATTAAATGCAATTTTAAAGTGCCAAATAATCACCATTGTTTAAAGTTCCAAATAATCACCATTTTTTTGTGAACACAATTATTTCTGGGTTCCACAGGAGCACAACCCATGTCTCAGAAGTATCAGTAGCACCACAGTGAAAAGAGAAAACATTTTAATTGATGCAAAAAATGTCTGATGGAGGATGGAGCTTGTCAGTTATTCTGCAAAGTGTGATTGATTTAAGGATATATGAATATTTGGAAGCAGTATGTCGATTTTCAGTGTTGCATCTTGACGTCAAACATGCACAATAATTGCCATATTTCATTTGACAACATATGGCTTCAGAAAGACTTGGAATATACAGTAGCATGCAAGTCTTATGGACTACTTTTATCATGGTAGTCATTATACCATTGTTGTATGTAAAACAACTGAAGATTGTTCAAAATTCACCTGTTGTGATCCACGCAAAAATAGCAACATATGGGTTTGGAATGACATATTGTATGGGTAAGTAAACCAAGAAATTTCATTTTTGGGCGAAGTATTCCTTTAAGTGTGTTGGTGTTCACTGAACCTCCTACCTCTTTTTATCTTTCTAGTATTCAGATACTTAACCAAACAATGATATTATCAGCAGTCAAATACTATATTGCACATACTGGCTTATGCATGATTATGGCTCTCTACTTATAATCATAGGTGTGTAATAAAACCTCCTTAAAATAGAGTTTTAGAAGTGAAAGAGGAAAATCATTTAACTACGGTTTCTGCTATGAATATATATCTTTAGGATTATTTACTTAACCCATTTATTTATTTATTTTGTAAGCATAAATCTCACTGTATTTTGTGAAACTGATGCTTAAAAAATACAAATTGGTTAAAAAAAAAAAACGTAATTCAAGATATATTCTCTTAAAATTAAATTCAAATTCAACAATTATAAAGTACATTTATATTGTTTTAAGGAGGTTAAACAGGATGAATTACATAGGGGGGCATTTTAAATGTCTGGGAGGGACATTCACTTTATCCTAACTGAAGCCTACTGTGAAGCAACACAAATAATTGGTTGTGTTCTATCATCAACTTCTGAAGGACAAAACGCCCTACATGACCCTAAAACACATAAAATATTCAAAATAATATTTACACATTTTACCCTGCAAAAAAAAAAAAAAAAAAAAAACATTAAGCAAAATATTGTTTAAGAAACAGAGATACAGTAAAATACACTAGTGGCAGTCCATGAGGGAATTTTATGGTGGATGCTAATATGTGAAATATTGATTGATCAAACCAATAAAAGAGTGCAAGTTTTATTATAGATTTTGCTGATAATCATGCTACACAGATAAGCTCTTTATGAAATTTTAAATAGGTAGGGTTTCCCAATAATGTTGCAACTTAAGCTTTTACAATCATCTTAACTAAATTTGCCCATTATTTTATGGAGTAACGCCAGTTTCCCAAACCAGCACACAGATCACTCGTTATGAAGAAGAACTTATGAGCCTTGTTACAGGAGCTGACCAGTCCAAAGGTGCTGATCACTTTGACCTGTATGTCCATGAGTCTTCTCAACATTAAAATAATGTGGAAATACTAACAAACATGGAAGTTGTTTGTAACCTTGTCGAGGCTCCAAAATGTATTAATTAATACAGAATTTAATTAAAAAAATTATGATACTTTTGTAATAAATGGTATCAGATGTATTGATGCTCAATCATAGAGATTAATGAAAGTGCATGTAATGTGAATGTACATGATGGGAATAATAAGGGGATCTCACGTAATCTAAAATTTTGTTATTTTGGCTGGAAACTGAATAAAAGGCACACAGAACAGGATTAAAATGACAAGCATCAGTATTGAACTACTCATAGACCTATCTAAATACTAATAGATCATCTAGTTAGAGTCTAAGATACTGTGTACTTGTACCCTTACTGCCATTATGCAGCATGCAATTCAATACTGCCTTGTAAAAAGACTATAGGCGAGCCAATCTGAACTATCCACTGGAGGAAGGAAGAAGAGGAGGAGGATGAAGAGAAAAAGAGAGAGAGAGAGAGAGAGAGAGAGAGAGAGAGAGAGAGAGAGAGAGAGAGTTACACTCCATATTGTCTTTTGTTTTGTTTATGTACTTTTATTTTGAAATTATTGTTAAGTTCCTGTTTCCTGGTCTTGGTCTTATGTCCTGTTTTCCCTCCATGTCTATGTGTCTGATTTTCATTGGTTCATTGTTTAATTACCTTGTTATCAGTTCTAGTTTGTCATTGGTTTTATTTTATTGTCTTGTTATCTTGTTTTGAGTTTTGGTTTTCCATTGGCTTACGTTTCCCCTTGTTTTTGTATTTAAGTCCTCATGTTTACCTTGTCGAGTATTGTTGTAATCCTGACGTTTGCCTGATGTTATCCCGATGTTTGCCTGTCAGTAGTTTAATGTTAGTTAGAGTATCTGAGCCATAGTCTGTTCCTGTTCCAGTTCCAGTTCCTGTTCCTGTTCCTAGTTCCTAGTTTATGCCCAGTTCCAGTATCTCCATCTTTGTTAATAAATCTGCACTTGGGTCCTACACTTCGCCTTTGTCATTGCCTCAGATTGCTACAAGACGCTAGAGTGAGAGAGAGAGAGAGAGAGAGAGAGAGAGAGAGAGAGAGAGAGAGAGAGAGAGAGATGGAATCACTTACTGCACACTCTTACTATCTCCATAATTATTTACAGTATTAAGGCCAAGTAAGTTTTAAACTGCAGGGTCATATTAGTCACGTATGTCTTCTTGAATAATCTGTTTAATAAGAACATGTTATGTTTCTATTGCCATTACAATTATGCTTCTCAAAGAAGGCTAATATAACATTATATTGTTTTATATGTCTTGTAAATTTACACCTATCACGTCGCATGCACAGACTGCGGAGACTGCCTAATGATTTAATAGCAACTTGTTCAACACAGTTTTTATCCTTTTAGTTTACAGTGACTTTCCAATGATCAATATATATTAATGCAATTTAAAAAATGTCCCATTGTCTTTTGATAAATTGTGAAATATGCCAGAAAGATATGATTAAGTTGCACTTAATGGACATAAGATAGGTTCAAATCTCTTGTTAATTTACAAGTACTTACAGTAGATAATCTTTTGGGAAACGTGCCTTAGCGATTAAGTACTACTTAAGTGCTACTGACGTTCTACTTACTGCTTGGGGAAACCCAGCCATAGTCTTAATAATTAATGATGCATTTTAATCTTTCCAATCACCAACCAATAACTTGTCAATATAGTAGAACAGATCAAATCAATCACCCACTGCCATCTACAGTCTGACCAATTAAATGAATGGAGGGCCCCATTACAGCTAACATTAACTCACCATTTGAAGAGCAACTCCATCCTCCACTTCTTCATTGAAAGGAATATATATTCCCTTCAGTCTTTCACTCACGAGAACCTACAGTAATTTGGATTTCATTGATTTTTGGATAAATTTTACTTCACACCTGTCACCTTATCCACAACCAGGCTTCAAGACACACAAATGTGATACTGAAACCCTATGGCTTAAAAGGTTTCCTCAGATGATTATTGTTTATTAATGCAGAAGGAGGCACATTTAATTTCACTTTATTCAGCCACATTGTAGGTGAGAGAAATTGATGACACACACACACACACTGTTTAGATATTTTACTAGGAAAGAGTGTAGTTAAACATGCACACACACTTTTCTGAGCAATATTATACTCCCTGCTTTTGCCCTAATAATACATCACTGGATTAAACTCCTCATATCTTAAAAGTATGCAGGTGTTTCTAAGAGTGACTTTTATGTCACACAAGGTTATATTTTTCCTTTCCTCCAGAGAGACCAAAGCTTGAAGTCTCTATTTGCGGCTGTTAATTATTCAAGTGTCGTCACCTTCGTCTCTGGGCAAAATGGAATCAGGCTTGGGCGGTGGCGCCTGTGCAGTCTCCTGCCAGCTGCCTCTTAATCTACAATCATTTAGATCCAAGAGGCGGAATCAGGGTCAGACACAAGCACTTGCATTTGAAATATGAATGATTTGTGTTCAAGTGTTCAAAATAACTGGAGGAAATTGATTAATCATAACTAACTAATTACCATAACAATATAAAGCCATGGCTATTTTTCACAGGCTAAATTTACAAATCACCTTCTTGATAGTGTCCATATAAATTAATTTAACTACAGCTTGTGTGTGCAAACCTAAGTGTGCACTTGTGGCTTGTGTTTTCCCATTTTTCTTGTGTGTATTTGTGCATGTCAATGTGTTTGTGTTCCTAATACATTTAGAATCTCTTGCCAGGGTTTGCTTGGAGACTTAACTCTGCAAGTGAGCAGTTTCTAATGACCAGCATGTGAGTGTTTAGAGAGGTTTGGGTCACATCATGAGATGCTACTGACATTTCAGCCCTGGCATCTCCAAAGCAAACACCTAGTGTGGCATTTGGGCAGTGTTATTTTTTGAATGAGGCCTCTTAGTTTTGAAGTTGGACTGATACAACTTTGTGTACGTTGTGTCCTAGAAATTGCCAGCCAATCAGATTGCAGCTTGTGAATATTGAAAAACTCTTGCCAACTCTCATTTTTGTGTGAATCAGATTTAGTCATAAAAAAAAGTGTTTTTGTTAAAAAACTTGACCTATTTGCACTCATTAGGCCTACCTTAAAAATAAATTATAATATAATAATATTTGTAATTGTGTTTCATAGTTGTCCATCCCTTCTCTTTGATTAGATTTTCTCACTCATAGAAGGCTATGATCTAGACTTCAGAGAGGAGAAAACCACCAGCCTTTCATGCAGTAGCCATGGAGATTATTGACATTTAAAATAATCAGTTCCATTATAATATTCCAGTTTCAAAGCTGCAATAAATGCTCAAGCAGATAACAAAATGATCCTTGTTGAGGTTTTGGCCAGATTCCTTAGGATTTAAACATTGTTGTTGCCTGTAATGTGTTTAAAGCCTTGGTGGTTCACTTCATATATTGCACATGCATATTATTACAGCAATTTCATGACGTTCTGACCCTGAGCCCTGGTGCGAGACAGCTTGCCTTGCAGTAAGCACATTTAAATGAAAGTTTAACAAACAAATGTACACTCAGAGCCAAATAAGAAGAGTGCTGTGACAAGGTTTCAGGCATAAACTCTTTTGCCTCTGAGTGAAAAGAAGCACTTTTGTCAACATCATATGTATAGGCTCTTTTTATCACACCACAGAGGCTGAGTGAGAGACAGGCAAAGAGAGAGAGTTGTAATATGTGCATATCTACAAGTACAGAGACAAATGTTGCATCAGGCACAGTTGAAAGGTCTCTCTGATTTGGGGCACTGAAAAGCCGGCACAGGTCTCAGTACTGTAAGATCTTTCACAGACTCCCATGATTCACTGCTTGCCCCTAACCAAAGAACATCATGCATGCACCATCACATAATCTATTCTCCCTCCTGCCATGCAGGACAGTCCCCATAGCAACCTCTGAATGACCTCTCTAATCTCTCCTCTCTAATGACATAAGTGTTCATCAACGTTTGTGTACGCAAAAAAAAAAAAAAAAAAAAAAAAAGTTTCTGTGACAAAACTTCTCATGACTGAATGCAAAAACATATAGGCAACACTTTATAATAAGTTTCTGTTCGTAATTTCTTTAGTTATTGCATTTTGTATAATAAGCTAACAGTGGACAATGATTTTGTTTAGCGTGTATTATTTGTGGTTAATGTTAATCTACAAAATATTGTTCATTTTAGTTCGTAATGCATTAACTAATCTTAACTCATGTTTTAAATAATAATAAAAAAAAAACTACTTTTAGCATAAGTAGAAATTAACATTATCCAAGATAAATAACTGCTTGTTGTTCATTGTTAGTCCACCTTGCAAAAATCTGGAGAATTTTTTTGCCACAAATTCATCTGATCATGTTCACATTCAAATGTGCTTGTCCATTGTTGTCAAAGGTTTGCTGCATGTTCACCACTACCGATGAAGAGCTGCAAACATCTGTCAAATATTTGCAGTGAATCACAAGCTTATTTGCATGTGAAAATAAAGAGTGGCAAATTTGCTGCAAATTTGTGGCAAGTTTGCAGCTAGTTTGCCAGAACTATAGATTTTTTTTGTAAGGTTCATGTTAACTATTTTGTTACTAATATTAACGAATAGAACCTTATTGTAAAGTGTTAACAAAATATTTATGTAAGAGAGAATATGTTAAAATCCAATTGCCAATTGCTTTCTGTCAAAATAGTCACATTTAATGTTAACTTCAAGACCATTTCATGGTAGCCTGATATTGCATGCAATCTCAGGGTTCATAGGTCAAACTCCAATCGAACAAGACATTCACATTTGTCCAGTGATCTAGCTAGCTGTAAAATTTCAACCAAAAAGGAGATGGAGTAAATGAGGTTTGGTCAGATAATAAAGCAACTTGAATCAACAACAGCTATAAGCAGCACCGGAAGAGAGTTTGTTTGCAAAGCAAAGGATCTGTTAAAACATAAGCATCTGGAATTGCCAAAGCAAAACTAACATTTACTGCAGGCTATACTTTCAAAGGAAGTCAAATTGACCCAAATTCCACTGCTTTCAAGGGACTTCATTAAATAACATACATTCAGTTCACATTTTTGCGCAACAATATTGTAAAAAAAAAAACTTCCATAATTTATAGGTATGCAATCAAATTGTATTCCAGCTAGGGCTGTCGATTTAACGTTATAATTCAGTGAGATTAATTGTATTAAAAATAACACAAATAATCGCAATGCCCCCAGATTGTAATATGGAAGATTCCTGAGAAATGCAAGCTTGTAGTACCACCTGTTTACTCCAGAGGGCAGTAATTGAAATTTCAGCTGTGTGACAATGCGCAGTTTATACATTGAACAAAAAAACACTTCAGCAGACAGAAGAACACAAACATGCATCACGTTCTTGCTTTCAAACACTTGATGGAGCGCAAATCCGAACTAAGAAATCTCATGATGTGTTCTAAGTATTAAACTATATTTAACTTGATACAGTGACCTAAAATAATTATGTTTATGATGCAACGCACCCTAGACACTACAAAGCATGTAATTGACGGGTCCTTAAACAAACCCTCATAATAAATCTCAAACTGATTGACAAATTCACTTGCGAAATGGATTGCTATGAGCTGTATGCCAATGATTGTCTTATGTTCAATAATATGGTAGTAAACAATACATTGTATTCTAAAGCCACTTTTTGTATTATCAATGAATGTATGTAAAAGCCTTAATCAATTTAAAGCTCTTTACAAACAGAAGGTTATGTCAGAGTACAAGGAGAAAGGGGTTTAATCTAGCAGTGTGGTATTCATGTAGTTATAGGTTGTGTGATCTTACTCTGTTGGTATTCTGATTGATTACCATTGCTGGTATCACAATAATTGCATTGATAAATCCATGTATACATAGGCGGTGTCATCTTACCTTGTAGGTATACTGATTACCATTGTTGGTATTATTGTGATTGTATATATGTATTCTTAACTATGTATTATGATTACCATAGTTGGTTTAAAGTAAGGAAGCAGCTATCTTTGTTTTCTCTTTTTTCTTTTTATCTTCCTGTTAACTGTAACTAACCTGGGTGGGTTTAAATAAGTTTGACTTCTGCCCACTCGTTTCGAGCAATAGATGGATTTATGTTGTTTAAGTTTGGTGTATTTAAATTGTCTTATGTTGTTTTATTGTCTAGTTTTGTTTAAACAAATATGTTGTCTTATTGCATAGTTTTGTGATATTATATTGTTCGAAATAAATAAATAAATGATTAACTCTTCTGCCACAAGTAATGCATTTTAATTATCTGAATATATATATATTCAGCTGTCCTTTTCTGCATATCGCTTCGCCATTTTGTGGTCTGTTCTGCATAACGCGGCGGCTCGTTGCTTATCGCAGCCCATTCGGCACAGATTACTAGTCCAGCCCTGTATGAGGGGCTTTCTCAGCAAATATTTGTATATGCGATTAAATGTGATTAATTTCGATTAAGTAATCGGGACATCATGTAAATATTTTGATAAAAAAATTTAATTGATTGACACCCCTAATTCTAGCCAAAATATCTGTCAGTTGCTCAACCCTGGACATCATTCATGACCTCACTCACTCTAAACTTTTCTTTACAATTCAGAGTATTCTTCTTTTAGACAATGTTGACAGCCCTGGGCCAGTAGTCAATATTAAGCAGACTCCTCATTCCGGTATCTGATCAGGGCTTTAAATCAGAAGATAGATGCCTCTCAGAGCTGCGAAGATTGAGGAGCCGTATTTGTGAGTGATATGCTAACTGTGCCAACCAAGACTGGTGACAACAACAAACCCTCACATATTTTATAATAATTCTGCATCTCACGTCAACATGTTATTCACCTAATGAAAACAGCACATCTGACTGACAAACATATGTCTTAAAAGTGCCTGCCTGACACATTAGTGTGAAAGGCTAATTTATTTTATGTAACACCCTCAATTAGTTCTTCCTTTAGCTTTAAAAGAGGGGTTCTGAAGATCACATATAGCTTCAAAAGCTCTAAACCTGCCGGTGATTTGTAAGGCTAGTTCCGCTGTACCTTCATTAGAATTCTCCCATAGAAAAAGCATTGATTTTTTTTTTGTCTGGCAGCCCAGCAGATCCTCAGAATTTATTTTCCTCTGGTCTCTCATTTAATCTCTGCTTGAAACAACAGCAGCAGTAATGGCAGTAGAAGGATCCCGGGGAATGTGCATGGTCAGCGTGGAGAGATAGAGTTGGTACTGGCTTTGTAAATTAAAGCAGCACATCTCAAAGAGACAGCTTTATGAAGCAGGTTCTGTTCTCACAGTGTGTATGTGTGTTTTCTGGGTGTGTATACATGTTTGTGTGTGTGTCAATTTCTGCATGTGTGGGGTTTATGTGTGTGTGTGTGTGTGTGTGTGTGTGTGTGTGGTGATGGTTTTAGAATGGAAATGTAATTTCACTTGTCCTGTTTATTAGAATGTTTCCACATCTCCTTTATAGTTTTCCAGCATTGCCACAGTTCCTTCTTGACAATGTTTCTCTATCTATAGCTTCTTTCACCTAAAAGTAATAGTACACCCAAAAATATAAATTCTGTCACCATTTACTCATGCTGTTCCAAATCCATATGACTTTCTTTATTTCATGGAATACAAAAGGACAATTTAGGCAAAATGCCTCAGTCACCATTCACTTTCATTTTATGGGCAATAGATGCAGTGAAAGTGAATGGTGTCTAAGGCTAACATTCTGCCTAACATTGCTATTTGTGCTACGTAGAACAAATACAATCATACTAGTTTGGAACAATATAAACGAAATGAGGGCCAATGTTTTTTTTTTTTTTTTTTTTATGGGGGTTAACTGTCCCTACATCTTCAGGAGTAAAAAGGAATAGCCATGACAGCTGTGATCAGCTTGCACTGTATACACCAAGGGGATCGAGGCCTGGGGGCCCTAGTTGTCACCTGCACATTGCAGTCTCTCTGTGTGCTGCCCAAAAAAATACCTTCCAATGGTACTCTTGGGCTGTTGGCAAATGAACATTCCCAATAGTATGATAGCTGTCATTGTCTACATAATGAGTAGGTTTACAGTGTAGCTTTGTGTGTTTTATAAAGACTTTGCTGGGTGCTGTGTCTTTGTCAGAGTTGTGTCCACATCAGGCCCCTTTTTCTTTAATGAAATTCATTAGTCAGAGCGTCTTAAGAGCTTGAGAACTAATTAAGCTTTTTTGTAATGCATGACAGAGAGAACTTGTATTGGGATTCTTCATTGCCTGTCAGAGGCATGATTCTCCATGCTGTAGTAGTCAACAATGAACCCTAGCAAGAAGAAAGGGTATTTTTTTGAGAAAAAGAATGAAACAAAAGAAAACAACACATTGTTTTTATCAATACTATTAAGCAAACAATGATTGACTTGGAAGCTTTGAAGGGAATTTCACCTCTTCATTGCAGTCCAAAGTTGAACCTCTGGGATTGTGTTCTGCTTTGTGTTGGCTATTGTGCTTGTACAATGCTTTTGTAAATGTTGGCTGGTTTGCCTGAACACACTGCTCCCATGGTCTTTGCTTCACTGGAAATGGCACAATGACTATAGCTGTCATTGCAAAGTGGGGCTTTATTTGCCCTCACGTTGCTCACTATTGAGCCTCGATTTTTTGCCTTGAAAATAATCTGAACACAAGTTGCAATTTAATGGAGATATGCAATCTTTCAGTATCTTGCTGTGCAGTGTGTACAAGGCCTTCGATCGCCCAAATTTATTTCTGGTTCAGGGGCACTTAAGGACCCTCTTCGTGAGGTTCAGACAGCATCTCCTCTCTGCCGTAGAGGTGTATTTGCAGTGTACATTCATAATCCTGATATCTTAGCGTTGAATAATTAATGCGTGGTCAGTGTTTCACTAGCACTTACAGTCGTCCCCTGTAAAAGCTGATTTGATTTGCTGCTCTGGATTATCCCAATCAGAGGCTTTGACATATGTGATGTGGCACTAATGTTAGAACTGTTTCTGAGAGCTGCCAGGGAGCGCTTGGTTATTGTATCGGGCTGAGTGTGCTCATCGCTAATGCAATTCATCTTTGAAGAGCAGTAGTAATAAACAGAGGCATTGAGGCTATGAACTGACTTAAAACTCACACACATAAAAATAGAGCTGGGTAATAAAGGGGCCCCTTGAACAGGTTGTAGGATTATGAGACTGTGCTGTACTGAATGAAAACAACTGAAGGTAAAACAAAAATCAAAGCTTCATATTAACCCTAAAATGCATATGTTTGCATATGGGCATCACATTTTGACATTCCAGGAATTCCACTATATGTGTTTTTCATGTGACACAAAATGTTCACATTTAGTTTGATATTTTCATATTAAAAGTGAGTTTGTATTAAATTCACATATGTGGGTCCATCTCTTATCTATAAATGAAATTACATAGAGGCAATGTTGAATTCCATGCCTATGTTCAGATATATTTTTAGTGAGAAAGTAAATATCAGGCTTTCATTTAACAGATGCTTTTTTTATCCATATTGATTTCCTATGTAACAGTGACAGTCCCCCCCCAGAAACAAGGTTACACACACACACACACACACACACACACACACACACACACACCCACACACACACACACACATTGGTGCAGCTATCTTTCTGAGGACTCTCCATAGACAAAATTATTTTTATACTGTACAAACTAGATTCTATCCCCTAATCCTAACCCTCACAAAAAAGTTCTGCATTTTTACATTTTCAAAAAAAATGTTTAGTATGTATTATGAATTATGAACTTACATGAACTAACAATGAACAATATTTTTTTTATTTATTAACATTAACAAAGATTAATAAATGCTGTAAAACTATTGTTAATTGTTGTTCATGATACCTAATGCATTAACTGATGTTAATGAATGGAACCTTATTGAAAAGAGGTACCACGTTTGTTTTTCTATCATAGTGAGGACTTGTATGGCATTTACTTCTATTTTCTATTTAGGTCGGTCAATGTACTAAAAGTTTAAATTCTGATTAATTAATCGAAATTAATCGCATATCAATATTTACTGAGCAAATAAAGATTATTTTGTTTTTAATAATTACAAATATATGAATAATATTACATAAAATATACATATTGTGGTAGCAGACAAGTATGCGTTTAGACAATACAAAAAGTGTTTTCAAAAGTCAAAACTTGTTTGTTTTATTCATATCATTGGACATAACCCTATTATTGGCCTACTTTCATCTGTACTATTTTTAATTTGTTCTTCTGTGCTATAAACTCATTTCAGATGGACACCTTTGGAGCATCTCACTTTGGTTGCATTGTGTCTCACTAGTTTTAAGTGGTTCTAGTCATTATAGATGTTTTTTGGATGCTGTGTCAAGTTAACATAGTTCCCCGTCTGTCGCTCACTTCGACGTTGTGTCAAAGAAGCGACACTAGGGGTCTCTCTTGAGAGTCTCGCACATCTCTGAACAATGAGAAATTGGCAGACAGAATTTGCATGTCCCGTCCCCGGACATACAGGTATAAAGGGAGGGAAATGCATCTGTTCAATCAGAAATTTTCTTCGGAGTCGATCGGTTGTGTGAGCAGCGAGCTGCGATTCACAAAACTGTTCATCTCATCTCTCAGAGCGTATGCTGTTGGATCTATGGCGCATATCAGAGGCTTTCTCCTTCTCTGTGCAGCTTTGCCCCTGGATGCTTTGACAGTGCTCTCTAAATGATAATTTTTGCAAAAGAGTTTAATTCTCTAAAAGAGAATTTCTTTATAAAGATGCCCTTCCGCCCCTGTGTAGTTCCTGGATGCAGTCAAATGCTCTCTGTTCCTGACGGTCACAGGCGCTGCGTCGTGTGTCTGGACTGTGATCACACCAAGGCAGCGTTTGTGGATGGTTCGTGTTCTCACTGCGAGAACCTTCCTAAAAAGGAAGCCACTCCAGCCCCCAACCCCCCCCCCCCCCGTGTCGCTCCTTCTTCCCACGGGATTGAGGGCGACCCGGCTGGTGATGGAGGCAATTTGGGGATGGCAGCTGGCTCGGTTTCGCCAGGTACATCCTGGTTTCGCCGGGTGTATGGTGCCGCTATTGCGGCCCACCACGGCAGGTGAAGGCAAGACGGCAAGTCTTTGGGTAAGCAAGACTTGGTTATCAGGTTCCTTAGAGGTGCCCGGAGGTTAAACCCTTCCCGACCAAGCCTGTTCCCCTCCTGGAATCTCTCAGTGGTCCTCTCAGGCCTTTAGAGACACTAGAATCAGTTAAACTCAAGGCCCTCTCCCTGAAGACGGCCCTCCTGATTGCGCTCGCCTCAATCAAGAGGGTCGGGGACCTGCAAGTGTTCTCTGTCAGCGACACCTGCCTGGAGTTCGGTCCGGCAGACACTCATGTCATCCTAATATCGTGCCCGGCCTACATGCCCAAGGTTCTTACAACTCCCTTCAGAGACTAGGTAGTGAACCTGCAAGCGCTGCCCTGGGAGGAGGCAGACACAGCCCCTTTGTTGCTGTGTCCGGACCGTGCTTTGCATATCTATTTGGACCGCACACGTAGCTTTAGACGTTCTGAGCAGCTCTTTGTCTGCTTTGGTGGACAGCGGAAAGGGAACGCTGTCACCAAACAGATGCTTTCCCACTGGGTGGTTGATGCCATAGCATTGGCCTATCACAGCTAGGCCGTGCCCACCGCCTTGCGGGTTTGAGCACACTCAATGAGAAGTGTGGCATCCTCGTGGGCACTGGCCAAAGGCACCTCCTTAGCAGACATATGCAGAGCAACGGGGTGGGAAACACCCAATACCTTTACGAGAGTTTACAATCTCAGGGTTGAGTCGGTTTCATCACGTGTTTTCTCAGGTCCGAGCCGGTAGAACTCAGTAACGCGGTAACAACTTTCCCACTGCTGAGGTAATATCGTGCGCTCTTATCCCAGGAGATCCCACTAACTTGGCTCCCTGGATAACTCCTCCCTAGCCCTCTGGTCCGCGAATTCAGAGGAGGAATTCTCTGACCAAACCCAATGCGAGTACTCAAATGACTCTGTACTGGAATAGGTACTCCACAGGTCAGGCCCCCGTGTGGACTTGTCCCCCTGTGTGTATTTTCCACGGATGGTCCCCTTGTGAGCGGACCAGCGTCTACCTTGGGCAGTCCTCACTGCCCCCCGGTCGTCGTGTTTGTAGCAACTCCTCTCTCCCAATGAGGTAGGATCTACCACCGTGCCAATCTCCACATGCGACTTAGAATCCCATGTGATGTATTCCACCACTCTTTACCTCCCCCAGCCTGGGCAGGTGTGGTCTCCGCAGGGTCTTTCCCCCCTGAAAGAATAGGAATTGGGAAAGAACGCTTTCCCCGATGCGCGTGATAGTGTTATGATGGCCCCAGTCACTTTAACTCTTTGCGAGACACATAGAGAGAGAAAAGGCATGGCTGGTGTGGCTTGCTCCCATGCTTGAAACAGCGCCTTGTTCCCCTCATATCAGGGCGTAGTGAACCAGAAGGCTATGATGATCTTATGGGGCATTGGGGAAGGGTACGTGCAGTCTGACACGTTCTGTTGTTTTGGCACGCAACTGCCTGCCCCCATCTGTGTCAGCAGAGCATGTACACGGTTCAGTGCATGGCATGATTAAAATTGGACACCTAGTGTCGCTTCTTCGACACAACGTTGAAGTAAGCGAGAAACGGGGAATATCTAGGTTACTGTTGTAACCTCCATTCCCCAATGGAGGGAATGAGACTTTGTGTCCTCCCGGTCACGTCGCTGAACCAAGCCACTGTTATGGCCTCATTGTCATTGTGAGGTTCTCATTGTCGGCTCCTCAGTCAAAATCCTGAATGAACAGATGCATTTCCCTCCCTTTATACCCGTATGTCTGGGGGCGGGACAGGCAAATTCTGCCTGTCAATTTCTCATTGGCCTATTCTCAAGTTCAGAGATGCACAACGCTCTCAAGAGAGACCCCTAGTGTCGCTTCTTCGACTCAACGTCTCATTCCCTCCATCAGGGAATGGGGGTTACAACAGTAACCTAGACATTTGAAGCGTTAAAAAACGTCTCGACATCCCTGCATTCTACTGTGCTCCGGACAGCTGTTGAGCACAAGAGGGCGTTATCTGTGCAAGGCTATGGTTCGTGCACTTTGACATGTTTCCTGTACAGCTGGAGAAGCGCTGATTCACAAAAAACATCTGATTCATAAACATGTTTACTCTGATGTTAGAATAATTCCTTGTTACAGAACTTACGTACGGGTCCTGGGCATGATTAATTGAGTTTTTTTTTTTTTCCAATATATTTTTCAAATAATTAATCACACTAAATTACCACATTAAATTGACAGCTTCTACTTCTATTATTTTCATACTGAGATCTTTTCAATGAAGTCATTTAGTATACTTATTAAGCTACTATCCTTGTGGAGACATAATTTACTCATCCTCATGTTCCAGCTCATGTAAATATCTTCCATGGAACACAACAGAACATTCACATTCATTGAATCTTTCTTTCTTTTTTCATATATAAAAGTGAATGGTGACTGAGGCAATCACAAGTCTAACATATCCTTTTGTTTTCCTCCAAAGAAAGAAAGAAATTTAGGTTTGTGTAAGTAATTATGGAATTACCATTTTAGCCGAACTATTCATTTAATGTGTTCTATTTTAGACTGCAAATCGTATAATTGACTTGTTGCCCTTTGCCCTTGGTAAATCATCTGTTTTCTTTGTCATGAAATGGCTTCCCTGTCAACCTTCTTCCTTTTTCATGATACGATCACACCTGTGCTAGACAGCGGCTCAGAGACAATTCTCTCACTCTACTGATCCCAGACAGATATATGCCAGAGCTATGGCCTCCAACTTCATCTTGTCTTTCTCCTCTCTAATGTCATAGGCTAATCATAGCTTTCAGTTCCACTGAATCGGGACTATCGGATCTATCCCCGATGCTCTGCGGTCTTCAGGCGTAAACCAGACAGCCGTAAATGCAGCTAATTAATGCAGAACGTGTTTGTATCTGTCATTCATTTGATCTATTATTGATCAAAGCACATATTAATGTTGATTTTGGGTCTTGTGACATTTACAACCGCAGTTATTTTTCTCTGCAGAAATTGGTGACATTTGTGCTCTCTTTTAAGAGAGAAAGAAACTTTAGCTGATAACTGATTAAGGGCTACTCAATAACAACCTTACTGCATGCTGAATTGCTAAAAAGTACCTATAGTGGGTTTGTCAAGAGAATGGTTTAAAACAACAGTATACCAAAGCATCTTAAAGCTGAAATATGTATTTATTTCACTGTTAAAATACTCTTTTACCTCTTATAATAAGGAAGCCATTTGTAAGTTGATTCCCCTTAAAACTGCATACACTCTGGCAGTTTGTAATTATATTTGTTGAAAGTAGTGGCACAGAAATAACACACTTCAGTCTTAGCTATTTGGATTTGGATTAAATATTTATTTAGGAGTCTATTTGATGCAATTCTGAGGTCCACAGAAATCCACACAGAAGCAGAAATGTCCTCTATGCTTTGAGCGCTTCATGTTTATTGCTTACTCCTCGATCAGACATGTAGTGAAAAAAATTGCAGAGTGCAATATCTGCAGCTGTTGTTCAGCTAGTGTCAGCTGAAGGTCTGATATGGAAGAGAAATGGCTTTCCCAAGATCCAGCCAGGAGTCTGCAACCTATCAATTCACTCCTTTCATTTCACTTCCACTGTTCTGTATCTAAATAATGTGTATTATATACTTCGTCTTACGTGAGGGGGAAAGCAATCCTCTTCCAGTTGATAGATTATTTTGGGCACAATACTATCACCTCTCACTCTGTGCATTGGTACAGAGCAAAAAAGATACAGTTTACTGATTAAACAGGACTGGTAAGAGGTAAAAGGCCATGCTGACACCTTGGGAATTTAAGAGTTAATGAATATGTGTGAATAATTTGCAGGTGGCCAGAAGAAGTGACTTGGCTCTGTTCAAAAGACAAATGACAGTGTAAGAGGAAGATGAGGATACAATGAGTATTGATTTCTTTTGTGATGGGAATTTATTTTGTCACAACTAGCAACAGATTGGCATATTGTCTCAGTATGGGCTAGCTTTCCATTAAAAATCACCTTGCCTGACCTTCCATCCATTGTTCATCTTTACTGCTGGTCGCCTTTTTGGAACACTTGTGTCAGACCTTAGAAATCCAATAGAGGTCAAGCCATGTGTTCCTGCTACATCTAGATACATCAGGTATGGTGTGAGTTTGGGGCAGGACAATCAATTTGTGTGACCAATGGATGTTTAACAATCTTGTTTTGGTGGTGCAGAAATTGCATACTATTTTATGAGCAATTAAAAGGACTTTAGTTTATGGGGCCAGGGTAGCTCAGTGAGAATTGATACTTACTATCACCCCTGGAGTCGTGAGTTCGAATCCAGGGCGTGCTGAGCGACTCCAGCCAGGTCTCCTAAGCAACCAAATTGGCCCGGTTGCTTGGGAGGGTAGAGTCACATGGGGTAACCTCCACGTGATTGCTATATTGTGTTGTTCTCGCTCTCGAGAGGCATGGCCTCTGGGGGGCATGGTGAGAAAAAAAGTCATACAGATTTCGAACAATGTGACAAAATAAGGTCAGAATTTATATTTTATATTAATTTGAATATTGGTTTAGGGGCATATTTAAGGCAATTCTGAGGTAATTTTAATGGCATTAATCCTCCCAGAGGCAGAACCGATGGACAACCGATGGAGGTCAAGCCTTAAGCTCTTGCTACATATGGTACAGTAGATACATGACACTTATTTACTTATTAATTTCTCATTACTTTATTAATTAGGATTAAGAATGATGAAATGTGACCCTCTGTCGACTCAACAAGAGATTTTTATAGACTTAACCGCGGTACACCCTCAGTGTGTGGCCCAGTCTTGGTGCTTTATCATATCTTTTCAGCTGCATCTCAGTATGCCCAATGTGGATGAATTGGACAATGTACACAAAGAGCTTTTTCCAGAGTTCGACAATAAAAAATCTAGTTCCCTTTACAAAAAGCTTCACTATGATGCTGCGCTTTGCTAAGCGCTATGGGAACGATCCTAGTTGTGACCGAGCTGTGAATATGTGTGTAACACGTCAATGAACATTGACCGGAATTTATAGCCTCGGCTGATGTAGTCATTAGACGCACCTGTGGCCAGGCTATAAATGGATGCGTCACCAGGTGTCGTCAGATCCTCTTTTTTCAGAGCGATTCTGTGTGTGTATGTTTTACAAACCCTGTCAAAACTTTCTTTCCTCTGCTAGGAATTAGAATTTTTCAGGCAGTGTGCAGTGAATCTTTTCTCCTTTCTCTTCTGTCTAGAAAATATATATATTTTTAAAAGAAAGAGAGAATGACTGAAAGCCGTAAATGATGTGTGTTCCCCTGTTCTCGCTCTATAGCTGAAGAGGACATGCATCAGTTTTGCTCTCTCGTGTTGCATTGTGATTTGCTTTCAGGCAAAGTGCTTCGCGCTTGCCTCGCTTGCTTCCGGGAGTCAGCACCCACACTTCATTTGTGGGGCTCTCGTATGGATCTGGCTGAGGAGCGAGAGACGGGTTCATCCCTTTCACTCACTCTCTCCCCAGATCCAGCTGGTCCTTGTGAGCCTGAAGCGCGCCTCGGCGCCTCTTCGGTTCACGAGGACACTGAACCTCTGTAAATCCTGCGCATAATAATAAAGCGACTGTGGAATTAAGAGACAAATGCGAGCATTGCGAACTGCTTTCGGGCAAAATGCTTTGCGCTCGCCTCGATTACTTCCGGGAGTCAGCGCCCACATTTCATTCATGGGGCTCTCGCATGGATCTGGCTGAGGAGCGAGAGATGGGTTCGTCCCTTTCCCTCGCTCTCTCCCCAGACCCAGCTGGTCCTTCCCGTGATCTCGAACTGCGCTTTGGTGCCTCTTCGGTTCACGAGGGGGGTGGGGCGCTGAACCTCTGTACATTTCACGCACAATAATAAAGCGGCTGAGAAATTACTCAAGGTGATTACGTGGGCTGTGGCCAGACTACAGCTAGACTGGCCACGCGAACAAGAGACCCTCCCCCAAATGCTCCAAACTAGAAGACAAATTTCTGTCTTTATCTTGGTGGCCAAAATAATTAAATAAATAAAAGAGGGAATGGAACTCTATATCAGTCCCTTCCTTTCTTCTATGACCTCAATAACAAGTATTTTCTTTATGGAGGAAATTTATACTTCCCGTTTCTTTGTGCCCTCGACATTGGTGTATTCAACTATTGTGGGTGCTGAAGCTCGGGGGTATTCGGTGATGCCGCTGGTAGAAGAGACACCTGCGGGTTTTCTCTCACCTGGCTCGGGATCATCGCTAAAGAGACCTACTCTCCTCACAAAGCTGTGCAGGACCACCTCCACACTTGTGGGGAAAGCGTATCAGGCAGCAGGTCAGGCTGGTGTTGCCCTGCACACTATGGCAGTGTTATAAGCACACTAGGCTAAATCTGTTGAAGGACCTGAGTGTGGACACCTCACTCAGGGGGAGGGGCCATCGACCACCCAGCCCCGCCCCGGTCCTTCTAGACGGGAGGCTCTAAAACAAAACGTGGCGAATCGTGCTCCCCCTCATAAAGACTGGGGTCCAGTTCGTCACCCTCAGACGCCCCCAATGCAAGACCTCAGGGGCGTGATTTCGAAGAAAAAGAAACCCTGACGGTCTTGTACCCAGCCTTGTTGGGGTAGTTCCCCTTGGGACGGCGCACGTGTATCATCCACTTTGGCCCTCCCGATACCCTCACGAAACCTCTTCACTCCCGCTGCCTTTCATGTTTCGGGTGATAGAGGCTTCCAACAAAGAGTTGGGTGTACCGTTGCATCCTGCCTTGATCCAGGACGCGGAACACTCGACATCTACTCAACAAGAAGTGTCAGAAATAATACCCATCTCAGAGAACCTGGCAGCGTGGAAACTTCTGCCAGGTATTTCTATGTGGGTTCTAGAAACAGTAGAAAGAGGCTACAGAATTCAATTCGCTCGCCGTCCTCCGCATTTCAACGGCCATAGAATATGTTCCCCTTCCAGAGAAAGAGTCAGGCTATTACAGCAGATACTTCCTGGTTCCCAAGAAGGGTGGGGGGCTGCGTCCGATTCTAGATCTTTGAGGCTTGAACCGCTCGGTCAGGGTGTTCAAGTCCTAGATGCTGACTATCAAGACGATCGTGTCACAAGCCCAACATCACGTTTGTCTGGTCACCATCGATCTCATGGATGCATATCTTCATATAGAGCCACAGCACAGGAAGTTCGTGAGGTTCGCTTTTGGGGGAGAAGCCTTCCAGTATCGGGTTCTTCCATTTGGCCTAACCCTATTAACCCGCACATTCAGGAAATGCATGGATGCAGCACTGGCTCCTCTGTGACTCCAGGGCATCCACATTCTGAATTATATAGACGACTGGCTGATCCTAGCGCAGTTCCAAGAACTGGCAGTTCAGCACAGGGATATCGTCTTGACGCATCTGGGGGGGTTATATGGAATTCGGTCACGATGCAGGCACAATGCAGGCACGTCTCCCGCATGAATCGTTCCATTCAGAAAACCCTGAGCAAGGTCAGGCTAGGTCAAGGTTGCACTGCTCGTCAGTATCATTGAATACTAGGTCTCATGGCATTGGTGTCCTCGGTGATCCCTTCGGACCTTCTGCACATGAGACTGCTTCAGCTGTGGCTAGAAGCCAGGGGTTTTTATCTGAGGGCCGGTCCCCTAAGGCAAATAAGGGTTACGTGCCACGTGCTTCGTTCCCTTTCTATGTGGTTCAGACCCCGGTTCTTACCTTGGGTCCCACTCTAGGTGCATCTTGTCGTTGCAGGCTGCTAACGACAGACGCCTCCCTGACGGGCTGGGTAGCGGCCCATGTGATCCACGTTCACATCAGCTGAATTTCTGGCATGTTGGATCCTCCTTGGGGCCCAGGGCAGCTCCTGTCACTCAGGACAGTTTCGTCCCTGGATGCCCATGTGTGTGGGAGCAGATTTACTCTGAAGTAGTGAACAAATCTGGGTGAGATTTCACAGGGCAGAAGAGGACCTCTTCGCCTCTATGATAGCGCAATGTCTCCTCTACTTCTCCCTAAGTCACCCAGCCCCCTTGGGTCTGGACTTAAAGGCACATACATGACCCTGAATGCGTCTGCATGCGTTTTTGTCCCCCAGTTTTTCTGCTCCCAGGAGTCTTGGCAAGGTACGCCAGCAAGGGTCTTGCCTCCTACTAATGGCACTGCGCTGGCCGAACAGGATATGTTTCTCGAATACCTCTCCTCGAAGGCTCGCCTTGGGCGATTCTGAACAGGGAGGACCTACTCATCCCTGGCCCGAATTGTGAAACCTTTCATGCTTGGCCGCTAAGGGTACCAACTGAGTTTCACAGGGCTTTCTCTTGAGGTTATCGAGACCATTTCAAGTGCTAGGGCTCCCTCCACTTGGAACTGATCTGGATAGATTTTACAGGGCAGAAGAGGACCTCTTCACCTCTGTTTATAGCGCAATGTCTCCTCTACTTCTCTCATGTCTGAGACCTCTCGTGTTCTTGTGAGCACACTTCACAACCGTAGGGGTCCGGACAGCCCCAGTGCGGCAGCGTGGGTATTGCGTTCCCATAGCACTTAGCAAAGTGCAGCATCATAGTGAAGCTTTTTGTAAAGGGAACGTATCGGGTTACTGTGTAACCCTTGTTCCCTGAAAAAAGTGGAACGAGATGCTGTGCTTCTTTGCCGCACTGGGACGTCCCAGGACTGCTCTTCAAAAAGAAGTATCTGACGACACCTGGTGACGCATCCATTTATAGCCTGGCCACAGGTGTGTCTAATGACTACATCAGCCGAGGCTATAAATTCCGGTCAATGTTCATTGACGTGTTACACACATATTCACAGCTCCGTCACAACTAGGATCATTCCCATAGCGCTTAGCAAAGCGCAGCATCTCATTCCGCTTTTTTCAGGGAACAAGGGTTACACATGTAACCTGATACGTTTTACAGAGAAAATGCAGTAAACTTTAACATTCATTTAATATTTTTATAAGAAGTGTGAAATTCCATAAAAATGCATACATTCAGACCAAATTTACATTATTCCAGTAATTTAACTGAATATATGTGGTACTGAAACAAACAGGCAGTTTCCTTTAAATAAACGTTAATGTAATGTTAATCTGAGATGTCTGTAAAAAAAGAAATCCATAAATGAAGGTAAATGTCAAGCAATTTTAACCTGAGATGTCCATAAAAATACACCTGTAAAAAAAAATGTTTCCAGTAAAAACATATAGTAAACTAAAATGAATTTGAATGTTTTCAATAAAAGTGTTAAATCCCTCTACATTAGAGATATTTACAACAAATTTACATTGCTCCTAATATTTTAGCAGATTAGACGCCTTAATGAAAAACACTGCAATTTTAAAGTTAAATATAATTTTCAATAAATGTCCATAAAACACATTCGTACTGCTAATTTTGAAGTAGAACTATTTATTGAACCTTTCGAAAAAATATATCTAAAAAAAAAATAATAATAAAAACTTTTTTATGGTGTTTTTTTTTTTTTTTATGTTTCAAATTTCATACATCAGGCTTTTGTGGTCAAGTATTCATCATAACATCATCAAACACAAAATGTACTTTTCATTGCATTTACAATCATTGAAATACATTTTTATTGGTATTTATTGCACATTTTTCATGCCCACTTCCCTTAACATGGCAAGAGCTGCCTCTGCGACTTTCGTGAAGATGCAAGGGGACAGGGAGAGACCGTAGAAAGGGTCTGTGATTGGGTAATTTTGAGACGTGAAAATATGTGTCCTTCAGGTCTACCACCACAAACCAATCGATGTCAGACGCATGTCAGAATACGTGTCTGCATTAGCATCTTGAACTTGAGGCCTTGACCAGATTCCGCGATAGGTTGGAAAGTGAAATCCTCATGTCCAAGCTCTGGGGGAGGGGCACTAAGGTATGATCATGTGTGACATACCTGGAGGTGAGGCCTCATGGTGGGGGGGTAGCAGGCAACGTCATGTCGGAAAGCTTTGTTTCGTCCTGAGGTGGTTGTGCTGAGGAAAAGCTCGACCACCTGCTGGCCTGAGTTTCGAGTGTGGTTCAGTTGGGCACGTGAAGGCGGACGGTCAGCGTTCATGGGGGCCCGAATGCAAGTGCTCGGTGTGAGAACGGTGGTTGTGGGCACTTGCTAAGTGACCCAGGGAGTGAGGAAACTGCTATTTTTTGTGACAATGTGGGTACAGCAGCCTTTTGGGGGTGCGGCAAACAAAGAAAAGGAAACAAAAGATTCTCCACCCAGCCCTCCACAGGGGGATGGAGTGGTCTGAACACCAGCTCCGTGGCAGTTGTCTCTTTCCCTGGGTTGCTCGTCTCAGGAGCGCTTGGGAGCCTTCCATATCTGGGAGGTGGTATGTGAGACAGGGGGCGTCCGCCTCCTGCGGGGAGTTCTATTTTGGGACTGAGAGCTGGGCCCGGGCGGAGCTGCCTGGGGTTTCACCGCCGCAGGGGGACACCGGTGTGGGATCTTGATCCGGAGTGGGGCAAGATATGTTGGATGACCTCTGTCTGTTCCTTCACTGCCAAGAACTGCTGGATGAAGTCCTCAACGGTGTCACCGAATAGGCTGATCTGGGAGATGGGGGCATTGAGAAAGCGAGCCTTGTCGAAGTCCCGCATCTCGACCGGATTCAGCCACAGGTGGTGTCCTTGGACCACGAGGGTGGCCATTGCCTGTGCACGCTGTGACGTTTGTGGCCCAGAGGGCAAGGTCGGTCACCAAGCACAGTTCCTGCAGCACATCAGGATCAAGATTACCCAGGTGCAGATCTTTTAAGGGCTTGGCCTAGTGGACATGCAGGAGGGTCATGGCGTGCAGGGCGGAGGCAGCCTGTCCAGCGGCATTGTAGGCCTTGATCGCCAGAGACAACATCAACCAACAGGCCTTGGAGGGGAGTGACGGTCAATCGGGCACAGGTGTACCGCAACTGCCTTATCCACCTGGGGGAGTTCTGTGTACCCGTGGACTGCCCAGCCGCCAAGGGTAGTGAGAGCGGGTGAGCGAGAAAGTCTGTTTTGGGCAGTGAAAGTTGCCCTCCACGATTTCGTCAGCTCATCATGCACCTCTGGGAAGAAAGGAACCGGGGGGGGGCGTGGCTGTGAGTGGCGCCCCAAACCCAGAAACCAATTGTCTAGCCACAAGGAGTCCGCCAAGACGCTCTCCGATGCAGCGGCGAAACTCTCATCCAGCTCGGGGGCTCCGAAGGAGACATCAGTCTGGCCGTAAGGTGCTGGCCATCTCGGAACTGGACGCGGGCAGATGAGCGTGCTTGGAAACGGGTGTTCCACGGGGATTTAAACCATGCCCGTTTAACTCCCGAAATCACCTCCAGCACCAGCAATGCTGGCACTATACCCATGGGTAGAAGGCGCGACGGAATGGATGGAGATGATCCTGAACACATGTCATGGGAAAAAATTTATTTGTAAGGAATACAGTCATACAATGAAGTGCAAAAATGCTCTCCTGTTGTTCCTGAGAAAATGACGTCATTATCTTAACTGTGTCATCTGTTAGCAGACACACATAAAGAAAGCTTATTACTGACATGCAAATGAGATGGCATAGACCTCCAGTCTTAAATTAATGGACTGTACCTGTTACACTCCCCTGTCAAATGCAGAACATTTTTATGTCAGACTCTTTTGCGTTGAGAGAGTACACTCACTTTTGATCTCTTTTTTCCACCTTGGAACCTTTATCAGGGTTTATCCTGAAGATGAACCTAAATAGATAAAAAAATAAGATAAAAAGAGCAATAACAATAACCTGCAATCAAGCAGTGAATCTTTTGCTGACCTAGTGGCCTCAATGCACAAATTATTTACCTTTGCAAGAATTCTAGCATGGCTGCCAGTTCTACATGGTAACTGATGTCCAATATATAGTAGAGGGAGAATATCAAATGCATGGCCTCAGTCAAACTGCAGAGATGGTGATTCACAACTACAGCCAGTGGTGACTACACACTGGCTGTCAATGGATTCTCTCCTTTGAACAAACAAGCAAAAATACAGTTTACAGATTGTATGTGAATTCTGCAGATTTAAGATTAATTAACCACAGTGCAGAATTTCAGATTAAAAAGTTAAGAGTAAATTATTAAGATTACATAATTAAATGGTACACTGTAAAAATCTAATTAGTTGACCTTACTTAAATATTTCAAGGCAATCGGTTTGCATACTTTTTCTAAGTAAACATACTTATTTGGCTCAAGTAAACCGAACGTATTTTTTTCAAATAAAGTTAACTAGTTACAATTAAGCTTAACTCATCTATGATTTAAGTATCATTGTTTTGATTTAATTATTAAATTGGGTTATACAGTAAAAGGGAAATTATGTCTAGACTCCAAGTTAGCCATTTGACACACTAGACTCTACTCAGTACTTCTTGGTTCACAGAAATCTGCACTTTTGTAAATAAATAAGAATGACTTAAACTTAACAGGCTCCAAGTTTACCAGAGGTAACACTAATCACTCTGATGGTGACTTTCACTTGGTGACGGATGGTGGATGTTGACTTGAAATCTCATTTATCAACCAACTACAACAAAACAACAACATTAATCATAAGAATTAAAACTAAATAAATTTTGAAATAAAAAAAACATCATTTTACAACATAAGTACCCTTGTTTTTACCAAACAAACATAATTTATTTAAGTGCAAGGGTTTATTTATTTATTACCCTTGCAAGGGTATTCCACACTTGTACTTGGTAATTTTGAGTTAGTAGTACTCTAAGCCAAAGTTTAAAGAACATATGTATTTGAGTTATGATTCCAAACTGTGACATTTCAAATAATGTTTAATTAGAACCACTTAAGTGTTTTTATTAATGTCAACTTAAGGATATAGAGAGTAATGGTAACTTAATTAAAACTAGTACGAATAGTACAAATTTAAGATTAAATTGAGTAAACAATTTTTTATAATTTGAGATTACCATTAGTTTGTACAGTGTACCCACCACACACTAATATACATGGTGTCGACGGAAGCTGTGCTGGGCTTATTTAGCTTGCAATGCAAGTGTCTTCTACCATCACAAGCATAATTTCTTGGTCATTTTTAAAGTGGGCAAGCAACATCAGCACTGCCCCACAAATATGATTCCCTCCGGCTCTGATTTTGGTTAGGAGTCTCCCTGCTCTTATTGCTCTTTCTGTGCAGTGAAACAAAGTACTCAATTATTCCTCTAAACTTGCTGGTAGGACCTTCTTCAAAGCTGTCGTTGATGTCAATGCCTGTAAGCTCTTTGAAGTGTGCATTCATTCCAGCTACCTGAAAAAAGAAATGGACACTCATCAAGCAGATCTTTTGTTATTTTTCCAGATTGGATGTCATTTCTTTGGGAGGTGTAAGTAACAGTCATCAAGTTGGAGATTTTCTTTACACCGGTTTCCTTGTTTTGGTACATTTCAAGTAAGTTTTTTTTTTTTTTTTTTCCTGCTGCAATTCAGACGTTTATGGCAGGTTTGGCTCAGAATTTATACAACCATACAGCAATTTCCATTTCTTTGTTAATACTTCTCGCATGTCATTAAGTGGTCTTTTGGCTGCTTATGCTCTTTTTAAAGTGTCAATATGACAAACGAGTTGTTTAGGGAAAGAGTCATAGCCACTTCCAACAATCTTGGAGTCAATCTCATCTTAGAAGGACTTTGGGTATGTTATCATTATTTTTCGAGCACCTCTGGGAAGAAAGGAACCGGGGGGGCGTGGCTGTGAGTGGCGCCCCAAACCCAGGAACCAATTGTCTAGCCACGAGGGGCCCCAATCTCTGCGCGAGAGGGACCAAGGGAACTACAGCATCGGACGTACCAGCGGGCGGGGCCTCGCGACGGGGCAGAGCCCGAGGTGCTGAGTCTAGAGACATCAAAGTACTTACCTGGCTCCTTGTGATCGCTCCCAGAACAGCTTAGGATGGGGGAGGAAGGTTTTCGCCCTCGTAGCCCGTGGAGACTATTATATCAGGGGCGGATTTTTGCCACAGCTGGGTGCGTGGGGAAGGGAGGCCCGCCTCGGTGCGGGAGGCCCGCCTCCGAGGCGCCATGCCTGCCAGAGAGAGAAACGGTGCCCGGTGGTCATGATAACAACAGCCGGGGACAACGAGTGTGAGGCCCAGGAAATGAGAAGACTGCTTTTTTTCTTAGAATGTGGGCACCGAGGCCCTTGTCACCTGAATATGTCACACTTCCATGCTCTTCAAGTTCTCTAAGATATGCCAACACAATCTTGGTATGACTAAAAAACTTAAAGTCTCTCTCATAGCACAAAAGTAACAACTGAATGTTGTCAATGCATGACCTGTAAAACGACTCAAAGTTGGCAAGTGTAAAATACACCCACACCTATATTTTATGCTTTATTTTAGCTGACTTAAGTGGGTTCGCGATATCAAAGGCGTCTTGGAATAAGATAAGTTGGATACTCATCTCAGGCTCCATAAACATGTAATTGGACTTGAACACTGATCCATCACAAATGTCACATATCACATTAGGAGTGTCTACATGCTAAGACTTAGCACATTGCTCCCACACCACTTGGTCCTTCAACATGGTTTTTAAAGTAGCCTTCAATGGAATATATTGTGCATGATTGTATTTTCTGTTCTCATCACGACCAAGATAAATACTTTGTGGATGCACATAAGAAAAGTTTTTCTGATAATAATGCCTTCTTTGGTAATTAGCTGAAGGTAAAACACTACAAGCCAAATGCAAATCATGACCCTGCAAAGCCTGCAAAACAGAATCAATATCACACTCTGAGAGATTTGTTTTCAATTTAAGTATGTCTATAAACGTTTTCTTTGAGTACTTATGACAAATATAATTTAAACCATTGATCTCTTCCACAATCATCTGAATGGCTGAAGAGGCCACCAGATATTTGGCTTGATTCTGCATGTACAAAGACATTGTGTTAGTTTCAGTCAGTGTGTCAGCAAATTCATTTTTTGGGGGAAAATTTGCCTTTAATTGTGCAGATGAAGAATTCTTGTGGGCTCATTCATCTCTGTATGTTTTGCCTGACAATTTGCACTGTTCATCCGAATGAGTATGTGGTGATTTGTGATGGTGATAAACATGTGCTTTTAGGGCATTGTATTTTGTAAATTTAAGCTTGCAGTCTGTGAAACAGCAGGATATTGAGCATTTGCCTCATGTCTGTGTAAGATACGATAATCAACATATCCCTTTACTGTCTTAAGAGAGCAATCACAAAATTGCACATATACATCCATGTCCAGCTGCTTGAAATGTAAATTTCAGATGATGTTGGATGACAGGTCACTTGAATAAAATAACAAAAAAGGATAAAAAAAGAATAATATTTTACAATACTTACCATGCACACTGGACTATCCAAAGTCGTTTTTTTTTTCTCCATTCTGTTCATTGTGGTTGATTTCACTTTAACATCGAGAGTATGCAAAATCTGAAGTATCAAAACACGGAAAGGGAACAGAAAAATAATTAAACCGAAAAATATAAAATCTTTGTCTTGCTCTTTTTTTATGTATGGAAAAAATATCATAATCAATCATTTATTAATTACTTTCATTAACTACTCATTAATGGCCACGTTCACACAGCAGCAGAATAAGGTTGTCTCTTGTATCTGAGTGCTTAATATGGTGACATTCACACTCTCATTATTTATGAGAGTGACAACATCATTCTATAACCAAATTCACACCACATTTTCGGCGAAACCCTGCTGTGTGAACTAAACCGCACTGGTCAACTATTTGTCTGTAACATCACACATGAAAGCCACTGTGCGTGTCTCATATGTGTTGTGTGTTTTTTTATGTGTGGCGTCGATAACTTACAAAGAGACGGAGATATGATGTGTATCAATGGAGGTTTTTAGATCAAGTCACTGTCTTTCACCAGAGCTGATCCCGTCAGTTTTGTGGTTTGCGAGCGACTCAAATGCTGCACTCTCCACTGTTTGTGGTAAATAGTTTCTCATGTATAAGTCACTTTGGATAAAAGCATCTGCTAAATTAATACACATAAATGTAATGCTCTGAGTATTTCAACGCAAAACATTTCCTTTGTTATTTCCAAATATCATTCATCATACATCTCTTTAAACTGCCATACGGCATCCTGCATATCCAGTAGGTCTATCACCTATGTTGACTCAAAGAAGACACTTGTTCTCAGCTGCTTGGCTGTTTTCAGCATTGGCCATTTATAGTATCATGCCAAAAAACTGTGTGACTCTCTTAATAAGGGTTTTCCTGTTTTATTCTTCTTTTTCAAAGTATGCACAGTAAATGGCAAGATCATAGTCCATAATGGGAGCATTTGCATTTGAGTTACAGAAGCCTAAATAGTAGACTTTCTTGTGTGTTTTTGTGCAGATCAGTGTCAGTACTGACTTGGCGAAGGACTTGTGAAGTTGGTAAATTCAACAACACTTATAGAGATTATTATTCAGTGCTGGAAATGTGCTGTTTAAATGAAATTGTCCCATCAACAAGTTTTGCTGGATTTAAATACTTTGTATAATCTAGTATTTAGCTGTTTCATTGCACCTTGTCTGTTGGTGAGGTCAGACCATACTCACTAAATCTACTTGCTGGAGAAAAGGACCATCTCAGACAAAATTTGGAATCACAATTACAATTTCTATGCACAATTTTTTTTTTTATGTGGTTAAAGAAACGTGATTAAAAGAGAAATTGAACACAATAAATAACACAGGCAAACATCATTATGTACAGGTGCTGGTCATATAATTAGAATATAAAAGTTGATTTATTTCAGTAATTCCATTCAAAAAGTGAAACTTGGATATTATATTCATTCCACAAAGACTGATATATTTCAAGTGTTCATTCCTTTTAATTTTGATGATTATAACTGACAACTAATGAAAACCCCAAAATCAGTATCTCAGAAAATTAGAATATTGTGAAAAGGTTCAATATTGAAGACACCTGGTGCCACACTCTAATCAGCTAATTAACTCAAAACACCTGCAAAGGCCTTTAAATGGTCTCTCAGTCTATTTTTGTAGGATACACAATCATGGGGAAGACTGCTGACTTGACAGCTGTCCAAAAGACGACCATTGACATCTTGCACAAGGAGGGCAAGACAAAAAAAGGTCATTGCTAAAGAGGCTGGCTGTTCACAGAGTTCTGTGTCCAAGCACATTAATAGAGAGGCGAAGGGAAGAAAAAGATGTGGTAGAAAAAAGTGTACAAGCAATAGGGAAAACCGCACCCTGGAGAGGATTGTGAAACAAAACCCATTCAAAAATGTGGGGGAGATTCACAAAGAGTGGACTGCAGCTGGAGTCAGTGCTTCATGAACCACCACGCACAGACGTATGCAAGACATGGGTTTTAGCTGTCGCATTCCTTGTGTCAAGCCACTCTTGAACAAGACACAGTGTCAGAAGTGTCTCGCCTGGGCTAAAGACAAAAAGGACTGGACTGCTGCTGAGTGGTCCAAAGTTGTGTTCTCTGATGAAAGTACATTTTGCATTTCCGTTGGAAATCAAGGTCCCAGAGCCTGGAGGAAGTGAGGTGAGGCACAGAATCCACGTTGCTTGAATAAATCAACTTTTTGATGATATTCTAATTATATGACCAGCACCTGTGTGTTTGGATAGGTGATAATAATAGGAGCCATTTGTCATGCTGAACAATTCAATCAATATATATATATATATATATATATATATATATATATATATATATATATATATATATGAAACCAAGATGCAGAATGAGTTTTAACCATTGTGATTTCCAAACTTCAGTGTGTAGAAGACTTTGTTTTTGCAATGCGCTGATTACATTTTTGGATGTTGTATTTGATATAAATATGTATAGGATGTGATAGTCTTTCTTTATTATGGTTTGTACAAGCATTGTGTTGCGGCATAGCTATATGAATGTTTAGACTCCTGCTCTATGTAATATCTAACTTTGCTTTTTTTAAACTTTCAATTTATATTCCCATGCAATATTTGCTTCAGATTTGAAGTATTTTTGGAAAATTTGTATGTAAAGTGTGATGAGTAAGATACGTGAAATATATTGTAATGTACTTAATATATTTCAAATTGTCTAGCAGGATATACTTTTTATATCTTTGTTTCTTTCATTTCTTTTTTTTCTTAGAAAAATAAATATTTGTAATCGTTTGAAATGTTTTAAATAATATATTTTTACATGGGTGTATATCACATATTGGTACCAAGCCTTTTTTTATAGAATATGACTTGACTGCTAAGAATTTTCATATTTTACTGAGTGTTCGAAAATAGTGATTCTATAAAGCAATGCACAAATGTTGTTTTTTTTTTTTTTCAGATTGACGTTATTTACAGTGTCAACATTATTTAATCAATTGTAAATATAAAATATGGCAAAAACTACTTTCTGGCTGTAATTGAAAAAAAAATCTAATTTTTAGTGACAGTTTGTGACATTTTCTTGTAGTTACATGATTCATTGTAAATTAACAACATTAAAACATCACACAAATATATTTTTTTTCAATGTAAAATTACAGTTGGAGGGCATAATCACTACATTAGATTCACAGTCTTTACAAATTATTTTTAAAGCTAAACTTTATTTCAATTTAGGGTGGAAACATTATTTTAATTCATTATCTATACATGTAATTTAAATTTACGGTCAAATCATATTTTTTTTAATTATTAGTAAATGGTCTGCACTTATATAGCACCTTTTTAACCTTAACGTTATTCAAAGCGCTTTACACTGTGACACATTTCCCCATTCACACTCACGATCGTACACCAATGGCGACAGAGCTGCCATGCAAGGCGCTAGCCTGCCATGGGTTCATTGTCTTGCCCAAGGAAACTTCGGCATGTGGGCCGGGAATCGAACCACCAAACATGTGATTAGTGGCCGACCCGCTCTACCACCTGAGCCACAGCTGCCGCTTTGTTTTAATTACTATTTGACTTAATGCTCCGCACATGTTATTTAAATTAATGCTCTACACATGTTATTTAAATGAATGGTCTACACTTGTTATTTCAATTAATGGTCTACACGTTATTTCAATTTACAGTCAAACCATGTTATTTGACACATGTACACGTTTCTTAAACGTACAGACAAAACATGTCACTTCAAATTGCAATTTAAACATGTTATTGTAGTGTATGGTCGAAATATCTTTTTTTCATGTTGCAGTCTAAACATGTTACTTCAGTTCATGGTCTACAAAAGTTATTTCCATTTATGGTACATTTCGGCACTCTGTGTTGCCAAGCATTTCAGTGTTTTTTTCTTACAGTGAATGATTCAATCTAAACAGTACTATTGCACTACATAGTAGATAAAGTACCAATTAAAAGAGTGCTGGCCTCTTCCCTTCCTTTTTTCCCTTCAGATTCTCACTCTCTCTTCAAATGTCGCACATTCTTGTCAAGCAAGCTGTGGAGAGTTCACAGTACAGTGAATTAGAATGCCTCTATCTCACAGAAAAGGGCTTTGGGGAACATCCCACGCCTCCGTCACACACTAGCAGTCCTGGACAGATTAGATACGGTAACCCTACCAAAACTCGCTTTTATCCAATTATCTCTGTTATTTTGCTGCTATCTGAGCCAACAAAAGCAACTCTCTCTTCTCCCTTCTGTTACACCCATACATTGCCTTATCTTTGTAGTTTGTCTCTATAGAGGCAGGGCAGAGTGATTGTGACCATATTAAAAATGCTAGAGCTGAAACATTCACTCTGATCCTCTCTGCCACATCACAAGACAGAAATACCCCCCCTCTCTCTGCTATTGCAACACCACATTCAGATTTTTTTTGATTGCTATCCTTTTTAGAATGACAGCGCTTGTAATGCGGTCCCTGCTGACTCGCAATGGAGCAGAGTAGGTTAGTTACAAAGGCATTAGTATATTTTTAGTGTTCAGTCCCCCAGCATTTAATATTTTCTGACTCGTGTGAATGTGCTCCATGCTGTTTGATGCTTACAATGAATTTATTTATATTTTTTTTTACTGATTTGGAGGATCTGTTGCATGGCCGTATGTGTGGGTTGCTTCACAGGCTGTGTGAACGTGCGTGTTTGTGCGCTCGTGTTTGTGGGCTTGCATTGGTATGTGTGTTTATGCGTGTCTCAATGTTTGGGTGTGGCTAGTCTTTGTGTATGCCTCTTCATCTCGTGCTCCTGTGGGTCTGTTACACAGAGATCCTTAATTGGTTGGGGGGTTGGGGTTGGGGATGGTTGAAGATGAGAGAGGTTGTGGTTCCAGATGAGCAGCGTTAGAGTGAAGAGGGATTGAGAGAGAGCTATGCAGATGCTTGGGGATGGATCCAAGAAGTCATTATCAGTCAGTGTCGAAACTAGCTAAGAGGACAACTAAATCACATTTACCCAACCGCACAAGCATTAGGATAATATTATGAAAGACTAAAAATGCAATAGAAGAAACACACGAGTAAAACTTTTTTTTTTTTTTTTTAAAAGGATTTAGAAATGTAAAGTTGCCACAATAAATGTATCATCATCTCAATTGATGAGCAATGTTCGAACTCATTGTAAAATCATTGTGTTATAGTGATTTACTGTGCCTAAAATCCCCTCACCCATGGTATAAACACAGTAACACCTGAACTCTAATGGTTTGTTGATTTTACAAAACAGCGGCAATAGCAATATAATAAAAGACACCAGTGTTCAATAAACAGTTACATTTATTATTAATAATGATCAGAATAAACTATTTTTCTGTCAAATAATATAATCCATTATCCTATACTGTTAGTATAGGCTGTTAGTCATTGCCAAGCTATGTAATAACATGTATTAATATGGTGTGCATTCATAGTCATTTAGTAATGGCTTGGAACATGGCATACCCAATCAGAATATAAAGTGTAGTTGGAACTATCCGTTTTATAATAGCGGTTATGTAAACCTGTAATTGAACATTAGTCGTATTCCATTCTAATATCTCAAGTTGCTCTCTCTTTTATCATTATGATGCTTGGTAATCATGAACAGCCTACATTTAGGCTAATGAATCATGGGGAGTAAAATTGTCTATTATGATTATTATCATAAACAATGGGAACACTTTGGAATAAAGTTCTGTTCATTTACATCAGCAAAAGCATTAGGTATCATAAACAAAAAATTAACTATGTTTTTATAGTATTTATTAAACCATTTATTAATCCTGGTCTATGTTATTTTAAAATGTTCAAAATATTTTTTAGAGATTTTTGTCCTTTGTCACTTCATGTCATGCCTTACATCACCACTTAAACATGGTAAAATTACTGTATTGCAATGCCTCTCAGGGCGAATGCTTTAATTTACATTCATGGAAGATCAGTAAAGAGGTGACACAAGGGCAGAATTGAAGCCATGGTATAAGTTATCCAACAGCATTACATCTTGAAACCCATGACAAGAGGTTTGCTCACCTCCGTTTGTCAATGTACGTCGCAGAGAGATTGGAGATTACATGCTGATGACATTAAACTGGCTAACAAAGCTATGATGACCAACCTGCATGTCATTTTAGATCTAAAAGCCCACTCACTCTCCATGCACTCCTGACACTGAAGAAGACCTACATTTTAAACATAAAAATAATACAGCGTCTTATGAATAGTGACTTGGAAGAGATTGATTGTGGTGCCCTGATGGCGTTTTAATTACGGTATGCCAGGTTGATTGACAGTTTTGGACAATCCCACCACTGCTTTATTACGCAATAGGCCTATGTAGCCTTAGCAAAATTTTAAGTAAGGTGGGGTATTATATAATATTGTTTCAGGCCCAGACCTGAAACATAATTAGATAAGCTATAAAAAGAAAAAAAAGATAAAATCTGAGAGAGAGAGAAAGGGAGATGGTCATAAAAAAATATTACACAACCCAGATTCAAATGGCTTGGAGAATCTTGTAAAAACCCAATCATGATATGGTTTCAACTCACACAAGAGGAGCGGCGCTCACTGATGTAAGCATCAGAGAGGATAAGAAAAAAATCCATAAAGCACAATGAAATCAGATTAAGAGAAAACTGCTGTTAGCCCCTATAGGGGAGTAGATGGGGAATTCCTGTGTGCTTAGATCTCAAAGCCACTTCTGTAACATGTGGAAAAACAACAACTCTCCCACAAAAAGCAATCTTTGTTGAGAAATGCCTTTAAAACTGTTGACACCAACACCATTGTCATGTGAGCCTTTAAAATTCACTGACCTTTTTGATCTTCCATGTGTTTCTGCTCAGTGGTGTACTGCAAATTTTGGGGAGCCCCCTACAAACCTTAAGACAAGGCCACGCCCACAAGTAGTGATATCATACACAAGCAATTGAATTGAGATGAAATTGATGTAACTGAGTGATGTAATTTTCTGTTAATCCCAAAATATTCTCTGAGCAAATACATGAACGCAGATGCTTCTAATTATGAAAGCTTGATTTTGTGTATTGTTGCATACAAAAATAGGTCAGACGGCAATTTATAACATAATGCAAATAATAACACATATGTCTTATTGGCACAGACATTTGAAGGTGACTTTATCGCCCCCTTGAGTACTGAGGTGTGTATTCGCTGCAGTTCCCCAAGCGTTTGCATCTGCATGTGCGTGTACTTGCGTTAAGTATGTTTCTGTCACTAATTTTACATTAAAGTGTAAATCTTGTGGACTATATCAAGCCTACAGCAGGTTAATGCTGGAGATTAAAATTGTGTGTGACTCAGTAAGCATTTCACATTAATGTAAATGAGACAGACACATTTCCGTGGTTCTAGATTGGTGCTCCATTCTCAAAAGATTTAATCGATCAAAGGAAAGCATTTTGGACTAGTGAAGGCTGCTTCTTTAGCATCTTTATGTTGATACTCTTGTTATGTCAGTCTGGTTTCTTTGGTCCACTGTGCACACAAACATAGAATAAACATACACATAGGATACATTGTTTCCTGCTATTGTGATTATATATAAATGCTGCTTCTGTGCAGAAATACAAAGTCTGTGTACTGTAAACACAAAATGTAAGGTATTTGCTACTTTAATGTAGCTTCTATGCAAAGTGAAATCACTCTAGATTTGCACATTTAATCACAATACAATTGGCTCATAATACTGCTCTGACAGATAGAGGGCGGCAAGGGTGTCCTGTACACCAGTGGTTCTGCTGTCTGGTTTTGAGTTTGCGGCCATCAGTTCAAGTCTTAAAACAGCCAGAGATTGCAGACTCCATATCAAAGTGGTTGCAAAAAGAAAAAAATAACACTCCAGCCTTTGATCATTTTGGCTGCATGCATGGAAAAGTGAACTATAAACTAGATTCATTCTCCAGCATTCCCAGTGCCATATTAATATTTCAGCATCAACCAAGAAAGAATTTGTATTTAGAGGGTGCTTTGCTGCTCACTCTGATGGAAATGGAAAACCCAGTTTACAACAGACAATCTGAATTTATGCTCTAACATGTTTTTAAAATGGCCTGTGAGAATTTCACATGGAATATCAAATGATACTGGACATGAACACATTGTTTTCACAGTTGGTATCAAATCAGTTGAGGCTCTCATTGTAGAAGCTTCTAGTTAAATTTAAGCTACAGATGAATAATTAATTGTTTACATACTTCACCTTTTCACTCAGTTAGACAGTATGCATCATGTAAATACATTCATTGTTGCGGTGCCCGGTAGATAGTGAAACAAACAACTTTCTAGTGCCTAGTGGCAATTTTTCCACATGTACTGAAAGATAAGCACATTTTTCTTTTAATGCTTTAATATTACTTATCTGTTGAATGCTTGATTCTGATTGGCTCACGGACGTTATAAGGAGTGCAATTATTTTTCAAGTAAATGCACGGCTATGAAGTAGATCCAGGTCTTTACCGTATAACGGTCGTTAACGTCTAAGTTACTGTTGTAAACTCCGTTCCCTGATGGAGGGAACGAGACGTTGTGTCTCTTGAGAGCCTTAAGCATCTCTGAACTTTGAGAATAGGCCAATGAGAAATTGGCAGCAAGAATTTGCATGTCCCACCCCTGGACATACAGGTATATAAGGAGGGAAATGCGTCAGTTCATTTTGGATTTGTCTGAGGAGCCGACAATGAGGTTCGGCCGCAACAGTGGCTCGGTTCAGTGACGTGGCCGGGAGGACACAAGGTCTCATTCCCTCCATCAGGGAACGGAGGTTACAACAGTAACCTAGACGTTCCCCTTCTGTCGCTCACTTCGACGTTGTGTCAAAAAAGCGACACTAGGGGTCCAATTTTAATCATGCCATGCGCTGAACCATGTACGTGCGCTGTTGACACAGATGCGGGCAGGTCGTTTGCGTGCCAAAACGACAGGCTGTGCCAGACTGCACGTACCCTTCCCCAACGTCTCAAAAATCATCAAAACTTTCTGATTCCTTACACCTCGATATGGGGGGAACAAGTTGACATGCTAAGCATGGGAGCAAACCGCGCCAGCTCCTGCCTTTTCTCTCTCTATGTTTCTCGCATAGAGTTAAAGTGACTGGGGGCATCATAATGCTATCACATGCATCAGGGAAGGCATTCTTTCCCAGTTTCTAGTCTTTCAGGGGGGAAAGACCCTGCGGAGACCACACCTGCCCAGACTGGGGGAGGTGAAGAGTGGTGAAACACATCACATGGGCTTTTAGGTCACATGTGGAGAATGGCGCAGTGGTAGATCCTACCTCAGGGTGGAGTTGCTACAGATATGGCGACCGGGGGACAGTACCCGCATTGGGTTTGGTCGGTAAATTCCTCCACTAAATTCGTGGACCAGAGGGCTAGGGAGGAGTCTTCCAGGGAGCTGAGTTAGTGGGATCTCCTCAGATAAGAGCGCACGGTATTACCTCAGTGGAGGGAAAGGGCGCTAGGCACAAGTGGTACAACTGGTCAGTTGTTTACGTGTTATCGAGTTCTACCAGCTCGGACCTGAGAAAACACGTGATGAAACTGACTCAACCCTGAGATTGTAAAATCTCGTAAAGGTATTGTGTGTACCCCAGCCCGCTGCTCTGCATATGTCTGCTAGGGAAGTGCCTTTGGCCAGTGCCCACGAGGATGCCACACTTCTCGTCGAGTGTGCTTGAACTCGCAACAGGGCGGGCACGGCTTGGGTGTGATAGGCCAATGCTATGGCGTCAACCACCCAATGGGAAAGCCTCTGTTTGGAGACAGCGTTCCCTTTCCGCTGACCACCAAAGCAGACAAAGAGCTTCTCAGAACATCTAAAGCTCTGTGTGCGGTCCAAATAGATATGCAAAGCATATACCGGACACAGCAACGATGGGGCTGGGTCTGCCTCCTCCCAGGGCAGTGCTTGCAAGTTCACTACCTGGTCTCTGAAGGGAGTCATAGGAACCTTGGTCACGTAGTCTGGTCGTGGTCTTAGGATCACATGAGTGTCTGCCGGACCGAACTCCAGGCAGGTGTCGCTGACAGATAACGTTTGCAGGTCCCCAACCCTCTTGATGGAGGCGAGAGTGATCAGGGCCGTCTTCAGGGAGAGGGCCTTGAGTTTGACTGATTCTAGCGGCTCGAAGGGGGGTCTCTGAAGGCACGAGAGAACCACTGAGAGATCCCAGGAGGGGAACAGGCTTGGCCGGGTGGGACTCAACCTACAGGCGCCTCTTAGGAACCTTATAACTAAGTCGTGCTTACCCAAAGACTTGCCGTCTACTGCGTTGTGGTGGGCTGCATACACCTTCAAGGTGGAGGGGGAAAGTCTCCCCTCTAACCTCTCCTGCAGGAATGAGAGCACTGAACTGACTGTGCACCTCTGTGGGCTCTTCAGCTCGGGAAGAACACCAATTAGCGAACAAGCGCCACTCAAGGGGGGAAAATTGCCTGGTAGAGGGAGCTCTGGCTTGGTTGATCGTGTCTACGACCACAGATGGTAGGCCAGCTAGATCTTCCACATCCCGTCCAGGGGCCAGACGTGGAGGTTCCAGAGGTCTGGGCGCGGATGCTAAAGAGTGCCCCGTCCCTGAGAAAGAAGGTCCTTCCTCAGGGTAATTCGCCAGGGAGGGGCTGTCACGAGGAGCAAGAGATCCGAGAACCAAGTCCTACAGGGCCAATAAGGGGCCACCAGAGTGACTTGTTCCTCGTCCTCCCTGACCTTGCATAGCACCAGTGCAAGAAGACTCACTGGGGGAATGCGTACTTGCGCAGCCCCTTGGGCCAGCTGCACGCCAGTGGGAGCCTCAATTCAGGCATACCAGAATGGGCAGTGGGAGGTCTCTCAGGAGGCGAATAGGTCTACCTTTGCCTTGCCGAACCATTCCCAAATCAGCTGGACTGACTGGGGGGTGAAATTTCCACTCTCCACTGGGCGAACGCTGTCACTATAGCGCGTCCGCTACCACGTTGAGGTTCCACTGGATGTGAGTGGCACGCAGTGACTTGAGTCGCGGGCGAGTTGTGACAGCTGCTTGCGTCTGGCACACGGCGCCCCAACCCTGTTTGGAAGCATCTGTGGTGATCAGGACGGATCGGGACACCTGCTGCAACAGAGGTCTGTCCAGGGTTTGAAAGTTTGGCGGCAGGCGGGGGTGATAAAAACACGATGCGCGTCTCAGGACTCACGAGGCAGCGCCTGTGACCGTCATGACCTGAGAGAACTCGACCGCATACAGGAACTACACAGGGGCGAACGGGCATCTTTACAAAGACGTGTCCTGATAAGGACGTTCAACGCTGCTGTGTATTGCTCTTTTACAGAAAATACTCTTTTAGGAAAAATGTTTCTTTTAGCAGCGCTGTCGAAGCGCCCAGGGGCAAAGTTGCACTGTCGTGCAGAGATGGAGAAAGCCGCTGATAGATCCAACAGCATATGCTGACACCAGAGATGAGAGAAAAAAACAATTGGGACTCGCAGCTCGCTGCTCACACAACCGGTCGGCTCCGAAGAAAATTTCTGAATGAACAGACGCATTTATCGTTGTCCTTTTCTCAAAGTTTAGGGATGCATAAAGCTCTCAAGAGAGACCCCTAGTGTCGCTTCTTCGACACAACGTTGAAGTGACCGACAGATGGGGAACTAACGGTATTAGTTGTTAGATTTATAATGGGAATATTCCGATTTTGAAGCGATGTTACTTCTGACGAGAGCTGCAACAAAAAAGGTAATCCCAGAAGTGATCTCTCTCATTTTCTAAGTTTCTCTCTTTTGATCACTCAAATGTGAACTCTCGCACAAACACACTAACGTTTTACTCCAGTAAGTCCTTGAGTAAAGCAGCACAAGTCTCCGTTGCTAGTTCTAACGTGACGTTTTCGAATTAGCAACTGTATTAAAGCAAGACGCTGAATATGTTGCGGAAGAAAGTAGTTCCACTCAAAAGAGCGTTTTAGGGATGAAAACCATACATTTTTTGGAGATAAAACCCTGAACGATGTCATAAGGTGTGTTAAGCATGGTATAACAAAAATCTCCTATTTGTTTGTTTTTAAATGGATCCATTTACACTATATCTTTTTTATAAGTAAGGACTAATTGACTCTGGACCATTGAATTGTTTAAAAATAATGCACACCCTGTCACGATGCACAGTGGAATGACCGTTGCATCTCGGGTGTGCATAATTTTTTTAAACAATTCAACGGTGTTCATTCGCAAAACATTCCTACACTTAAAAATGGGAGATCATCACTTGACACTGTGCAGTCACTTGCTGATATGCATGAAGATTCTTGTCACAAAGCCTTATCTCTTTCATCAACATCAGATACACTTTCTTTCATCCTCAGTGGAGGTGAAATTACTTTAACATTAACAGCAGGAAACATCTGCTGTCATGATAAATCAGAAGAAGCGATGACTTTACATCTTTCATGTACTTAAGAAATACAAACAAAAAAAAACCTGTAAACCCTAAAGAACTTGTAAAAGTGATCCAGTAAAAAACAGACTTGATAGAACAATGATTGGAACTATTAGAATAGCTATTATGTGTTAGTATATCTGACATTGTGGCTTAATTTTAGTGACAATATTCCTTATTCTTTTGTTTGGTATATTCACATGCCATTCTTGCAGCCTCTCACATCTGTTTAAATGTGACACAAATCCTCACACCATCTAAAACACCACAACCATTAAGTCTAAAAAATATCTAAAACAGTTCATCTGCACACCCATCTTCACCTGTTTCTGAGGTCAGTAAAGGTCATATTAAATTAAGATTTTGAGAGCTTTCACCTTTTATTTCCCCTTGGAACAGCAAAGATGCCTGTATCAGTTCCTGTGATTGTGGAGGTCAAAACAGAGCTGACATTTCAAAATGAACCGGGGACTGAAACCAGTGCAGTCAAAAGGGGCCAACACTTTTATGTGCTGAGCCATAGTCCTTTAGACAGTTCACAGACACAGTTGTGTGCCTTGACTCTGTAATCTACCCAACTGTAATGCCCATCTCCATTTTTGATGAACTACCGCTACAACGTTCAATACAAAATGTTAAAAACATTTCTTTTAAACACAATTTTGTTTTCCACAGCCTACCTGCTTTAACGTTAATTTTGCCAATTTATTCATATAAGACACAATCTGTAACAATCTATACAGAGTTGCTGCAGAGTTTCTAAAATCAAATTAAGACTTTTTAAGACCTTTTTTAAGACCAGAACAAATAAAAAAGAAATACCGTCTCCACATACAAAAACAGACAAACACAATCTCAAAATAAATCATATATCACATACTCTTACTTAAACAGGCAGGGACACACATTCAACAAGGCCTTAACATTGCTTATCAGTAAAACCTATATTAAATGTTCTTAGTCTTTCTTACTTCCTGTGATGGGAGGGACACACAGTCCAAACTGAATTAAATTCCAGATGCAGTTCAGGGTGCAACCAATATACCAATAACCAAGATATAATACAATAAAATAAATAGATAATACAAAACAATAAAAAAGATTTGAATCATAGCGTGGAACTTTTAACTTTTCAAAAGGCTGAAATACACAGGGACTCTAATTTTGGAATGTATACGCTTCACTGCTTCTAGCTGCTCATTCAAACAGATAAAATTTATAGGAAATAAAGAAATGTATAGGAAAGGGAAATAAAATGTTTACTCCTACAATAATTTACATATTTCAAAATAAACAATGAAAAGTAAACATTGCCATATTTCAGCAACACTATACCATCATCATCAGATGATCATAAGTGATCACTTGTCATATATTTCCAATATGGCTTTATGATTGCGAACTGATTTGGAACAGCTGGAAACACTCACAAGACCCTGCTTGCTAGATGAAAATAAAACTGTCATGTTTTCACACTGAAGACGCAGTGCATACATTTATTTAATTACATCTTCAAGGGTTACGTATGTTTACTTTTCATTGTTTACGTGTGTAAATCAAATCAAATCAAATCAAATCAAATCACTTTATTGTCACACTACTGTGTACACGAGTGCAACAGCAGGTGAAATTCTTGTGTGCAGTTCCGAGCAACATAGCAGTAATGACAGTGACGAGACATAAACCACTTTACAATAAACAACATATTACACAAAACAATTTACATAACAAACTTACACAACAATTTACATAACAAATGTACACATACCTACACAACAATTTACATAACAAATGTACACAATACACACAATGTAGAATACACACACTAGATACGGGTATAAATATATATATATACACTAACTGAATTGGGAGAATATATTGACAGAATGAGGATTTATAAAGTGCAGTGCTGATTGTTGATCGTGAGAGATCATGTGTTCAAAAGTCTTATTGCTTGTGGGAAGAAGCTGTCATGTAGTCGGGTGGTGCGGGTCCTGATGCTGCGATACCGCCTGCCTGATGGAAGCAGTGAGAGCAGCCCATGACTCGGGTGGCTGGAGTCTTTGATAATCCTCCGAGCTTTCTTCACACACCGTCTGTTATATATATCCTGGAGGGAGGGAAGCTCACCTCCGATGATGTTTCTGGCCGTTCGCACCACCCTTTGCAGGTCTTTGCGGTTGTGGGCGGTGCTATTGCCGTACCAGGCGGTGATGCAGCCAGTCAAGATGCTCTCAACAGTACTAGTGTAGAACAGTGTGAGGATGTGGTGGTTCATTCCAAACTTCCTCAGCCGTCTCAGGAAGAAGAGGCGCTGGTGAGCCTTCTTCACAACGGCCTCAGTGTGGACGGACCATGTGAGTTCCTCAGTAATGTGGACACCGAGGAACTTGAAACTGCTGACTCTCTCCACCGGTGCTCCATTGATGGTGATGGGGCTGTGTTCTCTGTCTTTCTTCCTGAAGTCCACCACAAGCTCCTTGGTTTTACTGACGTTGAGGGAGAGGTTGTGCTCCTGACACCAGTGTGTCAGAGTGTGCACCTCCTCTCTGTAGGCTGTTTCATCATTGTCAGTGATCAGACCTACTACCGTCGTATCGTCAGCAAACTTAATGATGGCATTGGAGCTATGTGTCGCCACACAGTCATGTGTGTACAGGGAATACAGGAGTGGGCTGAGAACACAGCCCTGCGGGGCTCCAGTGTTGAGGGTCAGTGGTGAGGAGATGTTGCTGCCCATTCTAACCACCTGACGTCTGCCTGACAGGAAATCCAGGATCCAGCTGCACAGCGAGCTGTTTAAGCCCAGAGCCCGGAGTTTCACATCAAGCTTGGAGGGCACTATGGTGTTGAATGCTGAACTGTAGTCTACAAACAGCATTCTCACATATGTGTTCCTTTTTTCCAGGTGGGAAAGAGCAGTGTGTATTGTAGATGCAATAGCATCATCAGTGGAGCGGTTTTTACGGTAGGCAAACTGCAATGGGTCCAAAGAGGTGGGCAGAACAGAGCAGATGTGATCTCTGATCAACCTCTCAAAGCATTTGCTGATGATGGGGGTCAGAGCAACAGGACGCCAGTCATTTAAACAAGTGATTTTGGCTTGCTTCGGTACAGGCACAATGGTTGATGTTTTGAAGCATGTGGGGACTACAGACAGGGAGAGGGACAGGTTGAAAATGTCCGTAAAAACACCAGCCAGTTGGTTCGCGCATGCTCTGATGATGCGGCCCGGAATGCCGTCTGGACCCGCGGCTTTACGAACGTTCACCCGTCGAAAGGATCGGGTTACATCCGCAACAGAGACGGAGAGTGAACCATCATCTGTAGTATCGGCCGCGAGTGCTCTCTCCGCGAGGGCGGTGTTGTTGTTCTCGAAACGAGCATAAAATGTATTAAGCTCGTCCGGGAGAGAGGCAACGGTGTTCATGGCGGAGTTTTTATTCTGTTTATAGTCCGTGATGATGTTAATTCCCTTCCACATACTTCTGGAGTCAGTGGTGTTGAACTGACCTTCAATTTTGTGCCTGTACTGGCGTTTGGCTGTGCTGATGGATTTACGGAGGGCATAACTGGCTTGTTTACGCTCCTCCGCGTTCCCGGAATTAAAAGTGGTGGTCCGCGCAGTAAGTGCCGCGCGAACATCGCCGTTAACCCAGGGTTTCTGGTTGGGGTAGATCCGTATGTTTTTCGTCGGAACAACGTCCTCTACGCACTTCCTGATGAAACACGTTACGCTATCAGCGTAAACCTCGATGTCGTCATCGGAGGCAGACCGGAACATCTCCCAGTCCGCGTGATCAAAACAGTCCTGTAGCGCAGAGTCTGATTGGTCCGACCAGCACTGGATCATTCTGAGGGCGGGTGATTCCCGTTTCAGTTTCTGCCTGTAAGCGGGCAGAAGCAGAACGGAAGAGTGGTCAGATTTGCCAAATGGTGGGCGGGGGAGGGATTTGTAGCCATCCCGGAAAGGAGAATAGCAGTGATCCAAAACCCGGTCCCCTCGTGTGTTAAAGCTGACGTGTTGGTGGTATTTTGGTGCTATTGTTTTGAAGTTGGCTTTGTTGAAGTCCCCGGTAACAATGAACGCGGCCTCAGGGTGCGCGGTTTCCTGCTGACTTATACTCCCATACAGTTCCCTAAGTGCCCGGTCTGTGTCGGCTTGTGGGGGGATGTACACAGCAGTGATAATGACCGCTGTGATTTCCCTCGGTAGCCAGAATGGTCGACACAGAAGCATGAGAAATTCCAGATCAGGAGAGCAGAAAGACCTGATAAAATGTACATTCCTCTGATCACACCATGATTTGTTGATCATAAAACATACACCTCCACCTCTGCTTTTACCTGAGAGGTCTTTCGCTCTGTCCGCTCGGTGCACGGAGAAACCCGTGGGTTCGATGGCCGAGTCTGGAATCTCCGCGGACAACCAGGTTTCCATAAGACAGATAACACAGCATTCTCTCGTCTCTCGTTGGAAAGAGATCCGCGCTCTCAGCTCGCAGAGCTTGTTGTCCAGAGACTGAACATTTGCCAGTAGTATACTGGGTAGCGGGGGGCGATTTGCGCGACGTCTTAATCTGATGAGAACGCCGGCTCTTTTTCCTCTTTTCCTTCTGCGTTTCCGCGGCCAGGCAGCCCAAACAAAGGGCTCCGCTGGCGTGTTTGTAAACCGCGGGTCGGCATTGAGGAATGTGAAGTCCGGTTTTCGGTGTGTGATTGCCGAACCAATGTCCAAAAGCGTTTGTCTGTCGTACACAATAAGGCAGACAACATCCAAGACAAAAAAACACAGAACTGTAAACAAAACAAACAATAAACTGCAGTGTTTTGACGGAGCTCGCGACGCAGCAGCCATACTCGGCGCCATCTTGAGACCTTGTGTAACCCTTGTTCCCTGGAAAAAGCGGAATGAGATGCTACACTGAAGAGCGCTTTGGGAACACATCTCAGTTGTGACCAGCTGTGAATATGTATGCAACACGTCAATGAACATTGACCGGAATTTATAGCCTCTGCCGATCTAATCATTGGACGCACCTGGCACAGTGGCTATAAATAGATGCTTCACCGGTGCATCATTAGGTATTTTGTCTGAAGAGCAGTCCCGGGGCATCCCATGCCGCCGCACTGCGGCTGTCCGCACCCCCCACGGTTGTGCAGTGTGCTCACAAGAGCGTGAGAGGGCTCAGATATGGGTTTGAGATGGCTCAGATATGGGTTTGAGATGTCTCAAGGACATAAGAGCCCGGAGTGGCATGAACATCCAAGCTGTAGAATCTAATGAATGTGTGCGGAGAGGATCAGCCTGCCGCATCACAAACATGCTGCAGAGGGACCCCTCTGGCCAAGGCTTGAGAGGAGGCGACCCCTCTGGTAGAGTGAGCCATGATGCCTACAGGTGAAGCTTGACCGCGCACCTCGTAGGCCAGGGCAATAGCGTCCCTCACCCAATGCGACATACGAGGGGGAGCACGACTTGCCACGCTCTGTTTTTGAGCCTCCCTTCTAGCAGGACCTGAGTGTGGCGAGGAAAGAATTGCCCGAATGCTTCCTCATGGCTTTTTGCTGACCAAAGCAGACATAGACCGGCTAATAGCATGAGATGTCTGTTTGGTCGCATGTAGAGATAGGTCCGTGGTTCGACGAAGCTCAGAAAACGCTTCCTCATCGAGCGCGGAACCTGCACTCAGGTCCTTAAGCAGATCAGCCTGGTATGCCTGCAACACCGCCATGGTGTGCAGAGCAGCACCAGCCTGACCCGCCACTTGATACACCTTCCCCACTAGCGTGGAGGTGGTCCTGCACAGTTTCGTGGGGAGGGAGGGTCTTTTCAGCGATGATGCCGAGCCCGGAGAGAGATAACCCGCAAGTGTCTCCTCAACCGGCGGCATCATCGAATACCCCCGTGCCTCAGCACCCACGATAGTCGAATATATGATCGTCGAGGGCACGTGGACACGGGAAGTATAAGGTTTCCTCCATGAACGAGAAAGCTCGTCATGGAGGTCATCAAAGAAGGGAAGGGACTGATGAGGTGTTCCCTTCCCCCGGCCACCAGACAAAAATCTATCCTCCAATATGGAGCGTTTGGGGGTCTCTTGTTGGCGTGGCCAGTCTATCTTAAGCCTGGCCACAGCACGAGTAACCACATCGAGTAATTCCTCTGCTGATTTATTATCAAACCCGGAATGCTCAGAGGTGGATAACTCGAAATCAGCCGAACCAAAAGATTCACAGTCCCCCTCATGAACCGAAGAGGCGCCAGAGCGCGCTTCAAGATCACTGGATCTGTGGAGAGAGCGAGCGAAAGGGACGAACCCGTATCTCGCTCCTCAGCCAGATCCATGCGAGAGCCCCATGAGTGAAGTGTGTGTGCTGACTCCTGGAAGTAAGCGAGGCGAGCTCGAAGCATTTTGCCCAAAAGCAGATCACAATGCTCGCACCCACCCCGCCCCAACGCGAGAGCAGCATGCTCTTCCCCCAAACAAACAAAACAAAACTGCATCATTTGCCTTGACTTTCAGTCATTTTAAGTAGAGAGATAGATTTCTTTTTTTTTTCAGAGGAAACAGAAAGGAGAAAAGGTTCACTGCGCATTGCCTAACAGAACTCCTGACAGAGGAAAGAAAGTTTGACAGGCTCGTGATAGCACACAGCACAGAATAGCTCTGAAGACGAAAAATCTGATGATGCACCGGTGAAGCATATATTTATAGCCACTGTGCCAGGTGCATCCAATGATTACATCGGCAGAGGCTATAAATTCCGGTCAATGTTCATTGACGTGTTGCATACATATTCACAGCTGGTCACAACTGAGACGTGTTCCCAAAACACTCTTCAGTGCAGCATCATAGAGAAGCTTTTTGTAAAGGGAACATATTCTTTTGAAGTTTGATTATCACATATGATTTGAACTTTCCGCCTCCAAATTTAAGACATCTTTAAATGATAATTAAGACTTTTGCTGTATAATTTAAAATATTTAATACTTTTTATGACATGAATTTTTGAAAAACTGAATTTAAGACATTTTAAGACTTTTTAAGGATCCACGGGATTTTTAAAAATGATATTATGTGATTATATTCGAATTGCAACAGTGCTGTGGTAAAATGTCCACTGTGTGGCACTAAAAGAGAGTTACATTTTTGCAAACTGATACAACAAACAGGTTGTCAATGCTCTACCAAAACCTACCTCACTACCTTAAACCTTAAATTTAAACCTTATTGATAGTGTCATAAAAAAGCAAATGTGACATGAAAAACACTTAGTGTACAACCATATCATATTGTGGTGCTTCAATGAGAATCTTTGCCCAAGGTTCGACTCACATGCTCTTCAGGACTTTCATACTATTTAGGACTACAAGTACAACATTCCCACACAATTTGATCACATGCAAACAAACTTGAAAATGTAGTTGGTTACATAATTGAAATGTTTAAATGTATTGCCTTACAAGTTCTGTGCTATAGTAAATATACTTACAATTTCTGTGAAAGGAAAGAAAAGTCATAATTGTTTTAACATCTATAGTGTTCATTTCACCAGGAAACTGCCATAATACGTACAACATTGTACATAGTATACAATATAGTGTACAGGTTTGCACTGAAGATAATGACACTTATTTGAATAATATACTCATTGCACAATATACATTAATTTCCTGGTTAAAATTGATTGCTGGTGGATAGTGAATAAGAGGCAGGCTTTTACACTGAAATACAACATGAAAAAGTGTCTTAACTGTTTAGTGAATTCATCTCATGGGTTACTCTTCTTTCTGATGACTTGAAATTGAAGTTATAAACACTATTTGTTATTTATATTTTTTATTATTTGCTTCTGATGGAACACATGTAGTTCCATCAGAAGCAAAGAAGTATCTGACACAATAGCACTGATACCCAGTGAAGATCTACGCAACACAACACCAGTCATGCTAAAGCCTAAATATCTGACTTTAGCTTAACATTTTAGCATCATTGATACAATGGCAGAATGATGTATTTTTTTACATGGACAGCAATGGTGGGAGCAGCACACTGTGCTCAGGTGGGTGGTTTGTGTCACTGCTGTCAGTAGAGGGCCATGTGATATCAGTGATGTACAGATGTACCCATGTCCCCAGAGATCACCAACCCAGATGCCTTATCTTCCTCCCCTGACCGCCCGCACACAGCTGCCTAATCCTGGACTCTCGCAATGAACATAGGCCCTGCTGCTGCTAATAAACTACGACAGGATCCCAAACAACAGACTGTACTCAGCTAGCACCTGGGATGCAATGTTTATAGCTCCTGACACCTGACTTCTGTTGTCCTTGGGACTTATTAGCCACTGCTTATTCACTCCGTTGTTGTTGCAGTACCACCGAGACCCCCCCCCCCCCCCCCCCCCAAAAGTCTCAGATTCCTCCATGATTAAAAGTCTGCCACCTTAATCAAATTCCCCTTAGCAGTGCTATTTCATTAACTTGATAAGAGAGAGCTGAACAAGGGGAGCCTTGGTGCTTTGTGTGCAAACTAGGCTGTGAATGCTTGTAATCATCAACATCTCAGAACATCTGGAGAGTGTTCTGTTGTTGCTAAAAGTTGAAGTCAGAATTCCAACTGGGAACTTGTGTATTTAACTCCAAGATGCAGGTGCATGACTTTACACAAGTATGTCGGTACCCAGAGTGATTAACATTCACTTTTATAAAGTAATATCAGTAAATGGTCCTACATTATGTGATTTAAAGCTTGTTTAACAAATGTATGCAGAGACAGGTGTACAAAACACAGTAAATGAAACTCTCTTTTGATAACCATACACCTGTAGCACAAAAGCTAGTTATGTAGCATTGTTTATCAATTGTGTTTCAAGGAAACATCTCAGGTGACAGTCAAACACCTGATAAGCTAATGGGAGCCTTGCAGTTTTGTTTCCTAACACGTCATCTTCCGAGCATCTGGTAATGGAATGTGTTTATGGTCGGAGATCGGGAATATCAAGAAGGAATATCCCACATCCGACTTCAATGGTACACAGCATACATTTCCCTGTGATGAATTCTCAATGATACATAATTTGAGAATTGCATAAGATGTTCCTCTTCTGCTTGGACAGATATTTAAAATGACTATATGTGAATACAAGTGAAGGGTGAATCCCTCTAAATTGTGCTTATTTGAGCATACCAAGCCAATATGTTTCTGAATTCCTCAGATTCAAAACGCCTTCATTATTTCGGGGTTGTTGTTTTTCTCTTTGTTTACTACTAGGAGTGACCAAAAAGATCATCTAACTACCTGCATTCTGTAAAATTAACTTTTTGATTGCTTGCATGAATATTATTACATAATTGCCTAATTGTGATTAAATTGCAACAACCGCAATCATTGTGCACTTCCAATCACATATTGCCTCCTGGTCTCCTGGTGTGCACACTTCCCGACTGGTTTATGCAATACACATAAGTAAAGTCTTAATGTGCATTGATTTCATTATAGAAAAATAAAACAAAATATATGACGTTTCAGTGCCTCGGTAGCACTGCGAGTAAAGATGCTGACTACCACCTCTGGAGTGGAAAGTTCGAATCCAGGGCATGCTGAGTGACTCCACACAGGTCTCCTAAGCATCCAAATTGGGCCAATTGCTAGGAAGGGTGGGGTCACATGGGGTAACCTCCTCGTGGTCGCTATAATGTGGTTAGCTCGGTGGGGCATGTGGCGAGATATGCATGGATGCCGAGGTGGATGGTGTGAAGCCTCTACACGTGCTATGTCTAAACGGTAATACGCTCAACAAGCCACGTGATAAGATACGCGGATTGACAGTCTCAGATGCGGAGGCAACTGAGATTCGTCCTCCGCCACCCAGATTGAGTCACTACGCCACCATGAGGACTTAAAAATAAAGAAAAAATACATAATGTTGTGGCTTATCTTGCTTAAAGAGTGAGTGTTGCAGCTCCTTTTTTTGAAAGTATGGCATTTTGATTTTTGTTTGCACCTCCTCTTTAGTTGGTTGAGCACATTTTTTCAACGTTTTTATAGTAAAAATGTAAAATATATTTTACAGATTATAATGCAAAGTAAATAAAATGCAATGACAGATGGTAGTGTCGAAGAAGCAACACTAGGGGTCCAATTTAAATCATGCCATGTGCTGAACCACGTACGTGCCAAAACTTCTGGCTCTGTCAGACTGCATTTACCCTTCCCCAACACGCCATAAAATCGTCAAAACCTTCTGGTTCTTTACCCCCAATAGGGGGGAACAAGGCGACGTGCCAAGCATGGGAGCAGGGCGCACCGGCCGCGCCTTTTCTCTCTCTATGTTTCTCGCATAGAGTTAATGCGGCTGGGGCCATCTTACGCATCGGGGAAGGTGATCTTTCCCGGTTCCTATTCTTTTAGGGGGGAAAGACCCTGTGGAGACCACACCTGCCCAGAGTGGTGAGGAGGTAAAGAGTGGTGAGAAACATCACATTGGCCTTTATGTCACATGTGGAAAGTTGCGTGGTGGTAGATCCTGCCTCATTGGGAGGGAGGAGTTGCTACAGACACGTCGAACAGGTGGCAGTGGGAACTGCCCAGGGGAGAAATACACACAGGGGGAAGTCCACGTAGGAGCTCTACCTGTGGAGCACCTATTCCAGTACAGGGTAGATTGAGTACCCGCATTGGTTTTTGGTCAGCAAATTCCTCTGCTGAATTCGCGGACCAGAGGTCTAGGAAGGAGTCATCCAGGGAGCCGAGTTAGTGGGATCTCCTGGGATAAGAGCGCACGGTTTAACTCAGCGGAGGGAAAGGGCGCGAGGTGCAACTGGTCCACCCGGTCAGTTGTCAGCGTTTTACCGAGTTCTACTCGGACCTGAGAAAACACGGGACGAAACCGATTCAACCCTGAGATTGTAAAATCTCATAAAGGTATTGGGTGTTGCCCACTCCGCTCTCTGCATATGTTTGCTAGGGAGGCGCCTCTGGCCAGTGCCCATGAGGACTCAACACTTCTTGTCGAGTGTGCTAGGACCCACAAGGGGGGGGGTGTGATAGGCCAATGTAATGGCGTCCAGTACGTCTAAAGCTCTGCGAGCGGTTCAAATAGATCCGAAAAGCACGTACCGGATACAGCAATGAGGTTGTTGGGCCTGCCTCCTCACGTAGCCCGGTCGCAGTCTTAGGATCACATGAGTGTCTGCCGGACCAAACTCCAGGCAGGTGTCGCTGACAGAGAACACTTGCAGGTCCCCGACCCTCTTGATTAAGGCAAGAGTGATCAGGAGGGTCGTCTTCAGGGAGAGGGCCTTGATTTTGACTGATTCTATTGGCTCGAAGGGGGTCTCTGAAGGCCTGAAAGGACCACTGAGAGATCCCAGGAGGGGAACAGGCTTGGACGGGAGGGATTAAACCTCCGGGCACCTCTTAGGAACCTGATAATTAAGTCGCACTTACCCAAAGACTTGCCGTCTACTGTGTCGTGGTGGGCCGTGATAGCAGCTACATACACCTTCAAGGTGGAGGGGGACAGCCTCCCCTCCAACCTCTCCTGCAGGAATGAGAGCACTGACCTAACTGCGCACCTCTGTGGGTCTTCAGCTCGGGAAGAACACCAATTTGCTAACAAGCGCAACTTTAGGGGGTAAAGATGGCTTGTAGAGGGAGCTCTGGCTTGGTTGATTGTGTCTACGATGGAAGGTGGTAGACCAGCTAGATCTTCCGTATCCCTTCCAGGGGCCAGACATGAAGGTTCCAGAGGTCTGGGTGCAGATGCGAGAGCGTGCCCCGTCCCTGAGAAAAAAGGTCCTTCCTCTGGGGAATTTGACAGGAAGGGGCTGTCGCGAGGAGCACGAGAGGGGGTGGGGGGGGGGGCTGGCAAATTGAATTGTGTAAATGAGTCGAATGGTCTTGGCCAGCCAGCGTGACGGACTGGGACGTGACAGCCACGCATCCAAGCACCGTGCTAAGGGCACTAAGGGACAGTTATTTTTGATGTACCCAGCGGGGCGGAGCAGGTACTGCGGCATCGGTAGGCAAAAGCGCGTCCCGAGTCTCTGGTGCTGAGAGAAGACTTGAAGCACTTACCTTGCTACGCACACCCGGCAGGGCGCAGGTTAGTCACTGAGGAGGAGGTCCTATGGAGGCGTCCTCTGGACTCGTCAGAACAGGCCGGCTGGGGAACAGTCGTGGGGCTGGAGGCGAGAGGTCTGCATCCAACGTGCCAGGACTGTTGAGGTGTTGCGGCAGAGTGCCGTGAGAATGGCATTTGCAGGGCAGGTGACCCAGAGACAAAGGAAATAGCTTCCAGTCCAGCCCCACGCTAACGGCGGCCCAGACAAGCGTGTCGGACATCTGGGCGTTCTGGCCCAAAGGCGGAAGCCCAGTTGAGTCATCCACGTCAGACGCCGGACCACTCTCTGATGCAGCGGCGAGCTCATCCAGCTCGGGGGGCTCAAGAGGATTGAAAGGGATGTTCAACGCCGCTGTGTATTTGCTCTTTTAGAGAAAATAACTCTTTTATAGAAATAACTCTTTTAACTGTGCTGTCGAACCGCCCAGGGGCAAGATGCACTGCCATGCAGAGAAAGAGAAAGCCGCTGATATGCGCCGTAGATCCAACAGCAAAGATGGGAGGAAACAAACTGTGACTCGCAGCTTGCTGCATACACAACCGATCGGCTCCGGAAAAAAATTTCTGAATGAAACAGAGGGTGCCCCATCCCTGAGAAATTTCCCTCCCTTTATACCCTTATGTCCAGGGGTGGGACATGCATATTCTGTCTGCCAGTTTTTCATTGGCCTTTTCTCATAGATCAGAGATGCGAAAGGCGCTCAAGAGAGACCCCTAGTGTCACTTCTTCGATACAACGTCAAAGTGAGTGACAGACGGGGAACTAGTTGACCCGCCTATAAATGACACATGAACGTGAAGAATGTAGGACAGAAATATATAACCATGCAGTATAATATTCTAATATCCAAAACAATATGTAATGTTTTACAATATATTAATCTAATCTTCAGGTTGGTTGGGCTTTGAAAACAACAGCAAGATGGAAAGTGGATTAAGACAACAATATAAATATTTTAACATTTTTATGTATTTTAATATTTAAAATATTATTGATCATGTTTTTCTACCCTGTGCACAATTTCTTTAAAGAGCCTTAAATTAAATAATATTTAATTGTATGGTTCCAAATTCAATGTTAATATATGATTCTTAAGGTGTATTTGTATTTGTATATGAACAAAACCTAATTACACTTATTTCTATGGCAACAAATCAAAAACCAAAATTTCACGTTTGTGACAGCTCTAAATACAAAGGACAAAGGCAGCTAAATAAAGACACCCTTGATGACTAATTTCAAAAGATTGCTTTTACTAACAATAAGCTATTCTAATCTCTTTTCCAGCGGTACATTTTGAGAATCACTGTAGCTGAAGGTTAGGGAGCAGCACTAACCCAGACTTTACACACAAGAAAGAACAGAAGACAGGTTATCACACATAATTTTCCACCTCTGATAACATCTAAAAACAGTTCCACAAAAAAATAAAAAATACAAATATTTTTGCTGTTTTCTGTGAATTTGGGTGTACTGCGGGAAGACAGTGTTCTCTTTTCTGTTTCCATGGTTGCTTGTCTTAAGCTTGGTTTTGATAAAACAAATACTTCCCCTAGAGATAGAGGAGAGAGAGGATTAAAAGTACGAAAAGCACAGTACAAAACTTCTCTCTGAATCAGAACTGCAGATGACAGTATGTCCTGTAACCACTGTTCCAGTCTATGACACTTATTTTATTAACTACCAAGAATTATTTAGTCTTCTACAATTTCCAAAGTGTCATGAGAAGTGAAAGGCACCCATTTGTTTAATTGCCTCTCACTCACAAACACAGACAGATAGCTTGCAATCAGTTATACTAAAATAAAAACAAAACCCAGTCTCATGAAAATTTTATGAGTTGGCTATTTCGTATGATTTCATACTAGTTCATATAAATGTGTATAATTTAATACCATGCAAATGCCCGGATGTGTAATGCGGAAGGAAGTGCAAGTTTTGCGCACAAGGTGTTATGGTGTTGGCCCTTACCCAAGCCCATTATCTAAACCTAACTGATCAGTAGAGTGTGTAAACATGATAGGAAGATGTTGTGTGTGACAGAAGAATTGTTGTGTATTAGAAGGAAACAATGTCCAGCGACGTCATTGTATGAATCCTTACGATTTCACGTGAAAGTGTGTTAGAAAAATTTAGCCTTTGTCAACTTGAAGGAAGTTGTCCTTAAAGCATTGACACAAATGTTCATTCCTAAGTTGGTCATGAACACTGCGAAGAGGAAAATTAGGCTTCCAGCATGGCTAATTTATTAATTTGACAATCAGAATAATTCACATCTGAGTGAATTCTTTCAAAGGTTAGAGTTGCCCTTCAATGAGGTTTGGTTTGTTCTTAATCTACATTACCCTGGCACTTGGAATAGAACAGAGGAGCACATGCTGTTACAAATGTAGCTATTGGCTGACTGTGATTTAATACTTATGCAGTTTGTCAATTTACTTTGTACACTATGGTAGCTTATATGACCTGCACACAGTATCCTCATTAGTTGGTCATGATGATAGTTTCCATTCACATTTGATTGTTGGAGAAATTCTGTAATTTTTCCCCCCAATGATGCTCTTGACATATAATTTACTTTTTATAGAACCTTAATGGAGACTGCCTTTGAGAGAACCTGCTTTGCAGCTCAAAGGGAAGCCATAAATAATTACTCTGTGGCTTGAAGCTTTGAACATGCTTCTTGATGAGGAAAACATGTTATATAAAGAAAAGTAAAAGGAAAAAAGGTTTAATATTTGAGAGTATTATAATCAAAAAATAAATAAATATTCCTTAGAACCATTATAATAATTTTCAATTTTTCCATTGATTTAACACATTTTATTTAGGTGTCTTTCTAAAGAGACACCTGTATTACTGATCGCATTTATGATCATTCATGATGCTTTTCTTTGAAGTTCACCATTATTTGGCATCCGTGTAATTCGTAAAATAAATTTAGAATATATGGACCTTTTACATTTTAGTTTCACTTATTAATTTCTTTACATTCTCCTGTAAGCTATACAGAACAAATCTCAATCTTCATTGGGTCTAAAGTAGTTATGAGTTACCATACAATGCCATGACAGATAAATCACACATGTCAAGACTATATTACAGTAATTGTTGGATCACTGGTCATTGATCACTATGTGAATCAAATTGTTTTATGGGTAATCCATGCACTCTGAAAGCTTGCAATGCAGCGCCAATGGCATAATCTATTCTGTATCCATCCACAAACTGATTCTTTTAAAAATGTCCACTTTTACAGGAAACAAATTAATTACTCAAACACAGATTTTACAGTGCAGATTGCAAAAAGCATTTAGAATATCATAGTATTAATTTGTACACATGTATTAACTAGTGTTGTCAGTTGATTAAAATATTTGATTGTGATTAATTGCTATATTTTTATAGTTCATCGCGATTATTCACAGATTTTGAAAGTACTTAAATTTCACTCTATATATTCTTCTTATCATATCAAAATGCATTTAGTTACTTAGAAAAGAAAGCAATATTTAACAATAATATTTTATTAAGATTTTCCAAAGTATTCAACAGTATAATGATAGAAATCCACTAAAATAGCACCAATAAAAGTATACTTAAATGTTTCTCAAAGTCTAAGTGGGAAGTTGTCTAATTGAAAGAACTCCCATAGGTTGAGCATTCATTGCAATGAGCATTAAATCTCTTCATTGCATGGCTCTGTGGAATACTCAATTCAGACTGTTCAGTGGTGCCATCTAGCAGTCTATTATTTCTCAGCAACAACGGTACTTTCACATATCACACCACTCATCCGAGTATTGAGTCATATTTCCTGCTTCTCGGATCACTGTGGAATCTCTACAAGTAAGCTAATAAAATAATTTCAACTCAAATCAAAAATAATACTAATAAGATGCATAATGAGCAGTCAGACATTCATTAATTACAAAATAAATACCATCAGAGCTCTGACGCAAACTGGTGATTTCAGCTGTTTAGTTATATAATTATTCTCACATAATTACATAATTTCAATATTTCACGTCCATTTATTTGTTTGTTTGGCAAGTAGTCTTGCAATAGGCTAAAAAAGGAGTCAAATAGCCATTTTCATACAATAAACTCCAACAAAACCCCTCTGCTTTGTGACTGGGTCCTGATCACCCTGACAAGTTTTATTTTGCGACAACCGGCTGACTGTACATTATCCCTTAATAAACTATCATCCTCCACAATATTCATTGTGGCTGTTAACTTTGATACAGCAATTTAAGCAATGTGATATCACATTCACATGATTTGTGCCATATTTAACTTGCTAAGGAGAATGTCTTGTTTTGCTCTGAATGCTAGCACTACGCACGTACTGTAAATTATACTTCATCCGAATTGTCCAGTTGTGTGCCGAAATCTGACTGCCCACCAGATTCTGACTCCCCGCTACCTGATTGGCCCTTATCCTTAAATCACACCCCTAAACCTAACCTCATTAGTCCCTGCCCCTAAAGCCCATCCCTACACCTACCCCTAAACATAACGATACTAGGGAGTTAAAATTCTGTACTGCACCATTAAGACGGAAGCATAACATGGCGCCAAGGAAACGCTTCATGTGAGTCATGTGAATGCCGCTTTTCACAGGTCCCATCTAGGTTTGTTTTGTTTGAAAATTACTGTTATTAGGTCCTTTCTCAATCACTTGATCATTTACACTGAATCACAGTTGTGAGTGTGAAAGTGTAATAACCCTGGATACATTCCAATGGTTTTGCCTTATTCCAAACAGTGTTCAAAACTCACACTGAGCTGAATATAATGTCCAAATCTAATGTGAAGATTGTTTAATGTATTAACTGCATTTAATAAAATAATTACGCATTAAACATTTTAAATTATTACATGCGTTAACACGTTAATGTTGACAGTATTTAGTGTGTAGTTTTGTCTGAATCCTTGTATTACCAGTATGTTTTTCTGCAGGGTTTAAACAAGCTGACACCTCAACAATTGTACTCAAATCATACACCTCTTAAAGAAGTTAATCCAATGATTTATTACTTGTATTTTTTTATGAAAATAATTAAATGTGAATAACATGCAATATCTTCATTATAAAGCAGTGCAGGTTTTTGTTAATCATGTGTAGTGTATATCACATCTAATGGCACACTGTATACATGTGCACATAGGCAAGCTGTTTGTTGAGTTTTTCTTAAGAATCCAGTGTATGTATGTGTGTATATATATATATATATATATATATATATATATATATATATATATATACACACGCACGCACGCATGCAAGCGCGCACACAAACACACACACACACACACAAACACACACACACAGACACACACACACACAGACACACACACACACACAAATCAGAATCTTCTTTGCTATAGCAAAATATTTTTATTTACAAAATAATTTACCATAAAACAAGTTATAGGAGACTCACCATCACTGTAGTAACAGTTGTACCCAACCTACAGTAAAATATAAATGAGCATCTTGACAAAACAAACTTGATTGTTCCCATCATAAACAAAATAAAATAATAATAATAATAATAATAATAATGATAAGTAAAATAAAATAAATCAATCTGCCCAGTCTTTTACCGTTCTTAACTCGGCACCTCATAGTTTAACAATAAGTTGTTTCCTGTGAATATTAAGGATGTGCCCGAAGCCGAATACCTTATTTGGAAAGGCACAAATAATTACTTCAAAATTAACAATGGATTCATCCAAATAATATTACAAATATTTGTTTGACTGATAATCCAAGAAAAACAAGGATAAAGCGACAATTAAATAAACATACAAAATTACAATTAATTTATGAATCTGTGCAGCCACAGATGTAAACCTTATGAATGAAAATGTGCATGTTGTGATTTCAGATTGGATGGACGTGATCTTGACTGTTAATTGAGCGCATCACTCTGGAACATGTCCAGTGTAACATTAGCTAAAATACGATATCATATACACTTTCCACTTCATGAAATGTCTGTTAAATCCTTATGTAAAACAAAGAAACTGAAACTTGCTCTGTCTTTTTTCTTCTTGTTCTTTAAACTGTGCTAAATTTGAGAATGTTAAGTGTTCTTGACCTCTGAAAAGGTGCTGTATAAATTTTATATTATTATAATTTTTTTTTTAACTAAATAATGGTGTCCTATCATAAAAATTGCTGATATACTTACTGGAATTATAATATACTTATAATATATAATAATAATTATTTTTATGAAAAGGCATACACAAGGCATATGTTTTAATAGAAACTATAAACATAAGAGTAACATTTAAAAATGGGTGTTTCATTTAGTTTTAACACACTTCCTGTTTAAGTCCCGCCCACACCTGGTTCTTTCCTAATACAGAGACAGAAACAGATAATTTTGTCATATGAACAAATACAAATACAGATGCAGATACTGGCTTTGCTGCACACCCTTAGTGAATATGCACACTCTCTCTAGATATTAAATGTAATTCTGAGATAATGATGACAACAGAAATATAAAATCCCTCTGATCTCAGCCCACTAATTTTGAAGTTGTTTTCCCCATTTCTCCTCAGTCCTACAGTCTTCTGTACCTTGAGCCCTGTTATTATAATCCTGCACACAGTTCTCTGTAACAGAGCTCTGGGGGAGAAAAGTAGAATTAGGTCATTAGAATTATTTTACATTTCTTCTCCCTCATTTTTGTTCTTTTTGGTCTCTGCTCCAGTTCTACGGGGGTGGGAGGGGCAGAAATTGTACCATAGGATATTCAAATGGTAATCACATTACATGTCATTAGAGGCAAGACATTTTTTTGTGCTTTGATGTTTATTTGTTTGTTTGATTTGACCAGCACTTGGCCTCAAAGTCAAAAATATGTCTTATTAATTAACCATACACAATTAATTTAAATCAGGGCTTAAATGTACTGAAATAGCTGTGCCATGAGTATTGAAATTATTATCATTCTTTTTTTATTTTTTGCATTGAAATGCCTCTTTTCAGTATTAGCAAAACAAGGCACTCAGAAATTGCAACACGCAAAATGTGTTCAGAACAAATTTTGTTTAGAATTTGCAAATTTCTTTAGTGAACTGGACATTAAAATAATGCAAACAGTGCATGCAAATAACCCACATGAATGTAGTCCAATAGCCCAGGAACTGTCTGAATAACTTAATTTTACAGTAACTGAATCTTTGTCCATCTGATTGCAGAGTTAACAGACTAAAAGCATTTTCTGAGTGCCCTTCTGACCTTTGTGTTTTCCCCTTGGCCTATATGTGATATATGTGGCATATGTGTCTCCTGGCCCATTTCTCTGTGTCGTGCTGTGATTAAATGGTTGTTTCAGAGGCTGGGTCATAAGGCCTTTCGACATTATTAAGACAGAAGTGGCTGGCAGGGGCCGGCTGGCGCAATTGGGAGGATTAATTATGGCCTGTCTCATTTCGGCAGAGTCCCTCATATTATTATCGATTGAGGTGGTGGAGATGAGACTTCGAAGATGCTGCTCACTTGAAGCAGAATGCTAATGCATTGGCAGTGCTAGCTATCACACTGGAGCTACCCATTCATTACAGAGCAACTGCAGAGCCCAACATGTGCATATGCTACAATAAACAACATTGTGTTAGATGAGGGATGAAAGACGAGTTCAAACTCTTCTGCCTGCCAATGCGCCTGACACTGACGGTTTAGCTTCAGGTGCTCAGTCACCATCGACTATATCACAGTGAGTATTACAACAAGTTTAGAGCTAACAGAGGAGACATTCAATAGCTTTGATGACTGAAAAGCTTATTGAAGCTTATTGAAGTTGACTAGATGTGGCTCAAGCACACCCAGTTCACCTGATTATCTGATTAATCTGTCAATGTGATGATTCCCACCTATGTTCACAACTAGTCCATAGATCAGCCTGAATGGTTCACATTGGTGGACAAGGACGGACTAATGAAAAATTAAACAACTTGAACTTTTGAAATAAGAAATACACAATAAATAAATAAATAATAAATAAACAAATAAACACATGGGTCTCTATTATAGTGACTGCGGAAGGCGGAACACGCAGCAACAGTGCACAATGTCTAATAAGTTTTCGTGAAAGTGCTAATACTAATCGCAAGTGGCGCAAAGCCCAATTTGCTATTTTCTTGAGAGATAGGTTGTTGGGCTAAGATGTTTCAAAAGCACATCTATTTTCAGCGCAAAGTCTAAACTCAGATCCTGCATTTGCAGTTTGAAGATTTCAGAGGCAGGTGGTAATAAAGTTCATGTTAAAACTCGTAGCAGTTTTATGAAACAATAATTTATGATATTTGTGTTTCTAGAGGTCATTTTTTTCAATTATTATTATTATTATTATTATTATTATTATTATTATTATTATTATATTTGCAATTGAGTTTATGATCTAATTTGTATTGGTAATTTTCCACCCGTTGTCTTAAAGTGATTTGTATGTCACTGCAAAAGGGGCCAATAGAAGAAGATGGAGAGGGTAAAATGTTTGGATTTTAGGAGGAACACTCTTTTTCGTTTCAAGTTTACTTTGAATTTAGAATTATTTTAGCTTTAATTTTGTGGTGTTACAATAAAGGAATTACATTTTTAAAGCAAAATCGATTGGTAGAAGTGAAGGGCATGAAAAAATCCACAGCAATCCTGGAAGGCCGATACAATTACTGTTAATACTAGCCATGATATGTGTGTTCTGTATGATTATTACCACTTACATTCTCTGTAATTTTACAGAGCCTACAGTCATGATGAGAACAACATTTTCCATGTGTATAAAAGAAGCATGCACATATTAATATACCACACATTCAACAAAGATGCGATAAATTCACAAAAGAACGTAAGTCCTTATTTCTATTCTTTTATCTCATTGCATACATCCCATTCACACAACCAAATTCTAATGAATGTGCTGTCTTTGTTTAAAATGCTGCTGACAGGGAAATGACTATATACGTATAATAGGACACAGGCAGTGCAATTACCGGAGAAGAACCTTCAATACTTGACCCAGCACATTGGTACCTACATGCGCAATTTCACCAAACACACTTGTGCTCAGACTTAGCACATGCTAGCACGAAAATACCAAAACTTAATGGCCATGCCCACCTTAGTGTTTTCACTCCTAATATAAGCCCTCTAAAGTGAAGTAATTTTATTTGTATAGTGCTTTTAACAACACATGTTGTTTCAAAGCAGCTTTACAGAAAATCATGCTGTAACTGAAAATGAAACTGTAATATCTATGAAGTCTTATAGTCATCATTGTGTAAATTGTGTTTACAAATAAATAAATAAATAGTTAAATAATAATTGTATTTAGAACCCCAGTGTGCAAGCCGAAGGTGACTCTGGCAAGGACCACAATACTCCGTAAGATGTTGGTTAACAGAGAAAAATAACCTTGGGAGAAACCAGACTCACTGTGGGGGCCAGTTCCCCTCTCGCTAAACAGCATACATACAATGGAAATATTAGTTCCCTTTTTGTCACTCACTCAACGTTATGTCGATTGTAGTGACACAAGGGGTCTTCCTTGAGAGCCTCGCATACCTCTGGATTTGAGAAAAGGCCAATGAAAAATTGGCAGACAGAATTTGCATGTCCCACCCCCGGACATACGGGTATTTAGGGATGCGGACATGCGTCTGTCAGTTAGATTTTTTCTTTGGAGCTGAGCAATTGTGTAGCAGCAAGCTGAGTTTCACTACTACTCCACTCACCTCTAACTAGAGCATTGCTGTTGGATCTATGGCACGTTTCCAGCAGCTTTCTCCTTCTCTGCACGCTGTGCAATTCACGCCCGTGGGCACTTCGACAGCACTTCTGTAAAGAGTGCATACCCTCTAAAAGATAAGTATTTTCCCCTCTAAAAGAGAGTATTTTTCATTCTTAAAAGAGTAATACACAGCAGACGTTGAATGTCCTTTTCAGGACGTGTCGTTTTAAAGATGCTGTACATGGCCGACATGCTTTCCCAGGCTGCCGTGAGCATTGGGTTGGACTGGAACACTCCATCCTCCCCACAGCCTTTACGGCTTGACAATTTGTACCTCAAGTAAGTGTGCCACTCTCAGCCACAGCACCCCCCCCCCCCCCCCCCCCTTCTTCCTTTCTTCCTTTCTTCCCTGAGGTGCATGACGAGCTGACGAGGTCGTGGAGGGCACCATTTACTACCCGGAACCGAACTCCTCGCTCATCCGCTCTCACTACCCTTGATGTTGGGGTGGCCTACGGGTACACGGAGGTCCCCCAGGTGGATAGAGCGGTTGAGATCCTCTGCCCTGCATACCATGGCTCTCCTGCAAGTCCACCAAGCCTAGGCACTTAAAGATATGCACTAGGGTAGTCCTGACCCTGATATGCTGCAGGAACTGCGCTCTGCCACTGACCTTGCTCTCAGAGCCACGAAGATCACAGAGCAGGTGCACTCGGGCAGACGATGGCCACCCTCATGGTCCAGGAATGTCACCTGTGGCTAAATCTGGTCGAGGTGCACGATGTTGACTAAACCCGCTTCCTCAATGCCCCGTCTCCCAGCTTGGTCTCTTTGGTGACACTGTTGAAAACTTCTCCCAGCAGTTTACGGCTGTAAAGAGGAAGACAGAAGCAATCTCTCACATATGCCGCAGCACCACCCCAGCGCAGCCCACGCCCCATCTGCCCGCCAAGTGCGTCCTCCTGCAGCTTCATCAAGCAGACAACAGGCAGCTCCACCTCAACCCGAGCGATTTCCTCACTTCCTGGGTCATCTACAGCACCGGTTTCCTGGGTGCAGTCTCTGGACCCATGACTGTTTAACCCCGGCAGATCAGTGATGATGAGTTCTGAAGACATCCCTACAGGACCTCCTCCTCAGTCTATAACCCACCCCCTGCTGGGGGCATGGAGCAAGGTAAGTGCTTTGAGTCTTTTCTCATCACTCCAACCACGGGACGCGCTTTTGCCTCCCGACGCATTATTAACTATTGGATGTATGGCTTTTATTGCCCAACTCGTCCTCGCCCAACTTGTCTAAGTGATCCAATTCGCCAGGCTCCCGCCTTGTTTCAGCGGTATTCGCTCCACCTCGATGTGCGGCGAAAATGCTAGCACCCTACACGCAGAGATTACAAGTCTGCTACTCAAGGATGCAATAGAGCCTGTCCCTCCAGCCGAGATGAAGTATGCCATGAAACATACTGTATGTTAATCACCCCTCCTTCAATCATACTTTCAACCCTTGGAGAAACCTCTGTTTTCTGCAGACAGGAGTCCCCCTACAGCAGGTGTCCAGATGTATCATGGTCACCACAGACACGTGGGGCAAGCACGTCTTGATCCATTCAGACAGCACCGTGACGGTAGCGTACATAAATCGCCAAGGTGGTGTGCGCGCTCGTCATATGTCACAACTTGCCTGCCATCTCCACCTTTGGAGTCACGCCACCCATAACAACATGGCAGCGGATGCACTGTTGTGACAGGTCTTGCTCAGCGGAGAGCACAGGTAGACCTCTTTGCCTCCCAAGAAAATTTCCAACTGTTTGCTCTGGTACTCCTAATGGAGGCCCCTTTGAGGACAGACGTGCTGGCACGCAGCTGGCCCCGGGGCCTGCGCAAGTACGCATTTCCAAGGTGCAAGGTCAGGAAGGATGGGGAACAAGTTACCTTAGTGGCTCCTTACTGGCCCACTTGAACTTGGTTCTCAGATCTCACGCTCCTCGCGAATTCCCCTGAGGAAGGACCTTCTTTCCCAGAGACAGGGCACCCTCTGGCATCCATGCTCAGACCTCTGGATCCTCCACGTCTGGCCCTTGTATGGGATGCAGAAGATCTGAGTGACCTACCACCGGCAGTTGTAGACATGATCAACAAAGTCAGAGCTCCCTCTACCAGGCACCTTTACGCCCTAAAATGGCGCTTATTCACAAATTGGTGTTCTTCCCGGGCTGAAGACCCGCAGTTCAGTCAGTGCTTCATTCCTGCAAGAGAGGTTGAAGGGGAGGCTGTCCCAGTCCACCTTGAAGGTGTATGTAACTGCCCACCACAATGCAGTGGATGGTTAAGCACGACCTGATTATCAGGTTCCTTAGAGGCGCCTGGAGACTGAATCCTCCCCGACCTGTTCCCCTCCTGGAATCTCTCAGTGGTCCTCTCGGGCCTTCAGATAAACCCCTTTGAGCTGTTTGACTCAGAAGAGCTCAAGGCCCTCTCCTTGAAGACGGCCCTCCTGATAGCTCTAGCTTCCATCAAGAGGGTTGGGGACATGCAAGCATTCTCTGTCAGTGACACTAGCCTGGAGTTCGGTCCAGCAGATACTCATGTCATCCTAAGACTGCGACTTGGCTACGTGCCCAAGGTTCCTACTACCCTCTTCAGGGACCAGGTTGTGAACCTGCAAGCACTGCCCCAGGAGGAGGCAGACCCAGCCTTTTTGTTTCTGTGTCCGGTACAAGCTTTGCGTATCTATTTGGACCACATGCAGAGCTTTAGGTGTTCTGAGCAGCTCTTTGTCTGCTTTGACGGACAGCGGATAGGGAACACTGTCTCCAAACAGAGTTTAGCCCACTGGGTTGTCGACGCCCTCTCCCTGGCCTACCAGACCCAGGCCGTGCCTGCCCCCTTGCAGGTTCAAGCACACTCGACGAGAAGTGTGGCATCCTCATGGCCAATGGCACCTCCCTAGCAGACATCTGCAGAGCAGCGGGCTGGGCAACACACAATACCTTTGCGAGATTCTAAAATCTCATGGTTGAGTTGGTCTCTTCCTGTGTTTTATCATGTCCAAGATGGTAGAACACGGAACAACTGACTGGGTGTACTGCTTGCACTCAGCACCTTTCCCCTCCACTGAGGCGAAAACATGCGCTCTTATCCCAGGATATCCCACTAACTCGGCTCCCTGGATGACTCCTCCCTAGACCTCTGGCCTGCAAATTCAGCGGAGTAATTTGTGATCAGACCCAATACGAGCTTCAAGTGCTTTGTACTGTTGTAGGGCTCCACAAGCCTAATTCCCTTTTCAGGCAACTCCCTGTGAAGTATTTTCCGAGGTACGGTCCCCCTGTTGATGGACCTGCGTCTCCCTTGGGCAGTCTCTCTGCCCAGGTCGCTATGTCTGTAGAGCTCCTCCCTTACTAGCTAGGACCTATCACCATGCCACTTCCACATGTGGCTTGACAACCCATGTGACGTATTGGCCACATGTTACCCCTGAAGGAGCGGAAAAGAATGCCTTCCATGACGCATTTTATAGCGTTAAGCAACTTTATGCTCTATGACGAGAAACATAGAGAGAGAAAAGGCCGCAACTGGCCAGCTTGCTCCCATGATAGTCATGTCTCTTGTTGCCCCCTCAGGAGTGCTGGGAACCTAAGAACTGTATATAGCTCTTTTTTGGGGCATTGGGGAGGGTTACGTGTGGCCGATACAGTTGTTTCTAGCACACAATAGCTTGCTTGCACCTGTGTCAGCAGTTCACGTAACACGGATTAGTACCTGCCATTTTTAAACAGGACCCCTTGTGTCAATATAATCGACACAACATCGAGTGAGTGACAGAAGGGGAACGTCATGGTTTCTGTTGTAACCTCCATTCCCTGATGGAGGGAATAAGATGTTGTGTCCCCCTTGCCACGACACTAGACCTACAACCTCATTGCAAAAACCTGACTGACAGACGAACGTCCGCTTCCCTTTATACCCATATGTCCGGGGGCAGGGCATGCAAATTCTATCTGATAATTTTTCATTGGCCTTTTCTCAAATCCAGAGGTACGCGAGGCTCTCAAGAAAGACCCCTGGTGTCACTACAATCGACACGACATCTTACAATAGTAACCATGACGTTATTTGTGTGCAGTGCAAGTCATGGTTACATTTTTTAAACTAAGTAAGTGTAAAGGGCCAGTGTTTAAACAAAGATTTTTTATGACCTGTAAGATTAATGACAAATGTCTTTGAAGCCCATCCTGGATTAACTGCAGAAGTTCACATAGATGCATTGTCCTTTGTTAGTTGGAGGCTTTTGTTGGCAAATAACTGATAGTCCATGTATTCCATTTCAAGAGTGTAGTCCATCAATAAACTAAGGTGATGCAGGCATGATCATATTTCTTGGTTCTCGTCAGCACTCTGGCAGCTGAATTTTGAACCAATTGATGTTTATTTATTGAACTTCTGAGGTAGAAGAATGCTGTTCTTCAAACATTGCAAATGTGATTTTCAAAGGACAGATTGGTAATATAACACCTAAATTCTTTGCTGTAGAAGACGAAGTAACATTACATCTATCGAGAGTCAAATAATATTTTAGCAGCTTATTTTAGAGGTTTTTGTTCCAATAATTATTATCTGTTTTGTCGGAATTGAGTTGAGGGAAATTTCTGTCCATCCAACCTTTGATTTCATTGATACACTCTGCTAATTTGGAGAATTGTGAAATTTTGTCGGGTTTAGAAGAAATACACTAGATCTTCATAATAGTGGAAACTTTTTCCACGATTCCTGATAATATCTCATAGAGGAAGCATTTATAAGGAGATAAGCAGAGACCCTAAATCTAAACCCTGTGGCACTCCATACTTAACTTTTGTTTAGCGGTCTGATAAATATGACCTGAACCATGCTAATGCAAGTCCACTAATGCCAACAAAACTATCTAGCCTATTCAAGAGAATTTTGTGATCTATTGTGTCGAAGGCATTACTAAGATCTAAACGCATTTCAAGAGAAATGCAGCTGCGATCAGATGATAAGAGCAAGTCATTTGTAACTCTGATAAGTGCCATCTCTTTTCTATGATGAGACCTAAATCCTGACAGAAAGTTTTCATATATACCATTTCTGTGTAGTAATGAACATAGTTTTGAGGACACTTTTCTAGTATTTTTTAGATTTTAAATTGGTCTATAATTACCCAATTTGCCAGGATCAAGCTGTGGCTTCTTAATAAGCTGTTTATTAACTGCCATTTTAAAGTTTCTTTGGACATGTCCTAAGGATAGCGAGGAGTTAATAATATTAAGAAGAGGTTCTGATATTACAGGGAATACCTCTTTTTTTACCTTAATCAAATTTTTTTATTAATGATTTAGTGAGGGGTTTGTGTTTGGTAGTTCAGGGAACAGACACAGTCTTTATATGATATCAAGGTGATACATTCTCTATGTGTTGTAGTTTATGTGACCTGTATGACGTCTCAAGGCAGCTAGCAAATGTTCGGATTAACCTGTTTATCTTCTACCTGACTAGTTAGTAAAATCCTATCACTATTAAGACTATGAGCCACATTACTAAAGCAGAGTCCGTCTCTCTTTAGAAGGTCAGGTCTACCCTAAAAAGTATTCTAATTGTCTATAAATCCTATGCTATTCTCGGGATAACCATCCAGCCATTCAGTGACACTAATCTACTTTAAACATTGTCACATGATGAGCAGTGAGGGGGCCAGAGAATATACAGTGTTTGACATTGTTTTTCAAAGTTCACACATCTCTTTAACATTATCTTTAGTGATCTCCGACTGGCGAAGATGGATATCGTTAGTGTCGACATGAATAACAATTTAGAAAATCTACATTTAGCCAGCACTTGTAAATTTGATCTGATGTCAGACACTGAGCCCCCAAAATGCATTAAAAAATAGTAGCTGGAGTCTCTATTTAAATGTTCCTTACAATAGAATCACCTCTGAGTGAGTGCATTACTGAGTGGGGAGTTTCAATTGGAAACCCTAACAGAAACTGGAGAGTGGTTTCACTTTGCTGAGTGAGTATGCTGCTTAGACGTCACCCAAACGCCCTGCTGCAGGGCTCTACATCTGGAACCAAAGTGTGTGTTGCTCGCTGAACTACCCGCATCCGAAACAGTATCTACCGGTTTCACATTATCTACCGGTTTCACACGCAGTTGAAACGGCAGATTAGTGGAAAAAACTGAAACACACGGTAAAAGATAAAATGATGAACGTATATGAATAAGCAATGCTAAGCAGGCTTGCAAGCTACAAACACAGACACAGGCAGAAATGGGAACAGGAAGTGACAGAAAGCTGGATGTGACAGGAAAGTTAATTTGATTTAAAATAATATGGTATTGTTTGCTGAAACTGTAAAGATCAAAAGGAACATGAATTTACTTTGTATAATAATAAAGAAATAAATAAACACAGATGCCCAGGAACCAAATGTCTCATTTCAGAAGTGCCCCACATGCAATTAAGTGAAGCCCTATGTCTGATTCAAATAAACACCAGGGGAAATAGGTGGAGCTGATCTTTTTTATTGTGACATCATTATAGATTTAAACACTATGGAGTAAGGAACATGTAAAATTAAATGATGGACTAACAGCCTTGTTTACATGAAGCTATAAAGCTACAGAAGCACTCAACCCTGTAAGTGTTGCAATTCACACTCCCTGCTTGCTTACACACCATGCCAAAGAAGAAATTAGCAAATTAGTCATCTTTCAAAATAAATGTGACTGTCGTCTGTGGGTTGCTTTTAATCTTATTTGTTCCAGTTCACATTCTATTGCAGTTTTTACAAGCGCAGCACTGAATGAAAGAGTGCCGCCAACTCAGAGCACACACATTTCTTTTTTTGAGCTGATTTATTCTTATTCGCTTGCCACAGCTAAATTGTACAACTACATCATGCTGTGTGTGAATGTTACATGCTGTTTCCATTTTTGGTCTGCAGCACAAAATGTGTTTATTTTCAGATCTGGAAAATAATTCTTGGTTCATATTGGCTCAGCTTTGTATGATGCTGTAATAATAACCTGCATGTAATTTTTTTAATGAATATATATGTATAAGATAATAGATAAATATACATGCATGAAATTAATATCTATTCACAAGTAGGCTTTGAATTTGTGGGTGAACTGTAGATTAATGTTCAGCACTAAAAAGGCACAAAAAAAAAAAATCACTAAAAGGCCAATTTTACTAATTAAACTGGTTACACCTTGTCTGAACCTGATGCAACACCATTATATTAACAAGAGATAAAAGGTCTTCCATGTAAATCTGAGATTTGTCCTTTTCTTAATCGTTTGTTTTCAATTTCTTTGACATTTAGACAATTAGCCTCACTCACCATAAAATCTAATTCGTCCAAAATAAGGCTCCAATTAACTGTATATTAAAAATCTAATATGTTGTGATTGACTGTTATGGATCCTTATCACATAATTCACTAATAGCGTGTCTTTGAGCATGCAGAATGTGCATGTGTCTGGAATTATTTGCACTCATTAGTGGGTCCACAAGGTGCCACCACTCACAGTTGAGCTGTACATGTCGTGATTTTTAGGTGTGCTATATTAAAATTACTCCTTCACAGGACCGGATTAACCATGTGTAGGCATGCACCAAGCAATTACATTTTTTAAATGGGCTTAAATCTGTTTTTATTTCAGTGGTTACTAATGTTATTCAGTATTATTAATCACATTTAAATTAAAGTCCAGAGGTCAGACTGGGCGAAAACAGCTTGTAGATGTTGCCGTCACGTGGTACCTGTTACATTTCTCAGTGCTGGCCAGGATGAGCCAGTCACAGTCATTTATTATTACTGGATTGATAGGCCTACTGTTGAGGCAGATTTCTTTTCACAGTAATAAATCCTTGCAGTTTTATTTAAAATAAATATCCAATGTCTCTAATGAGATATAAAACAATCGGAGATTTAAATGCGGATGGATGGAGGATTCGGTTTTCTGATCTGTCAAGCACCACCTGAAGGAAGAAAACTTTTGTCTCTTTGGAAACAGTCAACAATTGCAATTTGCAATGTAGTCGTGCCCAGGAGTTGCTCCTGTTGCAGTGTCACTTTTAATTTATTCTTTTATGATTTGATGTTTTGTTGATGTTTTTAAAGTATGAAGGATAATTAAAATCTTAATACTAACACAGATAGGATGCACAAAATAACAATGTAGGCCTATTGACAAAAAGGTATTTCAGATCTGTTTCAATGAAGAGTGTAAGATTCCATTCAATTTCCGATGTTTTTAAATAAATAAAAACGGGACTTGAAGAAGAAAGAAAATGCAGTTAATCCTTTAAACGTTTTTTAGTAAAAAAAAAATTAAAATAAATAAATGGAAACATGATTTGATTAATTAATTCATTTATTTATCGGACTATGGGGAAGGTGGGCCCTTGTTTCAAAGGGAGGCGTAACACTCTTAAGAGTCTGCTGCTCTCATCTACAACTTTCAGAGCACCTGTCTAGAGCTGTGTTTTTTCAAGACATTTGGGAAAGGCTTATCAAGCTCAGCTTCATCAAGCAGAAAAACATCCCTCTAATTGCTGCATGCTCCCTGTGATTTATCCAAGCTCCCATGTCGTGTCTCTCAAAAGCCAAAGAAAAACATACTCTGTTCCCTCAATAACCTCAGTTGATTGCAAATAATAATTATCACATCTCTCCCTCCTTTGCAATAGAAGGGCAACCTTAGGAAAATTAGCAGCTGTCAAATGGAGGCACATCTCCACTGACTGCTTGTCAGCGCAGTCCTCACCTTTTCTCTTCTTTTAGTCATTTTAAAACTTTTTAACTCAACTTATCTCTTTCTTTGTATCAATCGTTGCTAACCAACTTACCTGTAGGTATTTGCAGTTTAAGTCAAGGGCATTTAATTGTAGGTCTTTACTTAGGAATTCTTCTTTTCACTCCATGCCCCAAATCCACTGTCACAGAGCGAATTTAAACGGGCTTTTAACCCAGCCCTGTGTGTGTGTATGTGTGTGTGTGTGTGTGTGTGTGGGCGGGTTTGGGTGGTTTACAAGGACATTTTTTTAGGTTACAAACTGGTAATTACGAGGGTATTATGCTATAAATGTGGTTTATGATGAAAATTTTTTTGTCCCCATAATTAAAATCGCTTAAAAAAACATACTAAATTATGATTTTTTTGAAAACGGGATAGAAAAATCATTATGTCTATGAAGAGTCCTCATAAGGATAGCTGCACCAATGTGTGTGTGTGTGTGTGTGTGTGTGTGTGTGTGTGTGTGTGATCTCACCTCCTCTCTTAATTCAACTACATCCTCTTGCAGTGCCAGCCGGAGGCTAGTGCTTATAGAAGCTAAATTATAATGCAGATCACTTTAGTACAAAACCTTGCGTGATACGCTGGCAGATCCCAGATGTATTAAACAGAGAGGATAAGGCTAAATTTCTCATCTATTACCTACATCAGCCTTGTCCCAGTCAACGTATCATTTACTCAAGTCTACAGGGATACTTCTCTCTGGAGGCATTGAGTCTACAGTTTACACAGCCTCCAATTACAGCCCACTTAAAGCAAACATGATGATTTCATTGTGTTTGGAAATTAGTGCAAAATCCAACAAATACATATTTTTTTATTTACTGTATGTTTTGTAGAGAGAACTGATATACAGGGTTAAAGGCTATGGACTATTGTACTCAATGACTAAAATTCACACATAACGTGATGTGAACTAAACTGTTACTACACTACTAAACTACAATTTAGCAGGAACAGATCAATGTCTATGTCCATACATTTGTTTTTCAATACTTCCTCATGGGTTCTCTGACACGTGTTTAAAATTGTGATGAAAATCATCTTTGAAAATAAGCTGTCACCAAGCAGAACATGTTTCCGTTTTTAGCCTCTGACAAAAGGATATTTTTCTTGTTTTTATAAAAAGAAATTTGTTGCATGTTGAGAATTTGTGTTTCCCCGTCTGTCGCTCACCTCGACGTTGTGTCGAAGAAGCGACACTAGGGGTCTCTCTTGAGCACCGAATATGCCTCTGATCTATGAAAAAAGGCCAATGAGAAGTTGGCAGACAGTTTTTTCATACCCCGCCCCCGGACATACGGGTATAAAAGCAGGAAATACGTCAAATTCATTCAGAAATTTTCTTCGGAGCGGATGGTCGTGTAGGCAGTGAGCTGCGAGTCACAAACCTGTTCCTCTTCCTCTGAGCTGATTCTGCTGTTGGATCTATGTTGCACCTCAGAGGCTTTCTCCTTCTCTGCATGGCAGTGCAGTTTGCCCCTGGGCGCTTCGACAGCACAGTTAAAAGAGTTATTTTCTCTAAAAGAGCAAATACACAGCTGGCGTTTAACGTCATTTTCAGGACGCGTCTTTTTAAAGACGTCTTTTCCGCCTCTGTGTAGTGTCAGGATGCGGTTGATTTCTCCCCACCTCTGATGGTCATAAAAGCTGCCTCGCATGCCTGGGCTGCGATCACATTCAGGCAGTGTTTTATGAATGGTTCATGTTCTCAGTGCGACAACATAGCAATGGCAGCATTGCGGTCACGGCTTTCTTTTGTCATGAGAGAAGGCCACTTCAGCCACCCCCCTCGCCTCGCCTCCTTCCTACTGGATTGTAGCAGGTGCCGCGGACGATGAAGGCGATTTGGGGATAATGACGGGCTCCGTTTCGCCGGGTAAATCCCCTCGAACCACCCGCCTCCCTGGCACGCTTGCTTGCTTCCATCTGAGCTCGGGATGAGTGCGGCCCGCTTCACGGCTGGCCAGCCAGTCCCTTGAACTCCCGGAATTGAATGACGACATCGGCGCTGCATCGGAGAGCATTACAGCGGCGTCTGATGCTGATGACTCGCTTGGGCCACCACCTTCAGGTCTGCTTGCCCAGTCTGAGCCTGACGCACAGAGGTCCGCTATGCGTTCCCGGGCTACTGCGAGCACGAGGCTGGACTGGAAAACCCCACCCCCCTCACGGCTACTTGATTGGTTCCCTGGACAGCCACCCGAAACCGGCTTCCTCGCTCCTCCGCTCTCACTACCCTCGGTGGTGGAGCGGTCCCAGACTGCTTCCACCCTGCATGCCATGGCCCATCCTGCTACCAACACCAGGCCAAGGCACTTAAAAACTTGCACTTGGGTAGTCCTATTCCTGATGTGCTGCAGGAACTGCACTCAATGACCGGTCGTGCCCCCTGGGCCACGAAGGTCAGAAGCGCTGGCAATCGAACGGGCGATGGTCACCCTTGTGGTCCAGAAACATAATCTATTTACTGGACCTGGTCGAAATGCAGGAGGTAGACAAGGCACGCCTTCTCGAATGTCCCCGTCTCCCAGCTCCACCCAGCAGTCCTCAGCGGTGAAGAAGGAGACGGAGGCCATTTCACACATCCTGCCCAGCCACAAACCTGCCGCCATAGGCCATGCGGCTTCCAAAAAAAAAAAGAAAAACATGCTGCTTTTCAGAAGCTCCTGGGGCATATGACATCCTCTGCGGCTGGTCAGATGCACATGAGAAGGCTTCAGCACTGGTCCCAGACTCGAGTCATGAGACTAGCATGGTGCCGCGGCACGCACCGTGTGATCATCACCCCCGCTTGCCACCAAACGTCAAAACCCTGGACAGACCTCTGCTTTCTGCGGACAGGAGTCCCCTTGCAGCAGGTGTCCCGATGCGTCCTGGTCAGGACCGACACCTCCAAATTGGGTTTGGGCGCCATGTGCAACGGGCATGCAGCCAAGGGCCATTGGAAAGGTGCCCCGCTTTGCTGGCACATCGATTGCCTAGAGTTGCTGACGGTATTCTTTGCCCTGCGGAGAGTTCTCCCATTAGTTCAGGACAAACACGTCTTGGTCAGGTCAGACAGCACCACCGTGGTATCGTACATAAATTGCCAAGGCGGCATATGCTCCCACAGGTGCTGTGCAAGATCAGGGAGGACGAGGAACAAGTAACCCTTGTGGCTCCCTACTTGCCCACTCGGGCCTGGTTCTCGGACCTCGTACTCCTCGTGAAAGCCCCTCCCTGGCGAATTCCCCTGAGGAAAGACCTTCTTTCTCAGGGACAGGGCATGCTCTGGCATCCGCACCCAGACCTCTGGAACCTCCACGTCTGGCCCCTGAACGGGACGTGGATGATCTAGCTGGTCTACCACCTGCCGTTGTAGACATGATCAACCAAGTCAGAGACCCCTCTCCCAGGAAACTTTATGCGCTGAAGTGGCGCTTGTTCGCAGATTAGAAGGAGAGGAGCGCAGTTAGGTCGGTGCTCTTATTTCTGCAGGAGAGGCAGGAGGGAAGGCTGTCCCCTTCCACCTTGAAGGTGTATGTGGCTGCTATCACGGCCCACCACAACGCAGTTGACGGCAAGTCTTTGGGTAAGCAAGACTTAATCATCAGGTTCCTAAGAGGTGCCCGGAGGTTTAATCATTCCCGGCCAAGCCTGTTCCCCTACTGGGGTCTCTCAGTGGTCCTCTCGGGCCTTCAGAGACCCCCATTCGAGCCACTAGAATCAGTCGAAAAAGGCCCTCTCCCTGAAGACGGCCCTCCTGATCATGCTCACCTCCATCAAGAGGGTCGGGGACCTGCAAATGTCCTCTGTCAGCGACACCTGCCTGGAGTTCGGTCCGGTAGACACATGTGATCCTAAGACCGTGACCGGGCTACATGCCCAAGGTTCCTACGATTTCCCTCAGGGTCCAGGTTGTGAACCTGCAAGCGAAGCTGCCCCGGGAGGAGGTAGGCCCAGCCCTTCGTTGCTGTGTCCGGTATGTGCTTTGCATACCTACTTGGACTGCATGCAGAGCTCTAGATGTTCTGAGCAGCTCTTTGTCTGCCTTGGTGGACAGTGGAAAGGGACACCATTGACACCATTACATTGGCTTATCACACCCTGGCCATGCCCCTGCCCTTGCAGGTCTGAGCACACTCGACAAGGAGTGTTGCGTCCTAACAGAGGCATCTCTCTGGCAGACATATGCAGAGCAGCGCAACACCTAACACCCTTGCAAGATTTTACAATCTCAGGGCATAGTCAGTTTTGTCCCATGTTTTCTCAGGTCTGAGTCGGTAGAACTCGGTAACACGCTGACGCATTGACCGAGGGGAGCTTGCGCCTAGCGCACTTTCCCTCGACCGAGATAAAATCGTGCGCTTTTTCTCCCAGGAGATCCCACTAACTCGGCTCCCTGGATGATTCCTCCCTAGCCCTGTGGGTCCACAGTTCAGTGGAGGAACTTGCCAACCCGATCTACTGTGAGTACTCAAATCTACCCTGCACTGGAATAGGTGCTCCACAGGTCAGGACTCCTGCGTGGACTTCCTCCTGTGTGTATTTTCCGCGGTACGGTCCCCTTACGAGTGGACACGCGTCTCCCTTAGGCAGTCCCAGCTGCCTTCCGGTTGCCATGTTTTAGCAACTCCCCCCTCCTTGAGGCTGGATCTACCACCTTGCCATTTTCCCACATGTGACCTAAGAGGCCCATGTGATGTATTTTGCCATTTTTATCTCCCCCTTCCTGGGCAAGTGTGGTCTCCGCAGGGTCTTTTCCCCCCTGAAAGAATAGGAAACTGGGTAAGACCCCCTTCCCTCAAAGCGTGTAAAGGGCCCCAGTCATTTCTTACTCTATGCGGAGAAACATAGAGAGAAAAGAGGCCCGGCTAGTCTCGGCATGTTCCAGGGTTGGCAAGCGTCACCTTGTTCCCCTGTTTAGGGTAACCAGAAGGATTGCGACGACTTTTATGGGGCATTGGGGAAGGGTACGTGCAGTCTGACACAGCTGGTCACCTTTGCACGTAAAATGCCTGCCCGCTCCTGTGTCAGCAGAACACGTACATGGCTCAGCACATGGCTTGATTTAAATTTGAGCCCTAGTGTTGCTTCTTCGACATCGAAATGAGCGACAGACGGGGAATGTCTAGGTTACGTATGTAACCTCTGTTCCCTGATGGACTGAACGAGACGTTGTGTCCTCCCAGCCACGTCACTGAGCCGAGCCACTGTTTTGGCCGGACCATTTCCGGCTCCTCAGAAAAATCCTGAATGAATTCGATGTATTTCCCCACTTTTATACCCGTATGTCCGGGGGCGGTGTATGCAAATACTGTCTGCCAACTTCTCATTGGTCTTTTTTCATAGATCAGAGGCATATTTGGCATTCAAAAGAGACCCCTAGTGTCGCTTCTTCGACACAACGTCTCGTTCCCTCCATCAGGGAACGGAGGTTACATACGTAACCTAGACGTTTTATCTGCAATGTCCTTCAAATGAAAAAAGGAACAAACACACATACGTACGCACAAGTGAAATTAGCACGTTGTACTTGTTTAATGCATTCACAGTTCATGGATCTAGCAGCTGAATATGAATATGAATTGTATTTAGTGTAAAACGCATTGCTATACAGCGTGTGATAAATCCCCTGAGCAATGTTTTTTCAGACGTACCAAAAATGCATGGTTCTGATATGAAGTTTTGAAGTGAAGTGTTGAACAAACTAAACTTCTGTACAGCATTCCTCCTACTCATTTGTAAACAGCGCTGCTCTTACGGGTGTCGCACGTGTATAATTTCTAATGTGAACAAGCAAACCCTATTACATCACACACACATACTGCTGCTGACTGGCAACGATGCTGTAGTTAAAAAGTACTTAAATATTGATATTTTTCATGCCAAAAGCTAACATATGCTTTAGAAGACATTCATGTAAGTAAGGAGTTTTATGGATGACATTTATGTTGACTGTCTGTGATTTTTGGAAATTCAAAGGTCTGATCACCATCCACTTCCATTTTAAGGCTATACTGAGCTAAAATATTTATTGTTATTTATTTTTATTTATTTATTTATTTTCAATTGTGTTCTGCTGAAGAAAGAAAGTCATATACATCTGGGATGGCATGAGGGTGTGTAACTTATGAGAGCATTTTCTTTTTTGGGTGAACTATCCCTTTAACAGAATATATACTGTACATACCAAGTTAGTCACAATATGCAAGTTTAAGACTGATTGTCTTGTGATTTGCTTAAAACTGAGAAAAGTTGTCACTTGTCTTACATTTATAATAAAAATGTATATGTAATATAAAGTTCAATAAACCCACAAAAAAATAAGCTTTGCTAACTTCTTAGCTTTAAACAGAAGCCTATTTAAACAGAACCAAACTCACTGCAGGAATCAATACAGATGAAGCAGGGTCCACTCCAGGATTTACACCCCTTGTTTAGAAGCATGAGAAAAAAATCCTATTTCTCATCTCTGCATCTAATAGTATCTCGAGTAACTGAAGTTTATATCTTGCATCAAAATCCAAGTTCAGATATTATGTCCACACACAAACTGTCAAAATGGGATGGAGGTACTGTATGTTTTGAGAGGTTTTGAGAGGTAAGCAGTTGTTTTACTATGTTTTATTGTCTTAGGATGAACTGTTACAGTATATATTTTTTAACAGCAATTCAAATGTTCAATCATCAAACACAGAGCATATTATAGTTTTTTCTACCTGGTTATCAAGTACTGTATCTAACACAGTTTTTTGAATGCTTTAGAAAGTAATGCGCTGTTGTGTTGTTATTGGTGGAACATTGTTATATTCTTATCAGTTGTGTTGCTCTCTTGACAAACACTTTTTGTAAATAAAATTACATGCTCTAATCATCTGGTCGTTGGAAGAGCACATTACAACAAGCGAGAGCTGGAGCCTGGAGAAAAATGCTGGAGCTCCCATCATGCCCTCTAGAGGAAACTCTTCAGTCAATAATGGAGATAGATTCTGTGTGTGTCAGCAATTTAGAAACAACAGCCAAAAGGAATCCCACCAGAAGGGATACAATTAATCACAACAGGCGAGATGCAAGTGTCTGCTTGGAGAGAACTCACTCTCCTGCAGTCTTCAGCATGAACCACCACTGCATCATTATTAGGGCTGAAGCCTCTTATGTTATTAGACTGTTTCAAAGTCAAAGAGTGCAGTTTCTGAGTTACTAAATTTGTCTTGCATTGTTTCGAAGTGTGATCTGAACCCTACTTTGTCTTGTCTATAAAGTGCAAAAATAGTAATGAGTGGTCTGCTAGTTGAGGAGCGTGTAATGAGAAATTCTTCTTCAGTACAGTCTGTGTTCCACCAGAAACAATCTGCTCGAAGAAGAGTAAAATTACTCCTTTAAATACAGTACACTTGAGTATGAGGAAACAAGTGGATCATGTAAAAATACATTTACTCTGTGGTTTTTCTGGCCAGTCAGTGGGTTTTCGTAGATTGCAGTTGCCTGAAGAGGAGCTAGTGTTCACAGTTCAACACTGTGTAAATTTTAATAAAGTGAATGATGATAATATGTGATACTGATTCAAGAGCTGTTTGATGATTAACATGGTTTAAACAAACAGAACAATGCAATTAGACACAGTATGAAGAAAAGTAGGAGTATATTAGTAAAGAAGCACAATGTATTTAAAGGGCACCCTTATACTTTTCTTATCCTTATCCTATAAAATATTATAGTTTATTTTACCCTTTTTTTATTTTTTATTTTTTTTAAATGGTCTGGATGGACTCTGGACTATGTCTACATACATCAAACAATTTTTAATTTAAAACAGTACAATCCCTTTAAATACAGGAGAAGTATAAATGTCATATTATAAAGGTACCCTCAGAATTACAAAGTGGTCAGACTCAGATGAGTGTAATTTGTTTGTTTACACCAGTGGTCTGATTGAAGGTTTTTGGAATTTCTTCTCAGTGTTAGTTTGATAAAGCTCTAATTTACAGTAGGCCTATCTAAATTGTGCCTGTCAAATTAATATATGAAAAAGTCACAGTGTTGCAAAACTGCTGATTTTCAAGTGACATTGCATATTGTCAAATCATAGCAAAAGGGTTTTGATGTCATAAGATAGCATCATGTGAGTTAAAGAGCGAAAAATGCATGTTTATGAACTGTTAATTGGATGTTTGTCCTGTGATATGTGTGACAGTGAATAAAATGTATTGTTGTAGTAGCACCACTAGTGTTTATTTCACCAGAAATCTGTTGTGATACGTAAAACGAGGCTCGTAAAATTGTGATAAAAATTTAGTTATAGTAAAGTTTTTCTATGAGACCAGGTTGTGCATATTGCAGAAACTAAGGTCTTTACTTGAACAAATTGAAAAGAGGCATGCAATTCACAACATCTGTGCCTGTGAGCAATATGCAAAGCTTATATTTTCCAATTCCTCATAAATTATGCGAGAATCTGTAAAAATGAAATAATCCTGGACAAAATTGCATTTTTGATTTTCTTTATTTGACTAGATATTGTTCCAAGGCTTCTGGAAATGTGCATAAGCTAATCAAAATGTTGTTTTTAATTAGTTTTATTAGAGCCGGGGTTTAATTTACTGTTTAATTCATGAAGATCTTGATGTGATTTTTTTGAAGGACCATCTTCAATTTCTCTATTTGCACTATAATATTCTTTTTAAACACTTTGCTCTATCTCTCAGAAAGTGTACTTTTTCTCCATTACATTAAAGACATCACTCATAACCCCACCTCGGTCGGACCACGTAACACTTGCCCTCACGCACACCCCCAATGTCAGTCAAATTGTGTCTTTATTTTTCAATCAATTTCAGCAGCGAGAGGGCTCTATGGTTCCCACCCTTGTGCTTAACCTTGTTAGACAGTCCTGCAAAACCATAAAAAGCCACATGATCTTCAGCTGTTATTTTGCTTGATGTTCAGTGAAAGGGGAAGCCATGTTAAGTCGTGTTCCAGATTTCGGAGATGCATTGTGATGCTGCAGAACTGTGCTATTTATATTACTGTAACACCCCCTGTGTGTCAACCCATCTCAGGATTTGTTTTAAGTCAGACAGTAATCCACTGTATGTAAATACCCTTGCCTTTTGATGTTTTAATGGAATGCCAGATTGAAGACTGCTGCTACAAATATTAAACAAAAGATGAATGTTTAGTTTGCAAAATGTTTCTAAACCAAGCCCACATCTGATGTTCCTGCATTAGATTAGTTTTGAGGTAAAAACAAAGGTGGACTTTGCACACTAACTGACATGAAAACAGAGAAGAATGTGAAAAGAGTCATGTATTAGTTTAGACAGTTACTACACCAATCTACCCACGACAATAATAATAAACAAGATTTTTACATTTTCTGAAGAAAATGAGAGTGGCGCAAAACTTGTCACCACAATGCTAGGGTATTGTGTGTGGTTATCTGGGCATTGCTTTGCAGTTCATAGGGTGTACACTGTGATTAACAGTGTTCATCTAAGTGATTGTTTACAGTACTAGCCCAAGTCAAAGGAGCCCACCTTGAAGTCACCTTGATATTCTGATTTCTAGAAATAGTTTTGGTCCCTCCTTCAGTATAATCTAAGGGATTTTTTGCATGTCTTATTGTCGAGCATAGATCATAAGTCAGATTACTAAGAATATTAATATCACACCTCTCCTGATTCTACGTATCATTTGTCAGTAGCATACACAGTAAGGGGAGTTATGTGAAGAAATGTAAAACTAAGCATTGGAATGTACTAGTATGAGCAACAGTAATAGTAATGCTTGCCTTATCACTAAAATCATGCATTTTATTTGTTTTCATGTAATTTCTTTTCTATTACCCCCCCTACACTCTGCCTATGGTCACATGCCCTTGAGAACAATTTCATTCTATTTTGACATTTTTAGAGGAATAGAGAGAGGTATGGGGGATTTCTCAGCTTGACATGCAGTTGTTGTTAAGTGGCTGCTATCCCCCATGCAGTGATTAGATCTATCTGCTGTGTAAATGAGTTCACAGCTTCACACCAGATCATTGACTTATTTTTTTTTATATTTTTTTGTAGATATATTATTTCTCCACATATTAGATCTGTTATTTAATTTTACTCCCAAATAATTTCAAGTAAAAAAAGTTGCGGAAATCAACTTGTATTGATATTTGTAAAAACTCTCTTGACTTAGATCAGGGTTATTATATTTTATATTTTATTTTTGTAATTTTTGTTTCTGATTTTTTATTTTTTTTTTCCTTTCAAGTTTAGTTTTCATAATTTTTCACTCTATGACATGTTATTTTTTAGTTAGTTTATCAGTATATTTGTTTATAATTGTATTGTTATTTGAAGTATTTTAGACTTCCAAAGTTTTCTTAATTGCAATTAACGCATTTGCAGATTTTACATTAGATCCTGACATTTTATTTAGCTCCGTGTGAGTTCTAAACACTATTTGGAGTTGGGCGGAAATTTTGTAATGTGTTTGTGGTCCTAACGCACATACCAAAAACATAACAGGGATTCTGTGTGACTGACAGTGTTGGGTTAGTTACTTTCAAAAGTAATCCACTATGGATTACTTATTACTTTTTATAAATATATTACTTAGATTACTTTACAAATTACTTAATCTGGACAGTAATTAGATTACTAAATTACTACACAATACAATACAACCTGCAGAAAAATAAAACAAATGTGACACTAATAGCTCTTTTAATACTTCAATATTGACTGAAATGTTAACCAAATTAAAGCAATATGACAAAGACAGCAACTTGCCTAAAGAGATCCAATGCATTTCTAAATATGCAACTTAGCTTTCTTATTTCAAATATTCTTTAGTAGTTTCTTCAGGTATGTGTGTGTATGTGTGTCTGCTATCTACAACCTTCTTAGCTGTATATGGCATGTATGTGTACAGTAAGCTTGTTTACCTGTGTTTGTGTTGGTGTGAAAGACAGAAAAAAATACGAATGAACTGAAAACATTTCTGAAAACCCATTTGCAAACAGCTTTCATAGTAAAACCATTGTGTATTTGAACGCTTGTTGTTTCTTTTCGTGGTGAATATAACTAACAGGTTTACTTGTGTGTTGCATCATGCATGTCTGTGTGCATGAATGTCTGTTTGTGTGTACATCAGCACCATGTTTGTGTTTACACAATTTACAGCGAGTGGATTATCTCCCTGATTGTGCTTGGAGGAATTGAGTATCCTTTATCACTTGTGTATTATTGTGTTCAGTACATAAAGAACAGAAAAGCCATTTGTTTAAATTTTTTCCACCTTGTGAGCAATATATACCTCTGTTAGATGGAAACGAGCGCTATTTTCCATATACACCTGGGTAGGGTTGCACCAGCTATGCGTAAGTTCTCACTTAAGTTGAGACATAAAGTTCACACTAAGGGCTTAATAACTACTTGTTTCTTTGTAACTAAGTCAGTGCATAATTTGGTTGCACCACCTGTTCTTAAGGTAAGACTTAACTAGTAGGTCATAAGCTCTCCGTAAAGTAATGCGTAGTCACATAATATGACGTTTTCCTGTATTGATCCAATAACCAGCCTTCAGAGTTTTACACATAAGTGTTAAAAAAGACGTCTGTTTCAGTGTGATCTTGTTATGGTTGATTTTCAAACCTTGTTTGCTCATATAACTGTCAGCTGTAATATATTATATCCCCATTAAAATACGATACGTAATAAAAGTAGATTTGATAAATAGTATATTTGCCCTGTGTAAATAACAATATAAAGTAACTGCATCTAAAATAAATAAAGGGAGATAAATAAATAATTATACAACAGGCTGAAAAAATAGGCATTTATTCATTTTAATATATATATATATATATATATATATATATATATATATATATATATATATATATATATATATATATATATATATAATTTTTTTTTTTTTTTTTTTTTTTTTTTTTTTGTGTGTTGAAACTTGACACCGGACGACGCATCCTGAAACCTGCACCGTTAGATTGGTTTCATGCTGAAGAGCCACTTAAAAGTCATTGTTTTTCTGTCGCGTAAATATAAAGGAGTGTAAATGTCACCATCATCATATATGTCAAAAGGACTGATGCCTGTCGCACAAAACATAAGCTCATAGATGTCATAAAATATCAGTCTGCTTTTTATTCTATCCGTTACTCCTGATCGGAGGCTTCCATAAATATTTAGTTTATACATAGGGTTTTGTTCTACCTAAGTTTAATGGTGCAATGCCAAATATGTAGTAGTGTGTATATTGTGACTTAGTGCCCATTTATGCCACAACTAGGCTAAGTTGTAACTTAAGCACAGCTGGTGCAACCACCCTTGAAACTGCAGAGGCACACACGAGAGAGGTGAGGATGGGGCAGAGCGCAGGTATTTAAGGATGATTTGTAGCGCCCCAGCCTTCCGTGCCTCAGCCAGGGCTGGGGGCATGCTGGCACAGAGTTCGCTGAGATTGATAGTGAGCGCATGAAAACTTGAAAAGCTAAACAACTACACTCCGCTGCATCCATAGTAACGCAGCTCACTCATCTTCCATCACCTCCATATGTGTCCTCAATGCCTTGGTGGCTTGTTAAGAGCGTATGCTCATTAACTGACACAGCAATACACATAAAAGTACTAGCATAGGAATGTGATAAAAGTTAAAATGCATAAATATTATTTTAGAAATAATAAACTGTAATCAGATTACTTAATTTTGTTAAGTAACGCTTTGTTAATGGGTTACCGCAAAGTCTAATACAGATTAATGTGTTACACCCAACACTGGTCATTGATTAAGTAATGGTGAAAGGACCTCTTAATGCTCTTTGTTGAACAAAACAACCCCAGATGGGACAGAAGTTAAGTACTTTACAGCCTCTGTAAGGCACAATCTAATTACCACATAAGCACGCCTTAACTATCACGAAAACAAAAAAAAGGCTGCAACAACTTATTGATAAAATCGATAATTATCGTTTATGGAAATCATTGACAACTAATTTTATTATCGATTAGTTGGCAAGCACAGAGAGGATCTGTCAGTGATGTCACTTTACAGCCCAGTGAAAAATGTGTTGCAGCATGAAATTTTATTTCAAAGACAATGGAGAGAAGTTGAAGTGGAAAAAGCATAACTTACATTTTACAGCTATTTTCTATGTTTTCTAATGTATACATGTTCCGCGTATGTCACAAAACTGTTTGTTTTTACCATATGCGAGTCTCCATTAAACTTCACTGAGCAACTGAGCACGCACATCCGAATCAAACTGATTTGTCTCGTGCAACATCACACCACGATTTCAGTTTCAATGTAATCAGTTGTGCAGCTTTGAATGTCACACTGATGTCTAAGGGTGCTTTCACACTGGCAGTTTAGTTCGAAACAGAGCTTGGTTCTCATGAAAAACTGTTAATGTGAAAGCTGTCATGCGGACCGGGGTGCGCACCGCGGTACCGATCCTGAGACTGCCTGTAGGAGGTGGTCTGAATTCGGTTCCAATGGAACTGTAGCGCGATTCACGTGAATGTGAAAGTAAAGTAACCTGCACATGTGTTTTAGCCAATGACGACATCATTAGTTTCGACAACACACGAGGATGCACACATTCCTGAAAGTCCCAAAAATGTAATGAAACCACTATGACATACAAGTACAATCAACACTATAAATACTGTCCGTCTATCTATCTATATTATACACCTTATAAATACTATATATAAATACTATTATAGGCTATAAATATAGGGTATAATAGGAGTTGACAGTGGCAATAACTTTTCACCAGAAATTCACCAGTAAATTAATCATATGGCAAACATTATTTTACTGGATAAACGTACACATATTTTAACATTTAATCAGTGACAATACTATTTTAAAACATACTATATTAATTTAAAATACATGTATGTAATCAGAGACTGCGTACAAGCATATGTATTTTAAAATAATTATGTATTTTTCAGCTGGGCAGAATTATTATTATTCTGTGTCACCATTGCCCTCTGCTGGGCTGATTATTATTTGTTTTTTCCCCACTCCATCCCTGATGACTTTTTTGTTAAGTAAAGGAATATAACTTTTTTTTTTTTTTTTTACTTCAGTACAGTAAATTGAACCAAATACTTACGGCATTCAGCATTTTTATTTAAAAAAATAAAAAAATACAATTTTAATAAACTACTGGAAATAAGATTTGGGATTTTATCTGATTAATCGATTAATCAAAGACATAATCGAAGATTAATAGTGTGGCACAGTGGAGGGCAGGGCCGAGTCGTGACTCAACACGCCCGGTCCCGTATTAGGCTAATTAAGCCTCCAAGAGGGTTAAAGGCCGATTGCGGATGACGTGCGGGAGAGAGAGATCGTTCACGGACATGTCCATTGTCTTATGTGTTTGTCTTTTGAGTTCTTCATTAAACCTATTATTTTATATGTCAAGCCAGTTTCTCGCCTCTTCCTTGCCTGTGAACTTGATCTGTTCTACATTGGTGTCGAAACCCAGGAAGGAAGAGGGATACGCCATAGCGGAGTTCTCGCCACTGCCCAGCGGAGCAGCCGCGGCCATCTGCCGGGGGACGGAGGAGCCCAGCCGCCTGGACGCGGAGGAACGGCCGCCGACCGCGAGGGGATGAGGGGCACCTGG